>CM023488.1:10082049-11282049 GCA_013339685.2 Hyalomma asiaticum
TGGTGGCACAGTTACGTCGGTGCCTACAACTTGCAAGGCGATGCAGTCTGGATCATCAGGTTCCTTTGTGTCAATGGCCAGATTCATCGAGAAAGATATGCTAGCCTTTTGGAGTTTGATTATGGCACCGTATGACTGCAGAAAATCCATTCCGTGTATTACATCCCTTGAGCATTCCGGAAGTACTATAAATTCGCAGATGTAAGTACCGTATTTACCCGCATAATTTGCGCACCCCTAATATTTAGCCAGCTTTGCAAAAAAAAAAAATTCTTCGCATATTTGCGCTCCCCGTTCCTAGCTCGCCGGCGCGCACGACACGGACGACTTTGAACAGCCGTGCGGCCGCGCCCCTCGCTACGCAGGCGAGCGCAGTCATACCACAAAAGGAGCTGCGAGTGCGATGCCCGATTCTTTTCTCCGGAAGCCCCCACGCCCAAGCACGTTCGATAGATAAAAGCATGCTAGTGGGGCGACGAAAAACGCTGAGGCAGAGCTTATCTCCGTCGCTCGGAGGGCGGATGTGATAACACTCACCCGATCCGACATCTGCCGTCGATGCGGGGAGGAAAGGTCCCGCCGTCTTTAACGCGCATGAAAAGACCGCAAGGGGGGGGGGGGGGGGGGTCGTTCGGCTGCCGAGGTAACGCTGGCCTGGCGCGCCGCTATCTCGGCAGCCATCAGCGGCGGCTCGTAAACACTTCTACCTGCTGCGCTGTCAAGCGAAGGACTGCGAAAAGTGTCCCTGGAGCAGCCGTATTCTCTTACACCTGCCTTTTGCAGTGTTACGCGAGATCGTATCCAAAGGAGTACCGCGCTAGTTGCATTATATTACACGTTATTTCAAATGTGTTCACGAAATCTCCGCGTAATTTGCGCACCCCCTTTTCGGAGCTCGAAAATCCGCGAAAAAAGTGGTAAAATAAGCGAGTAAATACGGTAACGCCTCAAATCAAGATTCTCGCCGTGCATTTCCTAAAGGTGTAATGAGGTGACTGCTGCTGTATGTGTCCGCACTCCAATCCACGGTGTCAGTACCTTTTTGAGCTCTTTTGCCAGTGCGTGGCTTAACACGGAATAATCAGCAACGGTATCTACTAAGGCTTTCGATTCACAGCCGTCCACGGCAATAAACAAATCTGAAGTAATTTTCTGCGTACTTATGTTAGCCGTCATCTCTTTCGGTTCGTTGCTGCTGTGCTGGGCCCTTGACGGGCCCTTGACACTTTGGCGAACGTCAGCGGCCTGACTGAACGACGCCTTGGTGAACTTGAAGATGGTCGCGGGCCAGGCAACCAGTAGCAAGCAGGCGCTGATGACCACGGCTGGTGCTGTGGACTGGCAGCTGGAAGTTGACTTCTCGTTAGGTAAGCTTCAATTTCTATTGGTCGTTCACCATTGTGGGGGCAAGGTGTGTTGATAGTGAGCCCGTGAAGACCACCTGTCGATATGGGGACCATCTGTAAAGGTGTCCAGCTTCTCCACAATGGAAGCAGAGTGGTGTCCTGTCGGGCATACACCGCACATCGCTTTTTTTGGGCCTGAACTCTCCCTGGAGGGATGTGCTGCACGGAGCCGGTAGGCGGCGACTGGGAGCGGCGAATGAAGCATTCTGTACAGCTGGTTGGCGTAACATGTCGGCGTATGTGAACACACGATGTTCCTGCAGTGGTTGCTCGAGTGAGGCAGGCTGCACATCTGGCTGCAGTTGCAACGTGGCGTGCCCAGCCTCATCCCGAATGACAGTGGCGGCAGTCGGGGCGACCTGTGGTTGCTGCAGCTTCCGAAGATCTTCCTGCACAACAGATCGCACCAGTTCTCTCAGCACCTCCGTGTTACTGCCCAGGCCAAAGGAAGGGACGTTACAGGCGAGCCACTGGTGTCGCGATTGTAGTGACGGGAGCGCTGCTGCAGTGCTTTTTCTATCGTAGTCGCTTCAGTGCAAGCTCTGCAACAGTATGTGGCGGATGACGAACCAGTACCGCAAAAGCTCCTCTTTCATGCCACACAGAAGATGCCGCAACTCCTTGTCTTCTGTCATGTTTGGATCGGCAGATTTGAAAAGGCGGGACATGTCCGCAATATACATGCCGACACTCGTTTGTGCGTTGGATCCTGGCTTGTAGGGCATTCCGCGCCTTCTCTCGGCTATCGGTGCTGGCATACGCAGCAAGCAAATGTCGTCGAAACTCTTCCCACGACGTCATAACCGCCTCGTGATTCTCGTACCATGTCATTGCTGCATACTCCAACGCGAAGCACACGTGGCGAAGTTTCCGTGCCAGGTCCCAGCCGTTAATGTCTGCGACCCTCTTGAAGTGCCCCAGCCAATCCTTAATGTCTTCGTATATGTCGCTGGGGTAGTCATCGTTGCGGTGTCAGCAGTCGACATTGCCTGCATTGTCGTAGTAGAGGGAAGCGGTCCAAATTCAGGCGGGTCTCCTTGAGAGCGGCGGCTGGCGCACTGGTGTATAGGAGTCAGTTCTCCGGGCTCCAATAGCTGAGGATCGGGGCTCCAGTCACTTCTGCGCAGGGGACTTCCAATCATACCCCACACCTCCACCAGAATGTAGTGGTAGGAGAGTATAAAAGCTGATTTATTAGGGGTGAAGCTCTGCCCGAAAATAGGTTTAACAAAAATGAGTCACTGAAAGTATTGCACACACGCCGGCGTCTCTTCTTCGAGTCATTCTTGCAGGCAAACCCCAGGGCTTGTGTCTCTGTCTCATGTGCGTTCACAAGAGGCATGCACGGCGCCGCCACCATGGAAAAAGATGAAATGCGAGATGTAGCAGACGCTCTTCTCCATGGCTCGCTCGCTACCACCGACGCTTAGCAGCAGCCTCAGCGTCAATATTATGCTGAACTCTGCACACCACCCGCAGCCCTAAAACACTGACAATGACAGTGATTCAAATCCTCACCCTTGGTGGCCCATTGTGCAAAGCATTTCTAAAGTGCCAGGAGGGGCAAAGAAAGCTATGAAAGCAACCATGTAATGGACGCTGCTGAAAATGTTTACCATACTGACACAGCAAGAGCCTACAAACAATTACAATGGTAATCACTATATGTCACAATTATACCAAAAGAAAAGAAAAACACTCACAGCTTTCAGCATGGGAAGCACACGAAGCACCAAGGAGCGGCCTTTTCGCACACCCACCATTTGGACGAAGCGTTCTTCCGACGGCTGTACCTCAGTGAAAAGCTTTTCTGCTATTTCTAACCGACGGTCTGCAGAACAGCTGCTCTCCTCATACTCCAAAACTGCTGAGTAAAGCTGAAAAAGAAAAAGAACAACATGACCACTTCAGCTCAGTGTGCATAGTCAGCAGAATTGGGGGCGCATTTCTTGAATGATCAGCAGTCCAAAATATCACACTGTGGACAGTGCCCTGGGGAATCAGAAAGGCTGCAAAACACATCTCAGTATTTCAGTGTGGGAATATTCACTCTGCAGAATATCAACAGCGAATACAGCCTAGAACGTATTTAAAAACAACTTTAAGATGTGCCTAGCACAAACAAGCAACTAACAGTGAACTTTGTGTCATCGACATCTGGCAGGGTTTTGTGTGAATAACCAACTAACTGCATCAGCAGTCTTTGTTGGCCACCACTGCCTCTGCCAAGCTGCCCCCAACTACTACAGCCCGACATAAAAATGTCTCCATTTAAATAACCATCGCAGGCTGACGCAGAGGAGGTTTCCACATGTGATAAATGGTTCACCCTAATTGCAACCGTAAAGAAGAAAGGTGCAAAATTTTTGTGTCAGTACTCCTTTAGAAATTTGATGGTTCCAGAGGTGCTTCTACTCCTTTCATTATATAGAGCCCTTAGTTTATCACTTTCGTTACTGCAAACTTGATCATTTTGAATTTGACAGGCATCCCCATTACTTTCAAATTAACAAGCTTTTACTGTATTTGATATGTGCCTCCTAGTAAGAAATGTGGGAACCATGTGCACAGCTGCCAGATTGGAGCGACCATGCCACATGCTGCACGGTAGCTGTAGTGCATGGCTGTCTATAAGTCGGAATCATGTGAAGGTGCACGTTAGACACACCGCCACTCAATGCCAGACAGGTACGTGCAGTTTGAGGGGCACAAGGCTTAAGCAGATCGCCCCTAAGAGTGCTCCTCTTACTCCATCCAATATTCCATGCATTGCTATCGCATTCATTGCTTCGCCATTCTGGCAAAACCCATTTGACCCTTCATCCATTCTTAGCCTGAAAAGGGGAAAAAAAATAATAAAGGGTGGCTGATTGGAGCTACAATGTATGCTAGTTGGAAAACAATTTCCAGAGTTTTGACTGAAGTGTAGGAAGTGCATGAAATCACTCTCCCAGTAGCATCAGTGCAGAAGTTATCGGAGGTCCACGTACATCCCGAGTTCTGTCAGACTTGCCGTTACTGATTTTAGACAGTAACACAAGCCAAGGTGAACATTTGACAGATCTGTCTGGTTGGGACGAAATTAAAGGTGCAAACAAGGGGACACCAGCCAAATTATAATCATCAAAAGTAAAATTTACTCCTAAAGATGGAAAAAACCCGACGTTTCGGGTCCCACTCGGACCCGTCTTCAGGGGTGACTGGAGGGCACCAGACAGCAGCAGTGCTTATAAGGCCTTCTTTTTCTTGTTTGAAAGAAGAAAAAGGCCTTATAAGCATTGCTGCTGTCTGGTGCCCTCCAGTCACCCCTGAAGACGGGTCCGAGTGGGACCCGAAACGTCGGGTTTTTAGGGGCGAAGCTCCTTAAAGCGGCACCCGTTCGTCCCTCGTCGTAGTCGTAGTGCGTAACCAGTCTTACGCTTTGACCTCCAAGGTGGTGCCGGTGGGAGATTTCTCCTGTGCGTTGTTGAACAATAAAAAATTCGCAGCGTGCGCGTTAACTAAAAGCCGAATTCTTCTGTCTCTCATTCCCCATTAGCAGCCATTGGCAAGTTCCAGTAGGAACGTTAGTAGAAGTAGAAGTGTAAGTGTTAGCTAAAAGCCGACTACTTCTGTCTCTCATTCCCATTAGCAGCCATTGTTTACCTCCAAGGTAGTGCCTGGTGAGATTTCTCCTGTGCGTGATTACACAATAAAAATTTTGTTCAAAACGCCATTGATTGATGAAATAAACCAACGAAAGACGCCAGATGTTTTCTAAAAGCAAAACGAAGACGCCAGCTGCTTAACGAAAGACGCCAGGTGTTTTCTAAAGCAATGGTTTTATATTCAAAACCATATCGCGATACAGGTTTGTCAATCGTTTCACGTCAATTTATCGGGCGAATTAACGGAAGAAATTTCACGGTTTAACCGATGATTACTTTCAGGAGCTTCGCCCAATCTCATCATCATTCACCTCGTGGATCTGCCGTCAATTTTTTCATCTTTAGGAGTAAATTTTACTTTTGATGATTATAATTTGGTTGGTGTCCCCTTGTTTGCACCTTTAACACAAGCCAAGTAGCAAAAGTATTTCGCTAACCAATTCATCCATTTCCCACCTGTACACCGAGAACTAAGTGGGCCAATCCCAAAGGCAGTTCGAAACTGTGTGAGGCGCAGCAAACTTCAGGTCAAGAGAACAGTGCATTCGTCTGTCTTATCCATACGCGAACACTATGCACCAATATCGGAGACTATGACAGCGCGTGTGGAAATATCAGTGATGAAGTGTAGAAGCCTAGAAGAGTCATGAAAAGAATATGAAGGTGGCTGGATGTAATTTTTGTTGCTTCAATACTCAAGAGTACTTCTGATAATGCTATTTGAAATCCAAGTGTTCTTATGCTCCCGAAATAATCATGCAACACCATATGCCGGCATAGGCACAATTCAGTGACGTCATGAAGACATTCACAAATGAAATCACCGTATTTACTCGCGTAATTTGCGCACTTTCGGTATTTTAGAGCTCCGAAAATGGGGTGCGCAAATTACGCCGAGATTTCGCGAACCCATTCGAAATAATGTGTAATGTAATGCTCTTTTGGTTTTGGATACGATCTCACGTAACACACCAAAACGCTGGTGCAGGAGAACATGGCTGCTCCAAGGACGCTTTTCGCAGTCTCTGCATTGAGAGCGCAGCACGTAATAGGGTTTACGGGCTGCCTGCTGATGGCTGCCGAGATAGCGCTCGCGCCAGCGCTGTCCCGGCAGATGAGCGAGCCCCCCTTCACATCTTTTCATGCTTGTTAAAGACGGGCAGGGCGTTTCCTCTCCGCTTCGACGGCAGGCGTCCCGATCGGGGTGATGTTACTGCTATGCTCTTCAAGCGACGGAGACGGGGCGGGCTTGTTTGATCTCTCCTTCAGCCGTTTTCGTCGCACCCACTCGCAAGCTTTTATTCTAGCAACCGTACTTTGGGCTTCAGGGGCTTCCGGAGAAAAGAATTGGAAAAAGGGACATCGCACTCGCAGCTCCTTTTGCGTATGACTGCACTCTCCTGCGCAGCGAGGGGCGTGGCCACGTGGCTGTCCAAAGTCCGTCCGTGTGCGCACCCCAGCAAGCTGGCTCGGGCGGGATGGGGAGCGCAAAATATGCGAGGAAATTTTTTTTGTAAAGCTGGCTAAATATCAGGAGTGCGCAAATTATGCAAGGGTGTGACGCCCCGAGAGGCGTCGGTGAGGCGAGAGACGAAAACGCAGGAAACGGACATTTGAGGCATGGGTATTCCTGTTTTTCGGCTGCTGCGGCGGTCGGAGAATCGCCCGAGCTTTCGTTGTCTGCAAGTTCGCGGAAACGGCGCCTTGAAAGCAGAGGCGACGCTTGCACGGTGGCCGCATATGAGCGTGTACACTGGGCTCAGCTTCACGCTCTCCCAGTGTTCGTTATGGCCGAGGGAATTGGTGCGCGTACGGCCATCTGGAAGCTGTCGGGTCATGATGAACCGCGCACACGTGTTGACCGCTCTCCTCACGCACCGGCGACTTGAAGGAGTTCGCCCAGAGGGGTTGGTGTCCTTGTTTACGCGGTCGCCGGCAGACAACAGTGCACCACCAGAGCCACTGGCAATGGCGAAGCGCCGGGGAGTCGCGCCCGCACCTGTGTCGTGTCGCTCTCGGTACAAGCTGGCGACTGAGGGTGGTCAGAGAGAGAGAGAAAAACTCGTCTCGCGGCGAGGGACGAAAAAATTTTTGAGAGATTCGAGAGACGTGAAAGGACGCGGAGGCATTCCGTCATGTTGGAGTCGAAGAAGTGAGTCTTGTATGCAAACCCTCGTGTGAGCCGCGCAGTTCGGCTCTCCATCCTTAGAGATAATGTAGTCCTCGTGAAGAGCCCATGTCAGCAGCAATGATCGGAGAGGATCCGTGAGCTACGAGGACTTCGAAGATGACACCCGAGCCCCAGCCTAAGCACCAGTCCACCGCCGGCGACGAGACCTATACACCGATGGAGCCTGCCTCCCAGATAAGCGCGCTTTCGTTGCGGCAAGCGCGTTTGAGACACTGCGCCTTAGTTTGTCGGCCGCTTTGTACTTTTCTTTTGCCGATTGTTTATTAATTGTTATGTCTGCCATGTTCATTCCTAGTTTGTAGTGTCAGTGTAGTTCGCTCCTTGATTTGTTCGTTTGTTATTGCATTAGCTAATTATTGTCAATTGTGTGTTTCAATCATGTTCGTGCATTAAATTAGTTGTTTTGTTAATTTAAAAGAGCCTGTTGCCTCTTTTCTTTCCGGCCCCCAGCACCCCCGAATCCGTTTTGGGGTTAAGTATCGTTGAGATGTGTGGCCAAGGGGGGAGAGCGAGGCTGGTTGTGGTGTTTTGTTGGATGTGGAACGGTGAGCGTGGTAGTTAAGTATTGTGTAGAGTGTGGAACCGCCGCCCCCTTTGCGCGTAGTTGGGACATCTCAAGGGCGCAAATTATGTGGTTAATACGGTATATTGTTAGCTTTTGTTTACCCCAGAATAACAGATTTATATGAAAGCTAGAAAGTATAAGAAAGTAGTTGGACACCATGCGGTGCTGTTGTACAGAATCAGGCTGGATGGATGAAAATCTTTATTGTGGTCCATTAGGGCGCATGTTCACGAGCAGCGGGCCGCTCCCACGTCAAGACAGAACGGCTTAGTTTCACTGCCCTGACGTGGGCTGGAGCACCATTGTTTTCCCACAGCCTCAGAGGGCATGGCAATCTGGAGGCCCGGTTGTGACTAAGATGACGCCAGCTGCAGAGCTGAGAGGAGCTGGTACTGGGACATCGAAACCACGTTTTATCCCTCCAAACAAACACATACGATGCAACAAAGCAATGTACAGGCGCGAGCAAAAGTATACGGACCACGGCATCGCGTGGCCCACAGGCTCTTCGCGACACTTCCGTCACGTCAGCTGCGATCGACAGCAGCGCTACGTGCAAGAAGCATCCCTCCTTAAATCTAGGGCCTGTCTGTTTTTCCTAATGCCAGCAAGTATTTTCCACCTTTCTCTTTCTAACGCTAAGCGCTCTTCGGTATCCGAATCTACGGGTTCATATGACGATAGCACTTCGCGAAACTGATATCTCTTCATCGGCACACCAGTCGATGCAGGCCGTGACGGCTGTGATACCGCTATCAAGGCAGATAGGTGGCGTTCCTACCGCCGACGAGCGCTGTGCGTGGAAACAGCAAACTAACAATGCGGTGCACGGCACTGAAAAATTTACATGCTAGCGGGTAGCGACACAGAACACCTATACTATGGTAGCGAGTAGACTGATTTCCGGTGGAGCTCTCCGGTGGCCGTTAGGCGGCGTTCCGCTAGGTGGAGTGGAAAGCCAGTTTGGCATGCGCTCGCGTGGTCCGTATACTTTTGCTCGCGCCTGTACCATAAAATCCCCAGCAAGCTGCCTCACCCTTGTGCAAGAGATAATTCGACAAATGTTTAGGGGGCGCCGCTTGCTCAGTCGCAAACCAAAATTCAAAAGAAAAAAAAAAAGAATGGTTGATCCCTTTGTCATAGGAATCGGTATAACATGAAAGTGAAACCTGTCTGCGCAAGTAAGCAGCAATCTGAAGAATCGAGGGGTGGGAGATGGGTTGGAGACTGGACATGTGAAACCTTTGCATGTACACATGAGCAGTGCCTCGACACTGCTAAGGGATCCTCGACAGTTGCACATAAATGAAAGCTCTTGAACGACACATTTCTCCAGAGACACTGCATTGAATGCACCAGCATCCTGCGCAAACCTGCCATAAACCAGGAGCGGCCACAAATGGTGAAACCTTGCAAGCGAAACCGAACTGTTTGTCAGTGGTGTTAGGATCGGCGTATGCCCCCGCTAAATGCTGTGGAGGCGGGGGCTACATGCAGTAGCCGATGACGCCACTTTTCGGAGATAAAAACCGTGGGGAGCGTGTACTGCCTGTGTTCTCACAGATGGATATTGCTGTGCAGTCGTCTCGGAAGAGACAATTACATTGTTTACGATGCTGAACTTGAAGACAGCCCACAGAAAACACTGGTGCAGTGACGCACGGGAAGTTTCAGGAATCCGTGGACTGTCGTCAGTGTGTCGTGCGGTGTGCGTGCACGTTTGTGCCGCTTTTGTGACAAAAACTGCTCGGCCACACCAACGCAGCAGGAGTGGCACAGCAGTGCCCAAGACACTGAGCTTGCTGCCAGCAGGTGGATCTACGGCTGTCCCATTATGAGAATGCACCAGCGTGTCTTGAAAAGGACGGGACCGGGAATAGTGCATTTATTTGTACTGCGGTTGTTTTTAGTGAGCCTCTTAGCAGGACAGCACATTTTATTCCATCTCCAGGAATCATCTGCTGCAACTTGGGTCCCGTCACCCTTTCCCGCAGAGAAGCAGTGAAGGCGGGGTGTGACCTCCTCCCTTCGAGGGCGGAGACGACGTTTGCAGAGTGATTGGACACTACTGTATATAAGAAGATCGCAAACGCGCTCAAGCAGCTTCTCTTATCATCATGTAAATAAACATCTCTCTTTCTTCTAAAACGTCATCGTCTCCGAGTCCGCTCCGTACTTCGGCAACCTCTCCTTCGAGTCGGGATGTGGAACCGTCTACCTTGATGTGCAGAACCCAGGGAGATGGCTCGGCATCCAACTCCCCATCCCAACATTGGATGGCAGCAGCTGGGATGGACCTCGTGACACGGCACTGCATTGCAGGTGAGAGTTTAGTTTTTGCATTGATGTTTACCAGGCTTCAATTCAGGGTTAACAATTTGAATTTCTGGAGGTGTGTGTGTGCAGATGCAAAGTGCATGCGTTTAAGCATCTGTTTGTGAGCAAAACTATCGTTTTAAGCAGTGACCATGGACCTGAGTAGGTTGCGAGGGGAATTATTGTTGCAGTTGTGCGACGAGTTGGCACTCGAATGGGATGAATCGATGACTGAGTGTGAGCTACTGAAATTAATAGAGAAAAGTGGTAGCAGCACGGAAGATATAGAATTTGCTTGATGTCTTGTTCAGAAAGATCTGAAAGAGCAGGAAATGAAGAAATTGTGCGAAAAAGAGAGATGAGGAGGTTGGAGCTAGAAAGGGAGAAGGAGCGGTTAATGGTTCGAAGAGGAATTAGTAGGGCTCAACCGCGGCTATTGGTCGACTGCCTTAGTGGGTGCTCGAAGCACATCGTATGGAGCAAATTTACAGATTACAAGGAAGCAGGACGGGTCGCTGGATCCTTAATAAAATTGGGCACAAGGTATCTGCAACCGGTAACAATCCTGCCACCATCCCTCCGAACACCAGGAAAAGATTTCTGATAAAGCCGCTGCCAAAGAACATGTTGGCCAACCACCACAACGGCAGAAGAAAAGCGAGGGCCATATCCTTGCACAGGACCCACGCGTCAAACTCTGAAGCGGCGTACGTTGATGCGCCCATTACCATGGTTTAAACCATGCTTACGCATTGAGTGTGGTAACTTACGCCAGCAACAATGCAGGATCGCCCTGTGTTAAAGCAGCTGCCTCGATCCGTGCACTTAACTCGACAGAAGCCGAAGAAGCGGCCATAGCCCTGGCAGTGGCAGCCGGGTACACAACTATACTCAGTGACTCAAAAGCTGCCATTTCGAACTTTGCACGTGGCATCGTAGCACCCACAACGCCGCGATTACTCCTCCCCCCTCTCCTTCCAGACGAAGATGACACACCATGCTCTACTGAACTGATATGGGTTCTGGCTCACCCAGAAAACCCGGGAAACGAGGCGGCCCACCAATGAGCTCGAGGATTCGTCAGCCGAGTGGTGGAGCCTACGTCGGATCCCCGGTGACCATCAAGAAGCCCTTACCTCATATCACGACATTACCCACTATTATCGCTTGTCAAGGCAGCTGAAACCACCTCCGCACCATAAAATGACCAAGCGCCATAAGGTGATCTGGCGCCGACTGCAAACACATTCTTTTCCGAACCCACACATCTATGCGCGCATATACCCTGACATATTCGACCCACGTGCCCGCAATGCGGCTCAACAGCCACACTAAACCATATCCTCTGGACTGCAGAGAAGACCCACCCTCTCCCGATGTCCTGGCCACTCCCTCACCTGAGGGGTGGTAGGAGGTTCTGACATCCCCAGCCTTAGTGTCCAGCTCCAGGCCATACAGAGAGCTGAGGAGGTGGCCACGAGGCTCGACCTGGCGGATCACCTACCTCTGTAACTGACGACGATAAAGTTTTATCTCTCTCTCTCTCCATTACACTTCTCTGAAATTCCAGCTCGCCTCTCTGATGAATAGTTTAATAACTATGAATTTTGTGCGGGAAGCCTTGTCCAGGTGTTTTGGTGTTGCGGTTAAGAATGAGACCTAGAGTGACGTGCTTGAGATGGAGGAAGATTGTGAGGCATCCCGCTAACGTTACGCATGTGTCTCAAGCACAAAAGACAGTTGTTCATTACAACTGTGAAGAGCGTGGCCAAGTAGCCGGTAGCTGTAAGCGAGATAAAGACTCTGATGAGAGCGAGACAGCTTCAAAGAGGTGCGAGTGAACTGTACAGGAAATGAAGGAAGTTATCGGTAAATACGATGCGATGTCAGTAAGTGACGAAAGCGTGAGTGTCGTTGAGATGGCACTAAATTTTGAGGCGACCGATAACAGCGTGTGCTCATTTCATGTACAAGAGGCAGTTCATTACAACCATGGGGAGCGGGGCCGAGTGCCCAGGAGCTGTAAAACTGAGTGCTCTGACCATAGCAAAGCAGCTTTAGAGGGTTGTGACCCAGGGGTGGAAGAAATGAAAAAAAAAAAAAAAAAAAAAAGAGCAGTAGAAGTGAGGTGTCACTAAGTGACAAAAGCGAAGGTATTGTGCTGGAGGCAGCGAAATACTCTAAGGATACCAATATATTTGAGATCCAAACTAGAAGAGAAGCTCAGGGGAAGATGGATGCTTGAATCGATGAACAAATCGCAAGGTACGATTTAAAACAGGGAATGTCGCGTGTGTTCGCACGTGCTGCTGTTCTCCTCCTTTCTCTCTGAGGACGGGGGAGAGTGTGCAAAGGCGTACATAAACGAACGCTGGAGAAGGCAGTTGCCGCCCTGACGAAGACAAGTCCGCTTGTCGAAACGTTGGCTCCCGCGACATTCCCTGTTTTAAATCGTACCTTGCAATTTGTTCATCAATATATTTGAGGGCGCATTTCCATCGCAGGAGACTGTTGTTCCTTTACAACTGTGAGAAATGGGGCCAAGTGGCCGAAAGCTGTGTGAAAGGGGAGGACTTAAATCTCGACATAGTTATAAATAGGTCGGAACTGATTGAGAAAGAAACTGACGAATTTGTCAAGGAAAGAGAAGCGGCGTCAGTAACTGAGGTAAGTGCGAATGACGAACACGTGGATCCATCAGGGGAGTGTTGCGTGCGGGAAGTTCCTTCTACAGACGAAAAGGAGCAACGGGTGATATCATGCATAATGCCGACAGAAAGCTAGCGAACTTGCGGAGAGGCAGGATGCCCAGATGTAGAGAACACGGAGGGCGACGCTACCAGCGGACTAGAAGTAAGGGCCGTGCAGCAAGCCATTAATGGCGAAGATGGCGCAGGTTTGAGCTGCAATAATCAGTGCAGCGGGGAGCGGGAATTTTTCTTCATGCCTAGGTATTCGAGTGACCTTGGGCTGTAGGAGATTAGACGCGGTCAGTGTAGCGGAGGGGCAGGATAGCCAGTGGATGCATCTGAAGACCACAGTTAGGCGCCGTGCTGATAGGTGCACAAAGGAAGGGTCCTCCTTTCACTACGGTGCTTGGGGTCTCCTTTGGGGAGAGAAAGGAATGCGGGGTTGCCAAATGAACGGACATGACAAAGTGCATTTGTTTACTCGTGCTCTTTGCTGCCCCTGGTGATGGCGAAAGACGTCTGGAGTGTGACCCCACCGGGTGGGATTTAATAGGACCACTAACTGAAAAGAACGACGGTCATTGGAGTCATTTTGCCCATGTGTGGCAATGATGCGGGAAATATTTGTTCTGTTATTTTTAAATTCAGTAGGTAAAAACGCGAATGTTTTGCGATACAGAGTATGATTTTCTTGCATAGTATGTTCCATAATAGGAGAGTCCGATAAGGGCTATGATTTATAGTTGCATAAATGGGGAAGGCTAACTTACAAGAAAATGATGGCTTACCAAAACCTACATATAGTTGCATGGACTTAGAGCGGTTTTCATTACGTAGAGCTTGTTACAGTTTCCATTATTATGCATTATTTCGAGGAAACGTTTGTGGTACTGTAGGTAGTGTCTGTTGTCGCGTTATGTAAAATGGCAGCTATGTAAGGTTATGTCGTTGGTAGGTTATTCGTTTAATGCTTAATGTGTAATTTTGGAGAGTGGGCTTCAGCATCACAGACTAGATGCGGTTTATCAGCGTGAATGTGTTCTGTAAACTTAGTTTAGAAGTAAGTTTTGTTTACGTTGCTTCGGCGCCACAGAATAGTTCGTAAGTGCGTTTTGTCAACGTAAGTTGAAGTGAGTTTTGTTTAGGCTGAAATTCCTATCCTATCCTAAGTGTTTATTTGAAGGTTAAGAATGTTACGTTGTACGTCAGTATGACGCAAGTGACAGAGGATTGGACGTTTTTTAAAGTTAAATAAGGGAGGACGGAGTAGAACATTCCATTTCTATTGAATGATGTAATCTAAGCTAGTTGACAGTGAAAGAGGAGATATGGCGCATTTGAAAAGTAATGTGTACGTGCAGTATGGGTGGCACAGAATTGTCCAGTTGCGTGCACGAAGCGAATCTTACTCTCGTGATTGACCGCTGCCCGCCTAACGGGTTAAGCGAAATTTCTTGAAAGAGTGGAAGCTTGCTCCGAGGGGTTTTAATCCTCCAAGAATGCTTTATCATTGTGCGTGGGAAATGTAGTGCCAATAAAAGTGCCGACGGACTCGGTGGACTAGTTTGAATTTTAAAGTGGGTGCCATCATTGTTAACCTTCTGGCTTTGAAAATCTTTTACAATAAATTCTTGGACAGTTCTGGAGTGGGAACCTTTCATAACTGTCACAAATTTCTGTCTTGAGCAAAGCTTCGTGGGGGAAGATGGTCATTAGCTTGAAAAGAGTACGAAAATTTTGGGGTCAGTCGATTAATGAGGTTATGATAAGCCCGGTGAATACAAAGCGGGTTCCAAATGCTTGTGCGTGGTGTGGTATTGTGGCACCTGGATCGTTCTGGCTGCGGTTCGTCCTTGCGGAATGTTTGGGGCTGCATGTCCACAGTTTTCATCAAGCCCGAGATCTCTTTCATGGTCAGCACTTGCATTCCTGGCGATTCGAGAGTTTCCTGGCCCCGGAGGAGCTGTTAGGATTGGCGTAGGCTCCCGCTAAATGTTGTGGAGGGGAGGCTACATGCAGTAGCTGACGTCACTTTTCAGAGAGAAAAACCGTGGGGAGCACGTACTGCCTGTGTTCTCATGGATGGACATCTCTGCGCAGTCGTCTCTGAAGAGACAATTGCATTGTTTACAATGCTGAACTTTGCAGACAGCCCGCAGGGAACAGGAACACTGGTGCAGTGACACACGGGAAGTTTCAGGAATCCGTGGACTGTCGTCAGTGCGTCGTGCGGTGTGTGTGTGCAAGCTTTTGTGACAAAAACTGCTCGGCCGCACAAATGCAGCGGGAATGGTGCAGCAGCGCACAGGTCACGGAGACCTGCTGCAAGCAGGAGGATCTACGGCTGCCCCAGTATGAGAAGGCGTCAGCGCGTCGTGAAAAGGACAGGACCAGGATGAGTGCATTTATTTGTACTGTGGTTGTTTTTAGTGAGTCTCTTGGCAGGACAGCACTTTTTATTCCATCTCCAGGAATCATCTGCTGCAACCTGGGTCCCGTCACCCTTTCCCGCGGAGAAGCAGCAAAGGCGGGGAGTGACCTCCTCCCTTCAAGGGCAGAGACGACGTTTGCAGATTGGACACTACTGTATATACTACTGTATACTTGTATATAAGAAGACCGCAAACGCGCTCGAGCAGCTTCTCTTATCATCATCATGTAAATAACATCTCTCTTTGTTCTAAAACGTCATCGTCACAGAGTCCGCTCCGTACTTTGACAACCTCTCCTTCGAGTCGGGATGTGGAACCGTCGACATGTAAGTGCGGAACCCAGGGAGACGGCACAGCCTCCACACTGGCATCCCAACAGTGGATTGTTTTGTGAATGCACACTTCGCTGCGCCAAAGGTGCACTGTTTGCTTGTCGGCGGTCTGTCATGAGTAAAGGGGCCCAAAACACAGGCCACACAGCGGAAAAGAGCGATCGGCAAAGTGGCGCAGGAAAGCATGCGCCGTAGACACGTCCAGGCACATTATTGGTGGACAGCGGCTCGTGGCCCGCGACCTGAGCAGCAATCAGTGTTGGAAAAGGTTGAGCTGGCATTCCCTGCATGGCACCTGTCGACGAAGGTTGTCCTGCCAGCTACTGACTGGTGACGAGGAGACGAGGGCGCCGGGCTGGCCGTCAATCTTGCTTACGATCGAACATGAACTTCGGAGTGGCAGCGGCCAAACTGCAGCAGTTCCTGGCATGCCCGCAGCACTCCACCTTTGCCGGCCGAACAAAACGACCAGCAGAGCAATTACAGCAAAGGGCCAGGTCACTTTGGAGACCAGGTATCACTTCAAAGGAGAGGCCGAGACTGCGGCTAGGCCTAGCACGGAGCCGGTGACAGCCACGTCATCCGGGAAGAAAGGCGGCGGAGACTGACAGACTCTGCGTGAGCGGCAGCTAACACAAGTACTATTTGTCGACGATGGCTACGTGGACGCGACACCACCATGAGGACACCATTTCCAAACCCGCACCGCACCCAACATAAGAGCGTCCAATTTGAGTTTTGAGCAGCTACAGCGGACGTAAATGCGAAGCTCACTGTTGGCGGACACCCGTTAGGACTGCGCCTAACGCGGATAAAGTTTAGAGGTTGACGAATTAGGTTGTTGGAATAGTTTACTTCTTTTTTTTTCTTTCTGTGTGTGAATTGTTTGCCAGTATTGTGCATGTTTCGGTGTTCTTGTGCTTGAAGATAACGCTTGTTCTGTCAACACCGCCAGCGTTCTCTCTCTCAATCCACTGGAGCAAGCGCTCCCAAGATCTCCCCCTCATACTCGTGACACGGTAGTTTTTGTATTGGTGGAGGAGAGCGCATTGCAGCACAACTAGCAAGTGATACACCACACAAGACAAATTATGTAGCGGCCTTGGCTGAAGCAATGCGCCGGCAGGACGCCGAAGCCTGCGTGGTGATAGAGGCGTCGAAACTACTGAAGCGCTCACTGCCGGCACGCATATTAACCCAATTTACGACTTCGCTCCATTGTTCTTAGGTGGAGGTACCACCACTAAGAACCTAGACTGCAGTGCAAGGGAGGCGATGTCAATTTAAAGGGACTGTCTACTGTCCTTCACAGCTCTCCCGTTTTTTTGGTTCAATAGAGAGCATACCTTTCAAAGTGTCTCAGCGTGCAGTGGTTTCTTCAGAAACTTGGCAGAAATTATTGAAACAGATTTTTTTTTTTCTACCTACGAAGTCTCTCCTTTTTTACGTGTACGGACGCCGACAACAGTGGTTAATGCGCACAATGTGTTCTCTCCCTGGCGACACTTTTGGGCACAAGAGGCTTCTTCTCAACAGGAACCGGTTCCAAGGACGACATTGCAACGGTGACGAGGGGGAGAGGTGACGGAAAGTTGGCGTGCCTGGGTGCACCTCGGACATGCAGCGCTGCATGCATGACAAGCACAGTACTTCGTGCCTGTACAGGCAGACGACAGTATATTAAATCTATGCAGATGAATTCAAAGTGAGCGCCACCTGCGCCATCCTGAAAGCAGCGAAAAGAATGAATTGCTCTTGCACACTAAAGAAAGGTGTCTGATAGGGTGAAGTACACTTGTAAGACAGACATAATTGTTTTTCAGCAGAATATGTATACCTGTGTGGGTTTGTTCTTGTACACTTGGAAATTGACAAGCACACTGTTGGGTGTCGCTAGCGGCATTTTTTTGCACCACTTTCAGAGCAAAATTAAAAACACAATTCCTTTCTTGTGGGATAAAAGTGTGCTCGTTCCCGTAAATGTGACACATGATCTGCCCATTTTTACCACAATCTAAAAAAGTTTTCCAAGCAGTAGACGGTCCTTTCAAGAGCAATTCTGCTCGCTAAATACCTTTGCTTCATGCAGACTTCAATAGATGCAAATGTACGGTGGTGTAGTAAAGATATAAGGCCCGTCTTTACCGCTGTATTGCAAGTATGTCGGTGGTGTAGTCAGTAGCGCTTCCTGCTCCTGCCATCGCGCCCTGGCCGGTTGTGGGTTTGAATCCCAGCAAGTGGTACCTTTTCAGTCTCAAATGCATGTTTATTTTTCAGACATCTACTTCTCTTAAGGAAGTGCACCCCAGATTTCTTGGTGGACTCAGGCATAAAACACTTTCATGTTAGAAAGAATGTAGAGCGGTTCTTTTCGTTATTATATGTGGAATAAGTCAAAGAACTTCTCAGAGTCAAACACACAAGATGCGGGCCCGCGAGCCCAAGCAGCAACGAACATTACATTCACACTAGCCATTGATGTGGCTTATGTCTGTACATCTGATTAGAGCAACCTAGAACAATTTTAGCTCACCCTGGTCCATCAAAGATGGCAACTCACAAAGCCTAATGGCTGGATATGCAGATGAGTAGTACATGGCTGTGATGCATCCATTATCATCATCATCAGCCTGTTTAGGTCCACTGCAGGACGAAGGCCTCTCCCAACGATTCCAATCCACCCTATCCTGAGCGAGTTGGTTCCACTTTATGCCTGCAAACTTTTTAATTTCATCGCTCCATCTAACCTTTTGCCTGCCTCTGTTACGTTTTCCCTCTCTTGGTATCCATTCCGTTGCTCTTACTGTCCATCTGTTATCTTTCCTCCTCATGACATGCCCTGCCCAGGTCCACTTCTTTCTTTTAATTGATAAAATAATATCGGCTACTCCTGTCTGTTCTCTGATCCATTCCGCTCGTTTTTTATCTCTTAGCGTTACCCCCAACATTTTTCTTTCCATTGCACGTTGCGCGCTCCTTAGTTTCATCTCTAGTCTTTTCGTTATCCTCCACGTTTCTGCACCGTACGTTAGTACTGGGAGAATGCAGTGATTGAATACTTTTCGCTTTAGTGAGAGCGGTAAGTTTCCAGTCACGATTTCGTAATTCCTTCCGAATGCGCTCCAGCCCATCCTTATTCTACGGAGAATTTCTTTTTCATGGTTAGGAGTTCCTGTTATTAACTGTCCCAGATATACGTATTCGTTTACACATTGTAAGGGTTCATTGTCGATTTTAAATTCCTGTTCCTTAGCTAGGCTATTGAGCATAACTTTGGTCTTCTGCCTATTCATTTTTAATCCAATTTTAATACTTTCCCTGTTTAGGTCATCAATCATGTTTTGTAGTTCGTCTCCATCATTGCTAAAGAGCACAATGTCGTCTGCGAATCTTAAATTGCTGAGATATTCTCCGTCTATTCGAATTCCCTTGTCTTCCCAGTCTAGACGTTTAAAGATTTCCTCTAAACATGCAGTGAATAGCATCGGGGATATATCTCCCTGTCTCACACCTCTCCCGATCGGGATTTCTCTGCTTCTCTCATGTAGGAGTAGTGTGGCTGTGCAATCTTTGTATATGTTGTTGATGGTTTTCACGTATATGTCCGGTACCCCTTGTCTACGTAGAGCTTCTAGAACTGCTTGTATTTCTATCGAGTCAAATGCTTTCTCGTAGTCGATAAACGCCATATAAAGAGGTTTGTTATATTCCGCGTACTTCTCGATTACTAGGTTGATAGCGTGGCTGTGGTCCATTGTCGAGTAACCTTTCCTAAAACCAGCTTGTTCTCTCGGTTGATATAAGTCGAGTGTTTCTCTTATCCATTATCAGGCTTAGTTAAAAGTTCAGCTAAACAAACTTTTTATTTGATTGCGTGATTTCTTATAATTTATTATACAACCTCTTGAAAAATTGAAAATGAGTTTGCCAAGTGACCTGGTGTTAATGCGCACTGCGGTAAACAAGGGCAACTCCTGCAATTTTTCAGTGTCCATGGATCTCAATGAAATTTTCAACATATGTTCTCATTGTCACTGTAATAATATATGCCAAGCCCGGGAGCTGAAAGTCATTTAATTTTCTTGAAAACGAATTTTATGTCTTTTAGCAGATTCTCACACAAGCCACCCTGTGTTTTTGCCGTCATTACCGTCAATGATGCCTACCTGAGAAGGTGGGCCGTCAAGAGCAATAAACATATTTAAGCGCTCAAATCGCCATGGTCAAGTTCACAGCTGGCACATGACTCATATCGCCGGATGACATTGCCGCTTTCATTTTTCTGGCACCAGCTCCATATTTCTGATGGAGAGGACACATGTGACATCACCGCATATGCTGCAAGAATCATCAGCCTGTTTTGGTTTCGGTTTGAACACACGGCTCATTCAGTTATTTAAGATTAGTGGCGAGTTTCTGAGCAGAATGAACCAACTTGCCTGCTACAGGACTATCAGTGCCATGGGAAAACAGCGATACCAGGATATGGTGAAAAATCTGCCGGAGTTGTTCTTTAAAAAGAAAAGGGGGCATTAACTCGGTCACTGGAACCAATTTCAAATCTCTCTGAAAAGGTATGGCGACGCTTGCACGGGTCAGGCTGCTTGATCGGTATATACTATATCAAAAATTTTACGATTTTACAGTATATTACGGATTGGAGGGTCAGGATTCTGAATACACACATAACACAATATTTTTAGAAAAGAATTCACAACCCTTTCAATGGTCTGCCGACCAATACCTATGTCTCAGTCTCTCTCTTCACATAGCCATTTCCACAGTGCAGCATCATCAGCCTCAGATTCATGCTCTACATATAATGAACAAGCTTCACTTGTCTTCCCTCTTCAGGAGCCATAAATATCCACTTTTGCTGGAAGAATGTGCCCATGGTCACATCATGATGTGCTGACACTGCGAGGAGCACCTGACATGCTGTCCATGAGGTGTACCAAGAACACCTACCTTTTGCACCAGGAGCAACAAGGCCTCGGCCACTTACCCATCTGGTCATAAGCATTGCCACATGTAATTGAGGCTCCAAAAGGCCGTTATTTTCTCTCAACTACGGCAATATAACGACTAGGAATTCACCACATAGCTGGTCATAGGCATTGCCACATGTAATTGTGGCTCCAAAAGGCCATCATTTCTCTCAACTATCGTAATATAACGACTAGGAATTCGCCACATAGCCCCAAATCTTAGATTCCAAATCTTAGATCTTAGATCTGGGGCAGGCCGCTGTTTCAAATTTTCCAGTTAAATTTTCAACAGAAGATGTGGGACAACAGAAATCAAGCTCAAATTATTGAGCTTTGACTGTACATGGGCGTAAGTGTATTTCACCATCATCAAAATGTGCTGATTATGCACACTCACGGTTGTGGGTCTGGCTGCAGGGCAAGGCCAGGTCCTCGAGTCTAGTAGTGCCACACCTTACCAGCTTAGCTGGTAATATACATAGTTAAACCTCAATATAGCCAAATTGATTGAATTGGCAATTTACTTATTTTATGAACACCTCACAAAATTTTAATTCAGCCTTTTATTCTATGTATTGTTGCCAAAAGATTCACATTAAGACTAACATGCCGTGAGTACATTGTAATAACATCAGTAAAAAAAAAAACTAATTTCAACAACGCTTAAAAAAGATTTCGTTGCATTGGCAATCCAGCAACCATGGCTTGATAATACACTGCTAAGCCTTATCAAAGCAGCTGCATGTAACATGTAAAGCCCAGAGAAATGTAGATAAAACCACAGTGGTAAGAAATGATAAGCAAAGCTATGGTGTCCATTCTAGCACTGTGGGTTGCCAATAAAATCTTGGGTGTTTCCCAGATCGAAAGGCAGAGGGCAATGTTGCCAGGGAGAGGGCAATGTTGTCAGATGTTGTCAGAAGAAGCCAAGTTGATAGCCAGCGGCTTCGTAAAGTAGTAGTGACTCCTTTATCTCGTCGATCAAGCTTGCATCTCGTTTCAGATTGCATCCTTGATCAACGAGATAAAAGATTGCATCCTTTTACTTCGTTGATCAAGCTTGAAGGATCACAATCTCTTCCAAGATAAGTGAGAGCCTGGTGCATTTAGTACATACTACTGCTTCTACAGCTACACATGCTCGTCACTTGAGCCTTGGCAACCACATACCGTATTTTCCGGTGTATAAGACGCACGCCCCAGTTTTCATGCAAAAATTAATATATAAGACGCACCGGTGTATAAGAAGCAACTATATTCACTCACTTTCCAAACTTCATAACGTGGGGTTGAGTGAGCATTGTAAAATGCCGTACTTACGTTTCTGAGAGCTAGTCCGTAAGAAAACTTCTACTACACCAAACTTGCGAGAAAAAATAATACACACACTCTGAAACGTTCCACATGACTGCAGGAAAACATTTTATTTGTCGAAGCCCTCAAAGCCCTCGTCCTCCAACGCGCTTTGGAATAGTTCAGCGACGCTGGGACTTCCTCTGCTTCCTCTTCAGAATCGCTGCTGCTGCTGTCGTCATCGAGGTCAGGGGCTGAGGATGCTTGCAGGCCTGCCTTGCGGAACCCTGCAGTTACGGTGGCCTGTGACAGCGCACACCAGGCTCCGCGCACCCACTTAGCGACCTCGCAAAACGAAGCACGCCTCATGCGTCCGGTTGCAGTATAGCTATGCTCGCTGTCTGACATCCACGACGCGTATTTTCGCACAAGCATGTGCCAGAATCTGCCAGCAGACTTCAAAGACAAGCTTGAGAGATTCCAGGCTTTCGTTAAGAAAGCCATTGAAGACGATGGCCACGGCAACAGCCATAAAATAAATATGGACGAAGTCCCACTTACGTTTGACATTCCGATCAAAAAGGAGTATGGCACCTAAAGGTGACAAGTCCGTCACCATCAAAACTACCCGGCCACGAAAAAGCGCACTTCACGGTTATGCTTAGTAACGTTGGTTGTGCTCGCATGTTGCGCCGATGGGCAAAAACTTCCGCAAAATGTTAATATTCAAGAGGAAGACGATGCCGAAAGAGCCCTTCCCGCCTGGCGTCATCATAGAAACGAACGTGAAAGGCTAGATGAAGAGATGATGGGCAAGTGGCTCGAAAAAATGCTTTTCTAAGCGACCGGACGGTTTTTTTCATGCGAAGAAGGGCCTCCTGGTCTTGGATTGCATGCGGGTATATATAACGGAGCTCACTTTGAAGTGCATCAAGGCAAAAAACTGCACCGCTGTGGTTATCCCAGGCGGGATGACGAAAATGCTTCAGCCGTTGGACATCTCACTGAACCGCAGTTTCAAGGCTCTCCTGATATGTTAGCGAAATACGCTCAGCGCGGACCAACCGAACAAATGAAGTTGCAAATGGCGACTAGCCCAACTCGCTGAACGACAGCATGGCCGGCGTGGCGGCCGAAGCCGAGCTGATCCCGTCGCGCACCTATCGCCATCTTATGCCGATTTCACTGAGTACAGCTCACTCTGGTGCAGCCTCCGAAACTCGTGCAGCTTCAGTGAGCTGAGAACTCGCATGACGACATACTTCTTTTCTTACTTTTCCATTTTATGTACTTTGGTTTTGTTGTGGAACTGTAGTACCGGCACGTTGAGTCTTTGTTATTATAATTATGACGCATTATTCGCGTCAGACTGCTCTCGTCGTTAAAAAACAGACTCATCAGCATCAACATGAGTTTCTCCCAAAAAGAACTAAAAAAAAAAGTACGTATAAGACGCACCGTTGTATAAGACGCATCTCCGAAAATTTTGGAAAAAACCGTGCCTTATACACCGGAAAATATGGTATATATAAAAAAAACACATTGGGCATTAATAGGGGCAACGTGAAATACAGAACTATGCTCAGGTGCTCAGTATGATGCACAAGACTGTTTTCACGCATGCTCTTTGCTACCCTCTCTCTGGTGTTGAGGAGGCAAGCATTAAGACTGGTCAATGCACCTGCCTGCACCATGTCAACGGCCACTTTGTGGTGTGGCATGCAATAAAAAAAATGTATTCACAAAAACCCTGCACAACTCGCCATATGACCACTGGCGCCAGCAAGTTCATCATATCAAGGTCTAACTGTGTAATAAAAAAATCGGCACACTCTTTGGTTCTTTGAACAATTGACAGACCTTTTCTATGTCAAGCAGGAGTTGGCGAAACCACAACAAGTCACGATCTGGAGGAACCTTACGGTCTTCATCTTCAGACAGCCGTTGAACACCCATGTCAAGGATCTTTCGTGGGTAGTTGACGCTCACCACTTGCAACTTTCCTAGTGACCGCTCAAATTGAACTGCAGGCGAGATAAAATGCATGCAATACTATGTCATTTAAAAAGTGTAAAAGCATTAAAAATTTGCTTTTGACATTTTGACAAATATTTTTGACAGAAACTAGTAAGCACAAATAATGAAGGACAGAAACAGGGGAAACACACCGTGCACAAGACTAGCACCACCCTCAACTTCGCATACAGTTACTTGGTTCCCGGTGCACATGGGGTCAGTGGAGGGAGCCCCACGTAACCTCAACGTGGTGGCGCACAGGGAGGCACGAGGATTAGTATGCCGTGCACTCCCTGAAGGGGCTAGACCTCTCGTTCCCGAGTTCAGGGACCAGCTGTTAACCTATAACGAGATCACAAGGCACTCTTACTTAAGGCGCAGGGCATTCCCCCTGCCACATTGTAAATTAAACAGGCCACAGGCGGTTACATTAAGACTTCTGCAGACACGGACGTACCCTACCCCGGTCATCATGAATAAAATTAATCCCGACTGCGGAGTTTCAGTCTACTGTAGCAAGTGTGGGGGTTTACTCGATTTAGACCACATGCTCTGGCGCTGCTCGGCGTTGGCCGGTGATGGTTCTCAAGGTGAACAGTGGTGGCAGCGGATGCTGCACAGTGAAGTGCTGACGGACCAACTCAGGGCTGTCCAGAGGGCCCGTGTGGTGGCAGAGGAGCTCGGCCTCTCTGTCCCGACGTGGGAGTGGTCCGCATCAGTCCCCACAGACTGATCCCTCAGGACCTAATAAAGTTTTTCATACATACTTATGCAAGTGAAACAATGTGTTTCTCCTATGTCTGTCCTTTATTATTTGCACTATAATTAGTAGTTTCCTTCAAAAGTATGAAAACAACTAGCGCAGCAACAAGTACTGTTCTTTAATATGACCGACTGTTTCTCTAACTATATGCCTGGAATGCAGTTTTCTTTCCGACAGAAGGCTCCCCACTGCATGTTGTGGCTAGATGATGCATGGCATCACTCGCCACACGATCACCACTGTACCGCATCGTCCAATAACAAGATGTCTGCAGCTACTCAGGGGCTGCAAAAAGACAAACAGCGCAGGACACAGGACAAGGGAGAGCACAGGCACAGGCGCTAACAACCATATGTGTTTATTGCAACCCTTGTCCAGTGTCCTGCGCTGTTTTTGTTTTCTTGCAATCATGAACCAACCAGCCCAAATGCGTGCCCTTCTACTCAGAGGCTGTTGTAAAAGCTGCAAGTAACCATGCATAGGGATGCTGGTGGTGTACCTACAAAAACTGCCAGGACAAGTGCTTGCCATTGCAAAATAATGAAGAGAGTACAGGCAAGGGAAGGGCACAGTTTGTGGCTCATATTCCCAGCACAGTTTCTATGAGAGTCGCTAATATGCAGTCCACACTGAGACTAATTAAAATTCATTTCAGGATAACTTAAAGGAGTACTGACATGATTTTGAGACGGCGCAAAATATACATTTTTTGTTTTCTAGTCATGTATTGTTAGCGCCCTCCGCACAAGAAAGCCAGGAAACACGTGCAAAATATTTTATTTTGGTTTTAAAGTTTTCGTCGAACAGCACTTCAAGCCAGCCCCAGCGCAATGGACACTACGATGATGTACGAGCACAGTCTCTTAAAAATCGCTGAAATCGCTGTCAGAGTCTCCGGACGACCGTGAAATTGTCGTCGTTTGCTTGCCCCAGCTGTAACTGACCACAGACGACACAGTTGCAGCGACGCTGTCATGAATTACTGTCCCTACGTGGCTTAAACGTACGACCGACTCTGTTGACACGTCACTAGGAAGCCGCCCCCTTGAAATCGGAACCGAAAGCGGGCTTCTAAGGGAGTCGTATTACAAATATATTCATTGTGTTGCGAGGCACCCATGATACACATTTCGGGGTTCTCCCCGCCAGTGCTTTCACTTACAGCAACAATACGAGAATGTCGAAATTCGTGAACTTGGAACAGGCTGAAAATTGGCATAAAATAGACTGTCCTGACAAAAATGTTCCTTAAGCAGCTGCTTCGCATCAGGTAGGCGCCAAATGGTCGACTGCTGCCTGTTTAGTGATGTATGTGCCGGTGGATATTTGGCTCTTAGCATTCTGTAATGTTTGGTGATGTCGTTGAAAGTTATCATCCTGTCCTTGTCTGTAATTTGTGTTGCTAGCTCTTCTCCCGCCCGGCTAGTCGGACCTTGTGGGAACCGGCGTCCCGCGCGATGCCTTGCTTTGCTCGGAATGTCCTTGCATCCCACTCTCCCAGCTGGACGAAGCAGCGGCCCATCACTGTGGAAGCCCGCCCGCTTCGCCCATGTGGTTTAAACTAGTCTGTCATTGGGCAGCTGGTAGTTCTTACGGGTTTGCGCGTTAGTTTTGGGAGATGCTGGAGAGAACTCGCTGGGACTCGGAACGGTGCGTACGTGCTTTTGCGACCCCCAGCAGCGGCCTGCGATCGTCACCCATCTGTGTATGTTCTTTTCCTTCTATGTTCCTTTTCTTGGGGTGCGCAGTCGTGGGTGTGCTGGCCGAGGGTTAGGTGGCTTTCCCCCTTGCGCGGTCTTTGTGTGTTATTTTGTTCGCGTTGTATTGATTATTGTCCTTTGTTTGTGTTATTGTGTTTGCGTGTTGTTTATCGTTGTTATCCTCTGTTTTAATTCAATCTTAAATTCTGCCTAGTTTTGTTTGTACTATTTAACCCTTTATTAAATTAACATGCTGGGAGAGTGGCACCCAATGTTCTCCTCTTTCGCCGCATGCACCAGCTCACGTTGTTCCGCCTGGAGACTGGCTGCGGGCTGATGTGCGTGGCAACGCGGCAGTGCATGGTTTGAGATGAGCGAGCGCGCGGACGCGAAGGCCTCATTCTATGCTCGTCAAGTGCTCGAACCCACGGCACGGGGCTGCTGGCGGCGATTCCGCTGTTAGCAGAAACTCCCACTACCTCGGGCTTGGGTATGAATGAGCTGCTTCATTTCCAGGGAGAGAGAAGTGGCCTAGTGCCCATAGTATGTGTGCCATTCTTCCCGTTCCTTAGTTCCTCAGGATTCTCAGCGCTTCGATGAAAACTCTTCCGGTTGCATAATTTTGTATAGCTGTATTGGAGTTGCTAACGATCACCGTGGCTTTTGCATTGATTGATGATAGTGAGCATTACGGCTGCTACTTTGCCGATTTTCGCCTTACCATAGCCCGGTGATACTCCATCGCTGTCATCCGGATCTGTATACCTTAAGTGTAAACTATATCAGAACAGGGCGTACTTAGACTACATTTTATGGGCTTGTCCGAAGAGCTACAAGGGCAAATTCAAAACAAAGAAGAGTGTGAAACTGTGCTGCTCAGCTCAAACCCAGATGACCAATTACATGCCATCAAGCAGGCCAAAGATGCCACCGGGATACAGGGACTCCTAGCCGCCATGTAGGAATAGGGCATAACCCCTCCCTGCTGTCCTTTTTTTTTTTTTTAAGTTTCTTCCTCCTCCTCACGTCAGGCATGTTTCATCATTATTCAACACAAAATTCCGCAATAAAACTTTACTTTTGAATATTTTTCCCATGATCAACCTACAACGAAAAACTTTGGCATGGTGAGCTTGCTTTGTCAATTCATTACATAGGCAAAAGCTGTACAGCTGTACAAACTAAACTGGTGAAATCAGTGTTCGGCTGTATATAACAAGGTTGGTAAACCTAGATATAACAAGGTTGGTAAAATCAGCAATTTGCTTTGTTATATCAAAACACTTAAATCAAAATTCAACCTTTCATGCTGTGTACTGTCACCGAAGGATTCTTATTTATACGGAAATGCACCTCTAATGGTGTGCGGTATAATATGCACTTTATTTTGGCCCTGGTGCGACAGGCAGCGATGTCACAACATCTGATCCTGGGATGCTCTATGACATAATGGCAATGTAAGTTGCACCTTCTAAATTATTCGTTGTCTGTAGTTATGGTACAGGGCTCCACTGACATTAGTGGCTTGCTGGGCTTCCTCAAGCACAACAATTTAATTCGCCTAGGGCAAGCCCACATTTTGTGGCTGTGTGGACAGCTTTCCCTAAATTGCCCGAGATACACTATTCCTATAAATTGGAGAAGCTGTTTCCCCATATTTTTTCAGTCCACGGTTTGTGTACTCTGTAAATCGTTATGTTAATTCCACAAGACTTACAGACTGGGAGAAGCTGCTGATAAAAAGGAACGGCCACAAGCCAATTCTAACATGCAATGTCGGCGAAAAGCCCTTAGAACAACTATAATTAGAGAAATCTGAAAATTATGGCAGACAGGATCATCAACTGACCATTTTAATCAGTTGCCATCGTCTATTCAGAGAGCTTGCTTGAATGGTATGATCCTTAAATAGTTGACAAATATATCCTCACTATAGCACCAATTTTGTTTGAAGGCCAGGAAGCGAAGCAATTACGGAAAATGCAGGCACGTAAAACCATAAAAACCAATCCAGGCACGTAAAACCATGAAAACCAATCCAGAAGCTTTTGTGCTTTGCCTGGTCTTTTTTTTTTTTTTTTCTTCCCTACACACGATGGCTTGCTGCACAATGACCGACCCTGAGGCAAGGAAGCAGCAAGCGTGTGGCACTTCGCATAAGCGCCCTTTACACTTTGTTGATTGTGCAGAAGGTGTTGTGTACGAAATTCCTTTAACATGCGGGAAAGTTTACGTTGGCCAAACCGGAAGATGCGTCAATATTAGGCTAAGAGAGCATGCCAACAATGTAAAAAACGCTAGCCAAGGGAAGGATTTTTTCAAGGTTTTTTGGCTAGCCATTACGCAACTTGCCAAGATTGTTCACCGGACCTGAAGAACACTGCTGTCATTCTGAAGAACAATTCGCGCCTCACTAGAGAGATTGCCGAGACTGAACGTATTAGCAGGTTAGGGGAAAGCTGTGTCAGCACACCGTCGATAGCTCTTTCCGATAAAGAGATGGCGTTTTTATGCATGTGCGGCAATGTTGTATGAACTAATTTGTACCTATATATACGTGATCCCTGTGCTAATGAACACTTGTTGGAAGTCCAGCGCTTGTCCCGTGTGGTTCATGTCGTCGTCCTTGTCTTCTTTTTTGCGCTGCAGGTTGTAGTTGCCTTCCAGACTCCACAGTCGCCGCAGATAAAAAATTTGGATTTTATATTGCTACGGCATTAGCTGGGCAATCACGGTATGAGCCAGGCAAGGGTGGAAGACGACGAGGACGATATCTTGTCTAGCAGTTGGACGCCATCTTGCCTCGGCTGTACCAACTACCTAGCACTCAGAGCTCTCCTGTAAATAAACCCTAGCTTGGCCTCCAACCGTAACAGTTTTGTGGTGGAGGTGCTGGGTAACGCTGACCAAGAAGACGGAGTTGCTACCGGGGATCCTACGGCCGACGCCTCGCTCGACTGCCGCCACTGGAGATGTCTCATCACGGCAACGACCCATCAACCCTGTCCTCTCCGGTGCGGTCAACCGGCGTCCGGATGCACACGATGGAGCCAAGATCTTCTTCGGGAAAATATGGCGAGGACGTCAAGCAATGGCTCACACATTACAAGCGTGTGAGCAAGTACAACGGATGGAACCAGTCGGCTCAGTTAGAGAACGTCGCTCTCTTTCTCACGGACACCGCACTTCTGTGGTTTGAGAACCACGAGGACACTAACAACGTGGGACACCGCTTTGTCACCGACATCACAGAGTGCTTCGGAGATTCTACTGCGAAGAGGAAACAGGCAGAGCAGACGTTACTTCAGCGAGCACAAGTCCCAGGTGAGACCTGTACAACGTACATAGAGGCGGCCCTGAAGCTGTGAAAGACTGTAAACCCTCTCATGTCAGAAGAGGATAAAATTGGGCACCTTCTAAAAGGGATCGCTGAAGACGTGTATAGCTACCTGATTGGAAAAGAGAGTCAACTCAGTCACCGACCTCATCAAGCACTGCCGAAAGTTTGAAACATTGAAGCTGCGCCGTATTACACCAAACTTCGGGAGATTAGCCAATGTTACCACTGTGGCAAGCGTTGACGACAGCTCTGGCTATCAGTTTGATCTCGCGACCACTGTAAGGCAGATAGTCCGCGAAGAACTCGAACGACACACCAAAGGAGCAGCGGGTGTCGAACGGCTGGGTCGTCCCGACCATTACCATGAACCTGCGCCCCGCTGTATCCTCGTTGTCTGCCAAGCCAGGAGTTCCAAGCTATCCTGCCAATCAGAGGCCGCAGCGTCGATGTCAACTTCGCGATGAAGTGACGCATGTCGAGCGCTCTTATGGACCCATCACCACGCATTGGCAATTCGAAAGCCGTGTTCACTATTATGCGCAACAACCGACGTTTGACCGCGAAGTCTACAACATGAGCCGCAACACGAGCCCTTTTGTTATACATGTGGAGCCACGGGTCACATCTCTCGATTTTGTCGCAGACGCGGACAGACAAGATACGGTCAACAACCAAGTTGGGCTAATTTCGATCGTGACACCTATAATAACAATGACTGGCAATCTGACATTGCAGCTGCCCGTTCCACAGGCTCAGCACACAGAAATGATTTCGGACAACACAACAGGAGTGCCTCACCCCAGCTTCAGATCGCACCCTGACGCCACCAACCAGTCGACAACGCTGTTCGCCATCACCACGGTGACGCCTTACACCACCGCCGCCGTTGGGAAACTAGGCGACGCGTCCAATGGAGGTGAGGTCGCTGGACAGCCTGGATCTCTGCGAAATATCCCTCTGGTGATGGTGAAAAACAAAGTGCATGTCTTCGTTGATAGTATACCTACAAGTGCTTTAGTAGATACTGGTGCTACCATCTCCGTCATGAGTGCCACGTTCAAAGAGAGGTTGGGACGGAAAGTTATGTTCCGGTGGAATGACAGTGTGACCTTTCGTGGTGTCATTGGAAAGCGCCTTATTCCTCTTGACATTTGTGTTGCAAGTGTTTTGTTCTGCGGGGAAGATTTTAAAACAGAATTTTTGGTATTACCGCGTTGCACTCATGATGTCATTCTGGGTATTGGCTTTCTTAAAGGGGCCCTGAAACTGTTTTGACGATTTTGTGAAAACATGGTGATCCGGTAGAGCGAGTCATTAGGATCATTAGAGGACAGATTTCAGCGCTCTGTGTAAAGTGTGTAATTTACAATAAGGCTTTGAACACGTGCATCGCAAAAGATCGCAGCGGCTCGACGAAATGCGTTTTCAAACGCCCCCGCCTATCGAGCGATGGAATGCGAGACCGCTGATTGGCCTCCTAACATGTGACGTGCACGTAATTTTCCCAATTTAAATGCAAGAACGTGCTCCTACAACGTGCTCCTTCGTTTCAGCCAACGGTATCGTCGCGGCATCTGGCGGCGTACACACGAGTCGCCGGCGCTCCATCGCAGAGCCTAGCACTGCCGAGGCCGGGGAGCTTAGTAAAGATATCGGGGCGCTATGTAGCTGCGGAGGGCTCCGCAGGGCGGTGGACGAGGGAGGCGCAGTCGTCGCTAGCGCGCACTCCGCAGCTGATCGAGTTGAGGAGGAACAGCAGTGGTAAGGAGGAAGGCGGCAGAAATAAGCTCATAGCTGCCTTAGCGCATGGAGCTTCGCTTTATTTATGGCGTGAATGGTTTAACAATTGTGTCGCCTAATCAGTGACGTAATGTCAAAAAAACGTTTCAGGGACCCTTTAAGGATTGTGGCACTTCTGTCAATTGTGGTACGGGTGAAATAAGTCTAGATAGTGCACTCCTTGATGCCCTTGCAGACACACCTCCGAAAGACAAAAAGTACTTCGTTGTTTCCGATGATTTGTTGATACCGCCTTTTTCACTTTCGCGTGTCTGCGTCAAAGCCACCACTACCGACCATTGTTCATTTGATGGACAAGTTTTACTGCTTGCTCGTAGCTGCGCCAAGAAGGATGTACTCATACCGCATTCTGTCGTGAGTGTACTGAATGGTGCCATGAATCTGTGGGCTTTCAATTGTTCGTCGGCCCCTGCTGTTCTCCCGCATGATATGAAACTCGCCACATTTGAGGAAATGACTTACAGCTCTATTATGGCTTTCAGCGAAGAGGCGCGGTGTTGAACCAGCAACGTCAACCCAGCAGTTTCTGACGAGCACATCCCACGAATGATCAACAAGTCTTTGCCTTCAGATGAGCGCCAAGCTCTTGCGTGAGTTCTTCTGGCGCACATGTCTGTCTTCAATTTCGTACAAGGTGACAAGCCGGCCTCACTCCCTCGTTCTCGTGCTCGCCACCGAATTGACACCGGCTCGGCACACCCCATTCGACAAAAGCCTGACCGCGTGTCTTCAGCGGAGAGAACAGTTATTGCTGAACAGGTCAAGGACATGCTACAGAAAGGCGTCATTCAGGAGCCCTCAAGCCCGTGGGCAGCACCAGTGATTCCAGTGAAGAAAAAGGACGGATCATGGTTGTTTTCTGTCGACTACAGAAAACTAAACGCTGTCACCAAAAAGGATGTGTATCCGCTTCCTCGGATCGATGATGTTATCTACTGCCTCCATTCTGCTGCTTAATTCACCTCACTGGATTTGAGATCAGGTTATCGGCAGGTACCAGTGCACCCAGACGACTAAGAGAAAACAGCCTTCGTGACACCTGATGGCCTCTATGAGTTTAACGTCATGCCCTTTGGTCTTCGTAACGCGCCGGCGACGTTCGAATGATTTATGGACACCATCCTCCGTGGAATGAAATGGGAAATTTTTTTGTGCTATCTGGATGATGATGTGATTTTTGGAAGCACTTTGGATGAGCATAACTGCCGTCTTAGTCTCGTCCTTGATTGTGTCGAGAAAGCCGGTCTGGTATTGAACTCCAGGAAATGTCGCTTTGGAGAGACTGAAACGTTCGTACTTGGACATCTAGTCGAGAGAAACGGTGTGAGGCCCGATCCACGGAAGATTGAAGCAGTAAGTTCCTTCGAACCACCGAAGTCACTGCGGGAGCTGCGGAGCTTCCTCGGCTTATGCTCGTATTTTCGTCGCTTCGTACCAAGATTCGCCGATGTGGTGTGCCCACAGACTTGCCTTCTCCATAAGGATGTTCCTTTTAACTGGGCGTCGGCTTGCGACGAGGCGTTCTGCCAACTGAAGTTTCAACTAACATCGGGACCCATATTACGCCACTTTGATGCTTCTTTGCCTACAGAAGTGCACTGCTGATGCCAGTGGAATTGGGATCGGTGCTGTGCTCATGCAACATCATCAAGGATCTGAACACGTTGTGGCTTATGCCAGTCGATCTCTGAGTAAGGAGGAACACAATTACACCGTCACGGAACAAGAATGCTTGGCAGCAGTTTTCGCGGTTCACAAATTTCGGTTTTACGTCTACGGGCGCCCGTTCACTATAGTTACGGACCACCACGCTTTATGCTGGCTGGTGAATCTCCGTGATCCGAGTGGTCGACTGGCACGTTGGGCTCTTCGACTTCAGGAGTATGACTTCGTCGTCTCTTACAAGTTTGGTCGTTGTCACGCAGATGCCGACTGCCTCTCCCGCCTTCCTCTACCGACTACGAAGTGTGATGAAGACAGCTTCGATGACTGTTTTGCTTCTATTTCGTCCACATTCCTGGATTCTACGAGATTCAGGGATGAATAGGCAAGTGATGTTAGCCTGGAGCCCCTTTTCACTGCTGCGCTGCATCCCCAAGCCACCGGTCGATTTTCTGTACGAGATGGCCTCCTTTACAAGACGAGTTATTCGGGTAAAGGCGCACGCTTCCTCCTGGTGGTTCCACAGAGCCTGCGACCGGACGTACTGAGTGCCATGCACGATGACGCGACACCTGGCCATCTAGGCTTTATAAGAACACTGCACCGCACGCAGGAGTGTTTTTACTGGCCCAAAATGCGAGAAATGCCAACGCCACAAGCGCCCTACGAATACTCCTCCGGGTCTTCTCCGGCCCCTGCCACCACCCTGTCTGCCATTTGAGCAAGCAGGCATTGATCTCTTGGGGCCATTTCCACGATCTTCTACACAATCTTCTAACGACAATTGGTGGGTTATCGTATGTGTCGACCACTTGACCCGTTATGCAGAAATGGCGGCCATACCATCTTCAACAGGTACATGCGTTGCCACATTTTTGCTGCAGTTTGTTATTCTCAAGCACGGTTAACCCCGTGTGATAATTAACGATCGTGGTCGTCAATTCGTTGCGGATGCTGTTGAAGAATTACTTCGTCTCTGTGGCTCAATGTTCCGGCATTCGACACCTTACCACCCTCAAAATAATGGCCTTGTAGAGCGTAAGAACAGGACTCTTACCAACATGCTGGCCATGTATGTATCCTCTGACCACGAAGACTGGGATGACGTGCTCCCATTCATCACATATGCTTATAATACAGCAAAGCATGAGACGACGGATTACAGTCTTTTTTATCTGCTGTACGCACGTCTACCTTTAAAGAGCATTGATACAATATTGCCGTTTGACTTCCAAAACGAATACTCGGTTGCCAAGATGCTGTGCCTTGCAGAAGAAGCACGTCGGATCACTCGACTTCGTACCGTGGCGTCCAAACACCGATCTAAGGAGCGCTACGACAGCCGACACCAGTCTGTCTTCTACAACAAAGGGGACTTTGTATGGGTGCGGACCCCACAGCGTAAACGCAGATTATGCCACAAGTTTTTGCCTCAGTATACTGGACCTTTTGTGATTGTCGATCGACTGAACGATTTAACGTACGTGGTCGCCCGCTTAACGTCAGCGGCTCGTCGTTCCAGCCGAACACAGCTAACACATGTTGTGCGTCTCAAGCGGTTTTATCCTGCTGTTTCGCATTGATTTCGACTTGCCCAGCGGGTTTCGTCTGTGAGCCGGGGAGTGCTACGGCATTAGCCGGGCAATCACGGTATGAGCCAGGCAAGGGTGGAAGACAACGAGGACGATATCTTGTCTAGCGGTTCGACGCCATCTTGCCTCGGCTGTACCAAATACCTAGCGCTCCGAGCTCTCCTGTAAATAAACCCTAGCTTGGCACACTGACCGCATGAGTTTTCAGTTACACTAATAAAAACTGGTACCATAAAAATTGGTTGTCAGTCCCTTTAAATCTGTGAAGCCACCCGGTGTTGTCGACGAAGTTCTCCTTCACCGAACGCAGAGGCAAACCATTTGGCCCTAGCCATTAGCATTGAGCCATCCAACAGAATGTGCTTAGCCCGAGCATTTTTCCTCAAAACCAGGCGTAACGTGCCCTCTCAACTTTCTCGTGGGCAGGAGCATGCACACGACAGGCTCCTGACATTCGTTTCTCCGCCGCTTTTGCCTTTCTGTCCACCTTGTTTTTGAACAATGTACTCTGAGTGCTCCGAGGACTCCCAAAGTCACCTGCCACTGTTGAACTTTTTTCGCCCGCCTCAATGCGCTGAATGGCTTTGAACTTGGCTGCAAAGTCAAGGTGCTTGTGCTTTTTGATGCTGCTTGTGCTTGCTGCGCAGCCATTGCTACACGACAACTCTAAAATTCCAGCAGTCCACTGTGCCTTCGCACACCAAGCACAGCAAGCGCAAAACAAGCACGTACGCGATGATGCCAAGCCTCACTGAAGTTAATTTCGTGGACTCCGCCAACAAAGTGCTCGCGAATGCCGCCTCCAAGGGCAACAGCGACGTACAAAAGATGCGAGCTGTGGTTGGCTTATCAAAACTCACGAAGGAGTAAAAATTAAAAAAAGAAAAGGAAAAGCAAAAGGGGGAGGCTGTTGGTCGTTCCCGCTCTCCGAGCCGATTACTACGGTAACCGGGCAAAAGAAAGAGAGAGAGAAAAAGCTGTTCCGCAAGTCGGAACATGTGCAGCAAGTGCCGAAATGCACCTTTCTGCCCGTGCGGTGTTCGATATATCCAATGGCGGGTAAAAATACAATTCGATATAAGCATACTGATTTCTATACTTTTACACAGAATTTTGAAGGAGATAATTTGAGTTTGATATATCTGTGTTCGACTGTATATGTGCTTCCTTCAATAAGCTTTCAGTTGCTAGACTATGTTGTCCTCCTTGTCCCTGTTTATTCCGCGGAGTTCTTCATTGGAATGGATTACTAACTCGCCCAGCGAGCAATCCTTTTAAATAGTAGATAAGACTCTGATACTGCTTATTCATTTTCAAAGGGTAAGAATGTAATGCTGCACTTACTCGGTGTGTAGCTTTTCGATTCTGTGCGCACTCGCTCTGGTCGAATGAATCTCAGTCTGTCACCATCTGCCCCATCCACACGTGGAAATTCCTGTTGTTCGGCCTTCTTTTTGGTGAACATCTGCACAGTTAGTTAAGGCAGTTCATCACAAAAGCATATATACAAACAAATCTAGTGCAATCAATGTCACAATCTGGCAAACAAAGCCAATGATGGTATTACACATCAGTATTAATGCGAGTTACTTATTGGGCGAGTTCATATGTACTATTCAGTAGAATGTCAGCAAATATGAAGGGTATCAGAAAGGACTATCAGTATGGAACAGGCAATGTGGCGTTCCACAACTGGGTACAGTTTAATCTGACAAAGCCAGGCACGTAGGCAAGGGGGGGCCCAGGGGGGCCCGGGCCCCCCCCGAAAATTGTCAAGTTAGCCATTAATGCAGGCGTACAGAGGCACAAGTACAAGTAGCGCCGTGCACATGTAAACATATGAAAAACAAACGATAGTCAAGGAAGTCACTAAGAACAGCTACCCAAGAACCTTTATTCCTAAAGCACTTCAATTCCAAAAGCACGGCTACGCTTGCCGAGAATTCAGCGTCCGGCTCCTGAATCAACACTACAACAGAAACACCACACTCTCCCATATGTGTGAGGCGTTAGCGAAACCATCGGCCGTATTCTCAGAAAAGAAGGTATCCGAGTGACTCATAAGCCTACGAACACATGTTCTCTACATATTGCCAAAGGCCGTCGATCGAAGGAGAGAGCCCAAGGCACTGTATACAAAAATTCGATGCGAGCTACATCGACGAAACGAAAAACCCCAAGGACACATTTAGTCACCACAGGAATAACCTGTGCAATTTTGCAACAGACAGTCTTCTTTCTCTTGTAATCAAGTAATCCACCAAGTAATCTAACCAAGTAATCTATAGATTACTTTCTAACCAAGTAATCTATAGATTACTTGGTTACTTGCACACCCACTTGCACACCCACTAGCGTGCAGATTACTTGCACACCCACTAGCTTTACTGCGGTGTCAGAAAACTTGCTTTCCATCTCGGATTAACTCGCCTCTTGTGCTGCATTGCACTCCGTTCTCTTTCTCGTGTAATAATTAAGCGCCTTCTATATTCCCGGGTAAGTTCTTTTTAAAGCATTGTATAATAATGACCATGCTGTTATTGATGCGTTTGTCCCCCCTCCCCTTATGTAATACCCTGCAAAGGGCCTTTAAGGATGTATAAATGATGATGATGATGATGATGATGATGATACTTTTTGGGCCCTCCCCGAAAAAAAATCCTGGCTACGTGCCTGGACAAAGCCAATAATGGTAGTACACATTAATACTGATGTGAGTTATTTATTGGGCGAGTCAATACATAGAGAGGGCTCATTTAAGACAAACTGACCATTTGCAAAAAACTAAGTTGGCTTTCACGCAAAGATGCTTCCCAGCCAAAAACTCGCGTCTACAGATAGCTTTCCTGCTCTAAGCGCATTCATGTCTGCACACTCCATCTACCATGCACAAGCACCACAGAAGATTCTCAGAAATTTTGTGGGGAGTGAGCCGGCTCAAAGTGAGTTCGATGATCTAGAGAGACAGGGGCAGGAGTGAAAGAAAGGCAGCAACGGGCACTGATCGGGATGAATGGCGTGACGAATGTGCACGTGTGCACACGCTTAGAACAGGAATGCAATCTGTGCACGAGAGTTTTTGGCTGGGAGGCATCCATGTGGCACTCACTATTTTGCAAATTGTCAATTCTGGGATGGGCACATTTATTCGGTTTTTCATAGACTCCATGAAAAACAAAACAAAAAAATACAGAGAGAGGAAACCCCTCTTAAGACAAGTTCACAGGTACCCTTCTGTTAAGATGAGCGCTCGTGTTGTCACCTTGTCTGTTCTTCATCCCTTTTGCACTGTAAGCTGGTCAAAATGAATTATCGGGATATGATGAGCGAAAAACCAGCGAATGATGCCTGGTCTTGGGTGCAGACTGGCAACCGACCCGTTGTCTAAAAAAGCGGCCCGGCCAGTCCAAAAAACCGGGCAGGTGGCAACCTTACTTCTCAGCCACATAACATGGAGTCCCTCTTTGTGCACGCAAGTGCAAAGATGTGGTGCTGTTATATTGCTTTGGTAGGTTGCACAGTGCTTGTGAGTCATCATCATCATCATCAGCCTGTTTAGGTCCACTGCAGGACGAAGGCCTCTCCCAACGATTTCCAATCCACCCTATCCTGAGCGACTTGGTTCCACTTTATGCCCGCAAACTTTTTAATTTCATCGTCACTAGAGCAAAAGGTATTTCATAACCCACTACATTCTCCAGGTATAAATGTAAGGTGCAAAAGCCTGGAGAATTAAGAAAAAACTCGAGATGAAATTAAGGAGCATGCAGTGTGCAATGGGAAGAAAAACGATAGGTGTAACGCCAAGACAAAAAAAAATATAAATAAATAAAAAGAGAGAGAAAAAGAAACTAACTGAATGAATCAGGGAACAGAAAGGATTAGCTGATAATGTGATATCAAAAGAAAGAGGTGGACCTAGGCACGACATGTCACGTGGAGGAGAGATACTAGATGGACAGTAAGAGCAACGGAATGGATACAAAGAGAAGGAAAATGCAGTGGAGGTAAGTAAAAGGTTAGATGGAGTGACGAAATTAAGAAATGCACAAGCATAAAATGAAACCACACTGCTCAGGATAGGGCAAAATGGAAATCGTTGGGAGAGGCCTTTATCCCGTAGTGGACTAGTAATAGGTTGATGACAATGAAGATTAGAAATATAGGCTGTTTTGGTTCCTTATAGGCGAACATTCATGGTGATATACATTTTTTTAACAGCCTGAAATAAAGCCATTTGCCTGCCAGCATTTGTGAAAGCATTCAAAACTACTCACAGAAAAGATAAAAAAGAAAACGCAGAGGTGGTAACACCTCAGCGCATGTACACAACAGGTCATCTCCAATTTTCCTGGTATAATTCATAGCTTGAATTAACGAGAGTCTACTGTGGATGGAATGACTATATTAGGAGAAACAAAATGGAGTCGGCTGGGAATGATGATCCACTGACCACATAGTAGTAATCGTCCACATCCGGGTTCTCTGGCTGCACTTGAAGCAGTTGAATCTTGACCAACCAATCCTTTTCTTTCTGTGTCATGAGTCCTGCGTAGGGGTCATCCGAGTGGTCACCTATGGGAGAAAAAAAATGCAAAATGAAACTTATAAACCAGATCATCTCAGAAAAAATCTAAGCCAGTTTCACTGCAGGGAAAGCTGTACGAAGTGAGGAGCAGTGACTCCCCAGGTTTCCCTCACGCTGACCACTTATTTTGATCTCATCATGCAATTAACTGCCTTTAATGCCTAGCTTTTATTTTGTTATACCAATCTGTTTTAGCTTAACCATTCTTACTCTGACCCCTTTCAGCTTATTTTTCACCAGTGTATGCCTTATATAGACTTGCATTTTGGCATGCATGACACCCAGAGAGGGACGACAGCCCGGACCCCTAGAGTGCTCTATACTTAAAGCTTCTGTGTGGCCTCGGGGTCGTACTTGTCTAGAGGCAATTTTCACAAACCACTCACATTTTCCAGTACGAATTAGCGGTGCCAATTAAGTAGAAAAGCTGAGTATGAATGTGTTTAAATTGCAAATTCACGACTACTGCAAAGTTCAACCTGGTTTGCCTAAATTTAATTGAAATTTCCAATAATTCACAAAATGCTTTATAATGTCCTAAATGTGGTGGAATCACATCTGTAGTAACTGGACCTTTCACAAGAACAGTTTGTAGTGTCTATTTCTAAAAACTACCACGTACAGTGTAGCAAGGTTACGACGAAGTCAGCGGGGAATTGGAAATTACTTTGCTATTAATCGCTATATCTGAACTCTCAAGAAATTGCAGCACCGAGTAAAATATTTATTTACAGCTTTTGAAACAAGCGGTCGAGGGTCCCCTATCGGTCGAGGGTCCCCGGTGGGACAAGGTTTGCGTTTTCCGCGGACTCCCACAGCTGCCCTAAATTTGTCACTTCTGCAACGCCAATGTCAACTGCTGCAGTTTCTTCTTTGGTAGTGCCACTGCCCCGCCTGCTTTCTGAAAGCAGTGAAGTATGGCCTTCACGTCCCTCCAGGCTCCACTTGCAAAAAATATTGCCGTCACCAGTGGGCCTTCAAGTCAGCTGACTTGTCTGCTGTTTGAATGCCGATGAGCAAATGCTTGATGACACAGCGGCTATAATGTACTTCAAAGTTCGCGACCACCCCCTGGTTCATGGGCTGCAGCTTAGCGGTTGTGTTGGGAGGCAGGAAGAGGACCTCAACGGCGCTAAGATGTGCACTGACATGATGTGTGTTGAAACTGTCGAGCAAGAGCTTTGCGCTTCTTCGCGCTCATCTCCTTGTCCAAGTCTATCAGCCACTGACAGAAGATGTCACCTGTCATCCATGCCTTCTGGTTGTTTCCGTACGCAACTGGCATCGACAGCACCTTGGCCATGCATATTTGTGCACACCAAAACCATGATGCGATCCTTGCTGTTCTTGCCTCCCATGAAATGGCAAACGGTGCTGTCTGGGGCTGCCGGGAGCAAAGAAATGGTGGCTTTTTGGCTTTGTTGATTCATGTGGAAGCTCAAAATGGCGTCTTATGGAGGAAATTTTTCGGTTTAACAAGACTCGATACTGGGAGAGATGGTGCATACTCTTTATCACGGTAATGTAGGTGCAGAAACAACACTCACAGTGACAAGAGGAGACAGGACAAGTGCTCACTTACATCTACCTTTATTTGTGGCTATGGCAGCAAATATATACAAATATCATGCGCATGCTCCGTCTGTCAGCACACCGCCACCGTCATCACATACCATTAGACACAGCCTTCTAGAAATTTTATCTCTTTTATCAAGCTGGAAAGAAACAAATTCTAGGCAGGGGAAGTGACAAGACTGCATGGGATCTGTTAGATGCATTTCTCATTTGTAAGGGCAAAGAGTGTATTAGTGAAACATCTGTTATTCTTAGGAAAGGAGAGATAAAATTTCTAGAAGACTGTGTGTAATGGTATGTGATGTCGTGCTGACAGACGGAGCATGCGCATGGCATGTGTATATATTTGTCAGTGTAACCACGAATAAAGGTAGATGTAAGTGAGCGCTTGTCCTGCCTCCTCTTGTCACTGTGAGTGTTGTTCCTGCACCTACCTTACCCTGATAAAAAATTTTTTGGCTTTCTCGAGGAAATACTTCGTTATATTTGCAGAGTTGCACTTATTTACCTCGTTAAAACTGGGCCATTGAAAACACGGCCATTGAAAGCATTGAAAACACGGAAATTCGAACGGGAAATCGAGACTACTTCGTTATAACCACTATTTCGCTATAAGTGGGCTACACTGTGCAGCTAACATGCCTGCAAAATTTTTAAATCTTCTCGTACACTGCACGGCAGACACAGGAAAAAAATGAAAGGCAGACAAGCACAGACTCGCAACTGAAATTTTACAAGAAGTTGTACCAGTACCAACTCGCCCAACTTTAAACACTAGTCGCACAAAATCTTTAAAGGAGTGTAAACACCAAATAAGACCACAAACTGACCATAGTATAAGGTTCGTGTGCTTACAAGAAAGGCTGTGACGAATTTTGGTGGAGAATTGACGATTTAAAGATAATTTATTCGAATTTTGAAATCGAATAGCATTTGTACGAAATAAACTCTACCTTTTGGTTTGTTATCTATTATCTAGAGTAATAGATCGCTACATTCTATCTTGTCTACTTCTTCCTTTTCTCAGGACATCGCGATGGCCATCAACAAAATGTCGCATCAGACACTAGGAGTAGTGGCGGACATATTGACACATGCAGTGGTTGTTTTGGATTGTTTAAAGGGACACTGAAGCGCTTTTTAAGAAAATGGAGGTTACAGTGCTATTTAATCATTTCACGTCGAAAATTGGCATAAACTTCAGCAAATGACTACTTTAGCAAAAACGCGCGATGTGGGCGGCAACTCAAACCTTGTCGCTGCCTATGGTTCGTTGAAGAGCTTCATGACATCATCGCGAGTGCCTCACAGCACCCAACTATGCTTTGGCTGTGCTAGTGCGCGTGCGGAAACCAATGGGCTACTTTGATTGTCCTCAACAAGATGTCACTTATGAGTGTTTCACTCTGTCATCCTAATTTCCTGCACTCCATGCGCACCGTGAGCCGTTTCCGCGAACCAAGTTTGGGTGCTTATATCGCTGTTGTTTAATTAAATGTGGCGAAAAAAACCACTGTACGCATCGTATACGAGGTCACAGGTTCCAAATTTCTATTAAATTCAAGAATTTAAAACCACTTCAGTGTCCCTTTAAGGGGGAACGTCATTATGACGTGCACGCTTGTTTTGATTTGTTTGTGGGGAACACCGTTATCACTTTCCTGTTGCACACAGCGCAGGCGATGTTTATCTTGCATGTCACTTTGGGAACTGTGTCGACCAATCTAGAAACAGTGCATGTGCTCTCACTTTCATGTTCTGCTTTCAGCATTGGGACGATGCTTTTTCAGAGGTGGGTAGTGACACGTGCAGTTGTTTTGGTTTGTTTGCAGGGAGCGCCGTTATCACTTTCCTGATCCATGCAGTGCAGGCGTTTTATCTTGCATGTTGCTCTGGGGACTGTGTCCACCGCACATTTGAAACGCACATCCAGCTCTCAGACACATACATTCAGACAACCTTTCCTTCCAGTAGCGCACCCAGGATCTCTGCCGGGGGGGGGGGGGGGTTCAATTTTTTCACGAAGGGCCGGGCATGCGATTACACAGTTGATGCGTGTAAAAAAAGTAAATAAAATGCTAAATAATAGTGACATCAATGATGATGATTAACTTTATTATTCTTTTCGGCGTTTTGCAGAGACATCAGCGCCACATTCTTCTAGGACATAGGAGCAGTTACAGAATAGGAGGGGGGTTAGGTCGGCCTCAGGGGGGAGGGGGGTTGCAACCCCCAAAACCCCCTGCCCCACCCCCCTCTCCCCGTCGGTGCGCCACTGTTTCCGTTGACCGACGACTGTTCCCGCCACTATCATCTTGCAGTGTGATTTGCTTTGCTTTGCTGGGCACAGGTTTGCCCAATTGCACTGACGTCTTGAGTTCTGCTGCATGCTTCAGCGTCACGACCACATGACAGGGTTGGAAGTAGTGGTCTTGAGCCTGTTGGAGCAGCTGAGGCAGCAGGAATATAGAAGTACGGTTGTTTTGGGGAAGCTTTGGAGCAATAAAATTAGTTTCATAGCCAGTTTGCAACATCAAAAAGAGCATTTTGGAGCAGACTTGTAGGTCCAAACGTTGCTATTATGTAACTGCCGTTTTTTTATTCTTGGTAAGTGCAAAAATAAAAAAATAAAGTTCAGATCAAATTAAAAACTAATGTTTCCCTCATCAAAATATTATGGCTGACAGAGTAATAACAAGGTGAAGCTTCCAAAGCTAAGCCCAACAAGACTTGAGAGAAATAATAATAAAAAAAAAAAACCTGTGAGCCATTCGCCTCCTTCGAGGTGATTGACCATCGAAGCTGTTTCCCACCTAACACACAGGTGACATGGTGGAGGCCAGTTTGGTATGAAAGGTGTGGTGTCTGGCCACGGGGGTTCTCCCAGGCTCGAAGAACAAAGGACACAGTTAACTGCAGTGCAAACCAACAGTAGGGCATTTATTTGCACCTTCTACAAACCAACAGTAGGGCATTTATTTGCACCTTCTACACATACTAAGCATGCTAGCCGAACTATACGAACCAGGCGTGCTAATGCAATACCCCACGCGTAATTGATGACATTCGACTCACTGCAGCAGGATACCGAGCGAGTAATGTTCGCCCATGCTGGAACAGTAAGCCTATATTGCTCGCGACGTAAGTCGCGCGAACAGAGGCTCAATCGGTGATAGGGAGAGCCATCGGTGGAATCGTCCCAGCAGAGCTCATCGCCACCACGCGCACGGATGTCGACCATGCGCGACGACTTCCCAAGGCCAAGAGAGTGAGGATCGTTCCCCGTCCGCGGGCCTGTGAATCCTCACCACTAGGTAGCACTACCGCGAGAACACTAACGCCATCCTCAGCGCAGCAGTGCGCATGACGATGACATCACTTCTCGTGCCTGGCGGGAAAGCCACCTTAGAGGAGCTTTGAGAAAACGAGAGTGCCACGCCATCACTCATCAGGGGATGTCAACATTCCCACAAAGGCCAGATTTAATGTGTCTATTGACGTAAAACCACTGTGCAGAGTATACCGAAACGCACCAATGACTACATCGCAACTGCACCTAAAGCGCATGCATGATAAGAGGGGATGGCGCAGGCTGGACTGAGGCTATCTTATTCTTGTTGCTGAAAGCAAGGACGGAAACACTGCAATGACGGCTGGTGACAACACCTGCATCATGGCGCGAAATTACTGCATTAGGGAGTTGTTCAAGAAGACCACAAGCACTTTGGGGCCCTAAAGAAATAGCGTTGAGACCACTTCGCATGTACAAGACACAAACTGCCTTTGGGTTTTACACTGGGCATTCGTTGGACACACTATTTCTGGAATTTAGTGGCAGCCCAAAGCTTGCCCGAATGACTTAGCGTAACCAAGCGCAGCAGCACCCATTGAAGCGATGGCTCTCGCCTGAGACCAAACTGACCAGATTACCGTTTAACAGATGACTTCATAAATAAAAAATGGTGTAAGCTATCACTTTCTTCCTGCTCATGCTTCCAACAAAGATTGGCCATAATATAGCCCACGCTTTTAAGATCGGTTGTCATAGAGACCATAGGCTTAACACAGCCCGTGGCTAAAAACTGGATTGTGTTTGCATATGATGGTAAATCGTCTAGAGCCGCAGGACAGGTGCGTGGTTACAAGCAAATTCCTTGTGACCGCAAGCTAGAAAGGGATTGAAAAACAATTTTTAAGGTACCTACAGTACAGTCGACTCTCGTTACAATGGACCCTCATAATCCGGAAAAAAAAAATGTCTGTTTTATCTGAAGTCCGTAATATCCAGACACCGAACGAGAGGAGACAAGGAGGGGGGGGTAGAGCCCGTGTGTTTATCATCGCAGACATCGCTCAGCTGCGTGACTTGGTCATTTTTAAATACCTGCCGCCGAATACAGACTCCATGGCACGGCTACGAACAACAGTGGCAATTTATAACTAGCACATGTTCTACTTTGATCAGCAAGTGCGACTGTACTAAGCGCAGGAAGGCCTGGTGGGTGGCTGCCGAGCCTGTGTAAACATTAGCGAGGCCCAGTCCAAAAGCTACTAATCTAACAGCTTGCCGTCACAAAGCCGTTCGTGTTACAAAAAGAACTGGTTCCAGCTGGGGCTCGTTCCAACTTATTGTCGATCGGCATCACAAATTCATTTCTTGCACATACGCATTTCTGCCTCAGCTAATCCAAGACCGTTGCTAAGCTGAATTAGCGCGCGTAATTATACGAACGCACCTCGCACGTAAAAACTTATTCATTACAACTTCTCAGTGGAACTCGCTGGTATTTGGGCTGGGAGCTCTGGAACGCCTCACTTTCGTAACATTGGTTACGATGCCTAACGACGAACATCCAAGGTAGAAAAAAAAAAAGAACAAACAAACAAAAGCTTTTTATTCACTCCTAACTCGAAAAGAACTTCGTTACCAGTGACTGGCAGCCCAGCCCCCTTAGGTCGCTTCATGGAGCCCGAAGCGCTTAGGGTTAATTTCCCCTGACGCTTGTTTGCCGGTGATACCTTTGTTGTAGACGATGGAACTCGCGGTCTGCTTCCATAGTCCCATCGCTTTGGCAACATCCGCCTGCTTTTTTCCACGTGCAGCTGCACTCACAATTTTCATTTTATCGCTGAGCGAAATTTCCTTCCGTTTTCTGGAGGCCATTATCTCAGCACTTGCTCTCGGTGCAGCACAACCAATCCCCGCCACCACACACCACACGTCCCCACGGAACACAACGACAAAAATCTCCGCTACCCTTTTCCTATAGAATTAAGGAGTCCTTCCACAGGGGCTGCAAAAATTAATGTCAGTACCACATCTTGCTCTTTCTGCCCGTGAGTGACTGGAGAAGAAAGGGAGACTAACTACAAAAGAGCATAAAAATGCAGGACCTTAGTGCTTTGCTGCCCCCACAAAAAAGAACAAGTTAGGTTTCTGCTGTCAGCGCCTCAGAAACTGAGGTCACGTGACTATACTCATCCATGATGTCACTCCCGAGTTTTCCGCTCCTTTTGAAATTCTGAAATGTGCAGTATTAAATAAATTAGGCACTGGCAGCATTTACCCTGCGCGGTTGCAACCCCTTCCTTTCTTTGTTTTGAATACTTTTCATGGGATGCTATATTGCTCTATCATTGTGCAAATGGTATTCAACTTGACACACTTTGCTTTGGTGATGTTACGAGTGCATGCAATTTCATGGTACGTATTTATGTAACCACTGTTTGTTGTTGGAGGAAAAAAACGTTGTTGGTGATATAGTTCGTAATCTCTTTACCTGCATTCATTTGCACACTTGATTGTTACCTAAACCTTTCACTTATTGTACTGACTTTTGTATTGCCCTCCTGCTAAGCTCTCAGCTGAGGGCAGCAGTATTGGAAATGAATAAATAAATAAAATAAAATAATTGCACACACGCCAGCCATTGTCGTGGCCCCCACAGACAAACTTTTACGACAGATAATATCACCAGAGAAGCTTTTGGTACAGACAACTTGGAGCACGGGGACAGGACAGGCACTCAACTTTAAACTGAGCTTTACATAAGGAACAAAAAATTTATACAGACAACCAGCATGGGTAATCACGTTAACGATAACCAAAAAACGAAGGGTCAGCACCTCGCCAGAACCACAGCCTGATGGCTACGCACCAGAGCAGTCACAAACGCAGCAAGAAAAATGTTGCAGTGGCTTAGCTCGGCTATGCTAGGATACACGTAGCGTTAGCAAAGGTTCAGCTGATTATTCTTAGCTTTCCTGGTTGTCCTGGTTGCTAGACGTTCGTCCCTTTGCTCCAATGTCTCCGCAGCACGTTTAGCCTTCTTCTGTTCATTCCTCCTACGCTCAACCACTAATTGCCAGGCAACTACTTCGGGATCCGATGAGTCAGGCTTCTCCGCTCTTCTGCGCTGTTGAGCAGCATTTGCGCTCTCCTTCTCCATGGCTATACCACACTGGCAAACGCCAGTCAGAAGCGCAGTGGCTCCAGCGCAGTGTCAGACGGCGACTGCACAGCGAGCGCGCGCCGGCGCCAGTGCGTCTACCACGGCTACGACGTCACTCCTCTGGAATGCGCGGACCGGCGGCGGTGAGTCGTGCGCGGCGGCGGTGGAGTGCGCGAGAGGTGCCGGCTCCGGTGCGCAAGCTGTGTGACATCATTGATCCTTGCGCATGCGCAGCACGGCTCTTGATGTGCCGCGCGAAACGGGCTTGGCTAGGCCAGTGTAGCTAACGCTACAAAAAACCAAGGGATAAACACAACGCATGGTGCTATCTTAGTTGCGCCATGGAGTACATGCGCAAACGCCCCTAAAAACAACACCTGTGCCCAAGGGAAAAGAATAGTCATGAAAGCCTGACAACCGTAAAAAGAAACCCAATAACAAAAGAAGTTAGGCCACCAATGAAAAAAGTTCAAACAAAATAAAAATAACTGACTTAAGAAAACAAGAAGTTGCATCAAAGGAACAAGTGTAAAAGGCACAACAATAAATAACCAACCCAGCAAAGGCAGCCGGTCAATAGTGAGTATTACATATATGGCACTTTGTAGATATAGCGCTACAGCTTGTGTTGTGCAATCGTCATGACATTTAATATTTCTTCACAATTGCTCGTTGCACTAAGCGCACTGCAAGTTCTGCCAAGAGGTGGAAGAGCTCAATGGCAGGTTCGAAACAGTGATCGATGTTTTGACATAAATATCAGTGAAAATTGCCGAAGCAGGCATACTCAAAAACACAAACATGTGCATATGTGGTGAGCTGGTGATGATCTTCGATGAATCCATCCATGAGCTCCCTGCCAAGACAGCCTGCCTGATTTTGTGTGCGAGGCACTGGAGCCCATGTTTAGGCGACTAAGTGATGAAACCTTGTAGCGAAGATGCAGTGATGGGATCACTCAAAATCCCAGTGAAAGCCTGCACTCAGTGATTTGGCAGCAAGTGCCCAAAACCAGTCATGCATTGTTGAGAGAGCAGTGGCCGAGCAATCAGCTGCTTCAATCAAGGTGCATTGAAAAGTAACGCTCGAATATCGGAAAAATTGGGCTACAGCGCAGGAAGCCTTTTAATGCGCCGCAGCCTTGAAAAAGACAGAAGCAGGTTTCAGAAATCTCTACGACAACATGTGGACAGCAGTTCTAGAAAGGAAACCTTGGAAAGCGACTCAAGCCTACAAGGGACACTGCGTACAGCCCTGGTCTGCTGTAGAAGTGTAAGAATTTCTTGCAAAAAGTTGTGTTTTGGACTTGCACTTAGGGCCTACGACGAAATGCCACTTTATTATATACTATCTGTGTGTTCATTTATCTTGTGGGACACCGGAACAGCCACAAAGTAATAAAAGTGGTTTGTCATGCTGGTTGAATGGCCAGTACACTGCTTTAAAACAAGCTGTGGAGAAGTATTTTGGGAAGTTGTGTTAAAGGGCCCCTAAACCACCCCTGACATATTTTTGAACATTTCAAGTTAGCACGCGCATCAAGTTGAAAATGCCGTCACGATGAATGATGTCAAACGCGGCAGCGCTACGCGCCGCGGCCGCGCCACAAACTCTAAAAACAATCCCGTGCGCCTCTCCGGCCATTTCCGGCATGCCAAAGTTAGCCGTGACGGCATTGTGGCTTTTGGTGACGTCGAGAGAGTCCGAGCTCCGCTTATTGGTCAAAGGAGAACGTCAACTTCCGGTTAGTCTGCTAGCAAATGCACGTGCTCCCTGCCTGTTTATTTTCCTCGTCGTGTGTCGTTCGTGTGGTGTTCGCGTGTGAATTCGCAAATGCGCTACGCTACGCAAGTGCAAGTGAGGTACAGCCGACTAGAAACTGCAGCAACTGTCAGAACACGACGGATAGCGCTGATAGAGAGCGTTGGTACAGCACCAACGAAACATTTGCGCGAACGCGGGAGCCCGGCGGAGGCACGTCAACCGGATGCGCGTCATCGGCGATGTATGTCACGTGACATTCGGAGGACTCGGCGAGGAGGTGGCACTGGCAAGCGGCCGGCGGGCGCAGGAGAGAGCGAAACAAGCAAGCGCCACGTTTTAATAATCAAACGGGTGTAACTCGGTTATTTCGGCACCGTTTCGAAAAATTCTTGCGGCTACGTGTTTGTTGCGGACACCGGCACAAAAGCAAAGCCACAACTAAATTTCGACCTCTTGGTGGTTTAGGGGCTCTTTAATACATTTGGCATGACCATTCTCACATAATGCAGAGCTACAAAATGGTGTCATTATTGCTGTGGCTTCATTTTAAGAAAAGTTAGTTGTTGGAAACTTCAAATGCGTTTTTCTCAGTTCGATGTTTTTGCACACTGCACTCAGCCTTACGGGTTTATTTTTTAATGTTATTGTTGAGTGAGGATGACAAAGTTGGTACGATTTTGTTCGTATTGAAATTGTCTAGGGGGTGATGCTATTTTTGTTTGGCATCATTTTGTTAATTTTAATTAAGGATAGTAATGAGTGGAAGTTATAGCAAGATATTGAATGTGAGTGTTATTGTCTTTATCTAGATTATGCCTTCAAATTAACAAAAATAGCATCACCCCCTACAGCAAGCCTTTAGCAACAAGGATATGCATTCATATTTTAGATTTCATTATGCAAAATTGATAAAACGTCCTGCAAGAAATATACAATTAATTAAATCACAGATATTAATAACTTTGCAACCGCTGAAGCTATTAAAAGAATTACATATTTGGAATCAGCATGAAAAACTATGTTATAATGTGAAGTTTGGTTAAGATTGAGCCAAAAATAAAAAACTTTTTAGGACCCGCGTCCCCCCTTAAGAAGGCAGAAAAGTCGACTGAGACTGTCCTATTCAGGTAATATATGAATAAAAAAAAAAAAAAAACCGGAGTTCCTACAAACAATTGACTCCCTCCTGGTGCTACCAACAAGAATCTATACTGATTTTCGTTTTTCTTTCGTCCTAACAACGTAAGCTTATGGAACATCTTACCAGAAAAATCTGTGCAGAATAATTATACATGTGGTTTTCAAGGTTTCATTGATAGCTATTGTGATCAATGTACTGTCACCTGTTAGTTGACTGTTGTGAAATTTAAGTGTGTGTTGAAAACGTTATTCATTTTACCTTCCCTGTAACGACCCACAACAAAAGGTGAACAGTGTGGCTAAATAATTAAATAAATATTGGCAATTAGCCTTGCCCGTTAGTAAATATACGTTTAGCACTTACCGGTTTCAATTTCTCAGGTTTAACTGGAAAATATTTTCAACGTTGTTAGGAATGGCTTTGTGGGCTATATGTAGAAGTTTCAATTTGCTGTCAGAAGAGTTTTATTTTTTCGCTCCCTTCCTGCAGAATGAATTGCGGTGATGTGATTGGCTGAAGCCGTTTTGTAGCAGCTTTTTGGAGCAGCCAAAATGGCATTTTGGAGCAGGGAAGCAGGCTTTTGGAGCAGCTCAAGGCTCATTGCCAAGTGGAGAAACTGACTTTACAAGAAGTAAAATAGTAAAATAAGGAGAAAGCTTTTAGGAACAAAGATGTGCCATAAAGATGGTGTTAGGGGAATTTAGATGTGGGCAAAATGCAGACACCTGTGTACTTAGATGCACATTAGAGAACCTCAGGTGGTCCAAATTACTTTGGAGTTGCCAACCATGGCGTGCCTCATACCAGATCGTGGTTTTGGCACGTAAAACCTCATAATTTAATTAAATTAGAGGCAATTGTGCAACATCATATATTGGCCCAAATAACTAATTTTAGAACTTCAGCATCATTTAATTTATATGGTCAGTGTTGTGTTATAGCTGCCAGACTGCTATAAGACAGGACTTATAAATGGACAACAAGAAAGCTGGAACTGCAGCATTCCAAGCACGTCATTGTCCGGTAGTTCGACTTGACCACCCACGCGCTCGCGTTTTCCTTGCTTTTTACGCGCAAAGTGTGGAATGGCAGTGAAGATCGATGTCAACGTGAGGATTGATGTCACTCGCAATTGTGCGGCACGTGGACGTTTCGACCTCGAGATATTAGTTTCGTTTTCGGAATGTGAAAACACGCGTTTGGCGCAGCTTTGACGCAGAATAGCAGAAATGTAGCGGGATGTAGCAGGATTTGGCTTTTGGCGCACTTTGGCGCAATTGGCGCAGCTATCACATCACTGGAATTGCGTTAATGATCACCGTTGATTCACTATAAATGAAAACGGAAAGAAAGGCTGGGGCGAATTTCAACAACGCGATGTGATGCTGAAAGATTGCAGCAGCATAACATTTGAATCGATTTGTTTCCATTTGAACCGCCTGGTTTGGTACGGGTTCAGGCACGTTTCGAGAATATTGGTTTGGGTTCAGTACAAGCAAAAATTACGGTTCGGGTTCAGGTTGACACCTTGATTATTATACCATTTCCTCTAATCTTCTATGAGTTCTTGGTGCACTGTAATTCAGAATACAGTTGATGTTTCCTTCCTCCACCACAACTTTCTAACATTACCTAGCTATTATTTCTCTTTGTTTCTACAATGAACTGCAGTTATCAGCCAGCATTTAACACATCTGCCAAAAGCAAGACTCTTTACCCAAGTTAAGGATATTTCATCCTTCTCTGTACCTGCTTGTTCTCAGGAGCGTGTCTTGTTGCAGAGGAGGTTCAACTAATGGGAGAGACAGGCCATGGAGAAAGAATAATAGAGCAGGTGAAAGTCTGGGACCAGGCCAGCGTGCATGCTGGTCACGTTAATGTAATCTTGAATGAGGAGGACACGTGAAGCTTCGTACATGCAACTGCGGGTTGGTAGGCCTAGGTGCAACATGTAGGGCAATCCAAGAAACTAGTTTTTTCCCAGACAGCAAACATGCAGCCGTAGAGCTGCGAGCGCATTTCCGGCAGTGTTCTGTGTGTGAAAGTTCAGCACTGGGACGCTGCGCAGACCAGCGTTTGCCACCATGCCTCGGCGTGAGGTTACTGTGGAAAAGCCCTCCTAAATTATTCCTCCTCTGTGAGGCAGGCTAACCAACCCTGTGCGTGAACAAAGTCTCATACTCAACGGCCTCTCATCACTGTCTCTTATAAAGGGTCTCAACCGTACAGCACACTAGTGTCATTCATACCAAGAATAGCTGTACAGGTATGCACCTACCGGAGAACGAGTTGTCATGGTTGTCCAAGCTGCCATGCAGTTGTGGTTGTAAATACGAGTGGCGGGTTGGCTGCCGGGAGCCATCAGATGGCAAGCAGCTCTGGCCAAATACGGTCTGGTATGCATGTTGCTGGTAGTGTCCACTGCCAGGCGGTGATGGAAAGTGGTTCCTGCAGGCATTTTAACAGAGCACTTAGCTTTTAAATAGGTAGCATTTCCTGTTCGCCATAAATTGTGCCGTGTATCACAAACATATCATCATCATCAGTTCAGCCCCTCAAGAGGCGCATGCAATGCCCAATGTTGTTGTTGTTGTGCACATTCGCACACGCACTTCTTACTTCTCTTGCGCTCATGCCCTCAGCCCACATGCAAGCAGACAAAGAAGAAGACAGAGACAGTGTGCATCAATTTGTCTGGTGCACAGCATCTCGCAAAGCTATGCATTTGTGCATAGCCTCTCATGGCGCAAGGCTATGAACAAATGCATAGTTACTAGTATGGCACAGGAGTGGCACGGCACCAAGCCGAGGCCATGCATGCTGCATCTGCCACCGTCTGTGCTTCGACATGAATGTCTTTACGCCGAGCTCAGTGCAAAACCTAGCAAAGGGGTGGTTGGGCGTCAAACAGAGGCTACGCGTGCCGCACTGTCTGTGGTTCAATGCAAACTTTTTTGATGTGGAACTCAGTGGGAAACTTCGAGAGGCATTCGTTGGGCCTTGCAGTGCTTTACAAGGATTTTCCCTAAGCCTCGTATCACGATGAAATGTGGGTGTGCTGGAGACAAACCCAGACCAGCCAAATGCCCCCCATCAGTTTCGCTATCTTTGCGCCACTTGTGCAAGCTTCACAAATTTTTTTCAGAAAAATAAGTAAACAGTTCTCAACACGAAGTACACCCAGCAAAGAAAATGAAAAAACAAAAACAAGAAGACTTAAGGTAATAAACACCAAGTACTTTCTACGTGACATAATAATCTATATGGCTGTGACAATCACAGTATAACAAACACACTGTAATTTCGTTCTTTTCCAAACCTGTGATTTCACATGCATATCACAGTGCTGCTTTTGCCACCACTGACATTGAAGGAGCAGAGATGAATGTAAAACTTAATTTAAAATGAAGAAAGAAAACGCAACAATAACAACAAAACGCCCACTAATCAACATGACATTTCAACACAGGAGCATCATACTATTCCTACCATGCAATGCTTATGGATTAGGTGTGCCCCAGGCTTCGTGCTGGGGCCACTAGGTTTAAAAATTTATTTTCTCTGACTGTCAACAACGGCATTCATAAATAGGCAAGAATTCAAAGTTAGGCTCTAATACCTAATTATGGTTCAACATCCGTTGTGCACCTACTTATCTGAACTGGCTTGAAAAAGAGTAGCAGAAACGAGTAGAAGCTGTCACCTTACGTTCCTTCAAAATCTTTTTGAGGTAAACAGACCAACATAAAGTTGTATTCAACTTTTGTCTGGATGTACTTTTAGGAAACATTTCTTTGCGCCCACAGACGCTATACACAACCACACTTAAAATTAGGCAAGGAAGAAGCCACATCCCTCTGCAGACTGCAAACAAACCTATATGTACATGGCATTATCAGGCACTGGATCCACCCCACAGAATCCCCAAACTTATACCATTCTTGTAATGTACCGGACATCCTCCAACACGTGGTGTTGATGACCGCAAAAAGAAGATGACGCCCCATAACTGCTAGAAGTCATTGATGAAACATGGGAGGCACTGTTAATGGCTCAGAGCTTGGAGGACCAACGAAGTATGGTGGTGCACATACTTACAGGGTGCTAAATCGACAGACACAAGGGAGGGACACACAGAGTGCCAACTACCAACTGACTTATTCAGGATGGAAGAAGGGTATCTATTATACTAGCACATGCGCAACACAGAGCAATCATGCAACAAAGTAGGTTTGTCTATCTCATTACAAGTGCATGCGAAACAGGTGCATCTCGGCATCAAACAGCGGTATCACTCACACACGTGTCTCCTTTCATTTTAACGACGTGTGCTTCCGAAAGCCCCTAGCCGTTTTATTAGGACTTCTACCAAGTATGGCAACGCGCCTAAAATACGGTTCACATGTGCAGGCTCTACAGTGCACGCTAAGGTGCGCACCGTCCAATTTACTTAAACTGTTTGAGTGCTCCCTCAGTCAAACGTTCAGGCATTTGCCTGTTTGGCCCACATATCACTTTCCGCAGCTAAGAGTAATTTCATATACTACCCCAACTGCACAGCGCCCAAATGGATCGGCGTGTTTCTTCTTGCAGCCATTTTTCTCAGTACTCGTGGTACGATGACAGATTTGTGCAAGTTTGTTGGGGGCAGAAAAGGCGACATGGACGCCGTGTCTGGCAGCCACTTCTTTGAGGTTGTGGCTGAGCTTGTGCATATAGGGCACAACCACATTGCACATGTACTTTGCACATGACATTGCACATGTACTTCAGCCTGTGTATGTATATGTACAGAAAAAATTCAAGTAGAAGTTGAACATTAGGTCACTTACAATGATACCTGGTTATTGCATTCCAGTTATGAAGCAGTAACAGTTAAAAACAGCCTGAGCAATATATAGTAACCATCATTGCTTTTTCTCAGGTTAAGAAGGTTTACGACTACAAGTGCCCATAGAGAATGCATGTGCACTTTTAAAAACTCCAGCATTCCCAAACTTGGGAAGGCTTACATGAAGTTTACAACACTGTTTTCTTTCTTAGCATACAGAGAAAATGTCGCTGATGCATTTACTTACTCAAGGCTCTCATTTTTTTTTTTTTTACGGACTAGAGGTGAATATCAAAAACCATACTTTTTAATACCTCACTCTTTCTGGTTGTCTCCTAAAGTAAAGCTCATTGTCTGAATTTCGTCCGCAATGATTCTTCTTAGCGTTCCTTGTTGTTACGGTGTAACTGTCACGCATATCAAGCCTCTGGTTAAAAATTCGCAGGCTCCTAGAGTGTTGTGTTCAATTTCAGCGTGGATTTAAATTTGGCACCAAATTTTACCCGGTGTGACGTGGATCCACATGGTGCTGCCTATTTGGTTATTCCACACTCTTACCACAAAATTCTCATATGGCTGTATTTATGCGCACTGGGTTCCTCGTATTGAACTGAGGACACTCTGAGCTAGCTTGGGTTCTTTTTTTGTTGTTGATGCTGCTTCACTTTGTTTTGGGCTGTATTGCTTTATCTGCTGATCCGAATCATGAGGCTGAGGTAATTAGGAGGATAAGAATGGTAGCTTACCATCGTCTCTGAAGAGGAAAGTATAACAGCTGCATCTTACCGGTACTAACCTACGGGACAGAAACTTCAAGGCTAACTTAGAGGGTTCAGCTTGAATTGAGGACGACGCAGCGGGCTATGTAGCGAAAAATGGTAGGTGTAACCTTAAAGGAGTACTGCCGCGAAAATTTTCAGTTGGCTTTTTTTGCATGAAATGAAAGGCCAAGACCTCCAGAGCCCAGAAAACATACTGGTAAGCGTGAGCGCGCCGTGAAAATTTATTTACAGCATGCCTTTAAAAGCCGGTTTCGGTTTCTACTGTAGCCTGACGTCACGACACAGTATGTGCATAGTAATGAGCCCTCGTGACGTTTTCGCCTAGTGGTCTCTCGCACACAGCGTCTGCAGCAAGTGCGGGGTCAACAATGTACAAAATTTTGTATAGTGACTCCGTGACGACAGCAAACACGTCAGCACAGTGCAAGATGCAACATACGGCACGCACGGTGGGTGTTGGCGTGGCTCCGGAGCCTGCGATAAGCTAAGGTGGCCTCCGAGACCTCCGCGGCATTTCAGGGGCAAAATGTCAGCACCATAGAGAGCTTGCCTTCCAGTTATACGCAGGCACACACAACGACAGAAGGCAATTCGACTTCGCTCGCTCGCTTCACGGGCACTGTCAACTACGGCGACTGAACGGCTGAGAGCATACGACCGAGAGTGACGCACGAGCGGCCATTTTGCATGTTTTTGTACCTGACGTCATCACAACTTGCCACACTGCTGCGTGAAGTCACCAAAATTTGTACTGTAGCCAGACGTCACACTAGTGTCAATGTCGGTAGGCACGCCATTTGAATATTGACTTTGACGTCCAATTAAAATATCTTGTCAGCATTTCCTGAGCTTAACATTTGCTCAGAGCTGTCTACGCATATAGGAGTGTTTTAAAGTAGAGTAAACTCAGCTTCGAAATTTGGTGTCAGTACTCCTTTAAGGAACAAGAAGAGAGTGGAGTGGGTTAGGGAACAAACGCGTGTTAGGGACATATTAATAGAAATTAAGAAGAAGAAATGGGCGCGGGCGGGCCATGTAATGCGAAGACAAGACAACCATTGGTCATTAAGGGTAACAGAGTGAATCCATCGCAATCAATCTGCATGCAATAGTAATCGTGGCCCTCTGCTAGATGTTTACGGCAAGGTATAAGTTTGATGTATTCTTTCATGGGATGCCATCTGTGTACTGACAATGCCACCCGCACAGGGGGCGAAACGTCTATGCTTTGTTGTTTTTATTGTTGAGTAAAGCCAGTCAAGCAAAAGGTATGATTAAGAGTGAATTGCTAGAGAAGGCAAGCATAGCAGGGGGAGGCAGAACGTTAGGTGGGCAGATGAGATCAGGAAGTTTCGGGGATAAATTGGGCCCAGTTAGCACAGGACAGGGATTATTGGAGATCTATGGGAGGGGCCTTTGCCCTGCAGTGGGCGTAGACAGGCTGATGATGATGATAATGCTTCATTTGCTTTCCCTTTTGAGCTTTCATGCCACTATCAAGCAGGTTACCATGAAATGGAATGCGAATTAAATTGGATACAATGGTGCGACCAAATACAAAAGCAACATTGCTTGGGCAACGGCGCTTTGGCTTCCGGCACAGTCTTCAAGTAAGGTGCGCAGAAACCTTGGTTGTTCAAAGCATTACCTAATGTCTGTAGCTAATTGTCCTATTCAGCGCTCACAGGAATTCACTGTAGTGGCACAGCAGCAGCAGAGGCTAGCCAAAAAGGGAAACAGCTCTGGTTCCTGTGCCCTGCAAGTGGGTTGGCGCAAAAGCCGGTTGCTTTTGTGCCAGTGTCTTTGCTGCATGCTGGCAATCAGTTACACTAGGAGGACACAGCTTCATTTCAAAAGCAACACTGTGTACATGTGAATGGTGAGCGCTGTTCAGAAATGTCACAGGGAAGCAGGAAAATCTGCAATTTTTGGACATAATAATGTGGTCCGCTAATACCTTGTTCCAGAAACTAGACATCTTTGTTCAGTACCTTGAAACTTTAAGACACTGTTACTTTTTTACACGGGAACTTTAACAAGAAATACCATTACAGCTACTTTTTTTTTTTTGTCTTTAAATATTGTCCAGATAGTGACACCCTCCCTTTTCCTCCTTGTTTATTTGCCTGGAGCGCCCCCAAGAAGGTTCAAAGCGTGCATAAAAAAGGCAACGTTTCCTTTGAGCTATTACGGCAGATAGAAACAATTATACGTTAATAGAAGGCAATGTGATATAGAATAAACGGTTACTTAGTTGAAGATAAACAGTACACTATAAGAAGCATGACGTGTGTGGCCCAACAGGCAACATTGTGCAAGTGTTATATTTCACACCACTAGCCATGGCGCCTCGCATCATACGTCATAATTTGTCCAGTTCTCTGAATGTGCTGTTTTGCTCATGCATATGATGTGGCACAATTAATGTGCAACATAACTGTTACACAACGGCACGTGTAATTGTTTGACAGGTGGCACTACCATTCCGAGCATGCGCAGATAAGCTGTGTGTCTTCTTTCTTTTTCGCCTCTGCGCTCTGCATCAGTTGTTAGTCGGCGTTCGTGTTGTTCACTTCTCCCCTTATGTCCATGTCTTGCACGCCTCTTCTATTGACTATGGACCCTTACCAACTCGCTCAACTTTCTGTCCTTTTAATGTGCAACAGCTTGTTGTGACAAGTGATCATAGCCGGCTTGTGCACAGACGAGGGGAAACCCCAGCGAGACTCAAATGAACACTTGATTAGGTGCACAGCGATGACGTTTTTCTGTAAAAATATGACTATTTTCGCAAATATGATGCCAAATGATGCCAGGATGCTCCTGAAAGTGCGTTCATTAAATACTGCAGCTGTATTCAACTGTACGTGCAAGCACACAAATATTTGTAACAACAGACATGCACTACACACGCGTTAGACATACGTTCCCTAGAAATCCACTGTAGACGGCGTTGCACGAATGTGTGAAATGTTTCGTAGCCACACTTCATGACGTGCACCATTTCGAATACTGCAAGGTATGTTGAAGAGAGCGAAACCATCTTCTGTTTCGTTACTATAGCTGACAGCACAGCAACCCGGCATTGTTAAAAAACCAGCAGCTAGCTGTTGCATTGAGCATGAACCAAGAAGAAGCTTGGCCGACTTGGCACAAACTGGAACGCTCCTCTTCTACAGCTTATACTTTGGTTAGGATTTAGTCTTTCATCACGGCAAGAATTCGACCAGTACCGTATATGCATGTGCACTCGTGTTGAACTATTTCCATAATAATAAATATCACCACCAGCCACTAACATCACATGCAAGGATTTCACCAATAACAGATGCTGATGACGGAGAAAAGTAGGAGCAGGCATGAGAGGGAGGAGGACAGCGCATAGAACAATGAGTGTCCCTACCTTGGAAACCTTTTACCTAGGGACCACTTATTGCTTTGCCCGCACACTGGGTCCCATGACCATCATCGGTGGGCCGCATTCGCCAGCACATGCCACACACGTTCACAGGTGCAAAAGCAAGCGATATTGCGCCTTGAGCTTCCAAACTAAAACTGGTAAAACTGCACAAGCACGGATGTCTAATAGACAGCTTGAGGACAAAAGTCGATGGTTCACCTCACAGCCACTTCATTTCCGACGCGGCAGAACGCGATTACACAAAGAGGTGTCGACTTGTTCAGTCCAAAAGAACTGAAAGTTGAGCGATTTGGTAAGGGTTCATAATGCTCAGAAGAGGCGTGCAAAACATGGACACAAGATAAGAGACACGTTGTGTTGTCCACTCCTCTTCCCTTGTGTCCGTGTTTTGCATGCCTCTTTTTTGCATTATCAATTGTTCAGTCCGCCGCTACCTGGTCACAGGCTCCTCTGATCCTTGCGATAACTGTCTGCTTCTGTGCACCAATCAGAGCTCTGTCACGAGTAAAAGGGGCCCAGAAACACAGGCCACTAGGCGAAACGGAGAGATCGGCGAAGTAGCGCGGGAAAGCATGTGCCGTAGACACGTTGATGCTCACAAATGGTTGAGAGGGGGCTTGCGGCACGCGACCCGAGCAGCGATCGGTGATGGAAGAGGTTGAGCTGAGATTCTCTGTGTGGCGCCGGTCGACGAAAGGTGTCCTGCCAGCTACGGACTGGTGACAAGGAGACGAGGGCGCCGAGCTCTGGGGGCCGTCGATCTGGCTTACGATCGAGCGAGAACTTCAGAGTGGCAGCGGCTGAACTGCAGCAGTTCCCGGTGTACCCACAGCGCTCCACCTTGGCCGGCAGAATGGGACGACCAGCAGAAGAATCACAGCAGAAGGCCAGGTCATTTGGAGACCGGGCATCACTTATGAGGAGGCCGAGGCTAGGCCTAACAGGGAGGCACTGATTTGCCACGTCACCCAAGAAGCAAGGCGGTGGACACGAGCGGACTTTGCGTGAGCGGCGGCCACCACTAGCACCGTTTGTCGACGACGGCTACGTGAACACAACATTGCCGAGAGTACATCGTTTTTGAGTCAGCACCACACCCGACGTAAGAGCGTCCCTTTTGTGTTTGAGCGACCACCGCTGACGGGAACGCGAAGCCCATAGTTGACAGACTCCCCGTTAGGACTGCACTTAACGCAAAGAAACTGTAGAGTTTTTATGAATTTGTCATTGGGCTATCTGGATTGTTCACTTAACCTTCTTTTTTTGTTTGTTTTGTGTGTACGTGTGTGGACTGATGTTTTTCCGTCTTTTTCATGTTTTGGTGCTCTCGTGCATGAAGTAACGTTTTTGTCCTTGTCAACGCCCCAAGCCTCCTTACTCTCTCTCAATCCATCGGAGCAAGCGCTCCCGAGATCCCACACACTCGTGACAAGCTCAAAGATCGGTGTCATTGAATGAGCATTGCATCACAGCTTACGAGCAAGGTGCGGTTGACGACATCAGGAAGGTTTCAACTTGGGCTTGTTGGTGAATCATCTGGAAGTGGACTGTTGTGCACAAAAACAGAGACACAAGCACTTTGTCCATCCTTTTGTGTTGTGCTTCTTGTGTCCCTGTTTTTTTGTGTGCAAGAGTCCAGTTTCAGGCGAGCGACAAAGAAACGAGGATCGATGACTTCTTCGCGAAAAGGCCTGGCAGAGGAAGTATGGTGACCTGCCAGGCGTATTAATAATAATATTTATTAGAAATCCATAGGATGTAACATGGTTGGCTGGGTTGGCTGAGGTGCCTCACAGCATGCTGGCACGCATGCGTCACTGATTTGTTTTAGTTTTTTCTTTGTTTTTGTTTTTTTAACGGAGTCATTGCGGGTGAGGAGGGCAGGAAGGAAATTCTCGTTGGTTGATTGATTTATCTTTGATGGGGTTTACGTCCCAAAACCACAGTCTGGATTACGAGACGCCGTAATAGACGGCTCCAGAAATTTTAACCACCTAGGGTTCTTTAACGTGCACTGGCCTCGCACGGTTACATGGGCCTCAACATTTTGCCTGCATCGAAATGCAGCCACCATGACCAGGATTCGATCCCACGACCTTCAGATGAGCAGCTGACTGCAATAACTACTAGACCATGTGGCAGGGCAGAATGGAAATTCTGAGCTTTCGGCTTTTATTTATATTGTTCTGGTGTATTCAGGGTTCTTTATCTATCATTTGGGTCTTCTTTGGCATATATATATATTGTGAGCGCTAAGTATGCAGTTCATCGTCTTCATCTATATATACCCATCACGCCAATCATCATCATCGCTGAGTTTGGCCGCTGCCAGCTGGGAAGCTGTCTCGCACGCCAATGTGCTAATAAAACGGTTCTACCGCTGTACTGGACGTCGCCTCACAAGTGGTGGAGCGTGCGTTCGTTTCCAAGTCCTCCTGCTCTACCGGTCACCCCTGGAGCTCCGCTCTGGTCGACGATTGTGCTCGTCAGCACCAACGATGGCACAAAACGACGCCGCCCCAGCTCAGCCAGCTGGGCCTACTAGGACTGTCTACACCCCACAGCGCGACCCTCAGGTATTTTCTGGCCTTCGTGGCGAAGACGTAGAAGAGTGGCTCGACAATTATGACAGGGTCAGCGATTACAACCGTTGGGACGAGCCCCATAAACTACGCAACGTTCCTTTCTACCTTAGAGAGGTCGCTAAGACGTGGTTTTACAATCACGAAGGCGACTTCCCTGACTGGTCCGCATTCACTGAGCAACTGCGTCAGGTATTCGGCACATCGGCCGGACGCTCCGAGGTAGCGAAACAGAAACTCGCTACCCGTGTCCAGGGAGCTGAAGAATCATACACATCTTACATTGAAGACGTTCTGACCCTATGTCGCCGAGCTCAAAGTGATATGCCGGAGGCCGATCGCATACGCCACTTACTGAAAGGCATCAACTTCGTTGCCTTCAACGCATTCCTCCTGCAAAGTCCAAACACAGTTCGCGACATTATCACCACCTGCCAGTGCCTCGACGCGCTCTCTTTCAATTCGCCTTCCACGCGCCTCCGGTGACGTTGGCATTACTGTAAATGACGAATTGCGAGCGCTTATTCGCAACATTGTCAGAGAGGAGCTGCACGGCTATGCTTCCGGTAACATTCCCGTGGTGCCTGCTCGTCCTGCTCCAAACCTGCGCGACGTTATTAAAGAGGAGCTGGCGTCCATGAGAAATGCTGCATGTCTCCAGCCACCTGTGGCCGCCTGCGTCCCTTCGTATGCCGACGTTGCCTCACGGCCGCCGGCGCCCATTGCCTCGGTACCCCCAGACCACAACCTTTGCGTCAGTGCCTACGACCACGTAGCCTCTGTTGCAGCAAAGGCGCCGGCTCAAGCGCACTATTCTACGTGGCGTCCACCGCGCCCAGTCTGCTACTACTGCGGCATTCGTGGCCACATCTCCCGTTTCTGCCGCCGACGCCAGCAAGATGAAAGACGGGGGTATTCCTACTACGAGCGAGACTTCATTCCTAGAACAGACGCATATGCTCCTGCACCGTATACGCCATCACCACGTCGTTCTCCTTCACCTCCGCTATCTGAGGCCATGCCTCGACCTTCCCGCTCGCCCCGCGGTCGTTCTCCGTCGCCGTTCCGCCGTACGACATCGCCATTGCGTGCTACTCCTAACACCCTCGACAATCGCTCGGAAAACTAAGCGCTGCAGTTTTTGGAGGGGAAACTGCTCGTCATCGAAACGTCACAATTCCTCCCCCTCGCCCTGCAAATTTATTGACTGTAAGTGTGGAAGGTATTTCTGTTCACGCCCTTGTCGATACTGGAGCCTCAATTTCGGTCATTCACCGCGAACTCTGCTTTCGTCTCCGAAAAGTGCAAACCCCGTACTCTGGTCCCGTCTTATGTGGTGCTAATGACAATGCGATTTACCCTACTGGGCAATGCACCGCTCGTGTTACCATTGACGGAGTTCGCCACCATATACAGCTCGCTGTGCTTTCTTCATGCGCTCATAACCTCATATTAGGCTGGGACTTTCTCTCCTCGGCTTCTGCAGTCATCTCATGCGGCCAGCCTCTTATCCACATTACAGACACCGAGCTCTCTAATGTCGACAACTTCTCGCCTCTGCCCCTTGTAACAGCTGCAGATTTCGTCCTGCCTCCGGGCGAGGGCCACGTTCTTACGATTACGGCACGAAGATCAATAGACGGGGACGCAATGGTTATTCCTTATCAGCGGTGCATTCTTCGAGGAATTGTCATCGACACTTGTCTGGTGCGGTTCTCACGTGGTTATGCCAAGCTTACCGCCTACAACATAACTCCAGAGCCCCTGCTTTTGCCGAAAGGATCTACCGTTGCCAGCATCACTGAGTGCACCCTGGAATGTGTCGTTACCGCTTCACCCGCCCCATCAGTCTCTCGGCGAACACCCGAGGCAGGTTCTTCCAATGCTCTCAAAGCCACTTTAAGCACAGACCTTAACCCAACCCAAAGTGAAGCCTTGCTGTCTCTACTAATAAAGCATCAGACGTGTTTTGACGTTTATTCGGATGGATTGGGTCAGACATCAGTAGCCGCTCATCGCATCGAAACAGACGGCTCGCGCATAATTCGCCGACGTCCATACCGCGTATCATCGTCCGAACGTACAGTTATAGACGAACAGGTCAACGACATGCTTGCACGGAACGTTATAAGGCCTTCATCCAGCCCTTGGTCGTCCCCTGTCGTGCTGGTGAAGAAGAAGGACGGCTCGGTCCGGTTCTGTGTCGACTACAGGGAACTGAACAAAATTACACGCAAGGATGTCTATCCTATGCCTTGTATTGATGACGCCCTGGACACTTTGCAAGGTGCCGAATACTTTTCCAGCCTCGACTTACGCTCAGGCTACTGGCAGATTCCGATGCATGAGTCCGACAAAGAGAAGACTGCCTTTGCCACTCCTGATGGCCTATTTGAGTTCAATGTCATGCCGTTTGGACTGTGCAATGCCCCAGCCACATTCGAACGAATGATGGATACGGTGCTGCGTGGCTTAAAATGGAGGACCTGCCTGTGTTACCTGGACGACATCGTCATCTTTTCGACCAATTTCTCCCAACACCTCGAACGCTGAGACGAAGTTCTCACGTGTCTCGCCAATGCTGGCCTCCAGCTAAACACTAAAAAGTGCCGATTTGCAAGCCGCAGCATCAAAGTACTGGGTCACGTTGTCAGTAAGGACAGCCTTGAGCCGGATCCCGACAAGATTGCTGCTGTGTTGCACTTCCCTCAGCCGACCACACTTAAAGACCTTCGCAGCTTTCTGGGATTAGCGTCATACTTCCGCCGCTTTGTTCGCAACTTCGCCACAATCGCAGCCCCTCTTCATAAACTTCTCAGCACAGGTACATCTTTCGTATGGACAGATGAATGTGACGCCGCCTTCGAGACCCTAAAGCGGTGTCTCACGTCGCGACCACTCCTTCGTCACTTCGACCCAACAGCGCCTACAGTCTTGCACACCGACGCCAGTGGACATGGAATCGGCGCTGTGCTACTACAACGCAATCATTTGTCTGAAGAGCATGTCGTCGCCTACGCGAGCCGTACACTTTCTCCAGCAGAACGAAATTATACGATTACAGAACAAGAATGTCTCGCCATCGTATGGTCAATACAAAAGTTTAGCCCCTATTTATACGGCCGCCATTTCACCATCGTGACTGACCATCACGCTCTCTGTTGGCTGTCCTCTCTGAAGAACTTGTCCGGACGTCTCGGCCGCTGGGTGCTCCGTTTGCAGGAATACGACTACACTGTCGCCTACCGGTCCGGCAGCCAACATCAGGATGCCGACGCCTTGTCGCGCTGTCCGTCAGGATGCCGACGCCTTGTCGCGCTGTCCGCTGCCGCCCGATGCCCATGCCTCGTCTCCGGTTTGCACGGCGCTATCAAACCACCCGGATACGCACATGCCCATAGCTCCGATACACCTTCTAGCCTCGACAGACGTTCTTTCCTCCGATGATCTCGCCTCACTTCAACGGGCTGATACGTACTGCTGCACCATAATCGACCGCCTTAATGGCTTGTCAAATCCTCCAAACGGCCGCTTGAGACGGCAACTATTACGCTTCAGACTGCAAGATGGGGCCTTATACCGGCAAATTTATCATTCTACCGGCAACCTATGGGTCCCGGTCGTGCCTTGTTCCCTCCGATTACAGGTCTTACAGGCTTTCCACGACGACGCGTCGGCTAGCCATTTAGGGTTTCACAAGACTTACGAGCGCATCAAGACTCGCTGCTATTGGCCTGGTCTCTCATCGAGTGTCGCCAAGTACGTCAATTCCTGCCCGTCATGCCAACACCGCAAACGTTCTACGTCTCTTCCCGCCGGCCCTATGCAACCTATGCCGTGCCCATCCGCCCCCTTCGAAGTCGTGGGCATAGACTTGTACGGGCCCCTACCGCTAACGCCTGCTGGTCACCGCTGGATTGTCACCGCCGTCGACCACCTAACACGCTACGCTGAAACGGCAGCTCTTGATTCTGGCGCTGCCTCAGAAATTGCGGAGTTCGTCCTGCGCGCTATCATATTACGCCACGGCGCGCCTCGGGTTCTCCTCAGTGACCGTGACAAGATGTTCGTTTCACATGTTTTGGCTGAAGTGTTGCGTGCCTCCAACACCGTCCACAAGACCACGTCAGCTTATCATCCGCAAACAAATGGCCTTACCGAGCGCTTTCATCGAACCCTGTCAGACATGATATCCATGTATGTACAGCCCGATCACAAAAACTGGGACACTATCCTTCCTTTCGTAACCTTCGCCTACAATACCGCCGTTCAACGCACAACGAATTACAGCCCCTTCTTCCTCGTGTACGGCCGTACCCCCTCTTATATCTTGGACACTACGTTTCTATCTCCGCCCTCTGTTCCCTCCGCGTCCCTTCCCAAAGAATTCGCTGCCCGCATCACCCGATGTCGTGCAATTGCACGTGCCAACACCGCGACTATGCAGCACAGAAGAAAAATTCGTTATGATGCGACCTGCCGCGTTACTTCGTTCCGCCCTGGAGACGAAGTCCTCCTGTGGACACCTGTTCGAGCTTTAGGACTATGCGAAAAATTTCTTCACAGATACCTAGGCCCCTACACCGTGCTTCAAAGGACGTCGCCCGTAAACTATCGAATCGCTCCTATGAACTCGCCTGCTGACCGCCGTCGCCGCAGCGTCGAAATCGTCCACGTGTCTCGCCTGAAACCGTACATCCGCCGTTCCTTCCCTTGCTAACTTGCTGTGTTGGATTGCTGTGTTGATTTGCCGCGTTGGTGACCGCTTTCGCGAAGGGGGGAAAATAGTGTGAGCGCTAAGTATGCAGTTCATCGTCTTCATCTGTATATACCCATCACGCCAATCATCATCATCGCTGAGTTTGGCCGCTGCCAGCTGGGAAGCTGTCTCGCACGCCATTGTGCTAATAAAACGGTTCTACCGCTGTACTGGACGTTGCCTCACAATATATATATATATATATATATATATACACACCAATGTAGCTTGGGTTGCTACAGTTTATAACTGAGTTGATGGTCTGCCTCTAGAGAATGACAGTTTATTGCATCAACGTTTCCGCTGGAGCCCGCCATTTCTCAGGACATGTTAACACTATCCACAGGTCAGTATAACCTTTTATACCACACTTTGCCTGATGGTAAGGAGAGAGGGACAAGGATGGGAAGGAGAATGAGTAGGGCAAAATTATACAAAAATAATTGGTGGCATCGTCGCCACAACAAAAGATGAGCAAATCAAGCAAAAGCAGCAACTCTCTCTCTCTCTCACACACACAGAGGTAAAAAAAGAAGAAATAAAAACAAAGAGAGAGAAAGGGGAAAAAGTGGGAGTGCTGTCAGAGTGCATAGACGTTTTAAAGAGCAATCCATCAATTATGCATGTGCGTATACCACGGCGCCGGCTCATGTCTAACGACACAAATGACACTTTCAGTGGCGCACCTTAAATGGTTTGGCTAATGCCTTTGCGATGCCGCTGTACAACAACATCCAGGAAAGTAGAACGATGTAGAAGGTAGAAGCAGGGGCTGGGGGGGGGGGGGGGGTCTGATTCGGGCATGAAGGGTGCAACAGACATGTTCATGATTGCAGACACCATTTGCAATGGGCATTCAGCACTACTGCGCAGCGGGGTCGGGTAGGCTGGGGAGAAGAAAGGAAGAAATGAAGAGGGAAAAGAGCCACAGAGAAAGACAAGGTTCTGAAGCAGCCAAATTCTAAGTACACCGCAATGATGTCATGTCACTTCCCATCATACGGCCTCCGAAGCCACTTTGCGTGTGCCGGCTTGCACTACACGGGAAATGCCAACAGGGCCAGGCCAACAAAATAGGGCGCATATTGCCGAGAAGCTTTGAGAAAAGCGTTTTATTGGTCAAGATGTTACATTTTCCTTCAAAATGCAAACCACAATGTATACCTTGTAAAGGGACACACCACACATGATTGAGTCTATTAATGCTAACTTCTGATAATTCAAGCAAAATCCTAGGGTCCCTTAAGTTTGAATTAACGAGAGTCTACTGTATGCAGAGTTGACATGCCAGACAGACATCAACCTACTTATTCAGAAGTGGGTGTTGAACCTGCCGAGGGTAGAGGAGGCGCCGAAGGTCCATAGCACCACTGCTGACCCAACACCAATGCATGGTGAACGAAAAGCAAAGGGTGAGAGAGAGAGAGAGAGAAAGAGACGTGAGAGAAAAGAAAAAAACCACAGACAAAAAAGAGCAGTTTTTTTCCCCCCCCCCACTTACATGCAACACTTCTGCAACAGAAAAGCTCAGTTCAATCAATGCAATGATCATTCAACCAAGCTTCACCCAAATAATCCAAGTGCAAACCTACGATAAAGATTTCCACAGATTTCCACACACAGTTGAACCGCACAGTAAAGAAGTCTGTGGGGAAAGTGGAAAAAAAAAAAAAAAAAGAGCCCTTGCACGATTTTCATGGTGAAATAAGATAGCATGATGAGGAAACCACTGGATAACGATAGATTACTGTAATTATTTTGAAAGTAAGAGTGAAAGAAAAGACTGACACAGCATACAGGAAAATCTAGCTTACGCTGCCACTGCACTGCGTTCGCTGTGGGAGTTTTTTTCATTGCTCATGGTCGCAGGCATCGGGCATGCAAAGACAACACGGTGCCACTATCTTTAGCATGCAAAATAACTTTCCTTTGACAAGGGCTTGATAATAAAGGTGGCAAGTCAGGATCAGAACAGAGGCGAGGCACACAGGCCATGGTTGGGCACGAAAGCAGCCACCACAAACTCCCTGTGAATGTCCTCCATCACCATTTTGAGATGGCGATGACACACATCTAACAGATCTGATGGTCTTACCAATGCCAGAAACGTGGTTTTACTTTCGTATTCAATTCTAAAGCACAAGCAGCTTTCGGGCTCATTTTTATATATATATATATTTTTACACGTATGGATTGCATTTGAGTACATATGATAACAGCACACTGATCAACCAAAGTTTCCGATCTAAGCAAGAATGCTGTGATGCTGGATGTCAAGCTGCACGAAGGCGTGCATGGAGATGGCAAACCACGACTGTACCAATCAATTTATCAGCGGCAACCCTGTCGCGACAATCTGTTTGGCAGCAGTGCAAGTGATGTAGCATCGTTGTAACATGCACTGCACGGTTTTAAAGGGACTGACAACCGATTTTTTTTTAAAGACCTTTCTTATGGCGCAACTGAATAACATGAGTGGAGTCGAACATAAAATCTTTCTTGGATAAGGTGGATTAAACGCCTAGGACAGATTACGGTACGTACATTAGAGCTGATTAAGGCGAATTAGGGTGGATTGCTTTAAGGTGGACTATGGCATATTGGCAAAAGAGTTCTGCGGAAACCCGCAAGGTGGAGTAACATTGTGGATGGGGAGGCACCACAAAACGTTACTTTGCCGAAGACTAGTGGTATCACGCAAGGCCACCTCCTTTTTCAGGACAATTGTCTTGCTTGGGCTACCTAAACGAAAAAAACTTGGTCCGTCTGTATATCACACGATTCAACCGCATGGGCCATGAATACGAACCCCAAAACTAGGAATGGATGACGGGATCATACACGTCAACATGATACAGCACAAAGAAAACCTCTGGCCTATTTGAGGCAACGTATATGCACATAACGTGATCCGCCGCGTTCTTTTAAGAATACACGTAAGACTGGTTTCTATGATGGTACCACCCAACTTCCTAAGAATCCCCTCCAATTTGAGAAAGAAAGGGCAGTGTACATTCTGCAGTGGCGCAATCAGTGGCACTGCTGAACAGATGGTGCGAGAGTAAGGTGAAAGTGCCAGGTTTGAATTGAATTCAGCAAACCTTCCATTACATCCTTTAGGAAAGGAGTGAGAGCAGAGCGGAAGAGCGTGAGGTGGAAGAAGAGGTGGTGTTAGGTATCAGGGGCAGCAGAAGACCATCACCTTTTGATGCGATTTGCAGTGAAGCGAGCAAATGTGCAGCAATTTTTTTTTTCATTCCTCCATGGCGCATAGCGCCTGCAGAGCCAATGCAACCGAAACCATAATTCTTTTCGCGCACAGTGCTTCATGACAATCGCAACTTGCAGCTAAAGTCGGGTGGTGCGGCGCAAGACGGCGCTGATAAACGAGTTTAGCGCAACAAAGGTCTGTCGGTGCAGGGTGACGCAGCTGTTCCACCTCTGCTTATGTCCACTACAAGATGAAAGCCTCTTCCAGTGACCTCATATTAACCTTATCTTGTGATAGCGAATTCCATTTTATTCCCGTGAACTTCCTTATTTCATCTTGCAACCTAATTCTATACCTGCCACATCTGCGCCCCCATCCATGCGTATCCATTAAGTTGCGTTGTTTTGGGGCATCATGTGGCTTGACTTAGAGGGATAAAAACGCAGCTTCAACTTCTTAGTGCTCGTTTCCCTCAACTCTGTAGCTGATGGCATCGTCACAATCATGCCCCAACCTTGCTTTAGAACAATGGCATGAACAAGGTCATTGTTCTGCCATTGGTTTGCATTTTGCACTTTCAGGCATTCTATCTACTGCAACTTTTTTGTTAACCAGAGATGTCGAGAGTAACCTAGTCCAAACTGAGGCAATTCTTAAAGAATTACTAAATGCCCAAAAAGATTAGAAGCAGGCAAACTCACAAACTGAAAACAGCCAGACCATGAATCACCAAAAGGTCAATGACCTTGGTGAGTTAATGAATAAGTGAGAATCGAAACTTGACAAGTTAGAACTGCAATGAGCCATCCAAGTCCACATCAGAGTTACTGCAGGTAGGACTGAAATCTCTAGAAGCTAAAATTGATACTCTTGAAAAACAGATCTCAATATTGCAATGCGGTTTCCTATGGCACTGAACACAACGATCCACATGAGATATACCGTATTTACACAATAGTAAGTGAACTCGAATGCAGGTTGACCCTCCAAAATAAATAAATTTATATATATATATATATATATATATATATATATATATATATATATATATATATATAATGATAATAATTACAACTAAAAAGGAGAAACCTGGCCGGAGGTACATGTTTCGGTTTTGATTAAGGCCCAGCCGTCCAACTTTAGATGCCAAATTTCAACAAAATGGGCAGACTAAAAAACTGTGCACGTGCAGTATCAATCATGTGAAAAGCACACCTCGTAAATCTATTGAACTAGCCTTGGGATCAAAGGAATTAAAATTGAGCCCATAGAGAGCCCATAGAGAGGGCCCACAGAGAGGGCAAGTTTGTTGTAGGGGGAAAAAAAAAAAGCAGCCCATAGCTGTAATGTAAGTAAATTGATAGGCACCAGAGTGGGCATGTCAGACGATTTTCTGGACAACATGCGAAGAAAGGGAAGAGTTGGAAAATTTCATGAATGCAAATAGAAAAAATGGCGATGAGAGTACACCTGAAGTATGACACTTCATCTCAACAACACAAAATATATTTTTGATGAAGGGCAACAGATAACAAAATGGGCTTTCAAATTCAAGTTGCAGACGCACCAAAAGCAATAATGCTGAATTTTCTAGCCTACTGGTTATGAATAGACCTTGCATGGGTCTTGGCACAGAACTGTAGCCTAACAGAGACACTGCCAAACCGTATGTCCGCTAATGGCTTCACCTGCTATGGGGCAGCAATAGCCATGACGGAGGTGTCTTCACACTGGTTGATAACAATATTGGCGCTCAAGAGACTGATGTCAAGTTCGAGCAAAGTTGATCTGTATGAACACAACTGAGGCTGAAGAACAGGAAAGCACATACAATATTCCTTTTTTTTTTTTGTCGCCCTCCTGGCAATTCGATCGAATCACTCCACGATCTTTCGAATGCTCTTGAGGCAGCAGATGGCTATTGTATGTTTTTGGGAGGAGATGTTAACGTACCTGGAATTGATTGGTCGCAGCCATACCCTGATGCTCAGGAAGAGGTGCGACAACAAACGCAATCCTGAGCATATTTGTAGCTTTTTCATTATGTCTACACATATTGGAGCTAACTTGATATACTAGACTCGCTGTTTACTAACACACCTTCAAACATTCAGTGTATATAAAAAATACCTCGAATAAATGATCACAGTGTTGTTTGTGAAACAAGTACACATTATACATGAGTGCATAACTGGCACAGAATAAAATTTAGAAACGTATTAGTCCAAATTGAAACAGTGCACCATCAAATCAAGAGCGCTGTACTTACTCAGCTACCACTGCAGGTACAATACCTTAGGAGAAGTAGTGAAAAATGAGTGCTAATTTACACACTTTAGGCAAAATTTTGCACAGTATGATTATACACTTGCTTTGTATACACTCTTTTCTTTATGCCCTAAGTTAAAAACTACAAAATTGGAGTGCTGCTATGCTCAACGTGAAAGCTGTAGTAAGTGTAGGGCAGTTATTTACCGAAGTTTCCCTCGTGTTTGTTGCATTTGCCTGCTCTTTCCTTACCAACATTTGAGAATGAGAGACACTGTGCTATCACTGACAGAAGGCAAGGGTAGAGGGTCGAGGGCACACACAGGTCTGCTTTTCCCTCCTGTGCAGCCCGATACTTTTCTTTATTGATTTCTTTCATTTCCATCCCTCCTCCTTTCTCTCTAAAATTCTAATAATCATGTTTCGTGTTGTAAATAATGAATTATCCATTGCTAGTTTTTCTGATGTCACTCTTGTAAATACCAACAACACAAGGTTTGCAACTAACTGCAATCTACTTTTACCTAAAGTACGTACGAACTATGGTCGAATGACGGCAAGATTTTCATGTGTAACACTGTGGAACCAGCTACCTTTCGATTTGAAAACATGCACAATGCACTCATTTCGTAAACGTCTTAAAATTCAATCGCTTAATGATTTATGATTTATTTCTTTGTTTTGATATCTGTCTCAAGCCAATTGTCTTTATTACTTATGTTTCCCTACTTTTTTGCACACCTTTCTCTATATTTTGCTGCTTTTTCGCCACTGTTTGCTTAACGATGTACCGTTCCTCTGTTCATTTTTTGTTAGGAGGTCCCACTGACAGTTTCTTACTTTGGGACCTCTGACTGTTCTATCACAATGCGAATGTAAATGTATATACTTTGAATATTTCCAATAAACTTTCAACTTTCTTCGCATTTGCATTATTATGTAACGGCGTGTGTAGTGAATAGGTGGGCCATTAAAGTGCTCTGCACTTTAAGGGCCCACCTAGTCAATATTACAAGAAAACAGTCTGCCTTACTACACAGACATTTTTCTAAACATGTGTATTTTAATCCCTTACAAAATTTTTTTTCCCATGACACCTAAATGATAAGTGAAATGTAGTACTCACAATCCAGGTCTGAAGGGCAGGTTGCCTTGCAGTGGCATCTGGCTCTGGACTGTGCTGTCTATAATAAAAAACGTGTGAAGCAAGAGTGGATCATTCAACAACAAGCTTTGAACATTCAGCAGCAACTGAACATAAAACTTCTGGGCCAGTTAGTAACCCATAATAATGAGAATTGCATGAAAAAAAAACAGGCAAGAGAAAGGCACACAACACAAGTGCAGACTAGCAACTGAAGACCTATATCCAGAAAAAAGTAGGGTTGTTCCTTTTCAGGTAAAACCTGATTTTACCCGATTCTTGCACAACAAAAGTGCTTCAGGAAAATTGGGTCAAACAGGATTTCTTCCCAAATTCGAATACTTCATAGCAACCCATTTTTTACGCTGCTCGGAGTTTGTAGTGCACATGGGCTGTAGCTAACTCATACACAGTGATGAAAGTGGCTTTTTGTGTTTTGGTGCAGCCTTTGTAGCAGGCAAAATCGCAGTTTGGCACAGGAATTTCTGCTTCCGCAGCAGGAAAAATTTCAGGTTGCAGCAAGAAAGCTCACTCCAGCCGTCCTACTGCATTGCTGAAAGATATAAATTTATGCATGGAACGGGGGAAAAGAAGATGAAAACCTGCAAACGGCTGTGCTCCGTATGTGAAGAGGGCCTCGGATGCTCGCATACTAAGAAAACATCACGAGAAACTCGACTTTCGGTCAAGATCACAACCTGGTGGCTGCCTTCGCAGCGACGATTAGTGCCTCACCTCCAGGCCACATCGGTCGTCCCTTTAGCACAAAAGACTGCCGAATGCAAAATGCCTCTTTTCTTTCAAAAATTAAGCAAGCGTTTCAGGAGCCCCTTGGTCCACAACCATAACCACCATCTACTTCGCGGGTCTCGCATTAGCACAGTGTGGCCAATATTTTCCGGTCACTAAGCAGGCGTACTATCGCGACATGGCGTCTTGACTGCAACATTCTGAGTGCTGAGTTTTCAAGAAGGGTAATGCAAGCAAAGCAGGTGACTGTCGTCAGACAAAATACCACTGAAGCCCATTTGCTTCTCTCTCTCTCTTGTATCTGACCATCTCAGGCATTCATACTTCATAGACCTGACGTCTGTAATGAGCCGATGTAAGCAGATTTGGACAGATTCAATTTTGGTGACGTCTCATGTTTTATACGGGTTCCAGACACATGAAACATACTCTAGTATAGGACGTATAAGCGTTTTATACAACAGTAACTTAGTGCATTTCAGAGACATAGATGACATACGATGCAGGTAACCTAATTTTTTCAGTGCTTTGGATGTAATGTAGTCAATATGCTGCGACCACTGCAAGTTGTGTGATAAGATAACCCCAAGGTATTTGTACTCTTGTGCCCGGGGGATTATTGCGTTGTCAGAAGTGTACACATGCTGCAACGGAAAGTGGCTGTTGGTGAAAGATACTACTATAGTTTTTTGAAAGTTAATGCGCATCTGCCAATGCCTGCACCATGAGCAAAAGCTGGTGAATGAATCCTGAAGTAAGGTAAGATCACTAGGGGAAGAAATTACTTGACGTAGTCGTCGGCATCAAGACGGACCTTTGACTTCATATTATTAGGAAGGACATTAATAAATATTAAAAATAATAAAGATCTTAGAACGGATCACTGTGGAACACCAGAAAGCCACATTGACAGTTGAGGACGAAGTAGAGTTAAATGACACATATTGAGATCGAGATTTAAGAAAGCTAGCTATCCAGTTGGTTAATAGTTGCTAAGTAAAATTGATGTTATTTTAAACAACCCTAGATTTTTAAAATAACATCAATTTTACTTAGAAGTTTATTGTGTATAACGGTGTCGAAAGCCTTGGACAATTCGATGAATAATGCATCAATCTGATTGCCAGTGTCAAGGTTGCTGGAAATGACATGTGCAAATTCGACCAGTTGTATTAGTGTGCTGAAACCACGACGAAAACCATGTTGAATCTGTACAAAGGAAGGCAGTTCGTTTCATTTGCCACCACTATGATCGTAACTTTTCACCTTCATCAGCACTGACTTCCTTGAAACTCCCTCTCCTATGCAAGACACGGAATACCGATTCATTGAAGCTATTGCACTTTTTTCTTCACTCATCTTGTCGACTATCCTCATACGAATACATCTCCTATGCTAATACTCTTTCAACTAGACGTTACCACAGACATAACCTAAAGCCTTTCTTTACGCACATGAACATTTTTAAGAATAGTTATTTTCCTAAAGTTATTGAAAGGTGGAATGAATTACCGGGTTGCACTCGTGAATTGTTGTCGGATTCTGTAGACGCACTGTGATGATAAATCGTTTGTTTTTGTTTTTGCTGTATGTCAACCTTGTAACAATGTATTTGTGTGAAAATGTATTCCACTCCTGCAATAGCCCTGCATAGGGCTGCAGTATTTGAGAATACATAAATTAAGAAATAGGTAAATTGTGGTGGTGCAAGGCGCAAGAGCACTACACACTTCTTAGGCAAACTGATTGATTTCTGGTGTTCGAAGTCCCAAAACCGTAGCAAACTCTGGAAATTTCAACCCCATGAGGTTCTTAAACGTGCACTGACAATGCAGAGTACACGGGCCTCCAAAATTTAACCCCATCGAAATGCCACAGCCTGGATTATATCCCGTGAGCCTTCGCACAGCCCACAGGCCATTGTGGCACAATACACAGCTCTCGGACTAGGTGCCCAGAATAAGCGCATATGCGTTTCCAAATCGCGAAACAGCGTCCTCATGTAGAGATGGGAACGAATATGAACAAGTAGTCTCTACAGTGACGAGGACACCAGTATATATCACATTTGTGTAACCGTGTTTGGTATGATGCAGTCACTTTTGGAATTTTATTTTCACTGAGCAGATAAGTTTTAAAAAAAGATCACCAATCAGAATAATGGCTCATCGTGCTGCATCACCCTGTGCAAATATTAAACGCAAGATGGCACAGACGCCACTTCCTGGGCTGATGCTGTTGGGTTGCTTCGTGTGGACCCCTTGCACTCGTTCGCACTTATTTTTATTTACTAGCATCACATGTTCCTCTTTTTTATTCTCATCCTTTGGCTGTAGCTTGACAAACTAATGATAAAAGGTGATATTGGAAGGGGGTTTATTGGCTTTAGACAGCGGATGTACAGGCGGTGCGACGATGGCAGCAGCCGTAGTTCTGGCCAACGTCGTAAGCTCGAGATCAAAGCTCGTGCCTCTTCCTCAGGCCGTGTCCCACTGCAATGCATGTGTTCGTGCTTCCCCACTACAATACCCCGGCGGCGAAGAGGAGCCAACCTGGCGACTCAAGGTGACGCTACAATAAGTGGATCGTGATAGGGCTTGAGACAGCTCATATGGACCACCTGGCGGCCCAGACGGCGCTTATCTGTTGAAGGGTTGATGGGTTCGATGACGTAGGTGACGGGAGTCGGGCGCTCGATGACGCGGTAAGGGCCGTGGTACTTAGGAGCAAACTTGGGACTGAGGCCAGGGGAGTGGAAGGGTAACCGGAGCCAGACGTGGGAGCCAATTCTGTGAACGATAGCATCCGTTCGACCTAATGACGCTTGGGGTAAGTCAAACGAATTTCTAAACTCGTTCAGAAGGGTCAGAAGCTGCGTACGTTGATCCGGAGCGAGGTTGCCGTCAATTGAACGGAGAAATACGTCCGAGGATATGGCTTCGGTAGCAGGGCGAGGTGTTAACGCGTTCAGATGAGGGGTCTGACTAGGCCCTGAGGTATCAATAGGCACGATAATACCATCGTCGACTGATTGAACATGGCCAAGCATCTCATTACGGAGCAACGTCAGAGGGCATGATGTCGTGTTCGAAACAACTATGCCGGAGTCATCGTGGTGAAGCTGTAGGACTGCAAACGGGAGTGACACGTTGTGGCGGCGACTAAATGCATCTGACGGCGTGAACAGAACTGTAGTGTCAGAAAGGGCGGCAGAGTGAACAGGAACAACGACGGCACTACGAGGGGGGACGTCAATGTCAGCAGCCACAACAAGCTTGTCGTCACCAAGTACGGAATCATCGGCGAAATGTGCATCGCAAAATACAGAGAGTTCCACCTGAGCGCGAGCGCAGTCTATGACGGCGTGACGGTGGGATAGGAAATCCCATCCGAGGATCACACCATGCGAACACGAAGCTAAAACAAGGAACGGAATTGTGTACAAAACGTCTTGAATGACGACTCTAGCTGTACATGCTGCAACCGGGCGAATTTGCTGTGCGCTTGCGGTGCTGAGCAGAAACCCTGTAGGTGCTGTTGTAACTTTATGAAGAGAGCGGCAAAGTTTCTGAGTAATCACGGATATGGTAGCGCCTGTATCCACGAGAGCAAGTGTTCGTACACCTTCAACAAAAACTTCGATTACGTTGGCGGGGGACAAGCGAGGACTTACACAGGTCGCCGACGACGCAGCTCGTGCCTCCGGAACTGCGACAGTCAGTTTTCCGTCTCATTAGCGCTGGGTCGGCGACGCATAGGCGACAGAGAGCGACGACGCGGTGAGGGTGAGCTGCGGGATGTGAAGGGTCGGAAGTCTGAGTCAGGAGGGGGGCCACGTGCGTAGACTCCAGGCGACGTGTAATATGGGGACCGAAAAGAATAGTCGCGGAATCTGGGGGCCCGAGGGGCTGCAGACAAGCGCTGATAACACAATCGTGCGACGTGAGCCGGGATGCCGCAAGCGTAGCATATCGGTCGGTTGTCGTCAGTCCGCCATGGGTTTACGACGGGCTGCTGTACCCTAGGAAATGGTACCGGTGGCTGTCGAAACGGCTGAGGGGCCAACGCTTGCAGATGTCGTGGTGGCCTTGCGGCAGCAGCCGCGTGAGTGGTGCGGCAACAGGTGCAGGCTGAGGGGCGGATGGCAGCGCCTCGGAAACCTGCTCTTGAATAACTTCTCTGATAGACGGTGCCAGACCGCGCGTAGGCACTTCTGGCTTCGGCATATACGATACACAGGAGAGCTGCCGTGCCACTTCTTCGCGCACGTATTCTTTGATCTCCAACAGCAGCGTACTGTGGTCTCCATCGATAGTTAAGGCATTGAGGTCGTCCGTCGTGGCAGGCCGCCGAACTAAGGCGCGCTGTTTACGCAGCTCGTCGAAGCTCTGGCACAAGATGGTAAGCTCAGCCACGGTCCGTGGGTCCTTTGCCAGCAGCATTTGAAAGGCGTCGTCGTCAATGCCTTTCAAGATGTGCTTAATCTTCTCTTCCTCGGTCATTGATGGATTCAGACGCTTACAGAGATCGATGACGTCCTCGATGTAGGCTGGTAAATGTTTCTCCCCCGCTGCTGTGCTCGTGCACGAAGGCGCTGTTCGGCGCGTAGCTTGCGCACAGCGGGGCGGTCGAACACCTCTGCAAAGCGCTTCTTAAACGCATTCCATGTAGCGAAGTCGGACTCGTGGTTGTGGTACCATAGGCTTGCTACGTCTTTTAAATAGAACAGCACATTTTGCAGTTTAGATGGTTCGTCCCACTTATTGTGGCCGCTCACCTTCTCGAACGTCGCCAGCCAATCTTCCACATCGTAGTCATCGGTCCCGCTGAAAAAGGGTGGGTCGCGCTGCCGCAGCGCGCCGGTTACAATGACATGAGGAGGTTGGGGGGCTGCTGGCTGGGCGGGTTCGTCTGCCATTGTTGGGATAGCGGGCAGCGTCAGACTTCGTAGTTCCAGGTTTGAGGACCCGGCACCTCCACCACTTTGGAAGGGGGTTTATTGGCTTTAGACAGCGGATGTACAGGCGGTGCGACGATGGCAGCAGCCGTAGTTCTGGCCAACGTCGTAAGCTCGAGATCAGGGCTCGTGCCTCTTCCTCAGGCCGTGTCCCACTGCAATGCGTGCGTTCGTGCTTCCCCACTACAATATCCACAATTAATGTGGTCAGCGGTAATTAAAGTTTAAAGTAACTACACTATGTGCCTCAGTGACAGCATGAAACTACACTCAAACAACAATTCATTGTGAGCTTTACACAAACAAAATGCTGCTCAAGAGTCGCACATTTGAAGTTTGCGAGCACTATACAGTGCAGTCCACTTATAACGATATCACATATAACGATATATCGGTTATAACGATGGGTTGACTTAACAGTCTCATTTTATACATTGGGGCTATGGGGAAAAAAACCATATGTAATGATATGTTATCCAGTGCATACCAGATACAATGATGAAAATTTTGCCGTCTGGACAACATGTTTCTTGCAGAATAATTGTAACATTTACATCGATAAGTTCCAATGAAACGAGCTATGCCGCGACAAGACGAAACGTTAGCGTAGGCGAGTTCGTATTCACTGCCATTGCAGCACAGCACCGGCGGCGCGTCCCGCCCATTCCGAATGCCGAGGCCAGGGAGAGCATTGCGAGTTGAAGCGGCGCGCTAGTAGATGGCACCAGCCTAGTAACTTTTCCGCCTCGCGCGTCGAGCGCGGAGAGAGAGATAACAAGCAAAAAATTCGAAAAGCAAAGCTGTGGGCGGTGCGCAGTTCTGCGGCTCCACGCATCAAAATGGGGAGAGAGAAAGAAAAAAAAAGCGAAAAGCAAAGCTGCATGGTAGCAATCCCGCCCGCCCAGTGCCGGTCTCTCCTTCTCAGCGATCGCGCGAGCAACCAAAGAGCGGAGCAGATAAGCCTCAGCTGAGATGGCGCCGACGACCTGCAAGGCTGTGTCGCTTGACATGAAGTTGAAAATTTTGCAAGACTCGCGACAAGGTTTCATGGTGAGCGCCCTTGTAAAAAAATATGAGCTTGCCCAGTCGACGATATCGACAATCCTAAAGGCCGGCAGCACCGCGCTTTTGAAGGCTAGAACCAGTGGCCATGCCGTCGTGTGGAAGAGGGTTCGGGAGTCTTTGTATGCTGATGTCGAAGAGGCACTCTACCAGAGGTTCCTGACAATCCGCTCCCAGAACGTGCCGATCAGTGGACCAATACCTGCCGCAAAGGCGAAAAACCTGGCTTTTATGCTTGGGCGGCCGGAGGCGGCTGGATCCAAAGGTTCAAAGAGCGGCACGGAATTGTTTACAAGAACGTGGTGGGGGAAGCGGCTTCTCTGGACCCACAGGCAAAGCAACATTGGCTGCAGACCAACCTGCCCACACCTATGGAGCGCTTTTTGGATAAGGATGTCTACAACTGTGACGATACTGCCCTTTTTTTTCAAATGACACCATAGAAGACACATGCTCTGAGAGGCGATCCGTGTCCCAGACGGAAGCACTCCAAAGTTAGAGTGACCGTATTGCTCTCCGTCAATATGGACGGGAGCCATCGGCTCAAGCCCTTCGTAATTGGGCGATCCAAGAAGCCAGTCTCCTTCAGAAATCAGCACATCCCAGTCCGCTATCGCAGCAACAAGAAGGCCTGGACGACCCGCGACTTGTTCGAGGAGTGGCTGCTCGAGATGGACAGTGTCATCGAAAGCCAGGGGCGGAAGGTTGTTTTGTTGCTGGATAATTGCAGTGCACATACCGTGAGCCCGAAGCTGACGTCAATTGAATTGATGTTCCTGCCACCGAACACGACAGCAGGCTTGCAACAGCTGAACGCTGGCGTGATTGCAAATTTTAAAGCGTTGAACCGGCGGCGCATGCTCGTGTGGCTGGTGCTAATAATTGACCGCTCGGCTCCCGGTACGTCAGGCAATGCAGACGGGCCCCCTGACTTGAAGATTAGCCTTCTAAAGGCCGTGCGCTTTGTTTACGGCGCGTGGTATGAGGTGAAGCAGAGCACGATTCAAAGCTGCTTCAAGAAGGCAGGCTTTATGCGGCAGGACCAGCCTCCCCCGGCTAATGACAGCGAGACTGGCGAGACCTGCACGGACACCGCGGATCTTGCTGAGCTCTGGGAGCACGTCGCTACTGGTGACGCAGATAGCGCGTGTGTCGCGTCAGTTGAGGACTTCCTGACAGCAGACTGTGCTGCTTCGTTCTGTGACAAACTCACCGACGAGGCAATCATTGCAGATGTGCTGTCGCGACAGACGCCAGCATTGTGCGACGGCAGCAGCGACAGTGACGATGAGGTTGACGGCGCTTCTCAGACCCCGCCGATGACCACGCAAAGTGCACTGATGTCAATCGACTCTCTAGTTGACTTCATGCACGCGAAAGGACTTCCGCCGGAGTATGCACAGCAGCTGGAAGCTATGTGAACCGCGCTTGTTAAACTCAAGCTTCTGCAGAAGCAACTGCAGATTTTTTACTTTTTCAGCGCACCGAAGCCGTAATACGCAGTCTGAGTAAAAAATAAAGTTTTTTTTTTAAACCTGTTTATCTACAACATCTGTTCATTGATGTAAAAAGCGAATGCGAGCCCGGAGCTACGAAAGGTACGTTCGGCAACGATTTTTTACAGCAGTCCGGATGTAACGATTATCGGTTATAATGATCATATTTTCAGGTTTCCTCAATATCGTTATAAGTGGACTGCACTGTCTTCATATTCGAGAACACGAAACTGTAGGTGTTAGTGACCCAGAGTATACACTTAGCAGGGAACTTTGCAAGAGCACTTTCATTTTCAGTAAGCCACAACAGTTAGCAAATTGGCACGGTTTGCCATCTTCAGCGACTGTCACACCTCAATGAACACCTCAAACAGAGCATGTTAGCCCCATTTCACCCCAGAAAGCTCTGCACATATGCCCAAGCATTAGCAGCAGCTGAAAAGTGGCTTTAATTGGTGGCTTAGGACAACGCAGTTCCAGTTTCGGATCAGATTACCGTATTTACTCGATTCTAACGCGCACCCGTTTACCACGACCAAATAAAAAGTGAAACATCTATTGTAACGCGCTCCCATTTTTCGTGACATGGAAAAAAAGGTCCTTAGTAATCAACCTTCCCACGTTTATAAAAACAAATGCCGTACTCGCGTAATGAACGCACTCGCATAATAAACGCACTGCCAAATTTGAACCCCCACATTCCCTCGAACAGCCGCGCTATGGCTTTCCCGCTTCACTTGATCCGCGGTGTCTCGAACACGTTCGGCGCTCCGATTCATAACTCCTGCGTCCCGATAAAGCTGCCAAACGTTGACGGGTGCAGCCGCAGTGCTGCATTCCTCCGTGCTATCACAGTTCCCTCATGCATGCTGCCATGCGTGCTGCGCAGGCTGGTGCATATAAGCGGGGTGTGGTCTCCGAGGTTGCCGCGATGCAATCTAGGACGTCGTGCAGCGCGCACGACTGAGAGGCTCAGGTGGCTCAGGCTCAGCACAGATATGAGGGAGAAATGCGATGATGAGCCGTTTTGCGTGCGGTGATGGGAAACGTCTCCCGTTACGGTTACACGCGAACGCTACCGAAAGGTGTGCGGCGGAGGTTGCAACGGCGGCGTAGCGACTTTGCTTGGCCGCAAGACAGCCAAGCCGGCGCGGCGAGTATCATCGGCCTATGCATCATGTGCGTCGTTCAGCGTGGGATCAGCGGCGACATATGAACTACAGAAACTATGCGCGCCAAAGACCGCCGCGCCGCTAGTTCGTTTTTTAGCCGGTGACCGTTCGACAGTGCCCGAACCTCGTAGGAGGCGGCCATTTTGATGCCGACGGCGATATGGTAACGGTGTCATTCGTTCGCACTCGATTCTAACGCGCACGCGATTTCTGGACCCATTTTATCGGAAAAAATGTGCGCATTAGATTCGAGTATATACAGTACAATTCCACACGGAGTGAACCTGCGCAGGTTTCACCGGTGAAGGCTACTCCAGTCAGCCTTGGCACAGTAATGACACAATACGTCCGAAAAACAGCTGTTGGGAGCAACATTTATCAGCATTTCTCTCTTGGTGCAGTTTGGCGCAATTGGCACAGCGCTTTCATCACCGGATGCAGTAATTTTCACTCGAATATTTGCACAAACCTCGCATTATGACGTTCTACTGTAAAAATAATGCTTAGTACTTGTAAGTGGACTCCTCTTAAACGGAACTCGAAGGGGATCCAAAAAACTGTTCCATTTATCAGAAGTTCCATTTAAGCAAAGTACACATATTTCATGAGAGAGAGAAGTAGACTTTATTTATACACGCCGGCTGTTAGCCTCAGATGGCGGCTCGAAGTCCTTGAACTCGGGCGGCATCTTGGGCTTGAATGACGGCCCAGAGCTGTTCCTCCAGCTCTGAACTTTTGAGGGCCGCCTCCCAGCGGCGGCGTCGCCGGTGAAGAAGATCCCCGGCGGTCCCCGCAGCCGGGGCGACAGCGGGAAGGAGCGAGCTAGTGGCTTCCTGTGTCACAGGCGCGTTACGAACGGCGGCAGTTTCAGTAATGCCATCACACTCCCAGAGCATGTGTCGCAGCGTTGCTCTCCGTCCGCACGCTTTGCACGCATCGGTCTCGTACAAGCGTGGATAACAGTGGCGTAAAACGGCTGGGCTTGGGTAGGTGTGCGTTTGCAGTAAGCGTAAGGTTACAGCTTCGTTCCTGTTTAATTTAACATGCGGTGGCGGGAATTGACGTCTTTCGAGTCTGTAGTGCTGGGTGAGGTCTCTGAATGTGGTCAAGCGATCGCCCCACGACCATTGTGATTCTTGTTGCTGCGTGTTTGTTGTATTGTCACGATCCAGCAGGTCCGACAGCCCGCTCTCGGGGGCGGAGGCGGCGGCCACGTAATCGGCCGCGGCTCGGTGAGTGAGACCTCGAGCCACGGCGTGGGCCGCCTCGTTGCCCAGGAGCGGGACGTCGGTGTGTGCCGGGGTCCAGATGAGGAAGACCGTCGAATTTTGGTGCTGTGAGGGCGACTTCGAATCACCGTCATCACAAATTTTGAGTATGCGGGCCGCTTCCCACGAGACGCGGCCGCGGGCGAAACCGCGGACTGCTGCCTGCGAATCGCTGATCACGACCTCGGCGTTTGGCACCGCGGCGAGGGCTAGAGCAATCGCGGCTTCTTCAGCCGCCTCCGTGTGTCTCGTGGTCACAGTGGCGCACGCGAGGCATTTTCCTGTGCGGTCAACAACCGCGATCGCGTGTGCGCTTCTCCCTCCTCCATATCGCGCGGCGTCTACGTACACAACCTCTTTACTATTTCCAAACTTCGCTTGAAGGTCGCTAGCACGTTTGTTACGCCGCCCGACGTGGTGCGTCGGATGCATGTTCTTTGGAAGCGGCGGGACAATTAGGCGGTCTCAGGAGCGAGGCCGGAACCGCTGTCTTTTCTCCATGCTGAGTGTCATACATAATTCCGAGGGACATGAGGATGTGTCGACCTGACTTCGACCTGGATAACCTTTCGTATTGCGCAACGTTGTGCCCTTCGATTAATTCATCGAGTGTATTGTGAAGGCCGAGCTCTAGAAACTTGTCGGTACCCGCGTTAATTGGAACGCCAATCGCCCTCTTGAACGCTTTTCGTATCATGCGTTCGATCTTGTTTTTCCGAGCCTAGCCATTTGAGGTACGGGGCAACGTATGTTATGCGAGTTATCGCGTACGCTTGCACTAGACGGATCGCGCAGTGTTCGCGCATACGGCTGCGTCTATTCGTGATGCGACGCAAGAGCCGGATTGTGTCATCCACCGAACGACACAGTCTTCGCACTGTCTCCCCGTTATGACCGTTCGCCTGTAGGTGTAACCCCAGGATTCAAATTTTGTCTACGTGCGGTATGGGGGTACCGTCTGCTGATACAACGCGTATTTTGGAGTATTCGCGTTCATCGTCGCGTGGGGTTCTTCTACCTCGGCTTGTGGGTCTGTAGAGCAGGAGCTCGGACTTGGTCGCTGAGCACTCGAGGCCCGTCCCTTGCAGGTAGTCCTCGACAGCATGTACTCCTGCCTGCAGCGTTTCTTCAACGTGACCGTCGCAACGTCCTCCGGTAACCCACAGGGTTATGTCATCCGCATAGATACTGTGTTGCAACCCTTCCACTTGCGTTAATTTCTCAGGAAGTCCGAGTAGAACTAAATTAAAGAGTAATGGTGATAGAACCGAGCCTTGTGGCGTACCCGTCGATCCCGTCTCAAATTCCGACGATTCCACATCGCCGACGACAATACGTGAGCGCCTGCCAACAAGAAAATCTCGAATGTAATTGTACGTCCTCTGACCTAGTCCTAATGTGTTAACTCTGTTTAATATTACTTCATGTTTTACGTTGTCAAAAGCCTTTTTAATATCGAGGCCAAGGATTGCCTTGGTGCAGCTGCTATTGTCGTCAACAATCTGATGTTTTAGCTGAAGCAGTGCATCCTGTGCGGAGAGATTGCGGCGGAATCCTAGCATGGTGTGTGGGAACGCGTCATGATCTTCGAGAAAGTCGCTGACTCGATTGAGAACTGCATGTTCCAGGACTTTGCCAACGCAAGACGTGAGAGAAATTGGCCTTAAATTCTCGAGCGTTACTCGCTTGCCTGGTTTAGGAATCATGATAACGCGCGCCCGTTTCCACGCCTGGGGGAGGGAGCCCCCACGCCAGCACTCGTTGACGTAGGCCACTAGTCGGGAGATTGACTTGTCGTCTAAATTACGCAGCGTCTTGTTAGTAACCCGGTCCGGGCCGGGCGCCGACCGGGTATTTAGTTCGAATAGAACTGTCCGAATTTCCGCTTCACTAAATTCCTCGTCTAATTTGTCATTTGTGACTCCGTCGTAGTCGGGATGTTGAATGCGCTGGCATGCTTTAAAGTAACGGTCACGTAATGCATCGAGCAAATTATCTCCTTTGTAATCTCTTATTAGCCTACGAATCTTGTGGCCTTGAGCGGGCCGGGTCTCCTCCGGATCTAATAGGTGCCGAAAGAAGCGCCAAGCGGAAGCCCCACTCATCAGCCTCTCGAGGCCGTTGCATGTGTCTTCCCACTGTGCCCTACACACTTGGAACGCGTGTTCCTCTATATCTCTGTCTAATTGCGCAATGCGTTTACGCAGCGTCCTGTTGTGTCTTTGGCCTTTCCACCTTTTTTGGAGTGCGCGTTTAGCCTCCCACATGTGTAGGAGCCTGCTGTCGATTACTTCGAGGTTCGCTTCGGGCGGGACATCGCACGTTGCCGCATCTACATCCCTTCTAAGCACCTCGGTCCATTCTTCGATGTCCGTAATCGGCTCGTCGCCTCGTCCCCCTTCTTCTCGCGTCTTGCGGAACGTGTCCCACTTCACGAGTTTGAGGTTGCGCCCTTTGCCCTGAGGGTTAGAACCATGATTGCGGGGGCCCGTGTCTATCGTGATTTCTATCAGCGAGTGGTCGCTCCCCAAGTCCTCCTGCGTATTTTGCCAATGTGCTGCAGTAACGTTCGACACAAACGCAAGGTCAGGTAGCGTGTCTACACTCACGCTGTTCCCTCTGCGCGTAGGATTGGCGGGGTTCGCAATGAGCTCAAGCGCTAAGTCTTGCGAGACTTCCCAAAGGTGTTTGCCTTTGGGTGTTTCTCGCTTGTAGCCCCAGGCTCCGTGGGGAGCGTTAAAGTCGCCCGCAACCAGTAGAGGCTCGTCGCGGGCAGCCGTGCGCGCCCCCCGGAGTAGTTCCGCAAAACGGTGCTGCAGCGCAGGTTTACTGTACACGTTAAGGACGAAAAGCCCTCGGCCGCGCTTAGGAAGTATTTCAACGAATACATGAGGTATCTTAACGCTCTTAAGTTCGCGTTGTGCCACAGTGACATTACGTCGAACAAGCACGGCAGCAACCGGCGATGAACGCGACGGCCGCCTCGCAACCACCGCGGACGCATCCGGCGTCGCGCCATCCGCCGCGCGGGCTGTAGCCCGTTTTCTTTGCCTGTTGTCCGTCGCGGCCGCGTCTATGGCTTTGTACCCAGCTAGTTTTACCGGAACGTTTGTTTCCTGCAAAAGGATCACGTCCAAAAACTTTTAATCCGTACCAACTCCACCTTACTCATCTGGTTGAGTAGGGGAAAAAAAGGAGTGAAGTGTGGTTTGTTTTGCATGCTTAAGTTGCTTTTTCAAAAAGTAAGCGCCCATGCCTGACAGGCTAGCCAGAAATTCTGGACAACCCTCATGCTCGAAATAGCGCTGCAAAAGTTCAACTGCCTCTTTAGCTGCACTGTCCGACGGCACCACTGCACTGGCAATGTTACCACCTTCATCATCTTCATCGCTGGAGGAAGGTTGATCGTCTGCTTGCACTTCAGTTATCAGTTCTTCAAGCGTCTCCTCACGACAGGTACTAACATTTTCATCAACTGTTTCATAGTCCTGTCATGTGAAAGGGGCAGAGGGCGCAGCCTGACTGAACACTGCATCAGCATCAGCAGCGCTTTCCTCTTCATCCACTAGTGGTTCTCAGGCTTGAAATCCCGTATGATGAAAGCATCTTTGGATGGTTGTTACCTTCACTTGCTCCCAGGCATGGTACAAAATATGAATGGCTCCCAACAAATCCAAATTGTAGGTCTTTTCAGTGTCTGCACAAAGCAGCATTCGGTGAAGCAGCTGCCTGCGGTAGTGAACTTTCACATTCTGGATCACCCCTTGATCCATAGGCTGGATCACTGCTGTTGCGTTGGCTGGTAAGAACTCGAGGTTGATCGACTTCAGTCCTTCAACGTGGCCGTGGGCAGGGCAATTATCCAGGATAAAGATAACCTTCCTGCCTTGCCTCGCAAATCTTGAATCTTCCACCCGCAGCCAGTTTTCAAAAATTGTCATCGTCATCCATGCTCTTCCGTTAGCATGATAGCTAACGGGAGGGTTTCGAACGCCCTTAAAGCAACGTGGATGCTTCGATTTTCCGATCACCAAAAGCTTCAATTTTTCGTCTCCGGCCATATTTGCACCCACGAGCACAGTAATGCGCTCCTTACTGTGTTTCCCACCGCCACAGGCTTCGCCTTTGAAAGTGAGAGTCTTTGATGGGAGCGCTTTATAAAAAAGGCCCATCTCGTCGACGTTGAATACGTCTCGCAGCTCATAGTTCAATAAAATTTCCTGAAGCTGTCCCTGCTGCCAGTCGGTGCAAACGTCCCGGTTGACTGCAGCACTCTCACCTGAGATTGCCTTGAAAACAAGTCCGTGGCGTTTGTTGAACCGGCTCAGCCATCTGTCGCTTATGGCGAAGTTCTCAACACCCATGTGCAGGGCAATCTCTCGTGCCTTCTGCTCCAGAATGGGACCGCTTATTGGGAAATTAGAACTCCGCGCACGCTTAAACCACACAAAAAGAACTTTTTCTAGTTCTTCATACGGCGTCGTCTGCGTCCGCATCCGCTTAGTAAAGGTCCCATTCTTGACGGCACCTTCGATCGCTTCTTTGTTTTTCAAGATCCGCAACAGTGTCGACTTGGGGATGTTGAATTTTTTTGCCACCTCTGTCTTGGACAAGCCGCTGCGATCAAGGTCCTGAAGAATTTGGAGCTTCTTTTCAAGTGAGAGAGCTTGATGCGGCCTCTTCTTCGTGCTCTCCATTGTGCCTATCCACCACACTTAGTCACACATGTAGGCCTAACGCACAATCGGCACGGCTCGCGCACGCGCTCCTGCTGCAGCACAATCCAGTATGGGTACGGCTGCTGGATTGGCTTGTCTCACTATGGCGTTGACCTCGACGATACATTTCATGGTTGTGAGACTACTTTTTGGCATGAGCAAGCCTGTGCTGTGCTTAGCATTTGTGCCGTTTAACCGTAGATGACCAATAAGTAGTGTTTCGATTAACCGAAAAATTTTACTGTGTCGGATATAGAAACCCAGCCAAATGATCCCGTTTAATTCCATTAATGAAGCATTTTCGTTTAACCGAGTTCCGTTTATTGGGAGTCCACTGTAATTCGTTACTTCCAACAGTGAAAGCTGTCTAAATATTAGACACCCTTAGTGCGTATTAAGCCAGGGCCAAATGTTTGAAAATATTTAAATATACAATTGTTTAATCATACATACTGAATATTCACACATCATTTAATCAAATATTTACACATTCTTACTCAAGGTCTTCACTGTACCATATGATACACTCATTTATACAAGGGTCCGATATGCTTCTACACGGGGTCTTCTATATTAAAGAATTTTGCAAACCTCCACACAGTTCCATACAATGAGGTTTGACTGTAGTACATGTTGGAAATCGTGCTAGCGCTGCGTGCTAGCGCATGGAAGAAGAAGAGAAAGACGTGCGCTCGCGGGGTTGGAACGTTCGGTTCGTTTGTGATCGGCTGCATTTTCGCCATGTTAGGACGGCTCAGCGCTCTGCGCCAATAAACCCGGCAGAAGTGTCTTTTCCCCACAGTACACTTGAGCAATGCTGGTTCCCATAACGAAGTGAATAAACATATGGCTTTTACAAAGAAAGAAGAAACAATGAGGACTTTCAAGAGACCCGAAAATAAAGTTTTTTTTTAAATTCCTTTTTTTAAATTTCAGGGGTTTTGAAGGGTGTGAAGGACCTGTACCTAACCCAGAATGCACTGTGCATCATACAAGTATGTCTCATGAAAACAAAGTTGTGGGACCCTTAAGCTTCGCCTTAAGAGTTCAATGTGATAGCGATGCATGGCTCCATTTACATCGCGCTCTTCCGCTTGCCATGCTCTTGAGTCGCCTAGCCACATAATTGTCATGACACCATACTTGTTATTGTATGTCTTTACTTATGGAGCAGAGATTGTCAATGTCTCCAACGTAATGGGTAAAGTACAAAGTGCCGATGCGCCATCAAAACTCGCCGATGAAGAAGGCGCCAAAGTTCATCTGGCGCTTGTCCACTGCACAGAATCCATGGGTTAAATAAACATCTACACGCACCCAAGCACAGGCGCAAGCACAGGCGACCACGCCCTTAAGCCAAGTTGCAAGCGTCGTCCTTCGTGTTCCATGCATGCGGGGCGGCGAAACACGGCGCCGTTAGTGTCCTTGTATGCGGTGCCAACTAGGCGCTGTTAGGGTGCCTCAATATGCGTTACGCTGTACAGGGTGGTAACAACCAATGGCCACTGCTATGCCATTTTGACTCACACCGAGCGGTTGCGCGTCTGCTTGGTTCCCGTGCTTCGTTCGACACCCAGGTGCACACCACAGCCTATTTATAAACGCCAGTGCAACAGAGTCCGAGGGCTCATGTGATTCAATATGGCGGGGGGTTGTCCCCACCCTTTATAGATTAGCTTTTCGTTCACAGAAAACGGTGATTTCATGACCAAGGACACCGACATCGGAGTTTCTGCAAAATGAGCTCTTTAACACTATCACATTAATACAGTCCCACATAGAACAACTGCATTACTGGAACGAGGGCTGCAATGTGCATCACACTTACTGAGTAACATGGATGGAGAGGGGCCCAACATAACTCTTCCTCGCCCTAGCATGGGATGGGGAACTGGAGGCATTGGCATGCGGCTTCCTGGACGGAAAAAAAAAAAAAGAATTATTACCACTGACCATCAGCTATAGACGGATATATGCGGCAAGCTCAAAGTGAAAGTGCTGCTTGTTAGTCCATTGAATGTAATCATCTTTTGTGAATTTCCTAAGCAAACCTGCATACTTCTTTTGTTGCTGATTTCGAACCATACTAAAAAGCAACTCTACTAGATGTTGAAAAAAGATACTCCCGTCACATACTAAGCCAAATCAACACTTTGTAGCCAAAAAAGGTAAAAATAGTGAGAAACCGGACTGGGTGACATTATTATGCATCATCAATAAAGTGTGTATAAATACATCTAAAGGAAATTGTTCAGCGTTGCTTAGAGAAGCCATTCATACTAGAATGTATTGGCAATTTTGGAGTAACACCGTTTCAAACTAAGACAGCTATCCACTAGTGGGTTCCTAAAGGTCCTGTCATTTCATTTGAAATCAACCCATGCAAGATGTAGTCCGACAGCTGTAACTTCAGAAGAAAAGGGTTTGCACTGGGTCATGTCTAGACCTCATACTGAGTGACATATTCCTGGCCCATTATGACAAACATATCAATTATCAAAGCATCTACGTCAGCAGTTTGATTGATTTGTGGAGTTTAACGTCTCAAAACCAGCTCTGATTATGAGATGCGCCATAGTGGAGGTCTCTGGAAATTTCGACCATCTGAGGTTCTTTAACATGCACTGACATCACACAGGGGCCTCAACATTTCGCTTCCATCGAAATGCAGCCGCCGCAGCCGGGATTCCATCCCGCAACCTTCGGATCAGCAGCCGAGTGCCATAACCACTAGACCACTGTGGCTGTATGTCAGCAGTGAAGATCACGACAATCTTCAGATATGTAGACAACTGCCTTGTTTTACTTTGTGATGTCGTGGTTTCAGTTCCGTTTTCACATACGCAAGTTTGCCCCCATGGGGCACTGTACAACTGTAAATAATTCAGTGTTCTCAGAAGAAAGGAGTTCTTCGCTCAGGTCACAGCTCCTGCCACTCAGTCCTTCGCGAAGCCACTGCCTTGGCGCACTTTTTCTTCCCCAGTGTCGGTATCTCTGACGGCTGCGCTGACACGACATACTTGACTCTACATAACCCGCAAATGGTGCAGTGTAATTTTTTACTCAATACTCAATGTCAAGACAATAAGGAGTAAGGAGATAACAGATGAGCTACCTCTGATTAACAGCATTCATTTTTTAGACTTCAGAATCTTTCTTCCTGAAAATCATGTTGGGAATGCCACCCACATAACAATAAGATGCTGTTTCTGTATCATTCATACCATTCCAAACTGAAAAGCAGGCTACGCTGACCATGTTTTTGTTTCGATAGCAGAAAGAGTGTTGAAAAAGTTGAATGGATATGTGTGAGCGAGTCTAATGACATGAAAATGGTTTTACTGTATATGCATAACGCTTCACATGCTCTGAAGTTAAACTGGACAGAAAGTAAAGGTAGATATGACTTTTTTTTTTTTTTTTTGCCGCAGGAATTACTCAGCATTCTCAAAGCTGCAAATCCATCAGCTAAGACATGTATGGTTTGTAAAAAGAAGCATCAATCTCCTTTCGTGTAATGCGTAAATAAAGTAGTCTATCACCTCCCTTCTTCATGCAGGAAAGTGTACATCAGACAGTCTGGGAGATGCCTGAATGACAGACAGTTGGAGCACCAGGAAAAAATGAGTGGATATCACGCTGGTCATGTTTCTGTACATTGGGCCCCGCCACGGTGGTCTAGTGGTTATGGCACTCAGCTACTGATCCGAAGGTTGCGGGATCGAATCCTGGCCGTGGCGGCTGCATTTCGATGGAGGCGAAATGTTGAGGCCCATGTGCTGTGCGATGTCAGTGCACGTTAAAGAACCCCAGCTGGTCGAAATTTCCGGAGACCTCCACTACGGCGTCTCTCATAATCAGAGCTGGTTTTGGGATGTTAAACCCCACAAATCAATCAATGTTTCTGTAGATTGGAGTGATTGTGTATGCCAACCCCTGCTTAAACAGTGCTGCGTGTTGCACAAAAATGCAGATAAAAATATGCAAAAAATTGCTGAAGCTGCCCTGATAGCGAAGGCCGGTGATAACTGCATCAGCTGCCCCTCGGTCAAGTAGACTAAGTGAATTACCTTTCCTGGACTCTGCAGGTTTCTACGGGCATAGATTAGGTTTTTCTACAAATATACTGTTGTTTTTAGCAATAAACATTCAGCTGAAAGTTAATGTCCATCGTGTTCTGTTCCTCTCATCCATTTTTGCTAGCACTGTGACAACTCTTGTTGTACAGGCTTGTTTGCCAAGGATAAGTTCAGTGACTCACTAGCGACCCATACCACTTCTGGATCACGGATGTATACTGCCAGCAGCATACAAATGTGCCCTATGTTACAAAAGTACTGCACACATCATGGGTCTCTTGTCCCTTACACAACCTCTCTTTCTCAGCTATCCACACCGTTGCTTTGCCATTGGGCCATGTCGCCTCCTGTGCATATTTCCGCTTCCTCTTTACTCTATTTGCTTTTTTCCATTCTTTTTCCGACATCACATTTTTCTCTGTATTCATAGCTCTTCTTTTGCAGCCTTGGTATCATTCCTCCCTTCTTCCTCATCATCATCATCTTCATTCCTACTCCCACTTCGTTTCTTTATAACTTTCATGTTACACGTCATGGTAACCATGATAACAACCATTCTTCTATACTGCTTAGTGCTCGTAAACCTTCTGTATGTGTTATGCTAGATCCACGAGACTCTTCCCATGTTTAAAGGGGTCATGAAAAGAACATGGAACTGCCCGGTTGGACTTTTCACTACTTAAATATGCATTCAACAAGTAGACTTCAAAATATTTTGGCGAAATATTCAGTGTACATTTAATAATGCCCGTTTGAAATCCTAGCATTTTTGCGCTGCCAAAATGACTATGCGCTGCTACAGGCCGGCATAAATATTATTCGGTGACATTTCAGTGAAGTCAACTTAAGATATTTTTAAGTGTAAAGGTATAGTAAACAGGTGCTTGCTCTAAAATAATAAATTTACCTGAAAGCTAGAAACTAAGAAAATACTTGGAAAGTATGTGGTGCCTCCGTTCGGAAGCAAGGCTGTAGCATGATTTGTTTTCACGTGGCCTTCGAGGCTGTGCTAATCTCGGGAGGCCTGGTGGCAACTAGGGCGTCGTCAACTGTGGAGTTGTGGAGAACATGTGCAGGTGAAATTGAAACTGTGCTTTTAATACTCTAAATCAACCCAAATGATTTTAATGCTCTAAATCAACCCAAATACACACTTCATACAAAATCTTCAGAAAAAGTTCCACGACCCCTTTAATGTGTTCAAATTACTGTGAAAGTTGAGTCATTCCCAATCTGTGGTCTATTCGCTTATGTATTCATATGAGAAGGGAAAATGTTTCTGCAACAAAGAAATAAATTTTAGTTTCACGAAACATACCAGGGCTCTAGAAAAATGTGTGTATTGCACTACAGGTGGTAAATAGAGCATTTTGGCAATCTGTAGAGCTTACAGGTTTGAAAGCCCATCATAAAATAAATGTATTCTACACAGTGTACACATTCAGTTTCAAGAAACTTGTTCGTTCTATGCTGTTTCTGCCACCTGAACTTAACACAGGGGGGTTATGGATACAGGAGCCTAGCCAATTCAAGCTCAGCTCAAGACCCAAATCCCAATAAAAAAAATTTTGCCACATCACATCGTAGGCTGCACTGCCCTTGCCACTACAAGCACGAATCAGGCATGAAAACGGGAAACTACAGTTCCTGCACTGCCATTGTGGGAAATAACAAGGTCTATAGATGCATTCAGTAAGTAAAAGCATGTTTGTTGTAGTAAATATGCATATATTGCTCCCCTTGTACTGTTGAAAATTTAGCACTCCATTAATTCAGACACATTTTCCAGTACTATGAAATTCAAATAAAAGAGGCCTTGCTGTCCCACATTATTCCATGACCCTGGTTATACATCCCATAACGCAAAGCATGATATAGTCATATGTGCAGACGGCATGTGTAGAAGTAACAAAACACTGACTACCGTGAAATACATAAGGGGATACTGAATAAAAATATTGCAGGTGTTTTTTTTTTTTTTTGCATCAGAACAAATACAACAGGCTGTCCTGGAAAAAAAAAAATAAAAGAAAAAGGAGTGAGAAACATCTTTTTTCTGCTATTTCCTGTAGTGCCTTGGCTGCCAGCAGCTGCTGGTAGATTCGGAACTGGCACCACAGCACCCTCCATACGTACCCACAGTAGCCGCTGTGCATTTATGTCAGCGCTTCCCATAGGTGGGGCCTCTGGAACATTGGGAAGCTCGTCTCTTCATCGGACATGTGCTTTCTCGTGGCCTTTGGCTTTTAAGGATTTGTCGTGGTGTAAGGAAAGCTTAGGTATCAAAGACCATACGGTATGTACGGTGTCACCATACCATTGCTGTCGGACCGCTGTCAGCCACTTTATTTATCTCATCACGCTATCCTATACACAAAGCAACTTCTGCAGCTTTTTCTGACTGAAACTGCTACATGCCGGTTAAAATGATATTGATGCTGCACCTTGGACAAAGAGTGAAAGAGAACAACAAAGTGAGGCTCGACCGTGGCCTGAGTGCTAAGCCTTCCTTGACCATCTGTCATCCCACTCCGTTAAATAAACATCTCTCACCGTAAGAATATGGTATTAGAGTATGTTAGTTTGTCCGCAGACTTCTATGTGTTTATGAGATTACAAAACCAATTAGGGCCTTGGCAGCAGAAGCAGGACTTGTCTTGTAGCAACACCTTGCGGTGATTCACTTTACTAACATGCATTCAAACATGGTCTCCATGATTCCTGCAGCAAGTGCAATCTTGAGGGCCAGACATTCAAAAGTTTCTTCAGTTGCGCCAGTTTTCTTGTCAAAATACATTGATGAAAGCACTGAGTTGATCACTATTTCCCTGCCACTGCGAAACCTATCTGTAAGCCGCCACTGCTGAAACACCCTACTGCTGCACTGGCAGAGGTGTTGCAGCAGGCTTTGAAAGAATGTGTCAGCTGGCCAGCTGTCAGACGAGGGTGGTGTGAATGTCATGCCTTCCGACTTGCGTAGGCCAGGGATTTTGGCATATGCTCAGAAAAACATAAAAAATTAGAGATGTGCGAATATTCAAAATCTTGAATAATTTTCTAATAGCGCCTGCTATTCGATTCGCACTTAACCTTTACTATTCGACGAAAAGCAAGTTGGTAAAGAAGTTGGAAATTAAGGGGGAAAGACCACCAGACCTGTGCGGGATCGTAGGACAGTGACAGCATAAGCTGGAGGAGCGACCTTGTTGGTGGCCATTGTAAACGCTTGGGGATCTGGCCAAGTGATCGGGCCATCAGGTACAGTCAACTCCCGATAATTCGAAGTCACTTAATTGGAATTTTCGGTTAATTGGAAGTGAAGTCGGGGTCCCGTCAGTTTTGCATGCAAGCCAATAGAAAAAAATGCTCGGTAATTCGAAGTTAGAAGTCTAAGGTGTCGGTTAATTAGAATTTTTTTTCTCAATCTTGTAGATCAAGATGATCGTAATGTTTTAGAAATTCCGTATTATTAAAGTGAAAAACAGCCTTGCGAGCTGAATTTACATCGCTAGCATCGCAGCTGACTACAGCGCCACAGCTCATGAAGCGTCAATGTTAGGTACTGGCGACATCGGCATCGCAGCTGACGACAGCGTCGAAAATGATGAGGCGGCAGGCTTAGCCCATCCGTCCAGCGCAATCGCAGCCTTGCATGGTTGCGTTGACGTACTAGGTCTATCTATGTTTCCTCGAGTGTTAGTAGTGAATCGGCCCGCCGGCATCGTTGCACAGTCGCGGTAATGGCAACTCGCGGACGTTATCGTACGCTTGACTTGGCGACGAAAGTTAAGATTTCGAAGGCAGTTGAGGACGGAGGCAAGGGAGGCATCGCCAAGCGGCACATCGCACGGAAGAACGGAATCAAGCGCTCTTTCGAACACCATTAACAAGCGCTCGACACTCGAAGCATTTGAGAACAACCAGTTTAAAATGTCATGCATGAGAATGCGCACCGGTGCCCACCCGGAGTTAGAGCAAGCGTTGCTCATTTTCGATTAGGGAGGCCCGGAGCAACCAACTTCGGCTCAGTGGCGATATCGTAGCAGCAAAAGCCTTATCGCTTGCGGCGATATTAGACATTATAAATTTTTCTTCGTCCGATGGATGACTGTACGCGAAAGCACCTTCTCGAATGGATGCTTTTGTGCATGGACAACTCCACGCAGTGCGAGGTGAGCCGCTTCAGTGCTATCCACATGCTAGCGTGAGCATGGGGTTGCGTTAAAGAGGAGACGATCGCGAACTGCTTCAGGACCTGCGGTTTTAGTGCAAGTGCCTCGAGAGATGGAGGTGGTTCGTCTTCTCCAGCGGAGGAAGCGCACACAACCGAACTTGACGACAATAGTCTTCGACCAGCTCATCCCTTTCGGAGAATACGTTGCCGTTGACAGTCAAGTTGAAACGTGTGGTGCGCTGACGGACACCGAAATGCTCGGGATCGTTCGGCCCAACAAGGCTGCTGACGAAAGTTACTTGGACGACGATGTTTGAAGCGAGCCGCAACCTACAGCTGCTGATGTAGCTGCGGGGCTTGCCCTCGCGCAGCGGTTTTTTGCTGCAGAGAGCAACAGCACTCGGCCACGTCTACAGTCTGCAAAACTTGCTCTCCACGGCAAGATGCCGCAAGCAGATTCCTTTTCCAAATGAATTAATGAAAATGTCCGTTTTTGCCCGATTTGGTTAATTGGAAGTTCGGTTAATTCGAAGTTTTTCGTGGTCCCCGTCAACTTCGTATTAACGGGAGTCGACTGTATATGAAGAGCCAAGTCAGGTTTATTTAGCAATTACGAAATTTCTAACTGAAACCAACAGAATTCTGCCTTAATTTTCATTTGTGCTTTGCGAAACCACACATATAAAAATACTCTTTAAGTCAAAACAGTATTGGGCAATCCCCTGCGTTAAATATGTGCCAACTTACTGAGAAGGAGAACAAGAAGAGGGAGAAGTCAGGTTGCTGCGGAGCTAACACCCCTATACTGCGGCGAAGCTGACACCCGTGTGCTGCAGCGAAGTTAACACCTATGTACTACGGCGAAGCTACCTCAGCTTTCTGTTGCACAGTTCAGTGTTGGGCTGTTTTTTGGGATGTGGTGGTGGCTGTTAAGTCAGGCGGCTTTAGCCCGACATATGTTCTTCAGGACTTTGGAATGACACTGTGGAAATATATATGTCACGCAATCATTTCCTGCCCATGCTTAACAGTACATTTCTCCATAATTAGATACATTATTCAAAATATTTGAAAATTATTCGATTTGATTCACACTTGAACATAAACATTTGAATTCACTTCCCACTTAAAATTTTGCTATTCGCACAGCTCTATAAAAATTAATCAATCCACTAAAAATTTGCCAAGTGACGTGTTCTTTCTTACGTCATCATCATCATCAGCCTGTTTAGGTCCGCTGCAGGACGAAGGCCTCTCCCAAGGATTTCCAATCCACCCTATCCTGAGCGAGTTGGTTCCCCTTTATGCCCGCAAACTTTTTAATTTCGTTGCTCCAACTAACCTTTTGCCTACCTCTGTTGCGTTTTCCCTCTCTTGGTATCCATTCCGTCGCTCTTACTGTCCACCTATTATCCTTCCTCCTCATGACGTGTCCTGCCCAGGTCCACTTCCTTCTTTTAATTGATAAGATAATATCGGCTATAATCAAAATAAGAGGCGTGCAGGACACGGACACAAGGAGAGCAGTGAACAACACGAACGACGACGAACGCCAACACGAGAGTCGGCGTTCGTGTTGTTCACTGCTCTCCTTGTGTCCGTGTCCTGCACGCCTCTTATTTTGATTATGGACTGTTACCAACTCGCTCAACTTTCTGTCCTTTTGAATATCGGCTACTCCTGTCTGTTCTCTGATCCATTCCGCTTGCTTTTTATCTCTTAGCGTTACCCCTATAATTTTTCTTTCCACTGCACGTTGCGTGCTCCTTAGTTTCATCTCTAGTTTCTTCGTTATTCTCCACGTTTCTGCCCCATACATTAGTACTGGGAGAATGCAGTGACTGAATACTTTTCGCTTTAGTGAGAGCGGTAAGTTTCCAGTCATGATTTAGTAATGCCTTCCGAATGCGCTCCAGCCCATCCTTATTCTACGGAGAATTTCTTTTTCCTGGGTAGGAGTTCCTGTTATTAACGTAAGTGCACAATAACAATTCATCTTCATCATTCTCTTAAAATTTTCAGATGTTGCTCCAGTATCCCATCCCTTAAGCCAGGAACATCACTGCTGGACATACCAAAGCCAGGTGAATGAATTCCAGGTGGAATGCAGCCATGGGCAAGTCCCAATGTTCTGGCAGGAGGCGACATCCCAAGCTGGTCAGGAAAGGGGACAGCACCAGTTTGCATATTAGTGGGTTGGTACTGTGGTCGGCCCTGGAACAAACATGGCACGGAGAGCTTGTTTAGAACTTCAATAAAGACTTGCTCTTAGCAGGAACCTTGTCTCATTTAAACCTGAATAGCCTATGACGCTGGTTAAACTTGTAGCTGGTGATGAGAACGTATTGTGAATGGTTCCGACAATAAACGTTGCACAACCTAAGCCGTTAGAAATCAAACTTTTTTTTACTGGGCAGACCTACGCCCAGCCAAGAAAGTATTTCTCACTTTGCAACAGGAACGCCAGCTGCAATTGCTGGTCATCAATAAAAATCACCGCATCTCCATTAATGTGAATCGATCATGACGAGTGGCGAAGCACTGGGTACCATACCGGTATGTTACCGTACGTCACCCACAAGTAACCACTGCGAATGTGAAATGAGTGACACAAAAATGTACATATTATGATGTCTTGGTTGCAACGACATTTATTGGGAGCTGGTACTCAGCATCGAACCAACCAAGGCTCACACACGATAATGATGACCCCGAGGCACTGAAGATGAAGATCAACCACAGCAGGGTGATGATGAGAACGTACAGATGAGGAAGACGTGCATAATGAATAACCACACTAATTCCCCCCCCCTTCCCCCCCTCATGAAAGCAGCCCTCCTGGCCTCAGCTCAAGGCGACGGATAACGCCACATGAAAGGTTTCATGTGGGAGACATGAACGACTTTGATGCCACGACAACAGCAGTCTGTTGGGACAACAACCGGAGTCACACGGTAACTGTCAGGTGATGTCTGCGTCAGTACAATGTATAGCCCAATGAATTTTGGCTGGAACTTGTCACACAAACCAGGAGTGCGCAGGGGCGTCAACAGGAGTACCTCGTCACCAGATCGGAATGATGCAGCTCGATGGGATGTGTCATAAATGACCTTGCAGTCTTGTTGTCTGGCTTCTGTATTTATGCGAGCACGCTGGCGACACTGGGTGAGTCGTGACACAAATTCTTCACTGGATGATGCAGATGGAGGAATGGGGAAATCGAAGAAAGAAGCCTCAAGGAGGGAAGTAGGAGACTGTCCATAAACTAGGTAAAATGGTGAGTAGCTGGTAGTACGCTGAACAGCGTACTACCAGCTACTCACCATTTTGAAGGGGAGAAGCTTATCCCAATTTTTGTGGTCAGGCTGGATATATAAGGCAATCATATCGGCAAGCGTGCGATGGAATCTCTACGTCAGGCCGTTAGTTTGTGGGTGATAGCTAGATGCCACCTTGTGGGTGATGCCAGAAGCACGCAGGTCTTTGTCCAGAAGTTGCGACAGAAAGGCCTTCCAACGGTCGCTCAGCAGGACATGAGGAGCGCCAGGGCAGAGAACCATAGCTTTGAGGACAAAGTCGGCAACCACCGAAGCTGAGCCAGTAATTGCTGATGTAGTCTCTGCGTAGCATGTCAGGTGGTCGATGGCGGTCACTATCCATCGATTTCCAGTGGCAGCAACTGGAAAGGTCCCGTAAAGGTCAACGCCAACAACCTCAAATGGTGTGAGGGGACAGGGGATAGGCTGTAACTCGCTGGCAGGAGCGGATGTTGGGAGCTTGCGACGCTGACACGGAGAAGAGGAACTGACGTACCTCACCACGCTAGTAGAAAGGCCTGGCCAATAAAAACATCTTCGAATGCGATGGTAGGTTTTATAAAAACCTAGATGTCTAGCAGTCATGTCATCGTGGAATGCTTCAAGGACCTGGGCATGAAGACAATGTGGCAGCACAGGCACCCAGCGTTGGCCATCAGGATGGTAAATGCTACCATAGAGTACGGAATTGTGTAGCTGAAGTTAGTTGGCGGCGAAGTCGCACGTTAGATGGGCAAAAAAGCGTCAAATATGTAGTCCATAAGGTGCCAGCAATAAGGGTCAGCCCGTTGGTGAGAGGCGAATGTTTGATCATGGGCTGAGGAAAGCGCTCTATTGAGACTAGAGAGGAGACTGGAGTAGAAGTGACAGCTGAGGAGCTTCTGTGTAACGTATTTGTTGAGGTTTCGGGAGGGTGCGCAGGAAGTGGGCAACGAGAAAGAGCGCAGCGTCTTGGTGTGTTTTGCCACGTTTAATGTCGAAGTCATATTCTTGCAGTCGGAGAATCCAGCAGGCCAGGCGTCCAGTCAGGTCCTTGATCGTGGAGAGCCAACATAAAGCATGGTGATCCGTAACAATTGCAAAATGACACCCGTGCAAGTAGGGTCGGAGCTTTTGTATGGACCAAACCACCACCAGGCACTCCTGCTCAGTGATCGTGTAGTTCTGCTCAGTGATCGTGTATTTGTTCTCGCTGACATATGCAATCACTCTCTTGCGAAGAGTTGTCAGCCCACAGGAGAATGATGCCAATGCTGCCACCGCATCAAAATGGCAAAGCACGGGTTCAGACGTGAGTGTGCCCTTCAAAGAGTCAAAAGCTGTTTCACACTCTTGCGACCAGAGAAACGCTACACCGGAAGTGATTAGTTTGTGCAGTGGCACAGCGATAGAAGCAAAAGGACATGATGAAGCCGCCACTAGAAGAACATACACACAAAGGTAGAAAACACAGCAACAGGACAAGCGGCCTTCCAACTCAGCTGTTGCTGTGTTTTCTACCTTTGTGTGTATATTCTTCTAGTAGTGGCTTCATCATGTCCTTAAGTAATGTGGGGGCCGGGTCCCGCTCGACGCCATGTTTGCCATGGAATGTCCCCGCATCCCCCTCTCCCAGCTGCACGGAGCAACAACCATTGTCGGGGGCTGCCCGCTCCGCCGCATGTGGCTTTAACATAAGCTGCCATTGGGCAGCGAGAAATTCCTAGAATGTTTGCGCGTTCTGGCGGTTCTGGTTTCAGTGATGCTCGGGAGAACTTGCTGTGACTTGGAGAGGTGTGCACGTACTTTTGTGAACCTCCGGCCGACCAGGCCTTCGGTCGGATGGCGTGCCTCTGCAAGCCCCAGCGACCACGGCGGCGACCTGCGACCGACGCCCATGTCTGTATGTTCTTCTTCTATTTTCCTTTTCTAGGGGCGCACGGTCGCGGGTGCGCTGGCCGGGGTTAGGTGCTTCTCTTTTGCATGGTCTTTGGTTATTTTTGTGTGTTCGCGTGTTGTTCATTGTTAATGTCCTTTGTTTGTGTTCACGTGTTGTTAATCGTTGTTACCCTTTGTTTATATTTAATTCGATCTTGATTCGGCCTTATTCTGTTTGTTTCATTTAACCGTTCATTCAACTACCATGCTCGGAGAGTTGCACCTAATGTTCTCCTCTTTCGCCACGTGCGACGGTTTGCGCTGCCCTTCCCCGAGACAGGCCGCGGGCTGATGCGCGCGGCAACGCGGCGATGCATGGCTGAGATAGCGAGCGCGCAGGTGCGACGACCTCATTCTCTGCTCGTCGAGTGCTCGGATACACGGCAGGGGGTTGCTAGGGGCGATGCCGCTGCTAGCAGTAGTAGTAGTAGTAGTAGTAGTAGTAGTAGTAGTAGTAGTAGTAGTAGTAGTAGTAGTAGAAGAACCCCTACATTTTGGCGCGCAACTAAGTGGGGCCAGGGGCCTAGCCCTTCGTCGCTCTAACGACGAGCAGGTGTCGGCAGAGTGAGGTAGTTGTATTCAGTTCCCAGCGTCAAATGCGCTTTGGTTGAGCGTGGCCGTCTCTGCCGTGTATCGCGCGTATCTCTTTCTTTGTCTGTCCCTTCTTTTTCTCTGTCGATGTATTGTGGTGCGAGGAGAGGCAAATCTCACTTCTCAAACGGATTGGTAACCCGCTTCGAAGTTTTGTGAGGCGAAGCGTGGACGAGGAAAGGTGTGATGCAAGTTGCCACTGAGATTTAGCAGTTCGTTCTTGGTGGCGGAAACTCGTTGGATTGACCAAGGCTTCCATCATGCCATGGCCGGGAGATAGACCATCTTGTCTCCCGTGCGACGTTCAAGTCGGTGAGTCCAACGGTTTTCTTTAGACTTCGCGTTGTGCGCGTCTTTCCTCACTAAACTCAGAACCAGTGAAACAATAGTTGACGCACTATTTCTTGCCCGGGTCGCCGAAAGTCTCTTTTCGTTAAGTTGACGGCGCTGTTCGGTGCGCATGGCCGACTTGCGCCGAGGGAGGCAAAGATGGCGGAAAGGCCGCTGAGAGGAACAAAGAAGTAGAAGGAGAGCCTTCTTCCTTGAATAGCCCTTCGGGCACCTGTTTCTTCGTGCACACTGAAGGGGAGAGCGTTCCAGCGTCCCCGCGGCGGGAGAGAAGGAGGCCATTGTGGCGATGATCAGCCGGCCGGTCGGGGGGAAAGGATGAAAGAGAGGGTCCATCCTCACTGGGCTCCTCAGAAATCTGGTTTTTTCTTGTTTGTTGTTCTTTGCTTTTTTTTGTTGGCCCGAAGAGCGACGTAGTTGACGGCAGAGTGACCCATGTGTACATAATGTAAATAGTTTCTTTCGCGGTTTTGTTTTTCGCCTCCGGGAGGCGAGGCGCCTGTACGTGTTAGTACTGCACGTGGCGCGCGCGCGGTATCGTTATCTTGTATTGTGACGAGCGCGGGTTCTGGGCCCGAAGCGGCTTGTGTAGCCGTGGCCTGAGAGAGAAAGGGGTTCACTCTGCGCGGTCTGTACGAGCTTGGCCACAGTGTCATGCCAACTTCGCGGTTAGCGCTGTGTTCACGCACGTCGACAGTGGCACCCCCCCGACAGCAGAGGAGAGCGATTGCGCGCCCCTGCAATAATTCTGGCCAGTCGTCAGAGCGGAAGGCTTTAGTTAAAGTTACTGTGCTCGGCGATTTGGCACGGTGCAGAGTGAATGCTCAGCTGTCGCCGTCCCTTCCACGTCTGTTCATTCCATAGGCTACACGTTGTGGATCTCCCGTTTCGTTCGGTATCACGGATGGGCAGTGTGCGTTCAAGGAAGGATAATCCGCTAGTGTAAGGTCATATGGCATCGCACTAGTGAAGACCACGTTTACATTCGTTACTGTCCAACCGACAGAGAAGTCTTTATCTTTTTCTCTCTCTACCCTTTCGCTGGCTTCTCTTCGCCGTTCTAGGTTCTTCACTAAGTGTTCCTTTCTGTTTACGTACCGTTTCTTTCTTTTTGAGTTTTGGTTTTCGCTACCTGAGAATTGTAGACTCCCGTTGTTTGTAGACTCCCGTTGTTTTATTCTTCATTGGTTCAATTGATTTCGGGTTTTATGGACTGCGTAACTGTTTGTTCTTTTGTTGCTGTTTTGCTGTTTTTTTCTGCCGCGCTGATTTGGCGGCCGAAGTCTGCGTGTCCAGAGCGGGGCGGCGTTGACGGCGAGGCTGCGGACGGAGCCGTGGTCGCGGCACTTGGGGCGGCCAGGAAGTCGACAGGGTCGACGGCACGTGAGATCTGCCGCGGCCGGCGTCCAGAGTTCGTGAAAAGAAGCCGTGGCGCGCCAGCTTCATGGGACGTTTGAGAGACTTGTCGCGTTTGTGTTGTCACATTCGTCTTCGTATTTTGTTTGGTTTGGGGCTCTCGGATTTTAATATGTGTCGGCACTGTCGGGATTGTTTTTTTAGGGGGCCTTTTAAGGAGGGAGGGATGTGGGGGCCGGGCCCCGCTCTACGCCATGTTTGCCATGGAATGTCCCCGCATCCCCCTCTCCCAGCTGGACGGAGCGGCGACCATTGCCGGGGGCCGCCCGCTCCGCCGCATGTGGCTTTAACATAGGCTGCCATTGGGCAGCGAGAAATTCCTAGAATGTTTGCGCGTTCTGGCGGTTCTGGTTTCAGTGATGCTCGGGAGAACTTGCTGTGACTTGGAGAGGCGCGCACGTACTTTTGTGACCCTCCGGCCGACGAGGCCTTCGGTCGGATGGCGTGCCTCTGCAAGCCCCAGCGACCACGGCGGCGACCTGCGACCGACGCCCACGTCTGGATGTTCTTCTATTTTCCTTTTCTGAGGGCTCGCGGTTGCGGGTGCGCTGGCCGGGGTTAGGTGCTTCTCTCTTGCATGGTCTTTGTGTATTTTTGTGTGTTCGCGTGTTGTTCATGGCTTCTGTCCTTTGTTTGTGTTATCTTGCTCGCGTTTTGTTTATCGTTATCCTTTATATGTAATTAGATCTCGATTCGGCCTTGTATTATTTGTTTCATTTAACGTGTTCATTAAATCACCATGCACGGAGAGTTGTGCCTAATGTTCTCCTCCTTCAGCGCGTGCGACGGTTCGTGCTGTCCCGCCGCGAGACAGGCCAGTGGCTGACGCGCGCGGCAACGTGGCGATGCATGGCTGAGATAGCTAGCGCGCGGACGCGACGACCTCATTCTCTGCTCGTTGAGTGCTCGAACCCACTGCAGGGGGTTGCTAGCGGCGATGCCGCTGCTAGCAGTAGTAGTATTAGTAGAAGAACCCCTACAGTAAATACCAACTAGGCCAGCAAACTATGTTGTTAAAAGATAGAAGCAAAGTTTCGTATAAATTGATGGAAATAAGAAGCAAGGCCACGGAAGCTTCGCAAATCTTAGGGTCTTTCGGGGTGAGAGAAGCGAAGGACTGCCGCAATCTTCTCAGGGTAAGGACGGATGTCGTCCCTGCTCACAACATGCCCCAAGACCTTAATAAATCGGCTGGCGAAGCGACACTTTTTCGTGTTGAGCTGAAGACCAGCGTCGGCAAGGCACTTTAGAACTTCCTCCAAGCGTTGTGGGTACTGAGGAAACATTCGACGAAAAGATGACCATGTTGTCCAAGTAGCACAGGCATGTTTTCCATTTCAGGCCACACAACGCTGTCCCAATCATGCGCTCAAAAGTCGCAGGTGCGTTGCATAGCCCGAAAGACATTACGCTGAATTTGTAAAGGCTGTTGGGGTGGAAAACGCTGTTTTCTCTTTGTCAGCTTCATGCATGGAGATCTGCCAATAGCTGGAACGCAGATCGAGGCAGGAAGAGTATTCTGCTCATTGTAGCGAATCAAGGGCGCTGTCAATGCACGGTGCAGGGTATACATCTTTTCGAGTTATCTTATTGAGGGCCCTGTAATCTACACAGAAGCATACTGAACCATCCTTTTTAGGGGCGAAGCTCCTTAAGGTTTGGGTCTGTTCATCCGTTGTAGTAGCGCGTTACCTACTAGGAACGCGTTATTAGGAGGGCGCGTGTGGGAGGCGCGCCGTCGGCGCGCGAGCTCTCTCACTCTTCCATCTGCTGTCTTGTAAGAGAGAGAGAGAGACAGAGACAGCGAAAGGCGCACGTTGACTATGGAAATGCTCTTTCTTCGATGAACGCGCTACCAGCTCGCAAAGAAGAACGCGCCCTCACCCGCGAGAGACAAGCTTGACGCAGGCAGCGTCTTCTAGCAAGTTTCTTGATTGAAAAATATCGACTGCTCATGCTGGAGAACCGTTCACCGGCCACCCATATATGTATATATAGGCACTAGATCTTTACTTGCAATGAAGTGCCGGTGGGAGATTTCACTTGTGCGTAGTCGAACCATAAGGATTCGTAGCGTGCACGTTAACTAAATTAATCCGGAACTCGGCACGATCTACGAAGAACCTCCGGAGCTTCGCCCACTCATCATCATTCACTCCGTGGATATGCTGTGAATTGTTTCCAGACCAAAATGGCCGGAGATGACCAAGGGCTAGCTGAGGATCAGATCACGTTCTGTTGTAGCATGTCCACGATGTTTTTTCTATGATTTTTCGCTCGGCCAGAGACATGCGGTACGGACGTCGGCACACGAAAGATGTTCCATATGTCTGAATGCGATGCGTTGTGACAGTTGTTTGGCACAAAGTAAACGAATATACATCGAAAGAATTTGCGTGTTTCTCAACAAAGCAGGCAGCTGCTGCATCTGTGAAGGTGTCACGTCACTGTTAATGGCTGTAGTAAGGGCAGACTGAGAAGTGGTGGCACCAAGAACACTGTCACCGGACGTGGCAGGGTTAAGCGGCACGACGCAAACAGGCCCTGTGTTGGCCACACAAGCCACTGTGGTGCTTTGCGGAAGCAGGATTTTTTCTGCCGTTGAGTTCATAGCAGTGACGAGCGCAGTGCCATTGTGAAACCGGACCACACCTGGTGCAAAAGCGATGCCTTTCGTGAGGCAGCGGGAAGAGGGGGAAATCAAGATGTCACCTTTGTCGCTGTCTTTGGACGCAATGGTAATAAGTCGTGGTCGGCCAGGGAGGAGTTCAGTATCCTCAGCAGCAATCAGGTGTAATGATGTGTAAGTGTCTTCCCCAAGTGAGTAGTCAGTGTCGGTAAGGTGCACGAGACGTTGCCCACAAACAATAAACGCCTAGGCAGACAAGAGAAAATCCTACCCCAAAATAAGCTGGTGCGAATCGACGATGTCGTCGATTTGTACACGTGCAGTACAAACAGTGGAAGGGTGAACCCCGTCCCCTTGAGCAGCAATTAATGTCGGTCCATCGTACGCTGTCATGACTTTTCCGAGACGGGAACATAAATCAGTGTGGATAATGGAAATGGTCGCACCTGTGTCCACCAAAGCATCGACACTGACCCTTCCAACAAATACTGAAAGCACATTTGACGGGCGCACTGGAGGAATTTCAGTCCTGTGTATGTATGCAGTTTTTCCTCGAAAAACTGCATCGCTTAGTTTTCCCGACGAACATTATATGCGAGTGAAATGGGCCGTAGTGGTGACGTGGAGCAGCAAAACGGCGAAGGGGAGCAGCGTCTAGCTGAACAGTAAGGGCTTTGTTCGTCAGTTGATGTAGGTGGAGTGGGAGAACGACGTGGAGGAGAGAAATGCCAGCTTTCAGAAGATGCTCCCCTTGAAAAGTCGTGTTCATGTATGTCGAATCTCTGATGCTCGTCCTGTTGGCGCTTGCAGCAGAAACGTGATATATGCCTGCGATACCCACAATAACAGCACGTGGGATGGGGTGTACACCAAGGCGGGTAGTACGGAGTGCCCGGTGCGCCGGGAGCCAGTGCGGTGAGATGTGTGAATGGAGGTTCAGGCGGCACTGATGGCATGTTCGCTGGAGACACTGCAGCAATGGACACGTAGATTGTTAGAGGCACCGTTCCGTTGGCGCGGTCCGTTAGGGAGGCAGCAACTTGTGTATATGGTGCGGGGAGCGAGAGACTGAGGGCTGCACACAGGAAGCGCAGGTCAAGGACGCCAGTTCCTCTCTGATCATTTCATACAAGCCCATGCCAGAAGACTGACTGTGGCAAACCGATGCCGATGTCACACCCATCGATTGTAATTCCTCGCGTATCATCGCCCTTATCATGACATGCAGATGCAGATCCATTGTAGAATATTCCCCCGACGTCAGGCTGAAGGCGAACAGACTCAAGTTCGTCCAGGCGCTGACACATTGTGACGATGCCATCAGTTGTAGCTGGGTTCTTGACTGCCAGGGCATTGAGGGTGACGACCTTTAATGATGTGACGTACTTTGCCCGACTAACATAGATGCACTCACACAGCAGCAGCAAGCAAGAACATCCTCGAGGCATGATGTGTAAGACTGGACTGGTTGTCACTGACAAGTATCTAGGGTTTTCTTTGTGATTGTTGAACAAACCGGCGGAGTAAAAAAGACTTGGCGAAAATGCTCCTTAAAGGTAGGCCAGTCAGTCAAGTCTACCTCGTGGTTGAAGAAACATGTCTTCGCCATGCCCGTCATACGAGGATACAGGGCAGAGCTTGAGAAGGTTGTCCCAATGATTAGCGGGACTTACTCGCACGTAGTCGTCCAGCCAGACCTCCTCATCTTCCCCACGAAGCCCAGTGAAGAGGTGGGGGTCACGCTCGTGGCTGCTGATGATGTAAGGTGTGGCTTGAGGTGTCACAGAAGCGGTAGCGGTAGAAGTCAAGGGTGCGGCGTCATGATCCATGCTGGCAGACAGTGAGCGCAAGCAGTGGCCTGAGCAAAGCTCCAGGTGGCAGACTGACCGGACAGAGGACTGAAGATCGAAGAGCCACCTCCACCACGTATGATGTGGTGGACCTGGTACTTGGCATGGTACTTGGCATTGAACCAGCCAAGGCCCACACACGATAATGATGATCTTGAGGCACTGAATACGAAGATCAACCACAGCAGGATGATGATGAGAATGAACAGATGAGGAAGACGTGTACAAGAAATGCCCACAATATATACAAATGTATTTATTTGGTTCCTCTTTAATACCGTTCCATTTTAACCCTCTTGTTATAATTCGTATATCGTCTTGAGTTCTGGATTCACATACACACATGTTTCGACTATAGCAATGGTCTTTCATATACCGTGACAGCGAGAGTCGACGACAAAGCTAGGTCCTAAGGCACTGCAGTGTTTCCCATAGGAAATGTCGGCCGCTGCTAATGGGCTTGCTTTACTGTTGCCACGACAACGGCGTTAGACACTGACAGCCCGGGCGCAATAGCAGAAACTCGTTAGAATCGTTTCTGATCCGACAACCCTACATATACACTGCCTGGGTGAACTGCCTCCAGGATCAGCCCACACATGCACACACATTGTCTGGCTGCACAGCCTCCGGGATGAGCCCACCGTGACAGAAGGACGCGCAATGGACAAACCTCGACCCTAAGGTGCTTCGCCCCTAAAGATGATCAGAGGCGCAATGCATCTGGTTTTATACAGTTAAACCTGCCTATAACAACATCCATGCAATGAATCCCTCAACGTGATGTACAAATGATGTGCCCACCTCAATGGAACTTGGCTTTCACTGCACATGAACAGAGCAGCCCAGGTTAAACCTGCCTATAACAACATCCATGCAATGAATCCCTCAACGTGATGTACAAATGATGTGCCCACCTCACGGAGTAAGATAAGAGTGGCCCACCTCAATGGAACTTGGCTTTCACTGCACATGAACAGAGCAGCCCAGCACTATGTGAAATTTTGCATTCTTTTTTGTGGGTGACTGCGCTGACGAGATTCCGGGTGAGGCGCTGGTGGAAAAATGTCCGATACCGAGGTGGTCATGATGACCCTTCTGAGGATGACTTTAGCTTTGCCCTTTGTGTTTTTGCTGTAAAATGTGTTCTGGGTTAGGTCTACCTCCAGCTGCCCCTTTATTCATTTGTGCGTGGTTTTTTTTCGAAACTTCATGCCAAAACTTGATGCAACAAAAACATCTATAGAACATTTTTGAACATTTGTGAATTTCGTTATAACCAGGCTTAGCTGTATATGCATCATAGAACAGTCAAGTTTTATCACTTATACAGTAGAACCCCGCTGATACGTTTTTCACGGGACCGTAGAAAATAAACGTAAGAGCCGGGAAACGTAAGAGCCGAGAAACGGGAAAAATGGAAATATGAGAGAAGTGGTGATCAGCACACAATTTTATTTCAGTGCTAGCGCTTTCAGTGCACGCATCGGCACACTCGGCTATGATTTTGTGGACAGAGAAAACCTCGGAGGTCACAACGGCATCATCATTGGAAACGTAATCACTGTACGCGATTCCGTCACAAAGAGTTTGCACAGCTGTGCCATAATTTTGCTGGCGGAAGCCGGAAACGTAATGGGCATCGCCCATAGTGCAGCTAATACAGTCAAGCCAAGTCAAGCTACGTGAAAAGTCAATACAGTGAACTCCTGATAATTTGAAGCCACTTAATTGGAATTTTCGGTTAATTGGAAGTGAAGTTGGGGTCCCATCAGTTTTGCATGCAAGCCAATAGAAAAAAATGCTTGGTAATTCGAAGGTAGAAGTCTAAGGTATCGGTTATTTAGAAGTTATTTCTGAATCTTATAGCTCAAGATGATCGTAATGTTTGAGAAATTCCGTATTTTTAAAGTGAAAAACAGCTTTACTTGCTGAATTTACATCGCTAGCATCGCAGCTGACTACAGCGCCACAGCTCATGAAGCGTCAATTTTAAGTACTGGCGGCATCCGCATCGCAGCTGAGGACAGCGCCGAAAATGATGAGGCGGCCTGGCTTAGCCCATCCGCCCAGCGCAATCGAAGCCTCGCATGGCCGCGTTGACGTGCTAGGCCTATATGTATGTTTCCTCGAGTGTTAGTGAATCCGCCTGCTGGCATCGTTGCACAATCGTGGCAATGACAACTCGCGGACCTTATCGTATGCTTGGCTTGGTGACGAAAGTTAAGATTTTGAAAGCAGTTGAGGACGGAGGCTACGGAGCACCGCCAAGCGGGACATCGCATGGAAGTATGGCATCAAGCGCTCTTTCGAACACCAATAACAAGCACTCGATACTCAAAGAATTTGAGAACGATGAATTTAAAATGTAATGCATGAGAATGCGCACCGGCGCCCACCCTGAGTTAGACCAAGCGTTGCTCATTTCGATTAGGGAGGCCCGGAGCAACCAACTTCGGCTCAGTGGCGATATCGTAGCAGCAAAAGCCTTATCGCTCGCGGCGATATTAGAGAGCTTTAGTGCAGCTTGAGTTGTGCCCCGCTAAACGCCAAAATTTAGCGGGGTCAGACTGCGCATGAGTACGCACGCTATTACAGCTTTGCGTTTAGCGATCGCTTGCTATTTTCCGAATTTAGCGGAGACGCAAAACGCTCGCTAGGTTTGTTTAGTGCGGAGAGCATGGCGGCTCCCTACAACTGACGGCTGCCCGTTTCGCATATATGGTGTCGTCTTGCTGCGTTGTGGGACTAGCTGATTCACAATAAATCGTGTTGCTGGTTTTCGCTTCGAGAAGACGATCTTTTCGCTGTGGATTCTAGTTTGACCACATTACACATGCACAACGAAAGCGAAACTCTGCCTCGTCAGACTACAGCAACACTTATGCAATTATTATTGCACGATGTTCTTTTTATAAATTCTTTTTGCGCTTGCGTTGCTCTTTAAGTTACTAACAACGGCCGACGGCTTTGACGCTTTCATTATTCGCATTTAGATGGCGCAGCGAAGGTTTGCGTGCCTTGCGTTTTGCGGCGCGTCGTCGTTTCGCGCTATACTAAGAGCTATGGAATGCTATCGAATAGCACTCCGCAAAAATTTAGCATGCGTGACTCGCAAACGCTAACGCAAAGATTTTCCGCAATACTAAATCCCTCTATTAAAAGTTAAAAATTTTTCTTCGTCCGATGGATGGCTGTACCGAAAGCATCTTCTCGAGTGGATGCTTTTGTGCATGGATAACTCCACACAGTGCGAAGTGAGCCTCCTCAGTGCTATCCGCATGCTAGCGCGAGCATGGGGTCGCGTTAAAGAGGAGACGATCGTGAACTACTTCAGAACCTGCGGTTTTAGTGCAAGTGCCTCGAGAGATGGACATGGTTAGTCTTCTCCAGCGGGGGAAGCGCACACAACCGAACTTGACGACAATAGTCTTCAACCAGGTCGTCCCTTTCGGAGAATACGTTGCCGTTGACAGTCAAGTTGAAACGTGTGGTGCGCTGACGGACACCGAAATACTCAGGATCGTTCGGCCCAACAAGGCTGCTGACGAAAGTGACTTAGACGACGATGTTTCAAGCGAGATGCAACCTACAGCTGCTGATGTAGCTGCGGGGCTTGCCCTCGCGCAGCGGTTTTTTGCTGCATAGAGCAATGCCGAGGAAGCACTCAGCCACGTCTACAGCCTGCAGAACTTGCTCTCTGTGGCAAGATGCCGCAAGCGGATTTCTTTTCCAAATGAATTAATAAAAATGTCTGTTTTTGCCCGCTTTGGTTAATTGGAAGTTCGGTTAATTCGAAGTTTTTCGGAGTCCCTGTCAACTTCGTATTAATGGGAGTCGACTGTACTGCCATCGGCAGTGGCCACTTGGAGTGTCGATTCACAACGTAACATACGGGAATGTTCCCACACTGCGACGTAACAGCGGAGTCCCTAATGCATTGAATCCTATGGGAGCTATGCCGGGACTGGCCCAAAACAACGTAACAGCCAGGAAAACGCAGCAGCCGGGAACGTAACAGCGGGGTTCTACTGTACTCAACAATATCTGTAATGTAATCACACATATGTATGTGAATTCAAAGTTCATGAGGAAAATGTGTGCATTAAACGTCCACAGTAGTACAGTTGGCAACATTCACAAAGCTGCTACGAGCTTCCAAGCGCAGCCCAAGCCGAGCGATAACATATGTAACAGACACTGGGAAAAATGGTCCCCATGGAACAAGAAAAAAGAACGAACAACAACTTGGCAACATTCACAAAGCTGCTACGAACTTCGAGAGCAGCCTGAGCCAAGCGATAACACATATAACAGATAGTGGGAAAAACAGTCCCCATGGAACAAGAAAAAAAGGAAAAGGAACAAGCAATAAGTAAATATGTCAGTGAGTTTATGCCCCCAAGGCCACGAAGATTCACAACTTCTAGAAATGATCAGCTACTTTTCCAGCTGTCAACCAATTTGCTGTTGCGCTGCCAATAGCTAGCCTCCTGTTAGCTCAACTAGCAGAGTGAACACCCTGGACAGGCATTAGTCCCAGATTCAATCCTCACAACAGGATGAATTTTTAATCAACTAAGAAGCTTTCATTTCTGAGAAATCCAAACGGGTTTCCTCGTAACTTTGTGCAACAAACTGTGTGAATGCTAATTTTGCCACTTACAAGCACCTTTGCTTTCTTTTCCCATGTGGAAATCCACTTGCAGAGTCTATGCTCGTGCATTGGAGGCTGTAGATAGATGCATGTCATAGCTGCTAGAAATGCATGACCAGAGATGCTCATTGCATTTTATTGTCTAGGAGGTTCCGCTTCCAAAGTCGCGGCACAGCATTAATATACATATGTAACCTTCCTTCCATGTTCTACAAAGTCGCAGCACCACAATACTAAACATAGTTAGCTAAAGCAGTTTTGTGACAAAAATTCCGAATACCTACACTGTCTCGAGGCTCCCTCCCAGAAAATTGCAGAAAATCTTCTTTGCTGCACGAATGAAAGCCCTGGGCCACAACTTTAGAAGAGCCTAAGCATTCAGGGAAGCATAATGGGTTTTGTGTCCAGAAAACAATGTGCAATTCTTTACATGTACAGTTTTCTCCCCTAAACACATAAAAGTGGCAATGACAATCGTCCTGTCGGTAAGCTAGGCCCCAGAGATTTACAAATAAACCAAGCTAAGGGTTCTGTGAGGCTTACACAGCACAAAAACAGAAGGTTGGTGATACACAACAGACGAGTGCACACTACAGGACGTAAAGTCCAGTAAGCCAACAGCCGCAATGGTGTAGCTGCTTAACATTGCCAGTGGCACATTATGACAGCACCCAAGAGGGTTTCAGCATAGGTATCTGTACCTACCGGGCTGAAACGAAACTGTTGGGCATTGAAAGTAGGCAGAGATCCTGCACTGTGCTCTGATGGCCCCCGGTGACCAGGAGAAGTGCTTGGATGAGGGTACCCTGGCTCATGCTCGGAACGACCTGCAATCCAGGCTGACCCACTACCACAAGGGCTCTGCAACGAGTAAAGTACAGCCTGTAGAACTGTAGCATAACAGTATTCTCGTGCAAAGGGTAACACGGCACAGATGCTAGTGAAGTGATACGGTGACACTGAATAGTATTGCGACACGACGAGAACTGTAAGTTAAAACTAACCAAAAACAAAGATATGTACACTATCTTGCACATATGTTTGCCTGAAATGCTCGTGCTATGGCAAACAATGTTTAAAGGGGTGCTGGCACAAAAGCTCTTGTGTGATGTTTTTTTGCTGCAATATGTAGCTGGGGATCTGTTAGTCATAACGCTGCGTATCAATAACTCCAGCACATGACAGATAATTATTTATGGCCTGCTTATTACCGACTAGTTTCAGTTTCACTTTGGAAGAGCTCCAAAAACAACAAGCCACTAGGTGCAACTGGTGCCACCTAACTTTTGCAATGGGTTGAATATATTCGACCACGTGAACTCACAGAACCGTGATACACTTCTGCACAGCCTGCAACAAATGCTCATTTTCTTTCGCCTGCCGCACGTCCTGTGCGTTGTTGTTGCTATTATGGTCACCAGGTGGCAACGATTTTCTTGAGGTCTGGTACCACCGGGAGTCTACTAACGCAGGCGTAGCAAACAGGCAACGGTGGCTACGACATCATCATTGCTAGTTGCACTGCTCAGAGCTTGACTGCTGTGGTGATGTCACGGAAGTTGGAGGTCCCTAGGGTCACCTTTAGTGGCGTCAATGTCACAACGTGCGGCGTATAGCGCTCGATGCGAAGTTCAATATCCATTTCAATTGCCTTCCAAGCTGCATTTTCTGTTGAGATTTGGTAGGCGACATGTGCATGTACACGAAAATCAACCCTGCAGTCTATCTCAGCAGTGAAATTTTGGTGTATGCCCCTTTAAAGGGTCACTAAAGAAAAATATAAAGCTTACCTAGATCAATTTTTTTACCTGTTTTAGAGATGTCATGAGTAAGGAGACCGCACATGGACAACGTCCATGTGCAGTGGAAGAAGGAGAAGAAGCACTTGGAACAGGATCAAGTGCGCGCATTGGGTGGCGCACGGCTCGAGGCAGGTGACATGAACGGAAAACGAAGGTTGAAGTTGGATGAGTGAGGATTTTGCAGCGCGGCTACGGTCGAAGAAAGTCGGATTGGCAGCTTCGTACTGTCGATGGGAGCAGCGGGTGTTTGTTCAGTTCCAGAGGCTGTGACGCTGGCACTCCATGGTGTGGCACTTGACCTCGACGACGTTCGGATGAGGCTCTTCGGACGTGCTGCAGCCTCTTGCAGCAGTTCACGACGCATTCGCAGCAGCCCCCTTTGAAGGCCGGCCAGTTCATACATTAGCCTAACTGTGATGGAAAGTAGGGGGTTTGTGATAGTGTGGGCCCAGGACCGCTCAGCAAAGGAACCCAATTGAGCCACGAGTGCACACACAAACAAAACACTAACTCTATTTACATGAAAAAAAAAGTCTAATCACATATACAACTCAAAGGTTTAGCTACAATAAGCTAACAACGTGAAATGCTTTAACAAGCAATAATGTCTCAATAAATCATCTCTCGCCGTGTGAAGCGTGCGGGGCAGACTGTCGACGCCTCGGCGCGGACTTCGGTCAGTCGGCGCGATGCCCGGCCGGTTGATGTCGGCGTGCGTCAGCTCCCGTCACAGCACGGCTTCGTGCCGTAGCAGGGGTACGAGCCACCGCGGCAGCTCGGTAGCACAGCGGCTACTATGCACAGCAGCCCGGACACTTGTTAAGCCACCCGGCACGGCAGCCGAACGGGATCAACTGCCTGGGACGGCAGCTGGAACAGCAGTGCCTTGCCTGGTCCCTGGGCCAGTCACCCAGCTGGAGCGCAGGTCGCGTTCGTGGGTCAGTCAGCTGTCAGGCACGGCAGCCAGGACACCGGACCCTTCGCCTGGTCCCTGGGCCAGTCACCCAGCCGGAACGCAGGCACAGAACAGCGCCAGGAGGACGTCGCCTGGTTCCCCGGAGCGGACCTCCAGTCGAGAACCGCCCTAGCTCAAATGCTGAGCTGCTTCGAACGCTGGCACTGCGCCCTTGTCCCACGAGTTCGCGCCGGTTCTTCCTCTTCTCCGGCGTCGCTCAGTTTCGGTTTCGCTCTCGAACCCGTATATCATCATACTAACCAATGAAGAAGCCCTGCCACATCAGTGACGGCAACTTACGGCAGTTTGATTGGCTGTCGCACACAGACACTAAGATAGCAGCAGGATAGTGGGCAATTTCAGTCGTGGACACAATACGGCCTCGTTTGAACATAGAGAAGACCACAAGTAAGAACGTTCCACTCTGGCTGTACTTCGACTGTGAGGCCAAAGTGGCCAGAATCTAGTTACGGATGTCTGATAGATGTAGCGTGGACTGAGAACTCGATGCTTTAGTATTTCTGTACATTTCTTTAGTTTGCTTCTCAGGACCTAATTAAAAGCTTTTTGTCTGTGTCTGTCTCTCTTTAGTGTGCTTCTAAGGTTAGTTGTTCTTATTTAGTGTTCAAGTTTTTTTCCTGTTTATCTCTGCATTGTAATTAAATCCTGTTTGTTGTGCCACCCAGCATCCTCTCAATCTGCCACCAAAGCGCATACCCCCGACATCAGTGACAAGAGAGTATCACCGCTTTCTTCTCGCCAAAAAATGAACTTTTTGTGTCGAAAAGCAGCGCTGAAAGTGTCTGGTGTCATCACTCTATATGAATCTTTCATGCCAAAAAGAGGGCTTGCTCTCATAATCTCAGCTGGTGACACGACAGTGCAGTGAGCTCCAGAGCCGTAGCAATAAGTAGCAACAAGTGCGGCTACTGCACATTTATTTATTGTTAAAAGTTTATCTGATATTTCTTTCATTTATAATCTGGAGCAGCAGTCGAGTACTCAGAATACTTGAGCTGATGTTATTTTGAAGTGGTACCCACAGGGTGGGACAGAGGGTGCCACTCCAATTCCTCGATTGCATCGTTTTCTTGCTTACAACTGCTCCATTCTCAGGAGGAAGGGCGAAGTGGTTATCAGACAAACCTAATCTTTCAATCTTGTCCAACATAACAGTTGCCTTTAGCGTCCCTTTAAAAACACTGCAGGGATTTCATGAGCAATGCAATATCTCAGCAAAGCAAACAAATCACAGTGCAAGACAATAGCGGCATGAACAGTCATCGGTCGATGGAAAAACTGACAAGCGGCGACATGCGTCAGCTTTTATACACACGTCATAACGACTTCATGCATTATTTTTTATACTCTAGAAGACACTCAAATGTGCGCATCAGGCATGCAAAGTTTCAAGGACAGTTGACACGGTTTCCGAAGTGACATGCAAGATAAACGCGGCCTGCGCTGCGTGTAACAGAAAGTGACAACGGCGCTCCCTGCAAGCAAGCAAAACAGGCACACAAGTCACAGGAAAGTGATAACGGCATTCCCCTTAAACCAAAGCAACTGCACGTGTCACTAACCCCCTCTGAAAAAGCATCGTCCTGATGCTGAAAACAGAACAGGAAAGTGAAAGCACATGCAATAAATTAAGTTAACAATCCATCAAAGTTAATCAGCGTGCGTAATAAGGTTTAAGTCGCACCACGTGTACAACTTCGGGTTGTGCATGGCACTGCTGGGATGATGTTAAGCTATCGGGCACAACCTGACAGTGCAGTGCACTGTAACGTCGGAGTACCATGTAGGATCCAAAGTAGCGGCGCAAGAGCTCACACAGTCTGTGTCGTCGTATCGGCGTCCAAAGCCACACAAGGTCGCCAGGTTCGTATTCTGCTTGGTGTAATCGAAGATTGTAGTAGCTGGTGCCGACCCTCTGCTGGTCCTTAATACGCAGGTGTGCGAGTTGTCGAGCTTTCTCGACGTGCAACAAGTAGCCGGCAACGCTGAGGTCCTCTTCGCCGGTGATGACTAGGTAGCATGGCGTCAAGTGTCGTTGCTGGGCTCCTTCCATCGAAAAGTTTGTATGGCACCATCAGCATCGTTTCTCGCACGGTCGTGTTGTACACGAACGTCACATATGGAAGTATGGCATCACACATCTTGTGCTCGACGTCGACATACATGGCCAGAATGTGGGTGAGGTAGTCAAGTCGCTACAACTATCCATTTGTTGCTGGAAATCGACATGTAGAACGGCCCCAGTAAGTCTATACCGTGTGGGGACCGGGTCCAGCGCGACGCCATGTTTTGCCAGGAATGTCCTCGCATCCCCCTCTCCCAGCTGGACAGAACGGCGGTCCATCAGTGCGAGGGGCGGCCCGCTTTGCCCCATGTGGTCTTAACTAGTTTGCCATTGATCAGCTACTAATTTCGAACGTTCGCCCGTTTCTGGTTTTGGAGATGCTTGAGAGAACTCGCTGGGACTCGGAGGGGTGCGCACATACTTTTGTGGCCCTCCGGCCGACCAGGCCATCGGTCGGATAGCGCGCCTTTGCGGGCCCCAGCGACCACGGCAGTGACCTGCGACCGACACCCATCTCTGTATGTTTTCTTTCTATTTTCCTTTTCTAGGGGCGCGCGGTCGCGGGTACGCTGGCGGGGGTTAGGCGGTTCCTCCTTCCTTGCATGGTCTTTGTGTGTATTCTGTGTTCGTGTTGTTCATTGCTTCTGTACTTTGTTTGTGTTCTTGTTTTCTCGCGTGTTCATTTATCGTTATTGCTAACCTTCGTTTATGTTTTATAAGACTTTAGATTCGGCCTTATTTTGTTTGTTTCATTTAACGTGTTTCATTAAATTACCATGCACGGAGAGTTACACCTAATGTTCTCTTTCGCCGTGTACGACGGTTCGTGCTGTCCTGCCTCAAGACAGGCCGCAGGACGACGTGCGCAGCGATGCATGGCTGAGACGGCGAGCGCGTGGACGCAGCTGCCACATTCTCTGCTCATCGAGTGCTCGAACCCACGGCACAGGGTTGCTGGCGGTGATTCCGCTGTTAGTAGTTGTAGTAGTAGAATAACCCCTACGACCGATTTGCTAGAACGGCCAGCAAGGTGGTTCGGTGGGCTGCAGAAATTCGGCTGGCCTGACCGGCGGTGTCTTTCGTCGTTACAGTCTCAGCATGTCCGTACGTAGTGGGCAACGTTGGTAGCGAGGCGAGGCCAGTAATACTTCTATTGGATCCTTGCAAGTGTGCGGAAGAAACCAAGGTGTCCGGCTGTCGGGTCATCATGTAAAGCTTCCAGAACATCTCGATGTAACGCTGAAGGCACTACGAGGAGATCGTCAGCTCAGAGTAGCAAGAAGTTCTTCAGAATAACATTGCTACGCAGAAAAAACGAAGACAGTCATTGCCGGAATACCTTCGGCACAACAACAGCCTTGCCTTCCAGGTAGTCCATGAGGCTCTTGAGCTCTGGATCAGCTCATTGTCGTTCCGCGAAGTCATCGGTACTTATGGCTCCCAAGAAACAGTCATCATCCTGGTCACCCTGTGGTGGCGGATCGACGGGGGGCTCGAGACAAGCAATTGGTGGTGTCTGAGTGCTTTCTTCCGCTTTCGTAGACGACGGTGATGTCAAATGCTTGAAGTCTGAGACTCCACTGTGCGAGGCGACCCGATAGATATTTCAAGTTAGCTAGCTAACACAAGGCGTGGTGGTCACTCAGACATTTAAAGGGCCTGCCGTACAGGTAGGGGCGGAATTTCACTGTAGCACAGATGATGGCAAGGCATTCCTTTTCTGTTGTGGAATAATTCACTTCCGTCTTCGAGAGTGACCAGCTAGCATAACTGATAACCCTTCAAGTAGGTTGGTCCTCTGCACAAGGACAGCACAGAGCCCTGCGCTGCTTGCGTTGGTGTGGATTTCAGTTTCAGCTTCTTCGTCAAAGTGCGTGAGTATTGACGGCGTTTGCAGGCATCGTTTTACTTCTTGAAATGCCTCGACTTGCGGCTTTTCCTTTGCAGCTCTTCTTGTTACCTGGAAAGACCTTGATTAAAGTTGAAAGCGGGTGCGGACACTGTGGTAGTCTTTACGGGTCCCCAAGAATCCATCAGGGCAAGGGTACAGCTTATTTCCACAAAAAGTTCATCTATGTTTGTAACCATCGTACCCCTACACAGGTGCTGGTATTCATTGCTGAAGTTCGTCACCATTACGTTGGCTTTGGCGTTATGCAGTTTGGCTATGCCTCTTGCGATGCACATCTGACTGTTTAGCACCAAGTGCTGGTCGCCTTTGATGATGCCTTCCATGTTGGTAGGCACTTCGGTGCTGACGAAAATGTTGATGCTCGACAGCGGCGGAACGGTCACCTGCTCTTCTGCCACATTCAAGGCATGATAAGCGACGCTGCTAACGGCGTTGCATTATCTGTGGAAAGCGTTATTGGACTGGACCTTAGGCCTGTGCCATGCTGCAGGACCACAAAACTCACTGAATAGGTCTGGCTGTCAATCGTGACTCTTGCCATGCAGGTTCCAGTCGGTGTTATAAGGTGGCCCCTGCTGTTTCGATATCTAATCCTTCCTAGGCAGTCTTGACTTCCTTCAGCTTGGCGGCGAAAAGACCACTGATGACAGAGAAGTCGGCTGGTGTCAAATAAGGTGGTGATGCTGTGGCCGTCAATAATCATGTCGAGGTCAGTGGTTCTTTGTCTGGCATTCCGGTTAGGTCGGGGCGTCAGATCATGGCTGCATCAGCTTACTCCGCTGCTGCTATGTCGTGTCGGCAAATCTTTCAGCGGCAAAGTGTTGTGTTGCAGCGTGCTCAGTATGCATTGGGAGGATTCGTGCGTCGTGGTCGGTGGCGGCAGTAGTGGAGGAGGACCTTCGGCATTGCGCCGTGCAGCAACTGCGCCTCAACCCGATGCTGCCTTTAGTTTCCCGGATAGGCAATGGGAGATCGGCCCTGGGTTGGGCCAGTGTACTGATGACGATCCAGCGAGATGTAGTAGCCAGGCGAAGGTGAATGGTTGTCGTCATTGCCACTGCGCTCCGGCGATGTAGTCAGCGATGTCGCGAGGTTGTTCACCTGGCCGCAGACACAGCGCATTCACGTTGAAGCCACGCAGTCCCATCTCACGATATTGGCAATAGCAATAGCAGCAGGTATGGCCCGCTTCTTCGCAGTGGTAGCATACCGGCCAGTGGTTGGGGGTGCACCATATGCCTGTTTTTCTTGGGCGGTAGCACTGGACGACAGGCGGGCGAGACAATGGTGTTGGCTGGCGACGAAACTGTGGAGGTGTAGGGTCCTGGCGCGGGCAAGGAACGGTGGCAGCTCGACGGGCAGCAGTGGAGTAGGCCATCGCCTCCAGTTGCAGTTGCGGCAGTTCGGTAACTGGCAGTGATCGCTGTACTTCCTCATGAACAATGTCTTCGAGGGAGGCGAACTGTTTATTGGGCGAACTTGTGCCAAGGAAAACAAGGCCAATCACAATTCACAGCAACAGCGGCGTGAACAGTCGTTGGTCGACGGAAAGACTGGCAAGCGGCACAGTGCGTCGGCTCTTTTATACACATGGCTTAACGCATTCTCGCATTATCTCTGGAATTCCATAACTTACTCAAGTGTGCGCGTCAGCATGCAAAGTTTCAGGAATTGTCGACACGCTTCCCGAAGTGACATGCAAGATAAACACGGCTTGCGTTGGCATAACAGAAAGCGACAACTGCGCTCGCCGCAAACAAAGCAAGCGCGCGATTCACAGGAAGGTGATAACGGTGTTCACGAAAACAACCGCACGTGTCACTATTGAATCTGAGACGACGGGGACATCCGGCGCAGTTCCTCGCAAACAATAGCCCTTATCGTCTCGTGTAGGTCGATGGGGCTGAGTCCTTGGACTTCCCTGTAGTCTGGCAAGCACTGATTGTATTGCCGCGTGCGCATCTAGAGCGTCTTTTCGATTGTCGTCGCTTCAGAGAGGAACTCTTTGATGGCATTTGGTGGGCTTCTGATCAGCCCAGCGAAGAGCTCCTGCTTCACTCCTAGCATGAGCAGGCGAACCTTCCCCTCAGACATGTCGACGTTGGCACGGCGGAAGAGTCGCAACATTTCTTCTGCAAAGATCATGACGTTTTCATTCAGAAGCTGCACCCGTGTCTCCAGCAGCGATGCGGCTTCCAAGAAAGCCACACAAAACATGTCACAGGTTCGAAGTGTGGGACTCTCGGTTCTCGAACCAAGTCCTTGTGCAGTCTTCCAGATAGAAATATATGTGGCTCAGCTTATCATTGGGGCCCCACTTGTTGAATAGCAGCTTTCCAGGTCCTTGTATGACGGTTCGCGGAATGTAGGCAGCTCTTTGGGTTGCATAAGCACGGTTGCTGGAGACACTGCAGCCGTCATCGTGGATGCTGTTTTCGTCGTAGCCTTGTCTTCTTGTCATTATAGGGAATCAGCTGGTATTCTGGCGGTAGTCCTTGCTGTCTGCGTCTGGTTGGAAGTTGTCCTCTTGGCGACGTGGGCTTGGCTCCCAGAAGAACGGGGGCGTATGATACATGGACCGAGAAGCACCTCCACCAGATATCACGTGGTCTAACGCTGAAGCACATAGCAAAACTCAAGATGTTGTCAGTCTGACTGTTTATTAGAAGAACTTGTGCCCCGCAAAGCAAAGCAAACCATACTGCAAGATGATAAAGGCATTCCCCTTAAACAAACCAAACAACTGCATGTGTCACTGTAGTCTTTCGACATCATTTGCAGCGAAGCAAGCAAATACGTAGCCATTCTTAAATTAAAATGCACACACGCCCTTCACTCTGGTACAACAAAAGTTACTGGTATTTTTAACGCACAGGTATTTCATTACACCTGAAAATAGATGGCCACGCCTGCTGCAAGGAAAACAATTGCTGCAATTGCAGCACGAGGAACACCCACAGCAGTGAATGCATGATGTGCGACGGTAAGCACAGCGATCTGCTTATATGAGAGGAGAGCATGGTGGCGCTTTCTCGTGACACGGTCGGGCGAGTACTGCAGGAAAGCAGCCACTGTGGACGGCTATTGCTTTCAATTATGCGCACCTCGTGAATATTCAGTTGCACATGGACCCAAGCAACAGGAAAACATATACGATCATGGTTTGGCAATAAACTGAATGTTGGTGCCGAATAATTGTATTATCTGTCCAGTAATGTATTAAATGGTAAAAAAAATGTGCAACTCCATTAGATAACTTTTATTGTCTGTGGGAACATATCAACGAGGTTCTACTGTACATACACAAGTAGTCACAGGGTAAACAAAATGGTAGCAGCCTAATGCATGGTCTAAACTATGGCCAGCTCTACATGTCCCCCCTTCCAGACTAGATCTGGTGGGACAACATGCCGGCCACCACGTGTCCGTGCCTCACCGTCACTGCTGTTTCTGACCACAGGGGACCATCTTGACGTGAATTCTGGTTCCGTCGGGTTGGCAGGATGAGCTTCCCAAAAGGAAACTGGCAGCAGTGACTGCTGCTCATATGATGGTGGTGGTTCGACTCTGAAAACAGGGGTTACAAAGGGCACCAGGCAAAACCGGTCATGCTGTAGGATGCCACCTCACTCCATTCGAACCACATAGCTCTTTGGTCATTGTGCTGGGCTCAAGACCATGGCCTCAACTTTTATGGCTCACACCAACTCTGACCTGTGCGGAGTGATGGCAAGTTTCGAGCTCCAGGATGTCTGTAGTAGTCGCCAGCCTGCTTCTGCTTGTAGACCGCATCCTTGCAGACAATGCCTTTCCTTGACGGACAGTTGGGAAGTCGTTTGGGAGCACTGGTTCTTAGATGTCCCATCAAGAGCTGGGCCAGCAAAGGATTCTGTCCTGCTGAACAGGTCCTTGAATGTCTGAGCCATTCTTTCCATTTGAGTGAGTGTAGTGCTGACTACTGGGCACATGGTCGAAGCTGTGTGATGCTGCGAATGTCCCAAACTCCTGCGATGAGAATGGAGGGCAACTGTCCGATTTGACCTCTTGAGGGATCCCGTGACAAGCAAAGATGCTCATCAGGATCACCACCTCTGGGCACATGGAGTGATAATCTACCACTAGGTTGGATGTTTAGCCATGCAGGTGTAATGGGTCCCTGCTGAGAAATTTCCAGATGTCCAGGTAGGAGTATGGAGGTAAGGAGCTCTGCAAGGTTCACATGTGTAGAGGTGCACTGCTCGCAGAAGGTGATTGGAGAGGCAGTGTCTGCCAATGTGCCAGGCCTCCAAACTTACCGAGGCAGAGCTTTGGTCTTTTTGATGCCCCTATGTCCATTGTGCAACACCTCAACACTGCCAGCCAAAGGGACCATGGGACAACTATCCAGGTGTTTTTCAGCAGAACACCGAAACAGACAAAAAGCTTTTCTGTTACCAAGGTGAGCTGCAGGGGCAGCTTGGACTTATGCGGCCAACCGTGCTGGCAGAAGATGAGGGCCTTGCACTCGCCATGAGGCTCTTGCACGGCAAGACACGCGATGTGCAGCTGATAATATGCGCTGCGAAGAGCACCACTGTGTCTAAGGGACTGGACGCTTTCTGGGTGATGCAGTGATGCATGTGCAGTATACACAATTTCCTGGCACAAGCAGCATTCACATTTGGTATAATCTTCAACCGGAGCCTTTGTAGACAATACGGCAACGTGCCCAGCTCAGTCTTGGCAAAGATGAAACATGTGGCTTGTGCTGTTCTTGCCAATGTTTTACACAGTGTTTGTGCTCATCAAGCAAGGTCTGTTCATGTTTGCCTGTGCTTGTGTGGCGCCAAACTTGTTCATATAGTGAATGTTAACTGCAACCTCACTGCACCACAGATCCCATTTGGTACAAGAATGAACTGGTAAAATTTTGTATTTATAGTCGAACACCTGTACAGTGCACATTTATACAGAGTAGCTAAAACTGCAATGTCAAAATACTTACCCCTATAGGCACCGAATGGACGACGCCACCAGAATGAAGCATATCCCGTTCAAGCTCCTCCAACATGTGCACATTGGGAGGCAAGGGTGATCTCCCAGGAACAGCCTCCACGCAAGCAAAAAGAAAGGGGGGGCTTCATATTTACCTACAATGCACAGTCCAACCAACTTGCAATAACACTGGTCTTAACAATGTCTCAGTTATAAAGAGCTACTGCATTGCCAATGTTTGTTTTCCATGGTAAAGCAACCTGATCACTACAATACCCACCATGCTGCATTACCAGTTCTCAGTTGTTACGAAGTCTGGCTGGTGGGTGTCTCTGGCTAAAGGTAACGAAATCCTTGAAAACAGAAGTGCAATTCAACCCACTGTACATTCGCCCTTGAACGCAGCAGCTATGACACACTCATATAACAGAGCAGGCTTTCCAGTCTTTCAGGACTGGTGTGCTTCTTCAGGGTTCATAGCAGTCTTAAAGAAAAAAATTCAAGGGCTTTCATGGACTTGCAAGGGCCCGCCATAGTAATTTCAAGGACCTGAAGGAATGTGCTTAGTGACTTGCAAAGACAATTTCTTGAAAAACAGCGTTATATTTATAGAAAACAAACAATAAAAAGAAAATGTGCACATACTGATTCGAAACATTTGAAACACTTGTAATTCACCTCAGGTCGTACATAACAAAATGCACAAAGTGCCTTAATGCACACGCAAGTATAATCAATTGCTTCGACCTTCTGCATTTCTTTTCCAGCTTTTTAATGACCGATTTCACAGTGTATCTGATGTCAATTGCTGCCTCAATTTTTTTTTTTTTTTGCATAATTGTCAGCAGCTGCCCAGCAATTGTTTTTTCTAGTTTCTTTTTCTTGTCTCTGTTGCTCTCAATTTCCTCTTTAATACGGCTTCTCTTTGAATGGCTCAACTGTAGTGCTTCCTGCTTCTGCAAGTACACTTATTACCAGTTTTATGCAACTGATTGATGATTGATTGATTTGTGAGGTTTAACGTCCCAAAACCAGTTCTGATTATGAGAGACGCCGTAGTGGAGGGCTCCGGAAATTTCTACCACCTGGGGTTCTTTAACGTGCACTGACATCGCACAGCACACGGGCCTCAACATTTCGCCTCCATCGAAATGCAGCCACCGCAGCCGGGATTCGATCCCGCGACCCTCGGATCAGCAGCCGAGTACCATAGCCACTAGACCACCGCTTGGAAACTGTGAAAAGAGCTGTGGAAACTAGTTTCCACAGCTCCTTCGTAATTCTAACCTCTTTAGAGCATTTATAGAATTGTCTGTGCCATTCTCCGCGTCACGCTAAGGTTCCTTCATGTTTTCAAGAGAGAAGATTTTGGTATTAACACTAAATCCCCTTGAAACACTAGCTTGCCCATGGCTTAAAGGGACCGACATCTGGCCAGAACGTGTTAACGGACCTCTGTGCATTTGGAAAGATCTTAATTATAGTGATGGAATCAAGCAGCCTTTTGCGATTTGAACAACATTTGTATTTTTAAATTGAGCTTGAAAATTGCAGCAACTGAAACGTGGTGTAGCCTGGTGGTAAAGCCTTGGTACTGCTTTATGGAGTCTTTAAATTGCTGTACATCGCCTGCTGCTGTTCATACGACCATAACTCGGCCTTAAATATAGCACTTAAGAAATCAAGGGTTCTCAAGGTATTCAAGGACCGCTATGAACCCTGCTCTTTATGCCCTTCCACCCCTTTGAACGTGAATCGGCTGAATCACAGTACAGTGAAGGACAACCAACACGGTTAAGAAAACGTGCCTACAGGCAAATTTCTGCTCTTCAGAGCAATCCACCAGAGTCTGAGGACCGGCCTCCTGGGAAAGATCCCTAACCAACCTGTCATGAGTAAAGGGGCCCAAAGCACGTGCCACATAGCGAAAAACGGAGGATGGTGTGCGGAATAATGGAGAGGCGCCAAAAAGCACCCGCCGTTGGCATGTCTATGTTTGTGGTTGGTGGACGGCTGGCTCCTGGCGCACGATCCAAGCTGCGATCAGAAATGGTCAATGCTGAGCTGCCAATTATCTGGGTGGTGACGGCCGAGGAAGGACGCGTCGACAGCTACGCACTATGGACAGGACGAGGTGTTCGGTTCAGGAGTCCGTGACGCTGGCGCTCCTTGGCATGGCCGTGGAACTCGAAGACTTTTGGGCGAGGCTCCTCGGTGGTGCTGCAGCTAACAGTCCGGACACACCGCCTTCGAAGGCCGGCCCCACTTCGAAGGTCGGCCAGCAGCAATTCCCCGGGACGACACGTCACTTGTTCGAGAAGGAGCCGAGGATGCGAGTAGGCCTAACTCGGCACCGGTGGCTGCCACGTCACCCGGGAGCTAGTGATGCAGAACTATTGTTAGATCGACTATCGATAGTATCGATAACATAAAAAAGAACTATCGATACTATCGATAGTCCATTTGCCGATAGTTCTAACAGTCACAATAGGCTACTATTCGCAGTACTCAGCTCATTTCATTTATGAGCAATTTTTTTGTGAATGAGATTACCTCAGTGAAAATGCCGGAATATGTCCACTAAGAAATTAATGCTTAAACCAAGCAGTCAAACCTTACAAACAAAAGTAAGTTCGTGATTTTTTTTATTTTAAACCACAAAACACAACAGAAATTCGAGGTCTTGCAGTTCCGTGACACGAATGGCTTCCTTGCCGCTACCGCTGAACCGTTCAATTTAATTATCATTTGTAAGCCAAGTATTTTGGTGAAGGAACACAAGCATGTGATATGAGCCACGTGATATGAGCTACCTTTCCTTAATGCTTGCTTTTGAGCGCCTTGGGCGGATGGTTTTGTTTCAAATTCTCGGAAGGATATACCTTTCCCGTTCGCGATACTTTGATTTGCTTGCTCTGTCTTGCTTTGCCGATCTGTACGTGAAAGGATCTAGTAGGTCTGATTTTGCATAAGAAGTAAACAAAGAAATAGTGCTGGCGCTGTCCGCTTCATGTTGTAGTAAATAATCTCGAGCTATAGCGCCGCCTTGCCGATCCTGCCATGGTTATCCCCACAACCATAGACTACGCCCACGGTGAACCAAGTTTACGCGGCGATGAGTTCACGCAGTTGGTTTTATACTATTGACAATGCTATTGAAATTACAGTCGATAGTATACTGTCAATATTACCATCGATAGTGCTATCGATAGTTCTCGTACCATCGATAGTTCGGTAGTGACTCAACCATCGATAGTATCGATAGTGCTATCGATAGTTCTGTATCACTACCGGGAGCACAGGCGGCAGAGATCAACGGGTCGAATGGGCCCTACCTGAATGACGACTGCTGCCCATCCAATTCGTCAATACCCCCGACGGGACTCACTCGCCGAGTCCGCACGACAAAGTAAGGCTGTCGAACTTCGGGCATCCACCTTGTGTGTGGAAGCGAGCCACATTGTTTGTAGACTGCAGTTAGGACTACGCCTAACACAGAGAAAGATTGAGTGCCGCGGACAAATTAGGTTAATCACTTCTTTACTGTTGACTTTCGTTTTTCTTCTTGTTTGTAAGCTTTTGTTTGTTTTCGGTGTGGAGTGTTAGTTTTTCTCATGTTTATGCGTTCCTCATGTTTGTTTATAAGGTAATGTTCAATCAGCACTTCGTCACCAAACGTGCCTCAGTCCACCTGAGCAATACTCTCCCGAGATCCGTGACACCACCTCGAAAAGCAAACAACAAAGGATAACAGCTGTTAAGCTTCTGGCCTCGAGGAGCCCGAACAGCTTTTCCAAAAGAGCTGCAAGAACTTTCACTCCACCTATGATTGTAAAGGGGAAGATAGTAGCTTTAGCTTGGCCTTTAATGCAGCCCGAGAATGGCACATGGCAAGCCGGCATGCAACTAGCATGGCTGGGCATTAAGACATGGGGTAGTTACAGCCAAACCATGGCACTCCAATATGAGCCGGCCCGCCTTCTTTTGTACATCACTTTCTATTTAAAAAGAAAAGGGGGGGGGTATGACCTTAATTTAAGGTCGGGCAGTCCCATGCCGCCTATTTCCCACAAGAGTGGGTGACCTACCAAGTGTACAATATCTTCCAACTGCCGAGAACGAGGCGGAACCATGCTTGTCCTTATTTTACCGGTAGGTACTGGGCGGCAGTGGCAGATGCCTCTCTGCCTACCACAGCAAGATGGACGCTCAACTATTTCACCAAGGCCATGGTGGATAAGGTGTGCCCAGGGGACCTGCCACGTCCTTATGGGTCCACCTTTCGAGACAAGTACACGTAAACCAAGCGCCAGGTGTGTAATCCTCTACCCGTTTTTAAACCGGTGGGTGTCCGAACGGCACTGAGATTTGGACCCGGTACCTACCGCATTGGAAGTGAATGCTCTACCATTGCACCACCGCACCGGTGGTGCAATGGTAGAGCGGAAAAAAAAAAAAAAGAAAGAAAAAACGAAGTACTGGACTAGAGTCATGTAAACAGGGTATTTGCACTGCCAATTCGCATTGCTTCAAAGGTTGAAGCAACAGCTGAAGCACTAGGAAGCGAGCCATGTTGAGTTTGAGCAAACATCGCTCCATTCAGCCAAGTTCAAACATAAGGATCCTATTCTGAAGTTACTACTTGAGAGAAATATTTGCTCCGAATCTGGAAAAAAGCATCATGTCCTAGTCAACAAAACCCAGTTTTTCACAGCAACTGGTATTACTGCTCAGAGTTCCATACACTTCAGAGCCCACCTCATTCAAGCTGACAGCCTTCACCTTGACTCACACTTTTGTAGAATGCAAAGTAGCAGCAACAGAAAAATAACCGGATCATTTGTAAAGCTACAGCATTGCATTAAAATTAAAGATTTTCACCTGTAAATTTCCTGAAGGAGCTCACCTGGGCCAAAGCTTGCGTGGAGCTTTGCTTTTGCAGTTTCCACAGGAGAGAAGCAAGCCTATCATTGGTGGGGGGATGTACTGCCTTTGGTGTCCAGATTGTCTCAGTCTTTGGGGAACCCTGAAAACAAGAGACCAGACTCACAATAGCCTAAAGCTCACGAAGAAAGAAAAACAATAATGCCTCCACTACTCATGTTTGTCACTCTACATAAAAATATCAAAAATGGCTAGTCAGCATGGGGCCTGACAAGTGTATTTTCAAGAACTACATCTGACCAAATATTCCTGCCAATGACACCAGCAGAACTTACTGCTTTGGTGTTCCTTTCCAGAACCAGTAAAATTTCGTTATGAGGAATTGCACGAAATCATGTATTCTTAAACTGACGCACATGCGAAGACAACAATCATCATCATCATCAGCCTGTTTAGGTCCACTGCAGGACGAAGGCCTCTCCCATCGATTTCCACTCCACCCTATCCTGAGCGAGTTGGTTCCACTTTATGCCCGCAAACCCAGTCATTGTTGTGGTGTGTTCGGCCACAACTCTGACTGGGGTTTTAATATATTCTCTTCCTAGTGGGGTAATAGCACAGTGATGAAAAAGAAAAGTTCAGAATCACGTCACTAGATTCACACAGCATTACACAGCAGTATAATGTCAGCATTTCTCTTTTAAAGGCAGAATCTAGCTTGTCATACCTCGCTTTTCATCATCGTGTCATCACGTTCTCTCTTTTTCATAAATTTTTTTACAGCTCACTAAATCGGCCACCTTACATCACGCCATCATCTTCACGCATATCACTACGCACCAGCCATCAACTGCAAGTCACCCGTCCTTGATCACGAACTGTAAATTTCAAGCCTCATTTTTCCCCCAGGCTGCCACAGACTGGAATGACCTACCCCCCAATGCTGCTGCCATAACAAGTCATACGGAATTTCTGGACAATCTGCTAACTAGTATCATACCATAACACCTGCTTTTCACTGCACAGACATCTTACCCACCCCTTATGTAACACAGTAGAACCCCGCTGTTACGTTCCCGGCTGCTGCGTTTTCCCGGTTGTTAGATCGTTTTTGACCAGTCCTGGCATAGCTCCCATAGGATTCAATGCATTAGGAACCCCGCTGTTACGTCGCAATGTAGGAACGTTCCCGCATGTTACGTCGCGAATCGGCATTCCAGGCGGCCACTGCCAACGGAAATATTGACTTTTCACGTAGCTTGACCTGGCTTGACTGTAGGATTAGCTGCACAATGGGCGAAGCCAATTACGTTTCCAGCTTCCGCCATCTAAATTATGGCACAGCAATACAAACTGTTGGTGATGGAATCGCGTACAATGATTATGTTTCCGTCGATGACGCCATTGTCACCTCCGAGGTTTTCTCTGTCGATGAAATGTGCTGATGCGTGCACTGAAAGCGCTAGCACTGAAACAAGATTGTGTGCCGATCACCACTTCTCTCATTTTTCAATTTTTCCCATTTCTTGGCTCTTACGTTCCCAGCTCTTACATTTATATTTCACGGTCCCGTGAAAAACATATGTTCTACTGTATCACAAAAGGGTCTTTAAGGCAATAAAATGAAAAAGAAATGGAAAAATCTGTAGTGTTGTGTGATGTCTCTGAAAGTGGTCATGTGATCCGCCTATGTCCACTCCCGCAACGCCCGCATGCTGTCAGCGAGATCGCACTGATCATGCGTGGATTAGGCAATGCACATGCCAAAACTTTCTTTTTAGCATTTTTACGATCTCAACCCCGCATCCTCCTACCCATTTACTAACATCAATGACAAAATGACTTCTCTCGTTTTTAGATGGGACTTCCCCGAGACACTGACATCAGAAGTTGAGCCTAACAAAGGCTCTGTGCATATTTTTTGTGCAAGTTTACTTGTTTTTGATCATAAGAGATTTGGGATGATATGAATATTTTGCATGGCACCCAGGAATTCGTACTGTCAGGATGCTTAGAACACAGCATCACCTTGCAACTTTTTTCTAGAACTTGCTAATAATTTTACTGAAACAGAAAAGTACAAAAAGCCACATGATACTTCATTGTTCTAACCGTGTCAAAATGCACTGCTCGGCCAATTGGTTCATTATAGCAGTGGACAGTACAAGAAAAAAGTGAGGAACAAGGAGAGACAATCACAGGTTGCTGTAATGCTTTTCTTGCCTCTCATATTTTTCTGTTGTAACTTTGATCAAATGTGCAAGCCCTCATACCGCTTCAGTTTCTTAATTTGGCAGGCAATCAAAAAGTCAAGACAATTGTCTCCCACGAAACATACGCCAATCTGTTGCAGCATCGCCGGAGGTGGTGGAGAGGAACACGTGCGCACCCATTCAATAGGCCATGGCTGCAGAAAAGATAAGCAGATGACATTTTCAATCAGGTGAAGGTGATAATGTTACAGTTCAGAAGCCCCTAATGTGACCACTTAATGTTTATTCTGCAACCAGGCCACAATACAAGATCACACAGCAGTAACCCAAACACACCATCATATGAAGCTGATGTTCAGTAAGAAAGAGAAAAGCTCCGATTTCACACTGACCTACTCTGCTACAGTTCAGCCTCAATACTACATCAAAGAGTATAAGATTGCAAACTAGTTCAATATAGCCAGAACTCAATGTACAAAATCAAGCAAAAACCACATCAAACTGTCCCACAAGTCAATCAATGAACCATTCATGCCACAGTGAGTATTCACTTGAAGCTTCAAAGCATTTATTACGTCAGGGGGAAGAATTGCAGCAGTGTAGCATGCTTTTATCGGAAACTATGTGCTCAGCCACAGTTTGGACATGGTTCACACACCCAGACATTCGATGGAGCAAAGTAGCCTGCTGACATCTGTGATCACAACAGTGTTCACTAATTACACATATCGTAGGTATGTGACTGCAAACCTAAGGAGTTCGAAATAAGGGGATTTGGAAAGCAGGGGGCAGGGTATGCACAACAAAAATAAGTTGCTCACACATGGTATTTCTTGCTTCTCAGAGCCACATTAAAGGGGTCGTGAAAAGAATTTTGAGATGCCAGGTTGCGATTTTCACTGCTCTAGTATGCATTCGACAAACCCATTCCGAAATATTATGGTGAAATATTCAGTGCTCATTTAATAACGCCAGTTTGAAACCCCGGCGCTCGTGAGCTCCCGAAACGACTATGCGACAATACCGGCCAGCATCGTACTATTCGGTGACGTTGCAGTATGATATTTTTAGGTTCAAAGGTATAGTGAACTCGCGTTTGCTCTAAAAGAATCCAATTTACTTGAAAGCTAGAAAGAAAGAAAAGACTTAGAAACCGTGCGGTGCCGCCATTCGGAAGCAAAGCTGCAGCACGGTTTGTTTTCCCGTGGCCTCCAAGAGCGCGCCAATCTCGGAGGTCTGGTGCCTACTAACATGAAGCCAACTGCAGAGGTGAGGGGAACACGCACAGTGAAACCGAAACTGCGTTTTTTTATCGCTCTAAATCAACCCACACGGTGCAACGGAAAAATGCAAATTGTTGATTGGAGGGTCAGGATCCGGAATGCGGAATTAGTACAAAATGTTCAGAAAATGTTTCACGACCCCTTTAACGTCACACACAGCTGTAAATGATTGCCAGTAAAGCTTATGACGTTGGAAATCATCATCACCACCAGCCTGCCTACACCAACTGCAGGGCAAAGGCCTTGTTAATAATAGAAAAGAAGTAGTGGGCACCAAAGAAGATGAAGTAGCGCATGGTGCCTGGATTCTTTGTTTCTTGGATGGAATAAACGGCAAAGTAGTGACTTGCTGCTCGGCACTCTTCAGGCGTATTGTATTCTGCCACACTTCGAATCCTGGTTTCTTATTCAACGAAGTTTTCGGACTTTACAGTGGTGCCAAAAACTGAGCTGTCTTTCGTTGAGGACCACGGAACGCCTGCAAAGCTTTAGAGCTGCTCGACAGCAACACAGCACTAGGGTCATCCAAGAAGCCCACAATCTGTTAACCAGCGCAGAGTTCGATCTGGCGGGCCTTCGCATCATTCTTCAGCGCCTCGAGAAAAGCATTGACGAGCTCACGAAGGCCAATGAAGCACTGCATGCACAGATGACCGATGACGAGATGGTTGCTGACAATGACTCTGTGCTAGAGTACGAGGACTGGGCCACAGGATGCGTTGGTGTTCTGTGGCACCACATCCACCAGCCTTCAGCGACTTTGAGAAAAAATGGTGATGGATCAACTGATTCGTCCGCAGCAAGGCTCATAAAGCACCACATCACTGTTTCAGTTATTACTGCGCATGCGCCACTGCAGCAGCGGTCGTATATAGTCGAGCCCGACGATATCGAACCTGTTTATATCAAATTATCCCATATATCGAACAATTTCTAGGCATGGTAAATTTACATTGAGAATATATAGCAAAAGTTACTGTTACATCGAACAAAAATAGCAACGACAACCGATATATCAAACTCCATGTGCCTCAAAAGTGCCCCAGCAAGTTGGCTTTCCCTCGTGGTGGCCGGGAAAACTGCCGGTGCCACCCTAGAAAAAGTGGTTTAGACCCGGCTGTGCACGGGCGAACACCCCCCTGAAAAAAATGATACTGGCCTGCTCGCAGCGCTTACAGCCAATCAGAGGCCGTCGTGCTTTCTCCGAGGCGCGGAGGGGGTACAAGTGAGCGCCATTTTTTCTTTCTTTATGCTTGTGTGCCTGCTGCTGCCTCTTTTCCTCGAGTCCTCATTCAGCGTGGTCCGTGCCGGTGGTGTTTCATGCCTGGTGATGATACCCCAAATTCCGACGACAGCACTGAAGACACCACAGGTGTTTCCGCCGAAGTTTGGAGCGAGCTGGCAGAGTTCCCGGGCGCTATCGACGGATTGACATTCGACGAGTTCGTCAGTGCGGACGATGATGTCGCCATCATGGGCCAGCTACAGCATGACTACGTTGCAGACGTCGTGCTGACCACGAGCCAAAGCGACAGCAATAAGGAAATTGACAATGGCCCGTTGCCTACATCCGCCGAAGTGATTAGTGCACTTGCGTTGGACTGGCGCTATTGCGTGAATATGGAAGGTTGCGGCTTCAGCTGCTCCGACTGACAACGTGGAGGCGTGCGTGCTGTCGCAGGCAGCGAAGTCGTTGAAACAGAAGAAAATCCAGGACTACACTCAACGACCAATTTTTCAGACCCCCTCGGGAACACATAAACATCCGCAAAATCGGGCAGTCCGGAAAAACGAATGCATGCAAAAGCGCACTAACTTACCGATATTTTTATTATCAAGGGGGTCAACGACGAAATACTACCCGTCAGAAGCACCAACCCCATGCGGCCACCAGGTGTGACACGCCTGCGGGCCATGGTGGAATCGCTACTAAGACCTCCCACCATGTGTATGACATTGCGCACTTTACACTGAGACAAAACGAAATTACTGCTCGTTGTCACGCTTCCTGCTGTCAAGGGTTACCGATGCGCCGTTTTGACAGCATGGGCGCCGCCAACGCGCACAGAACCCGGGCGGAACCGAATTCTGCCGAAAATCGCAGTCGGGTTGACGAGTTCACAGATGGCGGCCGCCACACACAGTACATGCGCACTGAAAGCGCTGCAGACAAAATCGCGGTCACCATGATCACGAGCGTCAGCGACACAACTCTGAAAGTATGCGCGTGGCCAATGCCCTGAGGTTTTACCGTTCGCCCGTTTCAAAAACCGCGGTCGCTACCGGTGCGGTCTTGTACGGCCACCACCAGCCTGAAAGTGTGTGCGCACCCAACGTACGTACTACAGCGAGTCGAAGCAAAGCTGCTTTCCGCAAACGCTGCTGAAGAAACCGTGCTAGTCGCTATCACGGATAGCGGTAACACAGTTCATGAAGGCACGTACGCGAAAACGGAACTACGGGTTGCTGTCCAATGCAGACGAGAAGGCTCTTGCTATCATCGCGATCATCGATAGCGCCTATGTACCTCCGAAACTACGCAGCCAACGCAGCGGTAGTTCAAAGGCAATAGAGCCACAGAAAGGCACGGAGCATTATAGCTTTCCTGTCAATCGCTATCACTACGGCGGGGTGGACTTACGCACACTGTTTTCGTTTGGCCTCTGGCGCATGCGATGCGACATGCAGCCGCAGCGTTCTGCACTCGGAGGCTCAGAGGGTCATGCGTTCGAACAGCTCATTGTGCGGCCGAGTAAGTCCAAATTAGTGAGAGTTCGATGCCAATAAATGAAGCGCATGCTTGCGGGCAACAAGAGGTCAAGTCATAATAATCATATTTTCTGCACTTGTCTGGTATTCCAGACAAAATTTCGCTGCCACGAAGTTCTGCTGCCACGAATTTTTCGCGCGTGCTGTCAGTTTCTTCGAAGCGAGATTTGAGTGTACGCAGTTTTGACAACTTTGGACCTTTCGTCGCATCAAAAAGTCCGGAAAATTGGACGGCGGAGAGTTCGAGCGTCCGAAATTTCGGACTTCCTTATACATTGATTCATTGGAGCTTGTGGCGGTGCCGCGAGGACATCCGAAATATCGGGCATGTCCGAAAAATTGAGCGTCCGGAAAATCGTTCGTTGACTGTATTTTGTTCCAAAGTAGGGCACGCAAGTAAGCCACCATACTAATAATGTACTTTTCTTATTGGTATGTGCCTTTGCGTCATCAAATCCTATAGCAGGCCTATATCGAATTATGCCATATATCGAACTAACAAACGGTTTTTGGCAAGTTCGATATACCCGGGTTCGACTGTATATACTCGCCATTGTTCATGCATTAAACCTGTTCATTGCCTGATCCCGACTCGCATACATGGTGGCAGTGGTTCCCCGTTGCTACGTCGGGCCCATCAACCCTGCTTTCACCACCCAGACAGCTCGACCCGCCAGCAGACGCATGGCTTGCTTGGAAGACATGGAAAAGTGAGTTCACTGTTTGCCACTGCTACCCAGTTGAGTAAGCAGCCTGAAGAAGTACAAGCAGCGACTTTACTCGTAACAGTTGGCGAAGAAGGCAAGAAAGCTTACAGCACCTTCAAATTCATTGAGGAAGCAGACAGGAACAACATCGAGACGCTGCTCAGCAAGTTTGAGGAATTCTACAAGCCAGTGATAAACTTGACGTTTAATGAATTGCGTTTTGGATCAAGAAATCAAAAGCCAGGGGGTCTTTTGATGACTGGCTAACAGACCTCAGACTTCTAGCGAAGAACTGCAAGCTCAGGGACCGCTTGCTTCGCAGCCGGATTATTCTAGGATTACGAGACAAAAGCTTGAGAGAAAGGCTTATTGCCGAGAATCCGTCGTACAGCAGGACCGCTGAAATATGCAGTGCCCAGGAAATGGGAAATGAGCAGTTCCAAGAAATTAGTGAAGGCACAGAAGCAGCATGAGAGGCAGTAATTCAGGCAATCAGCACTCGTGCAACTGCAGCCGTTGCGGTTATCGAGAGCACGGTGGCACAATGTGCCCTGCTCTAGGCAAAAAATGCAAAAAGTGTGGTGGGTGTAATCACTTCGCTCAAGCACGCAGATCGTCACAGACGCGTGAGAAAAGAGCTCCACGAGGGTACAAGCAGATGAGTTCTTCAAGAAGGAAAATATAGAGCGCTAAAAATACGACACACAAAGAAGAGGCAACACACAGGACTGGCGCTCACTTTCAACTGACATTTATTGAAACAACATCGAATTTATGCACACAGCCGCCAGACATAATCTTTGCCATGATAGGACCTTCTGACAACAAACCTCCACGTCACTGCCATAATCACCGCATCTTGCCCACGTGCCCGGCAAAACACAAGCAGCAATGCCACAGAAGGCGAGGGGTATAGCCAGAACCCTGCGCACCACATTTCAGAATCTCATGTTTTGTAAACGATAATAAAACTATCGCATACGAACAATCACGAATCGTTGGAAAAAAAAAGAAACAAATAAACCACTAAAAAATTTCTTAAACAACAAAGAAGCTGCGTCAAAAACAAAGGTAAAACTAAACAATAAAAACAATAACAAGGCTTAAACAGCAAAGCGCAGTGTCAAAAACAAGAAACAAACGAAGAGTGAAAAACAAGATGAGCAACAATGTGAGACAATGGAAGGAGAGCGAAAAGGCTCGTCAAGAAAGATAAAATCGTTAAAAATTAAAAGCTAAAAACCTAAAAACACTAGGATTGAAAAAATTACTACACATAACCTTCCAAAAAAACTACCTCCTTCTCAGAAAGCGCAACAGAGGGCACGCTGACACATTTGTCCGCAAACTTAAGAATGTGGTACGCTTCAATTATTTCTCTTTTGTAACGGTCGCCTGAGCGCTTGAGGAAAGTGGTACGCGCGAATTCTGGAATGCACCTGCACCTTTTGCAGTGTTCAGCTAGGTGGCCACCCGAGTTATTCTTGTGTATTGCCGGGCACGTGAGCAAGATGCAGTGATTATGGCGGTGACGTGGAGGTTTGTTGTCAGAAGGTCCTATCATGGCAAAGATTATGTCTGGCGGCTGTGTGCATAAATTCGATGTTGTTTCAATAAATGTCAGTTGAAAGTGGGCACCAGTCCTGTGTGTTGCCTCTTCTTTATGTGTCGTATTTTTAGCGCTCCATATTTTCCTTCTTGAAGCATGAACCAACTCGCCCAAAGACATGTTCTACTAAGAAGAGTTCTTCTTGCAGACTTTGACCGTAACCGCAGTAGAAGCGGCTGATAACTGGACTGCACCAGTTGACATTGAAGGCTGTGAATTCACGTGTAAGCTAGATACGAGTGCTAACTGCTGCGTAATCTCAAGCCAGGATGCAAAAAAGCTACCTGACAAGCCCCTGCAAACCACGCGACCCTGACTGCCTTCTTCAGCCATAAGACTTCAGCAAGAGGAAAAATTCAGTTGCGCCTACGTGCAAACAGCAAAGAGCATGAAGAGATCTTTTTCATGGTCGAACAAAACGCGCCTGTCACTCTAAGTGGATTTGTGGTGGAACACTTAGGGTTTATTCGTCATATGCAAAGTGTTCACGCAGGAGAGTTGTATCCAGCAGCACGACCTTTTGTAGAAGTTTTCAGTGGACTGGGGCAGCTGAAAGGCGAAGAGTATGTAATCAAGCTGAAGCCTGGAGCCGTAGGGGTACTCGTGCCAGCCTGAAGAATTCCCGTGGCCCTTCAAGAGAGTGAAAGAAGAGCTTCAGCGCATGGAAGAACAAGGCATGATAAAAAAAGGTAAAGGTCCAACGGTATGGTCCAGTCACATGGTCACTGTAGTTAAGAAAGATAAATTTTGCATCTGCCTAGATCCCATACAGCTGGGCAAGGCACTTCTGTGGGAGAACTATCCTATGCCTACACTCGAAGACGTGCCAAAGCTTGCAGGAGCCATTTTTTTTTTAACTTTAGACGCAGTGTCAGGGTTTTGGCAGATAAAGCTGGATGACGTAAGTTCGAAACTTTGCACAATGAGCACGCCGTACGGACACTATCGCTTCCTGCATTGCATCTGTGCCAGAGATATTGCAGGCAGCAATGTACCGCGTGTTATAAGGTCTCCCAAATGTTGCAGTAGTGATGGATGCATTCTTGCATGGGGCAAGACTAAACAAGAACACGACTGCAATTTACAGCTTCTTCTAACCCATTTCCACGAAAGAAATCTTCGACTAAACCTGTTGAAGTGTTTCTTTTTGCAGGCAGAGGTACGCTACTTTGCGCATGGACCCCGCCGTGTACAAGACACCAAATAACTGTAAGGAACTGCAAGTATTTTGGGCACAATGAACTTTGTACAGCGCTTTATCCCAAATATGTCTGAGGTCACAGCACTTCGAAATTTACTGCGGAAAGACACTGCATTGTTCTGGACGGAAATGCAGCAAGAAAGCTTTCTTATATTGCGTGAGGCTCTGATCAAAGTGCCCATCCTCCGGTATGATGCAGGATGCGCAGCCTGTTGCATTTTCGTCATGGACACATACCGACGCGCAGACACTCGCTATCGTACATGGGTGCACCAAATTTCATGACTAAATGTTTGGACAACATGCAGTGACTGTTGAAACTGACCACCGCCCCTTAGTAGCGATATTTAGTAAGCCATTGTACCAGTGCCTACTACGTTTACAACACATGCCACCTAACACTGCAACATTACCCTATCCATGTGATGTACGAACCATGGCAAAAATCTATTGCTCGCTGACTCCTTGTCAAGGTTTCCAAGCAAAATACACATGTAAGGAGATGAGCAGTTTCAAGTCAATGTTCTTGCATGTATTTCAGCCCCGGAAAGCTCACTGCACGATATGCTTCAAGCAACCAACGAGGACGCAACCCTGGGCAGGCTCAGAGAATAAGCGAGTACCACACGGGCGTTTTATAAGCAAGACGTCCCCAAGCCACTTCGGACGTACTGGGAGTACCGGGGCGAGATACACGCACAGGACGGACTCGTATTCAGGAGTAACAAGATAATTGTGCCGCTATCGAAGATATTGGAAAAGATGCGTATTCTTCATGCGGCGCATGTGGGAGCTGAAAAGATGAAGGCTAGGGCAAGGAACGTGATGTTTTGGCCGAACATGTTGAGCAACATCGACCAGTACTCTAAAGCTTGCGAAGAGTGCCAAAAGCATCGCATCGAATGGAAGTTCAATGTCGAGCGAGCCCCTTGATGGGGCGGATGAGGTTTGTCTTGCGGGGCAGGTGGTCGTTCTAGCTGGAGGCTGTATCTTTGGGACATGGTCGCCACGCTGCTTGAAATCATCAGGTACTTGATCAGAGGCTCGGTGTGCTGGTGTTCCTTTCTGGCACTACGCAGCTTCAAACTATTCAAATTTGAATGTTTGTAGCGTTTGGGCTTCTTGCTTCGCTGCTCTCGATCCGAAGTGGTTGAGTTGCTCTTGTCACACCGCAATACAGAAGTAGGTCACTTACTGGTCGATGAGTGAGACCTGGCACTGCCCTTAAAAAAGCCAGACGAAGGTGGTGCTCGCTCCTCTTTCTCACCGTCCTTCGTGATCTTCAAGGGCAAAGCTTGGTGAAGGTCGGTTTGAATCTTTGTGCGCAATGTGTGAAGGAAGAAATGGAAGGAGGGGCTGCTTCACGAGACAAAGAGGTAGGCAATGGCGGCACGGTGGCCGTCACTGCTGCAGACACTGTAGGTGGCGAAGACTTAAATATAGGCATTTGTTGTTGCACTGTTTGTGCCACGCAAGAGTTCGAGAGCACTGCGTCATGCGTGGTGCCGTTGAGTGGCACTGCACAGAGCTGCACGGGCTGCAACTTCTTCGAGACTGCATAAGACAAGTGGAACGTCACGTCTGCAAGCGAAGGCACAGTGGGTTAGACAACGCAGGAGAAGGTTGGCGCTTGGGTCGAGAGGCATGGCGATGCACGAATTGGGATGCGTTACGGCGGCAATGCAGCTGGCGCGACGAATGGTCTCACGGTGTTGGCGGCGGAGACAGTTAGGAGTGGCAGACGCGATTGGGTGGTGCGGCAAACATAGGATATGGCGAAAATCACCTTTTGTTGGTATTCGAACGGCGTTGCCATGTCGGCTTCCAGGTCAGTGTCAAAGAGTGTGGCCTGGATCTCGTCAAAGGCGATCAGATCCGAATGCCTCTGCTTGAGGAAGGCGAGGTGGTTCTCGAGCGTCCCAGTCTGCTGAGGGTCGAGATGGTCTTGGTTATCGCAGTGCGGACGAAGCTCGGCTTCGTCCGGAGTTGTTCCATTGCCGAAAGTCGAAGGACCAGACGACCGGGCGGGTTTCGGCATCAGAACAAATGTAGCGAAATATGAAGGAGGAGAACCGGACCAGACTGTCTGGCCTGTTCGAAGGCATGGCTGAAATGCCGCGCGAGCCTGCCCGTGGCCGCTGCTCGTGTTAGCCGCTCCTTCGTCGTCTTTATTTTGTAACATAAAACTCAATACGCTAAGATGCCACTCCCGAGTCATGAGGTACCCTCACTACCATGGCGGGTTGTCAGCACGGGCTTGTTCTCCTTTGAGGGCCCCGAGTTTGCAGTCATTATCGACTTCTACTCGTTCTTTGAAATACGCGAGTCTTGGACCAACGACAGCGGGCTTGCTCAAAACATGGTGCTCAGAAATCTTTTCCGTTGATGGTTTGCCCATTAAGTTATGCAGCGATAATGGCCTGCCTTTCAGCAGTTACGAGTTCGAGGAATTTCTGAACATCTTAGGCATTTCTCACGTAACTTCAAGCCCCTATCACCCGCAGTCAAACAGCATGACGGAGAGAGCTGTACAAGAGGCAAAAAAGCTTTTGAAAAAGTGCATGTAAAATGCAATGCTTCAGATGGCTTTGCTTGAGTGGTGCAATACCCCATGTGATGATGTTCTCCAGCCCCAGTGCAGAGGCTGATGGGACGTCAGACGAGAACTCTGCTACCGGTACCTACCAACCATTTAGAACTGAGGACCATCCCACTGGACCGTGTCCAGGGCCGCCTTCAAGAAATACGCCAACGACAGAGGACGTACTACAGCCGCGATAGCAGGAACCTACCGCCCGTGATACCAGGCCAGCAGGTCACCGTGGACAACACACACCAGCGGACCAGGGCTCCTACAGTCTCAATCAGACCGATTGAGGAAACCCGTTCGACGATTGTGAAAACTGAAGACGGCCGTGAACTTCAACACACAAGGGAGCACCTCCGCTTGATAGAACCGCAACCAGAGTCAAGCCAGCCGGACGCAAGCCACATCCAGAACGGATCGCCCTCAACAACCTCGAAAGAACTACAACAAAGCACAAGACAACGACGCGAGCCTCGTCAGTACCCTCTACCCGAGAGACACTAAGCACGTGTTAATTAAGCTGTAAAGGAGAAGATGCAGCAAGGCTCATAAAGCGTCACATCACTGTTTCGGCTATTGCTGCGCATGCGCCACTGCAGCAGCAGTTGTATATATACTCGCTATTGTTCGTGCATTAAACTTGTTCATCACCTGATCCTAACTTGCATACATTGCCTTTCTCACATCCAACAACTTTGAGCAAACCCTCTGTCATGTCCAGAGAAAGGCCTCCTAAGATCCACTTAATGAGGTTCGACGGTTCCCCGACGAAATGGCTTCCATTTTGGGACCTCTTTCGCTATTCAGTGCACGAGAACCCACGGCTTAACGTCAAACGGTTCCACTACCTCTGGTCTCTGGTAGACGGCCGAGCAGCAAAGGCTACTGCAGGCATACTGACGACAGGACAGTTACAATGATCCTATTTCCATATTGAAGGAGCCGTTTGGAGATGTGCGCATTATTGAACAAAAATACCTAGAAAATCTTCGCGCATTACGGCCTGTCACTATGTCGGCCAACGTGCCCTTAGGAGCCTCTACGACTTTGTCCAAGTAAACATCAGAGACCTGAAAGGTGTCGAGTCTAGCTATGCCGCTATGCTGTGTGAGGTGTTGATGAAGTCCATTCCGCAGGACATAATGGTGGAATATTACTGATGCCGGCGACTTGAGGCATCGAGTGCTAATGACCAGCCAAGATCGGAAGAACTTCAGCAACTGCTAGCTTACCTGCGCATTGAGGTGGAATGCAGGGAGCAGGCTACCTACTAGCAACGGGTGTCGAAAGACAATGAACAGCACCCTTGCGGAAGCCATGGCAATCATGCAACAGCATTGGCTGCAGTCCTCACTAACAGCGCCAGGACGAGGGAGGAGGGATGCATCTTCTGCCAGAAGGCACATCCAATGCAGAATTGTGATGCAACGGTCCATGACGCGTGGAAAAAGCGCCTACTATAAGGCGGCTGCCAGCTGCTTCAGGTGCACAACAAAGGGCCACCGAGCAATCGACTGTCGAATTAAGGCGAGCTGGTCGCACTGTCAAAGAAGACATGCTACCTCAATGTGCTCCAAGAGCACATGCGAAAGGCCTTGACGTACCAATGCCACTGCTGCAAACAACAAGCGGCAGTTCCACGCATGCTGTGTCACAGGGAGACAAGCAAAGTAATATCGACACCATACTTCTTCAAACGTTGAGAAGATGGATAAAGGGCGCCAAGAGCTCTTGCTGCATAAGAGGCATCTTGGATAACGGTGGCCAGCATACTTTCATTAAGGAAGACTTCTCAAGAAAAATCAGCCCCAAGGTGTTAGGCGAGATTCACGTTACTGTCAATGTGTTTACAAACAAAGATGCAGGTCGAACTACTCGTCGCCAACTGGCCAAAGTAACCTTACAAAGTCAGTTTGATGGTGTTGACCATGTAATTCAGGCAATAGAAATCGCACACATCTGCAAAGTCCTCGTCGAAGTACCCAGTGATCCTAAATTCATCAAAGACTAGCAGAATCTTGGCCACAGATTGGCTGATGCTCTCTGTTTCCTGCACATTAAACAAGAGGAGGGCATTAGCTTATTAATTGGGTCATACCTGTCGTGGAAAATCCTTGGAAAGGACGTCACGTAGAATGACAAACACAAAGGTCGTCTTTCCATTGAAATGGCACTGGGTTGGACGATCAAAGGACCTGTCAACAACGATGAAGCCATTCGTCCACATACAAACGCAAATGTTTGTGTACTTCAAACTAACCGCTGCTTGAATGACGAAGGCAAATGCTTAGACATCAGACAGTTTTGGCAACTTGAAAGCTTAGAGATCATAGATGCTGCAGAGCCATCCTTTAATGAGAAGAAAGTTTTCAAAGCTTTCAACGAAACCAGTGCATTGCGCGACAAAAGATATTAACCGTTTGCCTTGGGAAAGCCTGCCATCCGACCTGCGCGATAATCCTGTGGTAGCGATCAAGCGGCTTTGCTGCCTCCTTGATTGGCTATCAAGAAACAAGAACTTTCTGCTCAACTATGATGCATCAGTCAGTCAGACAGTACCTTGAGGATGGTGATGCGGAACCAACTCCCGTCATTAAAGCAAGCAGAGAACTGTCCTCTGCAACTAAACTCACAGTTGTCTTCGACGTAGTATCGTCCCATGGCACTGGAATGACTTCTCTGAATGACCATTTGGAAAAACGTGCGAACCTGAACAACAAAATGTTGATGTTGCGCATTTGCCAATATGATTCAAAGGCCAATGCATGAATGTTTAGGTTCATTGCAGCGTCCCATGGCCTTCCGTCCCCTGAGGGGCACCTAACAACAGAGGAGCTTGCCAATTCTGAAAGGTATTGCATTTCGATTACCCAAAGGCAACGACTTGGTCCAGAATTACCAGCCCTCCATGCAGCACAAAATATTCACAAGGCCTCTGAAATTCGGAATTTGCATTCTTTCCTTGCGGAGGTGGATGGTTCGCTGCTCACTCAAACAAGACTACGAAACGTTGGGGATGAGGAAGGCATTAAGCACCTGATTCGGCTTCACGGTGGTTACGTCGCCACTAAACTAATCACAATGCACCTGCACCAAAGGCTTTTTCATGCGGGGATCGCAGCAACCATCGCAGAACTCCGCGAGTGCTTCTGGATGACGAAAGAAAAACAGTGCGTGAAAAAAAGTGATCAGGCAGTATACTTAAAATGTGCGCGAAGTTTCGGCGCCCAGGTTATTTTGAAAACTCACACGAATACTAGAGAAAACGTCAAAGTAGTTGTGTGGCCAGTACAGTATCTGCGCTTCCTAGAAATGCACCCGTCCCCTTCCCGGCCCCCGCCCCTCCAGGCATGCTTGGCTTCCCTAGGGATCCACTGCGTTACTCCACCTTGCAGGTTTCCGCAGAACTCATTTGACTTATATTGTGTTACCCTGAGTGACCAACAATTATCTTGTCTTCACATTACATGCCCTGCCCACAACCGTTCCTCTTCATTGATTTCTACCAGGATGTCATTAGCACATGCTTTTTCCCTGACCCACTCAAGTGATTATACCAGTACTACAGCATGAGTGAGTACGCACCCACGCACAGAAAGATGTACTATAACACACAGAAGTTAGAAGCCCCTACCCACAATTAGCACAGAATCACAGTAAAGTAAATCCTACTCCTAATGGACTCAAAAGTGCAGCAAAATGTGGTAATTATATCAGCAGTTCATTGTATATGAACTTGCCGTTCAAAAAGTGTGAAAATTAGCGCCCAAGTCGTTTTTATTTGCCTGGTTCCATTATGAAGCGCTAACAACTACTCCAGTGAAACACTAAGAATTTTCCCTTCGTGCAGCAACGCTCACGCAGCGTGCTTCCAAGCGGACCAATTGCCTTTGAAATGAATCATATCTTCTGCTTCTGGAAGAATGCGTAGACGCTGCAAGAAAAAAAAAAAAAAAAGGAGGTCTAGAACACACCCGCTTTTAACAGCTTTTCTTTGATTCCTATGCATCAGCTGCGCCTCGACCAGAGAGCACAGTGTTCGAAAGGTTGAACGTCTTCATCATTCCATATCAGCAACTGCTCAAAGAAAGCTTCAATGAGTCGCAATCTCGTGATAGCAGCTTTTGTAACCACCGATCCTTTGTGCAGCGCTCTCCCTGATCCGGATTGTGTGAAGACAGCTGTGATAGCAGTGCTCGAGTGGCAGTGGGAATGAAGTGGCATAGTGAACATTGTGGCTTCTTGCTCGCGCTTTGGCATGCAGACAGCTAGTCTAGGTAGAATTATCTGTTTACCAGCACCTAAAGCGCACTTTCTTCCCCCGAGGAAAGAAGCCCAAAAATTGACTACGCATAAGCATCCAGTACGAAACCGAAACCATGTTTGTGGCATTGGCAACAGTCTCCCATCTGATCCGTTAAATATGGTACAGTCGAACCCAGGTATATCGAAATTGCCAAAAAATGTTTGTTAGTTCGATACATGGCGTAATTCAATATAGGTCTGCTATAGGATTTGATGACGCAAAGGCACATAGCAATAAGAAAAGTATTTATTAATATGGTGGCTTGCTTGCGTGCCCTACTTTGGAACAAAATAGTCCTGGATTTTCTTCTGTTTCAATGACTTCGCTGCCTGCGACAACACGCACGCCTCCACGTTGTCCAATGAGTCGGAGCACCTGAGGCCGCAACCTTCCATATTCACGCAATAGCGCCGGACCAACGCAAGTGCACTAATCACTTTGGAGGATGTAGGCAACGGGCCATCGTCAATTTCCTTATTGCTTCGCTTTGGCTCGTGGTCGGCACGACGTCTGTAACGTAGTCATGTTGTAGCTGGCCCATGATGGCGACATCATCGTCCGCACTGACAAACTCGTCGAATGTCGATCCATTGATAACACCCGGGAACTCTGCCAGCTCGCTCCAAACTTCGGCGGAAACTCCTGTGGTGTCTTCAGTGCTACCATCGGAATTTGGGGTGTCATCACAAGGCATGCGGAAGGCAGCACTGCCTAAAGCAGTTCTGCATTGTCTCCTTCATGACATCTGCCCACGATCTACTCAGCATAGAAAGAGCTCCGAGCAAGTCGATCTTCAGCTCCCTGACAACACGAAGGTTCTGCAGCAGCCTCTCCACCAGGCGCTTCCGATAGCCGGCTTTCAGTGTGCATATAATGCCTTGATCCAGTGGTTGCAGGACAGACGTAGTGTTTGGGGGTAAAAAACGCAGCTCGATGTTGCTGAAGGTCGTACTGCAGTGCTGCGATGAACAATTGTCCACGAGCAGGCACAACTTGCGATTTTTGCCTAGCAAATCATCGTTCCACGGCGATAGCCACCTGCTGAAAAGCTCCCCGGTCATCCACGCTTTTGAGTTTGCTCGGTAGGTAACTGGAAGCGATAGCGCATTTCGAAAACACCGCGGTGCTTTGCTTTTCCCAATAACTAGAGGTCGAAGCTTTTTCGATCCGTCTAAATTAGCTGCCAACAGCACGGACACACTGGCTTTGTTTGCCTTCCCGCCGCAAATCTTGTCGCCCCGACACGCAAGTGTCTTGTTTGGCAACATTTACCAAAATAGAGCGGTTGCATCCGCATTGAAGATACCTTGGGCTTGATATCTTGCTGTGATATCTCGCCAGTTTTCCTTGAGCCATTTGTCTACGCTGTCCAGGTCCACCGCTCTGCTTTCACCCGTAACAGCTTTGCAAACGATGTCCATGCTGTTCTTTGAACCGTTGGAGCCCGCCGGAACCACCTTGGAAATCGTTCCTGCCAGGCAAGAAAGCAAGGTCCTTGGCTTTCTGCTCGATCATAGGGCCGGACACCAGGATGTATCGTGATCGAACGTCCACAAACCATTTGTAAACGGCCCTTCGACATCTTCGTACACAGCAGTGCGCACATGTAGGGCGCCACGGGCACCTGGCCTTTTGTCCAACTTGGCCCTGATGTCTGCCTTGTTCTTCAGTATAGTACTCAAGGTGCTCCTTGGAATCTTGTACGCGGTGGCGACGTCGGACTTCTCACTGCGCTCAACTCGATTTATTTTGAGTTTCGCGGCGAATGGCAAATTCTGCCTCTTTGCACAAGCCATGACGACAGTGCACCAAGAAGGTTCACAGAACGACAACAGGCAACACCACCAGCACGGACCACGCTGAATGAGGACTCGAGGAAAAGAGGCAGCAGCAGGCACACAAGCATAAAGAAAGAAAAAATGGCGCTCACTTGTACCCCCTCCGCGCCTCGGAGAAAGCACGACGGCCTCTGATTGGCTGTAAGCGCTGCGAGCAGGCCAGTATCATTTTTTTCAGGGGGGTGTTCGCCCGTGCACAGCCGGGTCTAAACCACTTTTTCTAGGGCGGCACCGGCAATTTTCCCGGCCACCGCGAGGGAAAGCCAACTTGCTGAGGCACTTTTCAGGCACATGGAGTTTGATATAACGGTTGTCGTTGCTATTTTCGTTCAATGTAACAGTAACTTTTGCTATATATTCTCAATGTAAATTTACCGTGTTTAGAAATTGCTCGATATACAGATAATTTGATATAAACGGGTTCGACATAGTCGGGCTCGACTGTACTGGAATGTTGCCACCGCAAAATGGCGGCGAATCATCGCCGAAGAGAGTTCACATGGATCATTTTGTGCTCACCTGTGGCCTATGCACATCGTATCTGTTCTGAACTGAGTAGAAATGGTGATGTGCCTCTTTTATTATCAAGCTAATGTCCAAAGAAAAATTTCTTTACATGATGTAGACAGCTGCGTCATGTCTTTGGCACCCATGCAAACCATCTACAGCTTGATGTTGACTGGGATAATTTTTTATGGGCGAAAAGGGAAAATAACTGGACCTCGAAGACAGGCTTGCACTCTTTCATAAATGAACTCCACATTATCAAAAGTTTCAAGGTGACAACACTTAAGTGGCGCGCAATCAAGGCGAGCCACATGAGAGTGCGTTGCCACATGCTTTGAAGGCAGTCTAGATTTTTTTTTACTTCGTATGTGCTATATTTCTATCACCATCGTGTCTGAGGTGGCCAACATAGTGCACTTAGAAAAGTGTTCACTATATCTGCGCACAGTTTCAACGGGCGACAAAGGAACATCGTAAGTGTACCTGTAAGTGATCCCAGATATAACGATCTGTCGGTTACAACCGATAGATCGTTATACAGTCTACGCTCGTTATAGCGGACCCGCGTACAACAGACTTTCGGATATAATGGACCATATTTAAACTCAGGTTTGGTCCATGTATTTTATCAATGCAGCCAACTTCGCTTTGAACGGACCCCGCTACAACGGACTATCGGCTACAGTGGACAAAATTAATGGCAATTTTTTGCCAAAGTGGCGCATACAACGGACTTTTGCCCTGTAGACGCGGACTGACAACATACTTTACCACGCCGGCGTTTTAAGCAAAAATTTTAAGCTGCGGCTGGCAACGTTGGTGCCCATCTAGCCAAGCCAGCCTGAGAGCATAACAAACGCCATTTTGTCGTGGTGTTCCGTGGGGATTTGTTGTGCCACACTGAGAGCAAGTACTGAGATAATGGCCTAAAGAAAATGGAAGCAAATTTCGCTCAGCGATAAAATGAAAATTGTGAGTGCAGTTGTACGCGGAGAAAAGCGGGCGGATGTTGCCAAAGCGATGGGACCATCGAAGCAGACCGTGAGATCCATCGTGCACAACAAAGGTATTGCCGGCAAACAATCGTCGGTGGAACTTTACTCTCGAGCGCTTCAGGCTCCGTGAAGTGACCTGAGGGGGCCGCCAGTCACTGATAACGAAGTTCTTTTCGAGTTAGGTGTGAATAAAAAGCTTTTCTTTGTTCGTTTTTTTCTACCTTGGGTGTTCGTCGTTCTCTGCGCGATCGCTTCGTTAGGCATCGCGACAAATGTTATGGAAGTGAGGCTCCCAGCCCAAATACCGGTGAGTTCCACTGAGAAGTTGTAATGAATAAGTTTTTACGCGCGAGGTGCGTTGGTATGAATGCGCGTGCTAATTCAGCTTAGCAACGGTCTTGGATTAGCCAAGGCAGAAATGCGTCCGTGCGAAAAATGAATTTGTGATGCCGATCGACAATAAGGACGAGCCCCAGCTGGAGCCAGTTCTTTTTGTAACATGACCGGCTTTGTGACGGCAAGCTGTTAGATAAATAGCTTTTGGACTGAGCCTCGCTAATGTTTACATGGGATCGGCAGCCACCCAGCAGGCCTTCCTGCACTTAGTACAGCTGCACTTGCTGATGAAAGCAGAACGTGTGCTACAGTTATAAAAAAACCACTGTCCGTCATAGCCGTGCCATGGAGTCTATATTCGGCAGCAGATATTTAAAAAGGACTAAATCACGCAGCTGAGCGACGATAAACACACGGGCGCCGTACACCCCCCTCTTCCGTTCGGTGTCTGGATATTACAGACAATTCGGATAAAACAGACAATTTTTCGCGGATTATGAGGGTCCGTTGTAACGAGAGTGGACTGTATCTGGGATCATTACAAGTGGGTTTGACTGTATAAGAACATTGTACAGCGGCAAAGCTTACACTACATGCACACACTGCAGAATTATGTTATGACAAGTGGCTTATCAAGATAAAGATAACATGCCAAACCATGAAATAAGGGCCATGCACAGAGTGGTGGCCCCCTCCCCTTTAAATTTGTCAGGCTCTTCAATTTTTACACTTCTGGCAGGCCGCTGGCAACCCTACAGAAGCTAGCTGGTTCTGGTACTGACAGGAAATCACGTGTGCTGGTAATCCTAGACAACCTGAAGCCGCTCGATGATTGCAAAAATCAAACGCATGGCCAGCCTGCATAAATGTAAACAAACGCGGCATTGGCTGAAACTTTCTGCCATGCTTTGCAGCTACAGTGGCTAGAATGCAGTGTCATAAAGTCAGTGCCTTCCATGAAGCCAGCTTGAAAATATGTGGCTAGTTTTGCTGAAGAGAAGATGTGATACTCTTGAGCGACTGCATTTTGCTGTATGGTCATGCAGGTTCAGTGCAAATCGGCACTGAACAAAACCAATGTTGCATTAGTGGTGCCAGGTAAGCTGCTACATCACTAATATGGATGGGGATTAACAAGCTCCCTTTTCCACAGTGCAACAATCACTTTCCGACATGTCTGGTGCCTTGAGGCAAAATCTCGCGAAACATGATCGTGTTTCCGTAAGCGACATCCTGACAGATCATGCTGCCCACCAGCAGCGATTAGTTCGCTTTCTAACTCGCCTTGCCATTCGAAGGCAGAAATAAGTAGCATGCTACCAGTGCATTTGTGTAGAAAAACTTCTGCATTGCACGTCTTCTACTATCTTAAAGTAAAAGTGCACAGAACACACGGACTAGTGAGGCACAAAAAATACACACACGCAGGCGCTTTTCCTGCATACATGGTCAAGAGATGTGTATTTGTTGTGCCTCTCTTTCCCATGTGCTCTGTGCAGTTTACTTTTCTTCAAGATGGTATACCACCATACCCAAACTGCCACTTTGCTGATCTTCTACTAGATTCAGCTGACTGTGCCACTGTGCCAGTTAATGAATTCACACCTTTGGCATCTAATGCAGCACTCTTGTTCACGATTGATTTATTCGAGGGGTTTAACGTCCCAAAACCAGCTCTGATTATCGGAGACACCGTAGTGGAGGTCTCTGGAAATTTAGACCACCTGGAGTTCTTTAACGTGCGCTCTTGTTCGAGCTGGTTGGTTACGGCAGAAGGGCTGCATGGTATAAATACTAAAGCACGAGTAAATGAAGACGTTCCAAGAAATAAACATTTCTCTTTGTCTCGCTCTGTTATTGCATGCAAGCATAGATACCACCATACAAATGCAAGCAATTGTGATGGGGTAACGTCGTGTCTTCCCCCAACGTGCAGGTTCTTTCGCCTTTGCAGTGTCCGAGGCGTCGCCTCAAGACACTCACAGAAGGACGAGGCCGTTTACACACAACATTTAATATTGTTTAGTATTTGTTTACAGTGTATTGATGTCTATTTCGGTGTCTGTGTGTGTGTTTATTGGTTGTATATTAAATGTTGTGTGTAAACGGCCTCGTCCTTCTTTGCAGTGTCCGAGGCGTCACCTCAAGACACTCAAAGAAGGACGAGGCCGTTTACACACAACATTTAATATACAACCAATAAGCACACACGCAGACACCGAAATAGACATCAATACACTGAAAACAAATACTAAACAATATTACGTAGCACGGCTTAAGCTTTAACTCATAAGGAGAGGCCTGATCTGATAAATGAAGTCGTAATCAAAGAGCCAGTTCCTAATTCTCTCCGAACGCAGAGCGAGCGGATGGCATGAGCACTTTTCTCTCACCAGTCAGTGTTGGTTAGCATGGGTTGGCTTGGGGCGTGGCATCCTCTGAAGAACGCCGCGACAGTCGGCGTCCCGAAGCACGAGGGCTGATGGTAGCTCAAGCAGCCCCTCCGGGCTGCAGGGAAGAAGACGCTTCGTCAGAGTCGAAGGCGCGTCCCGGGCGGACATCCACGCCTGAGCTCGCGCCCGAAGCTTGACAGCTCAGGCCTGTCCACGGGCACAGGAACGTCATTCAGCAGCAATAGCACGTTGAAGAGACTCGGCCTTGGTAGGATGGTGCCCCACAGGTAGTGCAGGCCTCAGGTGGGCACCGTGGTTGAGTCCGTAACCCGACAGCCCAGTAGCGTCACCAGTCTTCTCCGCTGGTCTCTCCCCCCTCTCGCATTCGCTTGGCTCTTTTTGTTTCCCATATACCTCGTGGGCCTTGACTATTGGTCTTCTTGCCCCTTCGTGTCGTCTTCCGATTGCTCTGAATTGTATCCATGGTAGTCTGCGATTGGTGCTTTGTTTTTCTTGGTTCTGTTAGTTTCCTAGTGCTCGTGACAACATCGTCTTTGTCTTCTTCCACTCCTTTTATGGCGCACACTTTCAAATATGCGCACCCCACTCATCACAGCGATCAAGAAGGGACGCCAGCACAGAACAATAAACCTGAAACGTGGCTTGATGCGAGTAGGGAAGCGCAAATATCAAATCTCCCAAACAAAAATCAAATATGAACATCAAAACACAAACGGGCCTCCAAGAAACAATATTTTATTTAAACATAGTCATGTAAGAATGTACTAATAAACTGCAGCCACAAAATATATTACTATCAGGAATGCTTTGTCTAGCATTGTCCATTGTTTCAATATAACATTTGTCACCCTTAACTGCAGTATTTCTCATTTGGATGCGAAAATTTTAATGTGCGCATAAGAAGACGCCGTTGTGGCCCGTGATAATGCTATATATAGAGCTGCGCTTACGATGAAGTTTTCTAAAAGCATTAAAGAAAAATGATTCGGTCAGTGCCATGCGCGTCAGCGGCCAGTGCAACAGGCCACATTCTCTCGCAACGCAACTGTCTTTCGCTTCCATTTAGCACACGGCTCGTCCATGTTACCACGAAACTGGAGAAATGGCGATGATATGAAACAACCAAAGCTAAAGCAGACTCGCCGTCTTCACCACTACAACGCACAGGATGCACAGGCTTGCAATGGCGTGCTTGCGGTTCCCAAGGTCCCTATATACGTCGCCGAGTACACTCTCGAAGGCCACACCCAGGCATCAGCATTCAGCAGCGTTCGCAGACAGTTGTAGTTAAAGATATCTAGGAACTTTTAGCCGTAACAAGAGAAGTGGATGCAGTAATCATTTCTCACAACCACATGCAACAGCGCAACCATCACATTTGGCCCTTACATATATACTGCCGGCAGCCAAACTGCACAGTTAGCATGACCTCAGAGATCGCTACTACAATCTAGCTGTGATGTAAGAAAAGTGGAGATCGCATGTGAAGATTGCTATAGGATGAAGGAAAGCAGCAGCACTTATTGGTGTGCGCCACTGCTTGCACATGGCAATGTGCGGCACTTTCATCCGGCCAAGGGATTTTAGAATCGCTTAAATGAACACCGTGGAAAGCGATTTTGTTGGCGTGAATGCGTGCCAATTTTCGGTTCTGGAGACAAGTTTAGTTTGTTACATCTATTGGATAGCCAACTTTACTTCATTTAAATGAGTTCTCAAAAGCATGTATGTTTATGGGGATTTCAGGGGGAATTTTATTTACTTCGGTATACCCATTATGTTATAACAAGGTTTCAGTGTATTATTACGAGGCAGGCTACAGTGGTGGAGCTCTGAAAATTTTAACCACTTGCAGTCCTCTAAGTGCACTGAGAACACTCAGTACACGGGCTCTAGCATTTCACGTCCATCGAAAATGTGACTGCCACTGTTGGAGCCAAACACGCATCCTTCAGGTCAGCAGCCAAGCACCATAACCACTGTATGAGATGCTTATTATAACAGTGCATGCTGTCAGCAACAAGTTATACATACTGGAGTGCTCATCGTTGGCACAACTCAATGCACTACAGACACTCAACCGTATTGACATCAATGGTCTCGGCACCTCGAGCAAACAGGGAACCACAAATTTCATCCTTCCGCATACCTATGGGAGAGCATGCCTAGGGGGGTCCACTACCCAAGACCAGAAGAAAGGATCAGGGGCTCATTTCTTTGTTAGGCACAACCTCATGAATCTAACAGGCAATGAGGCCAAGAAAGGCATGGGTGAAGTTATTTGTAGTTTCTAGCTGTAGTGTAGTAATCATGATATAAATCGAAAGCAATTAAAAGTGGACGAAAAGGCGCACCAGCTGTCGGTGGGAACCGAACCTACAACCTTAGGATAACGGTTAAAATGCTCCACCAGAGCTATGGCAGCGGTCATTCCATTGTCCACTTTACTGGGTATTTCTGTACATTTACTCCTGGGAGTGTTAGCACCACTCATAGCCATGGCGGCGAGTGTGGAACACTCTTTTGCCAGAAGGCTATGTATAGTATGTAGAGTGACCTCAGTCTAGGTCACTCTAGAGGTTATTCAAAGATTCCATTAGGTCAACTCCACTGGCATCTGCTAAAAATGCCTCATTTTTATATTACTGCATTGAATCCACTGATGCTCAGATGCTGATGTACAGTGTTGTGCGCCGACAGTAGGCAGAAAACTCGCATCTGCTTGCATTGCTCTGCAGACGAGGCAGGCCAGGGTGGATGAGCAGGCTTAAGAGGTGGCCTCACCATGGTAACTGACTCCACATTGAGGACTTAATTCCGAGGGCCTTTTGGGATCCTATGAGCACCACATGCAGGACCCCCATGGGTTCAGATGGTTCAAAGGCAGTACCAACATCCATTGAACACATAATAAAGAGGAGGTTAAATTACCCATTTATGCAACAATCGACGAACAGATAATTAAAAATGATGGAGAACAGAGAATGTCGCAGGAGCCAATGTTTCGAAAGGTGAACTTGTCTTTGTTAGGACGGCAACCGACGCAAAGGAATCCTACAAGGTGCGTATAAAACACATCAAGTAGTACATAAATGTTTTCAAGAAAGATAAATCAACCTATGTGGGTGTTTGTTTATGTCTGGGTTTGATACAGATCACCAAGTGTTGCACCACCAGTAGTTTTTTCACAACTTTGACAGCCATTAAATATACTGGTCCTGTTTCATGAGGTACAAGCGTGATCATTTCCATGATCATTTCCATCAATGTAACAAGCAAGCTCACTTTCACCACCCCTGGAAAGAAAATCCAAGAGGTAGACAGTCCCATTAGGGACTTTTCAAAAACCTGTAAAGGCTTTCTCAAGTTCTTTACTACACAGCAAGTTGTCCAAAGCACTACAGATAGCTTCACCACACAGAGACAAAAGTTGTGCTGTAAATATCCAGCCGCGCCAGGGCCTTCATGCATTCGGTGATATTCATGTGTTCCCTGTTTCAGTTTTTTTATGTACTCAAAAACAAATACTGGCTTGAGTACAATTAACTTTTGTGCAACACTTGCTATATAAAAAAAGAAAGAACAGTCAAAAGCGGCACGAGGCTTCCATGTGAAACTTACACAAGATAAGCCAAGAGATGAAAAACAGCAGAAAATGGCAAACTGACAGATAAAGTGAAAGAAACGACAGGATTAAGGCTGAGAAGGTTAGTGTAAATGTCACAGATGAGATCTTGGGAGCACTTACTCAGATGGATTGAGGCATGCTTGACAACGGTGGAATAAACGATACTTTATACAAGGCAAACTAGAACACGAAAAAAAAAAGTCACAAACAAAAGGAACAATCAACCAGAACAAACCGAACTGCCTAGTTTATCAGTGATGCTAAATCATTGCTCCATGTTAGGCACAGTCTGAAAGGGGTCCTGTGCTTGGTGAAAAAACACATTCTACGGACAACACACACTGTAATGAACAGCTCAGCCAAATTCTGCAGTCATCCACAATGCATAGCATTCACAAACAAAGCACAAACTTTCAGCTTCCTCAGGAGCCCTCAAATGAAAAAGAGGCTTCTCCTCACGCACTTTGTAGATGCTCTGTGTCATCATGGAGCATACATCGCTGCTATTGGCCGATGGCAGACATAAATTAACCCGTTCACTTGCGCCCGCCTCGCCTATGTGCAGGCCCATTGCAGCGCGCGTTTTTCAACCGAAAGCATGTGGGTGCCGTGCATTCGCTTTTCTTTGCATTGTGAGCACCTAGACAAAATAGTTGCTGGAAATATGTAAAAAAACATCTGTCAGTGCACAAGCCTCATAGATGCCAATGGAAAGTGTCCTTGAACTACCTTTGCGTCGACACAAATGGTGTGTGTGTTGGAAAGTTCATCATAAATATTGTTTTTCAAGAAGCCAACAAACGCATGTCAGCAGTCTAAGAAATGATAAAGAATTCCCAAACTTTAATCAATCATTGATTCATGATTGTAGATGGGCTTATGCCCTACGGCATGGGTTCTCAAAGTGGGTTCCGCGGAACCCAGGGGTTCCATGGGCTCCTCTTCAGGGTTCCGCCACCCACCAATGTATTTTCCTCAGTTCCGTGTCCTGGCTATGACAGTGGACAAAAGGTACATGATCTAAGCACCCTTTATCACCCGTCTGTAAAGAAAAGCCCGTGCCCGTCTGTAAAGAAAAGTGTTCACAGCGCATAATAGAAGTTGACCAGCTAACTTGAGGCTGGCCTCCAGTGTGACAGAGCCACGCATCAATTTCTTGGTGCAGAAAAAGTGACGTTCGCTGTGTGCATCGAGTGCATATCCAATCCACTAAAGTAATTTTTCTAATGCTATCGATTCTCTGGACTCGTCACCACATAAACGTGGCACGGATGACTGGGCACTAGTGGGCACTGGGGTAGGGTTCCTTGGGACCCAGTTGCTTGAGAACCCCTGCCCTATGGGATTCCAATGCAGCACCTTCTAAGGCTCACTCAAGACCATGACTGATGTCGAAACGAAACCCTTTCTTGGATAAACTGGATTAAAGGGGTCGTGAAGAGAACATGGAGATGCTTCGTTGTAATTTTCACTGCTTCATTATGCATTCGACAAGCAGATTTCGAAATATTTCGGCAAAATATTCGGTGCACATTTAATAACACCCATTTGAAACCCCAGCGTTCTTGCGCTCCCGAAATGACTATGTGACACTACCGGCCAGCATGGTACTATTCGGCGCATTGCAGTGAGATATCTTTAAGTGCAAAGGAATAGTGAACTCGCGTTTGCTCTAAATGAATCTATTTACTTGAAAGCTAGAAAGAAAGAAAATACTCGCAAACCGTGCAGTGCCGCCATTCAGATGCAAAGTTGCAGCACGGTTTGTTTTCCCGTGGCCTTAAAGGACGCGCCAATCTCAGAGGTCTGGTGGCTACTAACACGACGTCAACTGCAGAGCTGAGCAGAACGCGCGCAGTGAAACCGAAACCGCGTTTTTTATCGCTCTAAATCAACCCACATGACGCAACGGAACAATGCATATTGTTGATTGGAAGGTTAGGATCCCAAATACGCACTTAGTAGAGAACGTCCAGGAAACGTTTCGAGACCCTTTTAAGGTACTAAAACGGATTAAGAAGGATTAGGGTAGATTTGGCTGGACTTGGGCGTATTAGAGTGGATTAAGACAGATTAAGGTGCATTAAGGCAGACTATTGTATATCAGAACAGATCACGGCAGATTAGGAAGACTGGGGTGGGTTATATCAGAATAAAGTTGATTAGGGTGTATTAAAAAGGATTACGGCATATTAGGGTTGAATAAGGTGAATTAGTGTGGATTAACATGCATTAAGCCTTTAATGTACAGCTTAATTAGGTTTAGCTTAATTAGTCTTAGCTCAGCTGAGTTTGGCTTCGTTATAGCCAGACCAAGGAGGTTATATATTACTTTTCTGGAGTGGAAGCGTGCCGCCGAAAGTGAAGCCGTCACCGCCATCTTGCTCAAGGAAACAGTAGCAGACGACCACGCAGACAGCGGAGCGCGTAGACAACGCGACGCTGTTTCGTGGTGTTTAAACACTGTGTCCTGTTTTTCCTAAGCATCTAAATATCTGAGAAGGCAACGGTGACTTCGCGCGTCACATTCGGCTGCACAAATCGCGTTGAGAAGAAGCCTGGAAGGACATTTCACGTGTAAGTTTTTCTCACTTTCTTCACGTACGGCTGCCCGTTTTCAGTGCATTTTGCTAAATAGAGGGCAATTTTAAACGTCCGCATCCATATATTACCTCCCTACGCCTGTATGAAAGATAACTGTAAGCTTTAAATACTTGCTAGTGCTTCGTTTTCAGATGCGTGCATACAGGATTTGCTACGGGCTCGAGTTCTGCTAAAATACACGTCTGATGCACATATTGGATAGTCACTGCAGTGTTTGTATGCAAACTTTAGAGGAAGAGCATCTTTCCGGAGCATAGACGCAGATTTGTTACCCGTACGTGTTGACGAATGCGCAAATGCAGCGAGCACGTACGTATGGCGTGTTTCTCCGTGCTACTGGTTTCGAAAATGAAGGGGAAAAAATACTGTGCGTAGCCTTCTGACTGAGAACATGTGGTGTTCGGAGGGGTGGATGGAAAGCTTAAAACAGCCACTCGATCACCTCTGCTCTAGTGATACCGAACAACCCAACCTCTGTCTTCAAGTGCATGCTTTTCGACGCGTGTCCCGTGTAAGAAATCTATGTACATTTACAGTCAGAACTAAATGAGAAAGTTTTCCGAACGCACCCAACGGGTCTTGACAGACGCGGATCTGAGAAGACTTCGCAAACGCTAAGAGCAACGAACCATTTGGAAAAATGTACATGAAATACGAAAAAAAAAAAAAAAATAGAGCGTGCGCGGTTAGTTAAGGCAACATGCAGAAAACATGCGCTGTACTCAATCGGTTGGATACATGCTTAAATAAAGGGCACGAATGCATTTCACGTCAGCTGGCAGTCGCACAGTGCCGCATATTTGTGCTATATCGCATCACCACATCACAAAAACCTAGTTTCTACTAACAGACAGAGTAAGCCAGCAAGTACGATTTGCATAGAACCTCTCAGCCAGCGGTGTTATTTTGTTTTCCTCGACGCCTGCAGCTGAGTACGGACGCGGGAAAATTTTTTTCTCAACTAGAAAACACCGTTGGTAAGGACAGAAAGTTGAGCGAGTTGGTAACAGTCCATAATCAAAAGAAGAGGCGTGCAGGACACGGACACAAGAAGAGCAGTGAACAACACGAACGCCGTTCACTGCTCTTCTTGTGTCCGTGTCCTGCACGCCTCTTCTTTTGATTATTGACTGTTACCAACTCGCTCAACTTTCTGTCCTTTTGAACTTCATTTCTAGTACCCTGAGCCCTTTTCCGTGTTCTCCTACTTATCTGCGCAATCCTGCTTCTTTAGCCTCTTTAATTGCTATATGTATGTTTCGGCGTTCGTGTTGTTCACTGCTCTTCTTGTGTCCGTGTCCTGCACGCCTCTTCTTTTGATTATGGACCGTTGGTAATTGGCATAAACATAAAGTTCGTGTCTGTCTCAATGTTTTATCGTGAGGTTGCAAAACAAGTCAAGCGCCTATCTTAATACATTGCCGTCTATGGCGCGCCCGCGTACTTTTTGCTCTAGTAACATGGCCGCCGCCGGCTTCACTTGGCCCCGTAGGCAGCTGCAGGGACTTCCACTCCGGAAGTTTAATGGAACCTCCTTGAGCCAGACTTAGTTAACTTTAGCTTAGGTTGGGGGTAATTTAACCTAATAAGGCATCACTCAAGTTTGGCTTAGTCAGAACCTAATGGCACTTGGTTAATTCATCTTATATTATTGAAGCTTCAACTAATAATTCCAGCTTAGCGGCACTGGACCTTAGTACTATTATAATAATCTTTGCTTAATTAGTTTACCTACATTGGCTTGATTTAATTAGTGGTAACTAATTATTGCTGTATTGGGTAGTCTCAGTTAAATTAGGTGTGCCTTAACTAGTCCTAGCCTAATCAGATTTAGCTTAATTAGGCTAGGATTAATTTGTCATGGCTTAGTCAATTTATTTTACTTGGTTTAATTAGTCCTGGCTGAACAAGGCTTATCAATTTAGTCTTGGTTATGCTCCACTGAATTACTTAGCCTATTTAAGCCTGGTCTAACTAGTCTTAGCAAGCTTAACTTGGCTTTACTGTAGCTTGACATGGCATTATGCAGCCTAGCGGAGTTTTCTGCAGATTTACCAGTTTTACCAATTGCTTTAGCTTTGCTGTTGAAATTGAACCAGTGCAGATTATGGTTTATTCACACTTTAAACTAATCCATCCACCTTATCGTAGCTAAATGCATCTTATTCCACATTCATTCGCCGACATCAATAAATTCAAGTCCTGGACGTCTTTCTTTCGAATCACAGTAGCACATGTCGGGCTGGCAGAAGCATTAACCTGTCCACAATCACTAATCAATGACTAACCAACTTTGGTTAGGAAGAACAAAGTCGATTAGCTTAAGTAGTTGCACAGTTTATCCTGATGCTGCTGTATGCGCAACAACGAAGACAAGCAGCGCAACTCCAAGCTCCAAGCCACCTCCAAGCCTAAACGTGTGTGATGAACAGAAACAAAGCCTTCGAGAATCAAAAAAATGCAGTGATTGCAAGGACATGCGACCAAGCTCAGGCGCGGAGCAAGCAAGCAGGCGGCTACAAGTGCGTGCTGCCAACAGGCCCCGGCAGTCGTACAAGTTGCACTTTCAATTAGCCACTCTGGTATGACGAAGCCTGATGATCTAACAGGGTGGGTAGGGCACCTCCTTCGACACCTCCCACAAGAGCTCTATGGCCTCTATTCCGCAGAGCTGAGACAGAATGTGAAAAGGAGGTTTTTCCGATCACAACACTTTCGGTCCAAGCAAATCCATTTGAAAAATTCTTTCAGCTCAGAATTTGTGAAAGATTTTCATGCACACCCAACCGTCTTCAAAACCAAGTGCAAGGGGTGGTTCAGGGCCCCTTTAACGGCAGTTTGTCCACAATGGGCGCCGCGGTCATGCACGCGGTAGCTGTACGGATCAAGTGTTCTAACTTTGTAATGCGGGCTCAAAGACTAGTCCCCTCTGTAGTGTGATGTCCTTGTTGCCGAGGTCGGTGAGCTAGACTTGAAATAGTTGTCTCCCCAGGTACCGACTGGTTGACTCCTTGGTCTCTGCCATCTGACCTCTCGACCGACGTGGCAGTCGTCGGCTCAGGTTAGGCCCAATGACGGCCTTGGCCTCTGCTTCCAAGTTGTGCCTGGCTACCAAGATGACCTGGCTATCTTGTGACTGCTCTGCAGGTTGTCCCATTTTGCTGTAAAAGGCGGAGTGTCACGGGTGCACCAGGAACAGCTGCGATTCGGCCGCTGCCACCCCGGAGTCCAGCGCCCACAGTTCCTCATCACCAGTCTGTTGCTGGCAGGGCAACCTTTGTCAACCAGTGCAATGCAGAGAATGACACCTCAGCCTTCCCATTTTTCAGTCAAAATTAGGGTCGCGTGCCGCGAGCCAATTGTCCCCCAATTACGTGCATGGAAGTATCCCAAGCGCTTGCTTTCTGGTGCTCCTCCCCTCCATCACGCACCATCATTTCCTTTCGCCATGTGGCACATGCCTCGTGCCCCTTTACTCATGACAGTAAACAGCAGCAAGCAACCGGCAATAATTTCTCAGGCTCTCAAGGAACCATGGGAACATCAGACAAACGCACACAAAACAATTTTTCACGCATATTCCTCAAATGAAAGGCATCAAGGACGAAGTGTCATGGTTGCACAACTTTGCGAATGCACTGTTCAGCTGAAGGTGAAAACAGCCCTTTCTGATTAACAGTGAAGCTGCCCTAGCTAACCGTAATAAGCGCGGCCTGCCACAAAACTATCGTCACCGTAAGCACTTGTCCCCAAAAGTGCTGTGTACAGCGTCCACAGGTGCACTTCGTCTCTCTTGCGCTAATGCCCTCCGCGTTAGTGCACAGCATCAATTTGTCCAGTGCACAGTGTCTCACAAAGCTATGCATCTATGCATTGCTTCATGCCACAAGAGCACGCATCCTCTCGTGGTGTCCAAAAAGCTCCTAGAATGGCATAGGCATGTATAGTGTAATATTGTAAATTGGTGGGACGGCACAGAGCTGTGGCTATGCATGCTGCGTCTTGCCACCGTCTCTGATTCAACACAAATGTTTTTACGCCGAGATCGGTACAAAAGTTTGAGAAGCATTTCCTGCAGCCTCAGAGCACGGTGAAATGCAGGTGTCCATCAGCTTCGCTAGCCTTGCGCCATTAGTGCAAGCTTCCCCACTTTATATTTTATTTTTTTTTATTCCAACAATGGGCTTTTGATGTGGTCTATGCCACCTCAACACTGCCTTGGAGCAAAAAACGCTTTCTTTTTGTATAGCATTCCAGTAGCACGCGATAATAAGTCTTGATTTCAGTCAGGGTCATGTTACTGCTTTACACTGATAACAGTTTCATTAGTGCTCGCATAAACTCTCATAAACTCTGATCTTGCTGGCTGTGCAGGCACTGGACCATCATTTTCAATGTTGGGGTTATTCGAATCCTCCACCATGACTAGTCGACTAAGCACCGTGATAAGTGAATGTATCCGAAAACATAGTACAACCGTGCAGTGGTCGAAAGAGCAGTGAACGACCACGTCGGAAGTGCAGAGAATGTCCGCAGCGCCACGAAATAGGCCAGAGCGTCAAGGAAAGGAAGACGATAGTGGGCGGTGGCATGGCTATGGGAATATACAAGGGGTCAATGAGAAGGTGACAGGAAGAGCACGCAAGAAGAGGAGCAACGGCTTGGAACCAGCAGGTGGATGCAGGTTCAGGAGCTGCCACAGATCGCTGGAGCCGTGGGCCATGTCGTCGAGTTTCGAACTCAAGCACGAGACTCCTGACCAGGCCAGGACGTTCCCGGACGTACTTGGAGCCTCTAACGGCACCTGGGAACAAGGCGTTCCTGCTGAACAGCAGCTGTCCCATTAGTGAACCGCTTGGCAGATGGCGGAGTTGGACAGCAAGGTTCCTGGAGGGAATCCTGGTGAGCCCGAGACACGGAATCGGAACCGGCACCGTCTGGGTGCTGTCATAGCTCGTGTGCACTTGGCGGGAAATCATGATTTCACTGAGAGGTCGCCTGCAATCTGCTGACCGTTCTGTTGACCAGCTGCTGACTATGACGGTGGGGTCAGGATTGTCGTCACCCTCGTCCGCCTCAATGGCCTGCCACCACCAATTGATGTGCCCGCTACCCTCGTCTACGAACGCATGGCCGTATAATGGGCGACACTTTCCTTTGAACACTGAGCAACAATTGCAGGTGCTCATCGTAACGTGCTATCGCAAGTACACTGCGAACTGTGTGCGATTGGTTTCAAGTGTATTATTAGGGAATCTTTCTTGCCTTCTGATTTTTACTTCTTTCTGCATGTTCATAAAATTGATCAGCCTTTTTTATTTTTGCTTTAAAAAAAGGAAACTGCCTTCGTCTCCGTCGGTTCAAGGTATTTTACTCTAAATAGCACTTAACGACATGAACAACACATTTCACGCCAGCACAGACATTGAAATCTTATCGAAATCGTTGTCAACGTCAGTGAGTCCTTCAGAGGTTACCCTGACTGGAATTGAAACGCCAGTGGTGTGCAGGTAAATAAGCACAACATCCATGGGAACTGGTCAGAACTGGTTTTGGGACGTAAAACCCCACAAAACAACAACATCCATGGGAAAGTAGATGACACATAGCTGTCGATTTCTCTGGGTGAGAGAGCTCTCTTGGTGTTGAACATGAAGCCCACATGGTGAAAACAGCTGCAAAGCACCTGCTGTGTTATTGCCTTCCGAAAGGGTGCCGACAGCGGACCCTGGCTCAATGGTGTACTCTTTCCTGCTGTCTGAGCACAGTAACATGTGGCTGAGCATGTGAGCAGTGTACAAATGACAAAAGGGGAAAAGAGAAGGGCTTGTTTTTTTGTTGCTGGATGCAACCTCATGAAGCTAACAGACAATGAGGCCAAGGAAGGCATTGGGAAAGTTTTTTGTAGTTTTTAGCTGTAGTGTAGTAGTTATGACATAAATGGAAGGGAATTGAAGTGGACGAAAAAACATACCAGCCCATCGGTGGGGACCGAACCCAAAACCTCTGGATAACATGTTCGGATGCTCTACCAACTGAGCTATCGTGGCTATTATTCCATTGTCCACTTTATCGGGTATTTCTGTAGATTCTGCACTGTTAGTCAGCACCACTTGCAGCTTAGGCAATGAGTGTAGAATTCTTCTGGCCAGAAGGCATCAAGTAGTACATAATCTTATTACGACATGGCTGCTGACGAATAAGCCGTCGTAAGCTACCAGGCAGCACCACGTCTGCCAGAACAAGACCAAAGCTATAAAATATTGATTTCTGGGGTTTTAAGTCCCAAAACCAGCCGTGATTACAGTCAACTCTCGTTACAATGGACCCTCATAATCCGGGAAAAAAAAAAATGTCTGCTTTATCCGAAGTCCGTAATATCCAGGCACCGAACGGAAGGGGGGGAGGTGTAACGCCCGTGTGTTTATCGTCGCTGACATTACTCAGCTGCGTGATTTAGTCCTTTTTAAGTACCTGTAGCCAAATATAGACTAAGTGGCACGGCTACAACAGACAGTGGTAATTTAGAACCACAGCACATGCTCTACTTTCATCAGCAAGTGCGGCTGTGCTAAGTGCAGGAAGACCTGGTGGGTGGCTGCCGAACTCTTGTAAACATTAGCGAGGAACAATCCAAAAGCTATTAATTAACAGCTTGCTGTCACAAAGCCGGTCATGTTACAAAATGAACTGGTTCCTGCTGGGGCTCGTTCTAACTTATTGTCGATCGGCATCACAAATTCATCTTTTGCAAGGACGCATTTCTGCCTCAGCTAATCCGTGACCATTGCTAAGCTGAATTAGCACTCGTATATATACCAATGCACCTCGCGCGTAAAAACTTATTCATTGCAACTTCTCAGTGGAACTCACCAGTATTGGTGCTGGGAGCTATGGAATGCCTCACTTCCATAACATTGGTCTCGATGCCCAACAACGTGATTGTGCAGAGAACGACAAACATCCAAGGTAGAAAAAAATTAACGAAAGCATTTTATTCACACCTAACCCGAAAAGAACTTCGTTATCAGTGAATGGCAGCCCCCTTAGGTCGCTTCACGGAGCCTGAAGCGCTTAGGGGGGCCCCCCCGACGCTTGTTTACTGGCGATACTTTGTTTTACAAGATGTGCACGACGAAACTCACGGTCTGCTTCATAGTCCCACCGCTTTGGCAACATCCGCCTGCTTTTCTCCGTGTGCAACCGCACTCACAATTTTCATTTTATCGCTGAACGAAATTTGCTTTCGTTCTCTGGAGGCCATTATCTCAGCACTTGCTCTCGGTGCGGCACAAGCGATGACCACGGAACACGACGACAAAATGGCATTTGTTATGCTCTCAGGCTGGCTTGGCTAGAGGCTCGGCTTGGCCAGATAGGCACCAATGTTGCCAGCCTAAGTTTAAAATATTTGCTTAAAACGGCGGCTTGGAAAAGTATGTTGTCAGTCCGCATCGACACGGCAAAAGTCCATTGTATGCGCCACTTTGGCAAAAAATTGCCATTAATTTTGTCCGCTGTAGCCGATAGTCTGTTTTAGCGGGGTCCGTTCAAAGCGAAGTTGGCTGCATTGATAAAATACATGGAACAAACCTGGGTTAAAATATGGTCCAATATATCCGAATGTCTGTTGTAAACCGGTCCGCTATAATGAGCGTAGACTGTATAAGAAATGCAAGCTATGAAAAACAAAAGGGAAAAGAAGAATGGTCTACAAATGCAAACATGACCTGTGTACAAATGCTTCAAACTGCGGATCACATTAAGTCCAGTGACCGTAGGATCGCTGTGGTGGTCCGCTTAATGGGAAGTGCAGCACCAAGAAACAGTGGGAAACACTGAATATAGTGACCAACAGCATAACAAAACCTGTCAAGAACATGACCAAACAACACGAGAATTATATTCTATGCACTATTACTATTATAATTATTGTTTACAAATATACTGCTGTCGAAATTTCTCAGACATAGCAGGAGCAAGCACAGATGTCTCACTAAGAACAAATAGTACAATTCAACAAAATACAATTTTTTTTCAAAATGCTCAGCACAGAGTCTGTGCAGAGACGATGGTGACTTGGAAAACTAACAGTATTAGGTTTAATTGCTTCTGGCTGTGAATTGTTGCTAGTTTGCAGTTGAGTTGTTCCAGGGATTAAGGTCATCCCGCCTAGTAACAACCCAGGTGTGCTTCCTGCCAATCTTCCAGGAAACCCAATATTTTCTCTTGCTAAAGCAAATTGGTCATGGATCGCAAGCAGCACCCTCACGTTACACAGCAATGCTTAGAATGAAAGCACTTTAGAGGAATTATTCAGTTCGTTGAAAACATTGCAAGACAAGCAGCAGTGGCCAGCAAAGCATATGAATACAGGTAGTTAACTATGAAAGATATGTAAAGGAACCATCTATAACATCAGCCTATCGTACATGCGTAGCACTTCACGAATCTCGCAAAGACTTATGCCACAATCTGGAGCGATTTGAGCTCAGCCTCACAAGAATGACAATTTTACCATTGCAATGTTGTCCATGAAAAATTTCAAATGCCCTGTATAGTACACTCACAGATGTTGCAGACTTGGAGTAAGACTTGATAGCTGGGTCATCCCTGTCATCTTCCAAACCCAGATGGGAGATGCTCTGTTCTACCACATCCTGAAGGGTAAGTAAAGCGGGACCACATTAGTATGAGCTTCACTAGAACAGAGCATAACGATACACTAAATGGTAGTAAGCGATAAATGGCGGGCACCAATTGACAGATCTCACTGCAGAGTTTCACCATGCCACCGCAGCTAACAGTGCGTGCCAGAACTTGTACTCACAGCAGTAGCAGTATTATGCTCAGAAGTGTGGCTGCTGCATCGACAAACATTAACTAGCTTGATCAGTTCTACAGTTGAACCCCGCTACAATAAATGCCGCTTCAACGAAATTCCTAATATAATGAAAAATTCTCGGTTCTCCGTCAGCAGTCCATAGGAGTCAATGCATAAATATGCTCACCATAACAAACACTTTCTTTTGTGCCGTGTCACTTCAATGAAATTTGACGATGCAATTCCAGGCTCGAAAATTTCGTTTCTTGTGCATTAAGCACAACCCCGAAGATTTTGGTGCATTTCAGAAGACAAAAATAAGTCTACAAAGTTGAAATCACGTGATGGCATCACCAGAAACGGCCGCTCTAGAGTGCGTGGTTGGCTGAGTAGGAGGCCACCACTGCTCAACTGCGACGGCGATGAGACTGCCCTACTTTTGCCACTGGCTTAACTTGACAGAGACGAACTGCACGAATAAACAGGGACAAGGAAGACACACACTTCCTTGTCCCTGTTTATTCGCGCAGTTCGTCTCTGTCATGGATTACCAACTCGCCCAGCGTTCAATCCTTCTGGCTTAACTTGTTTTTAGTTGCAGACAGTCCGACGCCAAAGCTCAGTCACTCACAAGAACGTTGGCATAATGGAAGAAACATAGGAGGGAGCCTTATGTCACAAAATTTAAACCGACAGCAGTGGTTGAGCATGTGACTGAAACGTGAGGGGCACGCAGAATACGTCAGAGCGCGCGGTATGTTTCAAGCACAGCACATAAAAGCCGCCTACGGATGTCTGTAGAGGTAGCACGCGCCCCCCCCCCCCCCCCCTTCCCACCGGCTGCCCTTACAGTCCTTCGCTCGACGAAAGACTGGCTGTGCATTTCCCCTGTGCTTGAGAAGCAAGCGACGACATTCGTCGAACACGGTGCGATGCTATCGCACTAAAGAGTCGTCCACATATCACATCACCTTAATTGTGTTCGTCTGGCTAAGCTTCCTTGCTAGATTACGGTCACAGCTGGCCAGTAAAATGTCACTTAGAACCGGGTGTTGAAAAGGTGTGTGCATCGGCTCATGCATTGCCCCGGTTCTAAGTGACATTCTACTGGCCAGCTGTGACCACAATCTAGCAAGGAAGCTCAGGCAGACGAACACAATTAAGGTGATGCGATACGTGGATGACTTTTTAATTTTTTACCATGCTAACCGTTCCGACTTGGCCTGTGGCTGCCACAATTCTTGACGTATTCCGCACTGAATTAAGTTCCTTTGACTTGACCACGGAGTATCCGTCAGACAACAAACTCTCAATTTCTAGACTTGGAACTCATGTTCTCAGATAACCATGTTTGTTGGCGCTATTGTCTTCGGTCCCGCAAAGGTCTCCTTCCCTTTACCTCGGCACACTCCAAGATTGCGAAGCGCGGCATTGCAAAAGCCTGCATGAAGGCGGCACTTGTTAGGTCTTGTTGCCACAAAGTACAGGCTAGCTTGGAATCACAAGCGTCGCGGTTGAAGCTCGCGGGTTTCCCTGAAATGCTGTTATCTAGCATTGCGGAAAGTCTCGTAACGGGATTAAAGAACAGGCAAATGGCAGCGGCACAACACCAGGACGACTCACAGAAAATGGTCGCGGTTATTCCGTATGTCCCATAAGGTTTCCCATAACCAAAAAAATTACAGCATATCCACGGAGTGAATGATGATGAGTGGGCGAAGCTCGGGATGTTCATCGCAGATCGTGCCGAGTTCCGGATTAATTTAGTTAACGCGCACGCTACGAATCCTCCTGGTTCAACTATGCACAAGTGAAATCTCCCACCGGCACTTCATTGCAAGTCAAGATCCAGTGCCTACACACACACACACACACACACATATATGCGTTGCCGGTGAACGCTTCTCCAACGCGAGCAGTCGGTATTTCTCAATCAAGAAACTCGCTAGGAGACGCTGCCTGCGCCAACGTTGTTTCTCGCGGGTGAGAGCGCGTTCTCCTTCTTTGCGAGCTGGTACAGCTTTCCTCTAAGAAAGAGCGTTTGCATAGCCAATGCGCGCCTTTCGTCTCTCTCTCTCACAAGACAGCAGAGGCACGCGCCGGGAGAGAGAGAGGCACGCGCCGGGAGGCACGCGCCAAGGCGAACGCCGAGGGCGAGCGCGTGCCTCCCAGCATGCGGGTTACGCCTGACGACTGCCGCGTGACAAGGTTAGACTAAGAGGAGCTTCGCCCCTAAAAAAGTCGTTGGCAGAGCAGGCATTAGTTTGGTGTTCACTGCCCGTAACAAGTTAGGTAACATGTGTCGACAGGTCAACCGTGAGGCCAAGGCCACAAAAAGCTTCAGGAAGCATAGGCAGCCTTTTCTAAAAAGGTGTTGGACTGTTGTTTACAAGATTCCCCTGTCTTGTGGCCGTTTTTATATTGGGCGAACCGGCTGGTGTGTTAATGTACGCATAGGTGAGCATGCGAACAAAGTTAAGAAGAAGGCCACTGATAGCCAACTGTCAATACATTGCAATGAATGTGGCTGCAAGCCATCTTTCGAAAATGTGATTTTCTTGTCTAATGTACCAGGATAAGCGTGCTCGTCTTGTATCAGAGGCCTATCACATCCATAGTAGTGGAGAAGCATGCGTTAGCCTACCCTCTATTTCCCTTCTTTCGAAGGAGATATCGTACCTGAGCTGTTAATTTGAAGATATGTAGCTGGATTCTGCGCATGCTGATTTTGTTGGGTCATCTCCTATTGATAGTGGCGGCAGTACCTATGCACGATGATTGTTGCAATAAACACATATAGTTGTTAGTGCCCGTGTCTGTGCTCTCCCTTTGTCCTGCTGTCCTGCGCTGTTTCGTCTTCTCGCAATCCGTTGACTATTGTATTTACTCTAACCTAACACGCACCTTTATTCCGATAACACGGGTCCAACAATACCATGAGAGTTAGAACCAAGTGCAAACAAATGCCACCTCCTATGCGCTTCAGGAGCTGTCGAACCGTCACCGGCAGAAAAACGAACTAGCGGCGCAGTGGCCTTTGGCATGCATAGTTTTTGTACTAGTTTCTATGCTGCTCACCACCGCATCATCATCGCATTTCTCCCTCCAGTGACGCTACCGGCCTAGGTCCTTTTGGATAAGCTTTAGGAGCAGGCATAATTGCCTTTATGAGCAGGTTATGACACAATTGCAAGATGTACAAGCTGCCTTCACTGCAGACAACAAATAACAGAGCACAATTGATTGATTTGTGGGGTTTAACATCCCAAAACCAGCTCCGATTATGAGAGACGCCATAGCGGAGGGCTCCGGAAATTTCGACCACCTGGGGTTCTTTAACGTGCACTGACATCGCACAGCACACTGGCCTCAACATTTCGCCTCCATCGAAATGCAGCCGCCACGGCCGGGATTCGATCCCGCGACCTTCAGATCAGCAGCCGAGTACCATAGCCACTAGACCACCGTGGCGGGGCAATAACAGAGCACAATGTGCTGCGCACTGTTTCAGCATAATTAAATATAATAAAACTCTGGACGCTCAGGTTCTCTTCTCTGTTGACCTGCAAATACGCATAAGCCCACCAAAGACAAAACGTGAGCACCAAGTCCTATATACCGGTGCTGCAAGGTATAATATTACAAATTCATATTAGATGTTCATGCTAAAAATTAAAAAAAAGGACGATATTTCAAGGAGTGACAGCAAGAACATAAAACGAGTGTGCTTTTTCTTGCTTTAATGTACGCTTATCTTTTGTATGGCTCTCTCTAGTTGCGATTGCCTCCAGTTTGAAGGGAACTGCCACTTTCAAATTCACCAAACTTCTTTGGCTATAAACCATTAGTTCACCTTTTGTGAGCATCTTCTTCACAGTCTTCACTTACATTTCAAGATCTCTATCCTTGCAGCTCGTCAATTTGGATTTTACAGGTCCAGAAAAGTATGTCCGGATTACTGAGAGAACCATCAAAACAATAAATAAAGTGCGCACCGATGTACTTTTGAGAATGAATAAATGAATCCTGCTCTTGCTTTTCATGAGACCAGTGTAAAAGATGCCTCTAGCGTCATCCTCTCGCTTAGTGACCGTGATGCAGGACCTCTTGTGTATTTGTTCAACAGAAATGTGCCGTTGAGCACATGCCCCCCCCCCCCCCCCCTTTCTCCTCCTTCCATTTGCCTTTTCGTCTATGTTGCTGCCATCACTAATACAGCCAATGCGCAACTGACAATGCCATCAGTGCACGCAGCTCCGAAGGCACGCGAGCAGGGACAAATAAGATGAAACTATACCAAGCCCAAAATCTGCGACATACATGGCGGCATTCAGCAAAACCATATTGAGCGCCAAATCCACGACGTACATGGTGGTGTTCTGCAAACCGTATTTACATGATTGTAACTCGAGCCATTTTGTTGATATTTGAAATCCAAAGCTGGGAGGTCAACTTGCAACCGAAACAAACTATAACACCAGTCGGGGTTTTATTTCCTTTGATTTGCGATTTTTCAGGCGGGTTGGCCAACAATCGAGTTGACCTATACAATCATGTCAATACGGCATGTGACCGTGGTCACTGGTGACGAGATCAAAGGTAGCGCCCACGTTATTATGGAGGCACACGCATGGCCCGAGCGCAACAAGACTACTGAACTCCACATCCTCCGAGGATGATCCCCGACCAAAGGATGGCTTGTAGCGACGTGATAGTAGACAGCATCCATGCAGTTCTGAAGACGTGTGGCCTGCACGCCTTCAGAAGGAAACTACTGGTTGCTGAAACCATTCCGGAAGGAGCTTAGCGATGTAGCTCCCTGTTGCACAGTCATGGATAGCGAGTACGCTTCTGAACGCAACCGGGAAGATACTGTTTGCCACTGCCACTGTGATACAAACGGGCCGCATAGTTCAATAATTCGCGTGTGCCAAGAAGAAACTAAAGCAGTTTGTTGCAGCCGCTGTGAATGAATCCTGTGTCGTTAACAATGCGATCATAGTCCGCATCCCTGCTTTTCTAAAAAAAAAGAAGTGACCAGAGCGTTCAGAGTAATGTGGTGTCACATGCGGTGGTAAACGCACACATGGTTTACGCTGATGATCCATACGGCGCCAGTTCATTTTGGCTGGACACTCACACAATTTTAACTTTTTCATGTTGCACATTTGCAGTGATTCGGACCGAAGCAACCCAGGTGCGGCCTAATATAAACAAATCACTGAGTGTTTTGCTTCCCCAGGACTAGAGAGTAACACCGACTTGTCTGAACCTAGCTAGAGTCCATGCCGTGTCAATGGGGGACGTCGCATATCTACATTTTTGTTCCTGAAAGCCGGTGTATACCCTTGGGCGCAGGGTCGGCGCAGATTCTTTAAATTTTGGGAAATGTAGCAAAATGTAGCAGCCACAGCGCTTCAGTACAGTTTGGCGAAATTGGCGCCGCGGTACCATCACTGGGGTCCTTCATATCTATGTTGATCCTCAGCGTCTCAGTCATGCAAGCTGTAGGACATCAGAGATTGCATCGAGGCAATCTCGGAGACCATGCCCCAACCATGCTTAGGCTTAACTGCACCAGCCTGTGCAGCACGCATGGCAGCAGGCGCAAGGGCACCGCAATAGAACAGAGGAATACAGCATTGCGAGTAAATGATATTACCACTGCTTGCAAGCAGCTACGCCCAGCAACTTGTGGCAGTTTTATCAGGGCATAGGAGTTATGAATCGACGCGCTGAACATCTTCGAGACACTGCGGATCAAGTGAAGCGGGAAAACCACAGCGCAGCCGTTCGAGGGACTGCAGGGGTTCATTGTTGGCGATGCATTCATTACGCAAGTACTGCATTTGTTCTTATGAATGTGAGAAGGTTGAGGAGGGTGATTACTAAGGCTTCTTTTTTTCCGTGTCACGAATAATGGGTGCGCGCTATAATCGACGTTTCACTTTTTGTTTTTTTTGTCGTGGTAGACAGGTGGGCATTACAATCGAGGGCGCAGCAGAATCGAGTAAATACAGTAAATATCCCAGATTTCGTTTCTCCAAACTTGGCAGGTATGGTTCCACTACTCGCAGTTTCCGAACCCTTCCGACTATCGCCGTGATGCCATACGCAAGATTAAGGCATAAAAGTTACTCTGTTCTAATAGCTCAGGTCAGCTGTATTTTTCAATTTCACGACAACGGAATTTTTTCGCTTTTGCAAAATTTTTTGCATGTACCGTCAATTTCGTTGTAGTGAGAGTCTACTGTATTTTAAAGAGCTGTGATTGGTGGGTTTGCGTGCCATGTGCTGGGATGATACAAGAACAGTCAGCGAAATTTTTTCCACGTACCGTCAATTTCATTGTAGTGAGAGTCTACTGTACTTTGAAAAGCTGTGATGGGTGGGTTTGCGTGCTATGTGCTGGGATGATACAAGAACAGTCAAACAAAAATGCCTCGAATTTCTCATGTTCCCAAAGGACGCGAAGTTCCGGCAGGAGTGGGTTGTCACCGATCTCGGGAGCATATGCAGAGCATGGGAGGAAGAGAGACGTTTGACGACGATAGCGTTTTTGGCACGGCCAAACCAAAAATGAACAAAATATATACAGACAGAAAACTAATACAGAAAATGGAGTACTAATCAAAACCAAACTTCCTTAAGCGACAATACTTTTGAATTCTCAATTCGGCACTGCTCTTAGTCCTAAGTCAGGCCACACTGACTCCACCGACGCTGTCATGATGAACAGATGGAGCGTTCTTACTGGGGTTGGCGTTGTCCTTGTCGCTGCAAAGTCCGATGTAGGTCTGGAAATCCTTTGAGCGCCTCCAAGTAGTAGCTGTCCTCTTTTACATCAGCTGGAAGAAACCGCCTGCTTCCGCAGCCGTTGCCCGGTCTCAGCTGCTGATGCATCACGTCCTTTGAGGGTTATGCCTAGCCTAAGGCCTAAATACGAGCTCGGTCCCCTGCTCAAAGTGGTGATGTGTCGTATAGGTGAATTGCTGCTGGCCGACCTTCGAAGGGGGATTGTTGGCGGTGCGTCTGGAAGCGTCGGCTGCAGCACCTCCGAGGAGCCTCGCCCGAACGTGATCGAGGTCCACGGCCACGCCCCCGAGTGCCAGTATCACGGGCTCCCGAACCGAACACCCGCGGGTCCAGTTGACAGAGCGGAGCTGCTGATGCATCCTTCGGTCATCGCCATGCAGACAATCCCTCTGCTCAGCACTGCTGCGCCTTTTTCGCACTTGTCTCACACTCCAGGAGCACTCGTGCTGTTTCAACGGAGGATGGTGTTCTTCCTCATCAGTCTCCTCCATGCCGCTTGCCTTTGACTCATGACATGGGCACATACAACAGACCAGCTCACATAGCGCACAAGTTTTTCAGGAGTGTTTATGAATTTTGTCATTATTTACGCATGGCACTTCAAAGGGGCCTCTGGTGGTTTCCTTTTATACCAAATTTGGTAACACCGTTTTCAAATGGCACTCATGGTCCTGTATCAGACAAAGCTGTTCAATTTGCTCCGAGATTCGCCAATATTTAAAGTAACAATATGAATGATGTTTTCAAACCGAAACAGACAGATGCTTCGTGCAGCATATGCGGTGACATCAAAGCCTCCCCGCCATCACAAATACAGAGCTGGTGACAGAAAGAAGAAAGTGGCGATGTCATCCAATGACCATATGGAGTTTTGCCAGCTCTTCTAAACTGGACAGTGAGCACTGAAGTATCACCATTTTTCTTTTAAACACTGGTGTGCTTGGGTAGGCAGCGCTGAAGGTAATGACGTCAGAAACACAGGGTGCCCCACATAGGAATCGACTAAGAATTTCGAAAATTAATTTCAGAAAGCTCAACTGCCCCCCCCCCCCCCCCTGGCTTGGTGTATATTATTACAGTACCAATGAGGACATATATTGAAAATTTCGTTGAGATCAGTGGATATTGAAAAATTGGTGGAGTTGCTGTTTAAACAGCCTTACAGTGTCGCAATAAGTTAGGCACATTATGGACGGGCTGATCGGAGACCGCCATGATTCACAGCATGTGCATGATCACTATGCCAGGCAATCACTGCCAGCGGCGTCAGACTGGATACAGCTTGTGTTCTGGACAAAATAGTGGTTGCTAAAAGATACCTAAACTGATCCCTTACAAAAAGCGATGGCGACTGTCGCGCATCTAGCGTGAATGAGACATATGATACAAGGCCAGTTTAGCGGCAGTGCATAGAGTATAGTCCACGGCGCGCACAGCAATTGGTCAGTCACGTCAGCATCACAACCAATCATACTGCCAGTATTTCAGTTTTCATTGTGTGATTTTATTACAAGCAGAAGGTAAAGAAGCAATACCAGTGGCAAAACATAGATTCTTATGAGTGAAAGCAGCTTGTATTGGGTCATACTCCTACTGAGGTACACTTTCAACACAGTCTTGAAGTGGTAAGACCTATCGACGATATCGGCACCAAGCCTTCAGGTTTGAGGGCGGTGGGCGAACTGAGCTGCTGCTAGTTGACTGTTTTGCACGTGTCGCTAATGTTGCTTACCAACTGACCCATCCTTCTTGCAACAAAGAATTGTTTATTGTTTGCGATTATTCCACAACACTTAGCAGCGGCCAGTAAGTTCTCCCTAACGGTGTGCAGCAAGTCATTGTTCTCCTAATGTGGACGTGCCTATCCATTAAAATCCAACGCATCACTATGATTGAACTTATTGGGTTATTTGGTGAGACATGAATTCATAAATTTAAGAGCGCAAGCCACACACACACACACACACACACACCGATATACATGAAAAAGAAACAGACCGCTCAGCGCTCACTTCCAAATGTTTAGTGCTCATAGTATGTCCTTATTTATGCATGCAACCTGCATTAACAGCACACCTGTGCATGTGAAGTTTTGCTTTGACAAAACAAGTACAAAATTCTTCCTTCAGCTGTCTTCAGTTCTTTTCACCATTCTGCGCTCTTGGATCCCCACATATGCACAACACATGATCTGAAACACCCTTACTCGTTTTTTATTGTAATTGATTCAGTGAATACAGCTAACAGAAACGCAAAGCAACAAAGACAAATCAACTAGCAACGAGATTATGTCCTGGTTGCACGTTTATATTGCCGACCTTTTTTTTAACAGGCCTACATCACATGGTAAATTCAAATAAAACACATTGATAGGAGGCACAGTTTCCCTAACATTCAGTAGTTGTCAATGCCAAGAATTCGTGCAACATGCCAGGAAACCAACCTATAGCATGCAGCAAGCACAGCGCCACACCACTTTGAGAACAACTACGATAGTGACGGCGCCACTCCCAGAAACTCACACATGCGCAAATCACTTGTTGAGATCAGTATTTGCACCCTAGCCATGTGCTGCCAAGACAGAAAAAGTGACACTATTGTAAATGCCACATACGGGGCTTGATCAGATAGGTTCTGACCTCATCTTTATAAGTAGGACAGCACAAACTATAATGACACAAGGAAAGAAACAATGAAGGATAGCACTGAATTTCCAATTAACTTTGTGAGAATGCACCCAAATGCTTAAAGTACTCAAGACACACATACGTGTCCTTATGGCAGTAAAACGGCAAGTTGGGCCAGTTGGTTGGTATTCATTTTTTTCACTTGGTTACAGCGCAACATAGACGAGGACAATAGAAGGAAATGAACAACACGGCGCTGACTCGCAACTGTATTTTTATTGGAAGAAGGTGACAGATATATATGTACTGACAGCATTACATCGAGACATGCGCAGAGCAAGAGATGCACCAAGGAAGCTTTGTCACACTTTCGCGATAATCAGGAGTGCAATAAATACCCAAGTTCTTTTTCATGGAGGGTGACTGATGGTTTGCTTATGCACGTGCTGTCCCTGATCGTTATATGGTAGGCCTCAGCGATTTCTCTTGTCAATTGGTTAGGATGCTTGAAAATGACGGTGGTTTTGTTAAAAATGGGACGACAACCGCATGACCTGCAATGCTCCGGTAAATGAAGACGCGCGACCCCTTGAAGTGACAACTCATGCTCCCTTAAACGAACATTCACACATCGTTTCGTTTGTCCCACGTACTCTCTGCCGCATGATAATGGAATGAGATACACAACCTGTTTTACACATGTGATGTACTTGTTCGTTTTCTTATGATTTACAGTGCAGTCTCCTTTTACTTGCTTATTCTTCAGTGCATTTTCAACAATCGGGCATATGCGCCCTACCTTATGTTTAGCAGAAAACAGAACATTCACGTCGTACCTTGACCCTACGTTTTTGAGCCCATGCGCCAATCTGTGTACATAAGGAAAAACCGCTCTTTTGCTTTTTTCATCACACTTCGATAGACCACCTTTGTCCTTCACGAGCTTAACGCTCCTGACCATGGACTCGCACACAGAAGAAATTACCTTGTCGGGATAACCCGCATCCACTAAGCGTTTAGCTTGGTTATGAAAGGCAGAATTCGACACGTGCACACACGACTTCCTCAGTGAAGCATTTAAGATCGTCTTCGCAATGGCCCTCTTCACAATCTTAGAGTGACCAGAATTATAGTTTAAGATAGGCTTAACTGATCTTGGATCATATTTCCAGCACACATGATTTTTACCAAAGATTAGCTTTAGGTCCAGAAACTGAAGCTCGTAATTTTTAGGGACTTCGTGAGTAAAGGTGAGGCCCATACCGTGCTGATTAAACAACGTGAGAATTTCATCAACGTCTTCACGATGAATGTCATTTTGGAAGAATATCACAAAATCATCGACATAGCGGAAAACGGCACTGCAGAACTTGCTGAGGAGACCCTCCAGCTGCCTGTCAATGTATCCTAAAACAATGTCACTAATGATAGGAGCCACGCACGACCCTATGCAAACTCCGGACTTTTGTACATAAAGACTCCCCTGCCACGAAACAAACGTACTCTCCAGGTAAAAAGACAAAAGTTCAAGAAAAGATTCTAAAGAAATGCCGCAACCATCGATAAAAGATTCTTCATCGTTGTCATACACTATGCAATCCTTTATGCATTTGATAACCTGGGCATGCGGAAGGGAATAATACAAATTTTCCACATCCACGCTGAAGGCACTACGTAGGCTCAGTGAGTTAGTCTTCAGGTACTCGCACACAGAATCAGAATTCGGTATGCGGAATGGGTCAATAATTTTCAAGCGTGCAAGATACTTTTGCAGAAATCGCGACACAACTATCTGCCAGCTACCTTTTTCGGAGACTATAGCCCGGAAAGGCATGTCCTCCTTGTGCGATTTCACCGTAAAGAAAACCTGTAAATCCAAGTTTTTCGCTTTCTTAATGCCAGCCGCTAAACGTTGCAGATTCATCCCTTCTAACATAGAAAGTGCTCGGTTTTTTACTTCTGCGGTCTTCACCCTGACACCCTTGAAGTTTTTGTTAATTGCGGCCTCGCTCTTCTGTGAATACTCTTCATAATTCATAACGGCGAAGTAGCCTTCTTTGTCGGCTACTAGTACATGCAGTTTCCTTTCACAAAGAAAATCAACTAACGGCCTTAGCGGGTCCTTTTTACCCCGTCCCCTTCCCGTTCTGACAATGGTATCAACACAGTCTGAAACACACCTTGAACGTTCATCCTCTTTGGCACACCTTGACACCGCCCTCGCAGTGGCTATCTTTTCAAAGGGATTCAGGTGACATTGTTTTAGGATACATTGACAGACAGCTGGCGGGTCTCCTCAGCAAGTACTGCAGTGCCGTTTTCCGCTATGTCGATGATTTTGTGATATTCTTCCAAAATGACATTCATCGTGAAGACGTTGATGAAATTCTCACGTTGTTTAATCAGCACGGTATGGGCCTCACCTTTACTCACGAAGTCCCTAAAAATTACGAGCTTCAGTTTCTGGACCTAAAGCTAATCTTTGGTAAAAATCATGTGTGCTGGAAATATGATCCAAGATCAGTTAAGCCTATCTTAAACTATAATTCTGGTCACTCTAAGATTGTGAAGAGGGCCATTGCGAAGACGATCTTAAATGCTTCACTGAGGAAGTCGTGTGTGCACGTGTCGAATTCTGCCTTTCATAACCAAGCTAAACGCTTAGTGGATGCGGGTTATCCCGACAAGGTAATTTCTTCTGTGTGCGAGTCCATGGTCAGGAGCGTTAAGGTGGCGGTCTCACTGACGCCATCTTGGTTATGTTTAAAATTTTCCCACTAGGCTACGCCACTCGGTCAGAGAAGCGGAGAACGGAGAAAAAGAAACTCCGGCCGGCTCTGGGTGAGGAGGAGACGCGCTTCTACGAACGTTCATTCTAGCCGGGGACAGCACGCGAAGAAGCGAAGAATAGATCACAAAAAGAGGGGGGTGGGACTGGGGGTCTAAGGGTGGACACACTACAATGTTGTCGCCTTTCCTCTGGCTTCCTGTATTCTCTCCTTCGTGCTCCCCCAGTGAGCAAGTAATTGCTGTCCTTAGTCCCACTCTCGGAGCGGTGTGTACGTCTGTGCATGCATGTGCTAGTCCGTCTTTTTCTTTCTTTTTTCTCTCTTTGGTTTTTGAAATGTGTCTTTTTTTTCATTCAGATTTGAGGGCGACCGCCGCGACTGTCGCTGCTCACGAGCGATAGCTATGCTCCCCTCCATGTCTGCGCGGGCGGTCTCTTCTTTTATTTCACCTGCAGCCACCTCCCTCTGCAGTGTCGACAGTAAGCCTGTAAGGCATGGCACTTGACTGCGTGAACAACAATGATTTGCTGTTTTGCAAAATGTTTTGAAAAGGGTACCGTAAGCAAGCGAATTATAAAGCTTCTGGGCATGCGCAACTATAGCCCCATTCTTCTATGTGCATATGACAACCAGCACTATTTTTCTCTCGTGTGACTCCTGTCGTTGTCAATTTGCAAAGATGAGGTAAGGCTTTAGATACGATGTGGTTGTCTAAGCGAACGTTGGTCAACCGAAATGAAGTAAAAGGACCCCCATTTAGGGACTCTTCGGTTGTTTACAAATACTCAGCAAAGTTCTGTTTTGGTGCTGTCGACATGAGGCTGCCATGTATGAAAATTGGGGTGCTCCAAAAATGTGTACAGGCTCTCGATATCAGCAAACAGGCCTCCTCCATGTAATTAGCTCAGCGGTTGACTTCCATGCCGCATGGCCACAACTGCATTCTTGTTCACTGCGACGGAATAAATGCGACAGGCTTTCTTGTCGTCCGTGCACGGAAGTGCGCGATTGCGATTTTGCCTGCTGTCTACGACTTGTTTATAATCCAACACCTGAAGAATATAGTAAGGTATCATGCTTGTGAAATTCTTTTGAAAAATTTTGCCAGAATGGTACCCAGTTTCTTCTGTTTCATTTACTGTCTTCACTAAAGCGTGCGTGCGTTCATGTGTGTGCTAGTCATCTGTAATGTCTCTAATGGTGCACTTTAAATCCTGCATTATGTCGTAACACAAAGATTACTGTAATAAAGCGCAGTACACATACACAAAGCGTCCTACAAAGTGCGAAAATGTATGTACAACAATGCTACGCATGCACTTTGAGATTGCGATGGGCTGTTTGGAGGGCTTCATTGTATCATGTGCGGGATTTAGCCACAGTTGGCTTCTGTTCCAGCCTGGTGAATCTTCAAGCACAGTCGAAACAAGAACAGCCTATTTAGTACTGATACCGTGTGGCACCACATCTCTCATTTTCCTCTGCTTCACGTCCTACGACGGGAGGACGCCCACTTTACCTGTGATTATCACCCAAACTGGTAACGACAAAGCAATCACACCGGACGAATGAACACTTTTTGCCACATTTTCTGCTACACTGAGCGCTGTAACCCGACCCATGCTGTTAGTATCGAAGCGTATACTCTATTATTATTACAGCGTAAGCTGTTATGAGATCACAACAAGGGCCGTTTTTGGCGCCGTAGTTGTCTGCCGCCGCCGCCGGTGTCCGTGACCGCTATCGCGCAAATTTTAGAAAAAACAACCAGCACCGAGGATGATTCAAACTCACGTCCTCTGCGTGGTTTCGAACCCACACCCTTTGCGTGGCAGTCGAGCATTCTACCACTGAGCTTGAAAAACATGTGCTTTACCTGTGCTTGAAAAATCTTCGCTAAAAGACCTAAACAGATATAAGGTCTGCCGAGGAATGACATTAACAAATGCAATGTTACACGGCAGAATAATAATACGCCACTACACGTCGCGGAAAGGGGATTGCATAACGAGTGTGAGGAATCATTTCAAAGAACACAGGGCTGCCCGCTTTGTAGCTCTGAACCCATTACGGAGGCATCATCAACATCATCATTATGAAACAATCTTCTTCAACTTTGCTCTTCGATATACCTGATGGCGCCACCTCGAAAAGTGCGGACCGGTGCTGAAGAAGTGAATCGCAGATATACGCGCGCGGCTGCAGCATGCAAGCCACCGTCGGGCACAACAGACAGCTGTGCAGAAAGAAGCCCAAACCGCAGGTCGCCGTCGACGCCGGGCCGAGAGTTCGGTTCGTTCTCGGGAAAACGACGCCAAGAGACTCTCTAAGATGTTCAGTTATACAGATTTGCACGTTATAATACCGCAGTAATTATGGCGTAGTGGGTACTTCCCTACTTGGCGGCATGAGAGTTATGATTCAGGGGATATCTATCCCCTCACCCCCCTTACCTCTACTTGCACTATAGTTCCCTCAAGCGTTTAAAATGGCCTCTAAGAAGGTCGCTCCTCCAGCTAACGCTGTCACTGTCCTGCAGTTCCGCGCAGGCCTGGCTCTTTTATCGTTGTGGCGGTGGTGTCGAGGAGCGCTTCATGTTTCCTGCGCCTAAATATTTATTTTACTGCATCCGCTATCGTCCCCATCGTCCATTTTCTGTGTGAGGAGTCTACAAAAGGCGAGGAATGCCGACCACCTAACACACTAACAGCCACAAAAGTCGGCGAGAAATTACATCTGATACGGGTAGGACAGAAATGCACCCGTTCTTCTCGGCATTATTTCTGCTCCATGCCCACTTTTATGCAAGCTGTGACACAAACATCGTGAAAATTGCATGTTTTTGCGATGGTGCGTGAGGTATACGATTACGTCAAGAGAGAGGGGAAAAAAATCATGAGCCATTTCCTCTTCCGAAGGCGTGTGGCCAGAGTTGTGTGCACACGCAGAGGCGAAGCCGATGTTTGATGAGAGGTACGAACACATTTTACGGTCTTGAGCGGCCGCAGCGGTCATCACTACCAAAGGCGAAAACACACACACACACACGCCCGCGCGCGCGCGCTACTGGTGTTTATCGCATTTCTTGGTCGGTACGTTGCTCTTGAGCTGCGCACTAGATGCAGCCAACAACGACTGAGCCAACGACCCTTGAGTGAACGGCCATATTTACAGTCAAAGCGGTGTACAACAGGGGGGTATCACTCAAACGCTGGCGCGTAACTTATGCGCGTATGAATTAATTCACCTGAGCAAAGACTGACTGCCCCAAACGTTCCTTGCGAATCTCTTGGTCTCGAAGGAACCGCGAGACGTCCGCACAAAGACCACAAATTTGTAACATCCTGCTCGCAGTACACAAGGGAGGCGTTGCGCCCGAATATTTTGGAACAATCCCGAGTTTGCTAAGTGAAGCGTCACTGCAACCTTTTTTTGTGTTCTGAGACTTCGCGAAAAGAAATGACGGGAAAATCTGCTCGATCGATTTTCGAAGGTGCGGTGGTTACACGAAAAAGCGGGTGGGAAATGTGGAGATGAGACCACCACGCGAGTATGATGATAACGGAGATAAAATACCATATATGTCAACGAGAATACTATCTTATCACGTGTCTCAAAGCTTCGCTGGATTTCGAAACACGCAACATTAGAGAAACGCTTGGAGTGCTACAGGTCACCCAGTCATCCCTATCCCACTAAAGAGGGCTTGCTCAACGCTTTTCATTTTCTAATCGTATTGTTGAACCGAAGTCGCGTACAATAGGAGACACAACACAGTACCTTGCCGAACTTATCACGCTTCACCGTATGGAGAAAGTAACTTTGCAGATATCGTCGTACGAATCTGGAAAAACGCGGAAGGCGAAGGCAAGTTTTGCGTGCACTTCAAAATCGCTTGTGCGGTTACTGAGAGCGTCGAGCGGTGATTACGGAAGAGTAGGGGGCAGGGACATATGGTCATGAGGTAGGTGTGCTATTAGCTTATGCACGCAACATCTCGCAGTTCGTTTTTGAAGCACCCTCTTCAAGATAGCTTGTCACGCGTCACTGCACACTTGCACTGTTATGCCAAGGAGAGAGGGAGAGATTTTGTTCAGGCCATTGAATGAATATAGGGTGGGGCCCTCACTTTATATATACCTGTAGCGCCAAAAGCAGCTGCAACGCTATGTGCCATGGGTATCAGGCTTCGCTGGCCTTCACGTCACGCAGCATAGCCTCGTAGGATTTAGAGGAAATGGAAGAATAACCAGAAACTCAAATTCCAGCGTTACGTGAAATAACGTCGAGATCGCTCCGCATCCAAGGCACTTGCGTGTATAAAGGTAGGTTCGATGGTGAATAGGGAGCGCATATGCAGACCTGAAGTTGATGGGTTTGTTTGTGCGCGATTGCGTCCACATGCACCCGTCGCGCAACCGCAGCAGTCCCGTCCGTTGGTAGTGCAACATGTTGCGCGAGGTGACAGCGGGTAGCTTTTCCACGCCTGCGATGCTGGGTCTGGGTGCCGCTGTTGTATGTGGCGTTGAATGGTGCCACGAATGTCTTCGCTGCTCAAGCCTAGGGGACATCGACAGGTAACGGTAGGTGTGCACTTGCTGCGAGATCGTCGGCTATTTCGTCGCGGGGCACACCACACCAAGAGGAAGCCGCCGCCCTTTCCCTGAATGCCACTGAATGCGACCTCTCCCTCCTACTCCCTCCTTTCACTCCCCTTCCCGTGCGAGTGTTTCAGTTCAGGTTTCCTCAGATGAGAGACAGTTACCGTGCACTTCGGAGTCTCTACCGAAGTTTCTTTCCAAAGAATTTGTCGCTCAGTAGCGCAGACCACGGAGAAGTGGCAGGCATTGTGTCCTATTGGTTACACGTAGATAGCTCCCCTCTGTGCTTTCCTCTCTCACTCCCACTCCACCTTCTTTCATGTCAGCTGCTTGACCTAGACAGACACTGTGGTCACCAGTAATAACTTTCCTTATCTCCCCACCCTTCGAACATATCTTTCACAAAAAAAAAAAACAAGAAAAAAATGTACACCCCTGCGCGATGTTTTGGTCCGAGGGCTGCGGCATTGTCCAGATGTGAAGAAGGGGGACAATGGGTGCCTTCTCGCGCACAGCGGGAAGCAGAGGAGGGAAGCTGGACATGGTTCTCCGAATACCCGAATGCCGTGACGCGCGCGCTCACAGAAACCGGTCTCGAGAAGGGGGTAAAACTGTATGAGGCTCGCTGGAGGGAGAGTGTACCCGCTTTGTAATGTTTAGTGGCGCCGCTTTTGACAAACGTTGGAACTCAAGCGCAAGAGGTTGATTTTTTTTCTCACAGAGGGCACCACTGCTTGAAAGCAATTTTAAGATCTATTTTTTATCATAAATATTTAGCTTGAGGCGCTCCTCGGTAAAATTACTGAGCACAAGTCATCGTAAGACACCGTATGACTCCACTAAAGTGCAGTAATTGCCGTGAATTAGCATGTGCATAATGAGAAATGCCAATTTGTACCGACCTTGCCAGCAGAAAAATTAGCTAAATTCACTACGTCCGTTTTGATTTCCTAATGAGAAAAAGAGAATTTTCTCTTCATAGGATTTCAGAGAAGGGCTTCCTGCTTGATTATTCAAAATTTCAGAGCTTCAACATAAACAGTTTGGTCAATTCTTCAGTAATGCGTGGATAAGTAGAGCTCAAAATTGCCAAATTGAAGTAATAATAACTCGTGACGTGTTCATCAGAATGTAACTCAACTTCGCGCAGATGATAAGTAGACTACGGTCTAGGAAACTACCAAATGCTGTTGTTCTGCGTTGAAAAGGACAAACGTTATTCGATCATAAACTTCTATTGTTTTGGTCATTTTCATTGGAGTCTGTACAAGTTCCTGATTGCCTTACACGAAATTTCTCTTCATAGAATTCTGGAATGACATTTCATTTAAGGGCTCAAAAAATTTCATTTCCCTATGCTGAGTAGTTTTGCTGGAAACTCAGTAATGCGGAAGCTTGTATGCCAAAATCACCGTTTCTTGCTCCCACTGTTTTCACTGTCGTTACTTAACGCTTCAGTCTAGGCAATAATGATAAGTGTAGTAGGAAAGCGAAGAAATTAAGCTTTCTTACGCTGTATAGCTTACATCTGCAAAACCAGCGTAGAAAGCACAGCGCGTTCGCAAAAAACGACTAAAATGCGGAGAGCGCGCCGCCGGAGTGGGACCGCCACCTTAAGCTCGTGAAGGACAAAGGTGGTCTATCGAAGTGTGATGAAAAAAGCAAAAGAGCGGTTTTTCCTTATGTACACAGATTGGCGCATGGGCTCAAAAACGTAGGGTCAAGGTACGACGTGAATGTTCTGTTTTCTGCTAAACATAAGGTAGGGCGCATATGCCCGATTGTTGAAAATGCACTGAAGAATAAGCAAGTAAAAGGAGACTGCACTGTAAATCATAAGAAAACGAACAAGTACATCACATGTGTAAAACAGGTTGTGTATCTCATTCCATTATCATGCGGCAGAGAGTACGTGGGACAAACGAAACGATGTGTGAATGTTCGTTTAAGGGAGCATGAGTTGTCACTTCAAGGGGTCGCGCGTCTTCATTTACCGGAGCATTGCAGGTCATGCGGTTGTCGTCCCATTTTTAACAAAACCACCGTCATTTTCAAGCATCCTAACCAATTGACAAGAGAAATCGCTGAGGCCTACCATATAACGATCAGGGACAGCACGTGCATAAGCAAACCATCAGTCACCCTCCATGAAAAAGAACTTGGGTATTTATTGCACTCCTGATTATCGCGAAAGTGTGACAAAGCTTCCTTGGTGCATCTCTTGCTCTGCGCATGTCTCGATGTAATGCTGTCAGTACATATATATCTGTCACCTTCTTCCAATAAAAATACAGTTGCGAGTCAGCGCCGTGTTGTTAATTTCCTTCTATTGTCCTCGTCTATGTTGCGCTGTAACCAAGTGAACAAAAAAAAACGTGTCCTTATGTTAGTAAAAACTTAAATGGCAAGAAGGGGTGATAAAACTTATACTGGTGTCACACGGGCACTTTTTTGTGTCACACGGCATTTTGTAGGCTTTCAAACTGACAGTCCATCGTCTCAACGGTCAAGCTTGAGCTGCTACACGGGCAGTTTCGATGGTCGTCGAGACGATAACCCATCAAGTCGACAGAGTACCCTACAACTCCTCCGAGACTTCAAAGGCCGTTGAGCGATGGAAGCGGAAGCGGCGCGAACTCCGCGACTGGCACACCGGCACCTCCCATGCACATTAGGTTTGGAGGCCACAGCCATATTTATGTCGTATCAATAAGTAGAATCACACACTAGTGAGAAATATTGGAAACATGCCAAGAGGCCAGCGTTCTCACTTTATTGCATTAATTCTAGAACAAATATGCTGCCACTGCCATAAAAAACAAACTTTATACAGCTAGTCGGAAACACTGCATGTAGTGCCATCTGGTTTGTACGACTCAAACCACTTTTGAGGCTCACGCTAAGGACTTAGGCTTAGCAGTGTCAAAATCGGCACGTTTTCTGAATAATGACTTGAAAATGTTTTGGTACACGAGATTAAGAGAAAGCTCAATTTAAAGTTGTTTCTTGCCGTTGGTGCGAATAGCAAGCAACTAGTGCAAATCAGAATTGAAGCGGATGTTTTGGTTGCCGCCATGTTATTGCTAAATCATTCGGCGACTCAATGGCCATTCAAAACTGCCATATAGCAGCACCAGAACTTATTTTGAGTCTAAAGAGTTGTGGGCTTTTCGAAGGTCTTCACCTCGAAGGCCTTCCAATGTGCCCGTGTGACACAGGTCTTACATCTGTAGTGGATAGAAGTAAATGGTATGAGTGCCATCACGCATACAAACTCAACGATGGTAGCCGCGACATCAGCGTAGTCACCTGGCAATTAAATGTCAATTCTGCGCGGTCCTTCTGTTCCTACAAGGTGGTGATCCTGACACCTCCCACATTTCAACCATATACATCACCAAGCTTCTTGACACTATGGAACCAGCTGCTGGAGAACATCTCGAAGGAAATGGAACATCATCAGTCCCACATTTAAACATCTCGACTTCTGGCTTTCGGACTGTGAACTCCAGTTTGTCCACATCGACGCACAGTTTCTCAATCACTGAGCCACACCTCAGGTGGCCAGGTGTGAGATCGTGAGTGTGCTCGACCCAAGCACTGAATCTCTGGTCAGCGACATCTTGATCACCCCTCCTCCTGCTGACCAGTACAACACCTAAACTAGGGGGACTTCAGCACACCACAGACTAAGTCATGACGTATCTGACAGCTACTCTCACTGGAGGAACTTAGTGACAGAAAGCCAACCGAGCTGCTTCGGTGCGTGACAACTCAGAACCACTCCATTATCAGCGGACTCCAGAATCCTTCAGGAGCTTTTCCTCCACCATCTACCAAACTAAGTGGTAATTAAATGCTGAGTCCTTGTGAATGTTCTGTTTTTACTAAAGCTGTGCGAATATTCGTATTCCCAAATAATTTTCTAATAGCATTTGCTATTTGATTTGATTTGCACTCAAGTTTCTTTATTCAAATCATTCAAAGTTTGTAATTAAGGAGCCAAATATGATATGTTTCACGACAAGTGGCCCATTCACGCATGTAGTACGGCTCACCACATAACACTTGTGTACTGCGGCAAAGCTTGCACTCGCATACAACGACAATGCTATCACTCACATACAGAGGCAAAGCCAGCACTCGTGAACTGCAGCAAAGCTAACAACAGTGTACAGTGACGAAACTACTACTCGCGTACTGCAGCAAGGCTCACATTTGAATTCTGCAGCGAAGCTAGCACTCGCACACAGCGGTAAAGCTAGCCCTTGCACACTGCAACAAAGCTGTACTTGACAGCACTCATGTACTGCAGAGAAACTAACACTTGCATACTGCGGCAAAGTCGACACGTGTACCGCAGTGAAGTTAGCTCATGCATATGCATACTTCTCTGTTGGACTTCTTTTTCTAGAGACTGAGTACTCTGGTTGTGCAATAAATTTGTTTTAAATGCGGAGCATTTCTTAGTCGCACGATGTTGCACTTCGGCGTCGGCAGCGCCGTCACCACCCCCACTGCGCATGCGCGGCTCGTCTCGTGCCGGCCCACTGGGCGTTCAGGAAGCCGAGCATGCGCAGTGGGGGTGCGGACCTCTCCCCCGTACTCCTCTCCCTCGAACGTGGGCGGTGTGCATATAAGCGGTGGAGCGTGCGTTCGGAATTCAATCCATCACTTGGGCTGCGCGACGCTTCTGCGAAACGGCAACGCCGAGATGCGGATTCCGAACTTCGTGCACAGTCGGCAACCCTGCTTTTTAATAAAGAAAAAAAGAACTGAGCAAAGCGTCTAGTGTAGCGTGATGTCACGCTGTAGTAAACATGGTTTACGTCGCTGCTGATGGTTGATCCGTCATGCACCGCCTCGTTTTGGCATGCACGCTCGCACCATTTTCACTCCTTCGTGTCGCACATTTGTGAAGATTCGGACTAAGCGCGCTTCGAGGATCATTCGAAACAACTGCCAGTTGTAACCGAATTACCGAGCATTTCGTGCCATTAAATAATGCGCTTGCTTGACTGGACTAGAGGATAAGTCCAAATTATCCGAATTAACGAGAGTCCTAACGAGCTTTTACCGTGTATATCATATGGGGTTTAGCACGCGATGTCGCTATCAGCGGGGGGACGTTGTGTAGCTGTAGTTTTGTTTCAGAAAGTCGGTGCATTCCTTTTGGTGCAGCTTTGGCGCAGGTTCCCCAAATTTCAGGGAAATGTAGCAGGATGTAGCAGCCTCCGCGCGTCGGCGCAGTGGTAGCATCACTGTATCTATCTGCCTACATCCCAGCGCTTTCCTGGTCGTCTATGCACCTGATATAACTGAATATTTGCATGGTAGAGTACGAATGCATGATGAAGATGGATGACTGATCTTAGCACCACTAATATGATACACTCGTCATGTACGTCATGTCCACAAGGCGCCCTTTATAGCCAAGCCTGGAAACTACGCCTGTCCTTCTTCAAGACAATTTAACTGCACTTGCTGAGGCAATTTTCCTGCACTTGCCTTAGCAGGTACAGAGCAGCCAAAAGATGCACAGTATGCACTTTGTTGTAGATTCTTTTTTTATCCCCCCCACCTCACCGCCTTTTCTGCCCCTTGTGGTACACCCTGCTCCTCCCTTTTTGTTTTCTTCAGCTTTCATTTACCACTGCTAGACTAGACAGGGGTGGTGGCTTCACCCCTCCCTAGATACCCAGAGGCTTTGTATAGGCCTTCCACAGTTCTTTTGCTTTCTTGAGCATCTTTTATACCCTCCCTGCAGGCACTGAACAGAAAGTGGAGAGACAAGACCTGAGAAGACAGGGTGGCCCTAGCAATTTGGTCCCTGAACTGATATTGCTTTATAGCTGGCTACCCTAGTGGGTTTACCTATCTATTCTCGGGGTCTTCTGCACTCTCCCTGGTGGGGAGACAACAAAAGAACCTGAAAAGAGATGGCAAGCTAGCAGTTACTATCACTTGTTGGACTTCCAACAAGAAAACAATGGAATACAATTTTTCCTCCTAGGTACCGATACCCAAGAGGCTTTCCCTATGTAGTCTTGGGTTCTTTTGTGCTCTCCCTGGCGAGGAGACAAAACGGTGCAGCTCCCCTCCCCATCAGGCCTCTACAATCAGCTAGGGGTGGGGGTCCACTGTACTGGGAAAGTTCTAGAACCTGAGAAGGCAGGGTGAGCTAGCAGTTACTAACACTTGTTGGACACCTACGATAAAACACTGGAATAGTTTTTACTCTTAGGTACCTAAGTGGCTTTGGCTATGTAGTTGTGGGTCCAGAACTTTTGTACTCTCCCTGGTGGAGAGACAGCAAAACACAGCTGCCCACCTCTTACAGCCCCAACAATAAGCTAGGGTTGGTGGTTCATTGTACTGGGAAAGTTTAAATTAAGAGGAGGGTACAGTGAAGGGGTTCATCTTCTTTAGAGGACTGTTTTTTTTTTCATTAAGTCTATTTGGAATCAAATAAACATACTTACGTTGTTCGGTATATCCAGAAATTCATATTAACTGAGTTAGTTTTAAGGGGAGTCTACTTACATGCAAGCGACTTTAAAAATTGCAAATCTAGTGAAAAAGTGTTTCTGCCATCAAGATACGCATATTTCCTTTCAGGAAAACCAAAAAAAAATTTTGCACGACTAAGTTTAGTCATTTTTCTGTGTCCAGGACCTGCACCTGAAGCAGGTTTGTCAAGAACCACCTGTTTGTTCAGATCAGGATCTGCACAGCACAAACAAATGCACATCACCCCCATAACGAAACTATAATTTCCTTTTTCCGTGCGACAGGTGTACAAAAGCAAAAAGGTAAGGTGTGCAGACGAGGACGCAAGGAAAAAAGAAGTAATCAACACAAATGCCCCATTACCTGCTTGCATTGTGAACCCTTACCATCCATCTCAGCTTTCTGTCATATAAAAGCACACCAGTACACAGTGGAAGGCGTGTCTGGGATTCGTTTCCTTCGTTTTGCTACATTGTGACAAAGAATGGGAAATAAGCAAAGACACACAAGCAACCGGGCATAGTGCTGTGCCCATGGTTCACATGCCCTCACTTTTTCCTCGCCTCTGTCGTGCTGTAGCAAAATAAACTCTCACAAACTGGCACAGTTTGCAGTGGTTCTTTAACACGCTACCTTTCATGTTTTATGCTACATTGCCAGAAAGCGCACACCTTGTTTAGCAACAGAGGGTCTTCATCAACCAGTGAATCCACCATGGAGGAAGAGTCCAATGGGTGTCTGGCACGATCTTCAAGTTCAGCAAACTTCTCGTGAACCTCCTCCCAGCCGTCATCTAAGGAGAGAGAATTCAATGCATCACAAAAATGCTGCAAATACATTACCAAAGACTACTATATCACTTTAAAGACTGGATTTACGGCAAATGATGTAAAACACAAAGGTTCATGTCAGATTTCATGTAAAGCTACCCCATTTTAGACAGGAGTACATTCATCAAAAATCTAAAAGCCTGTTTGCTAACAAGACCTTACACAACTGTGCATAGGTTATGCATACGAGATTGAAAATCAATCAACTGGTGACCCCCCTAACATTCACCCAAGCGCAGCATTATTTTTGCTTAAAAGGGCACTAACACTAAAATTTTGCTGCTCAAACAGCCTGCGGGATTGATTTTCGTGGACAGGCACATGTCATCTACCAACTGTGAAAGCAGCCCAGAAGGCAATTTAAATGAATATTGAAGTTCATGTGCCAATTGAGCGCTACATGCCACATATAGCAACATCAACAACAAAAAAGGTGACCCCAAGGGGACCCCCAACTTCCACATCATCACCACAGCAGTCAAGCTCCAAGAAGTGCAGCCCGCAATGGTGACGTCATAGCTACCATTGCCCCTTTGTCCCCCGTGCCTGCATTCGTAGACTTCCGGCAACACCAGACCTCAAGAAAATTGTTGCCACCCGGCGACGACAACAGGAACAATGACAATGCGCAGGGCGTGCGACAGGCGAAAGAAAACATGCACATGCCACAGGTTGTGCGGAAGTGCGTCATGGTTCTGGGTGTTCGCTTGGTCAAATTCGTTTACCCAACTGCGAATGGCAAGTAGCACCAGTTGCAATCAGCCCCGGCTTGTCATTTTTTTAGCTCTCCCAAACCACAATCGAAACATGCCAGAAACAAACAGACCGCAAATAATTGTCCGCCGCGCTCTGGAGCAATTCATGTGCTGTGTTATGACTAACAGTTCTCCAGCTACATATTGCAGCAAAAAAGAAAAAAAAACAAGAAAGGTTTTGTGTCAGCAACCCTTAAAGGGACAGTAAATAGAAAAATCCACGTATCCCTACGAAGTGAATCGTGACGAGTGGGCAAAGCACTGGGGATCGTTCGCTGTTACCGTGAATCACCCATGATATTGCCCACTCGCGCATGTGTATACTTACACAAGTGTTGTCATTTATGCTTCTGGTCTTAATGAGGTTCCTGCGCTCCTGCGTCTATAGTGTAAAGAGTTTTGGATCACTTTTAGTTATCACACACACGCTGCGAATCTTTACTGTTCAACTACGCACAAGAGAAATCCCCCACCAGCACTACATTGCAGGTCAACATCCAGTGCCTACATAGACGGGGTGGCCGGTGAACGGTTGTGCAGCACGAGCAGTCTGATTTTTTTTTTTTTTTCCAATCACAGAACTCTCCAGCAGATGCTGCCTGCGTCGGCGTTGTCTCTCACAGGTGAGGGCGCGTTCTCGTTCCTTGCAAGCTGGTACAGCATTCATTGCAGAAAGAGCGTTTCCATAGTCAACGCGTGCCGTTCGCTCTCTCATGGCAGCAGACGATGCTGTGCCATGAGCGCAGACAATGGACAACGTGGACGGACAAGCCTCGACCCTAAGGTGCTTCGCCCCTAAAATGATCTTTATTCGAACTAGTGAGTTATTGTTTCGGAATACTAGAAATACCACTCTTGTGAAGACACGACACTTTGCGAGCTAGAAAAACACACAAAAAGAAAATACATGTGGCAATGACGCTGTAAGGTTCTCCCACACTAATATGCATGAAATGCACACCTTTAAGGCCTATATAAATGGTAATATGATGATATACATTACAGGTTTCATCAAACAGCACTGTAAGCCAGCCCCAGCGCAATGGACACTACGATCACATATGAGCACAGTCTCAAAAATCGCTGAAATCGCTATCAGAGTCGCAGGACGACCGTGAAATTGTCATTGTTTTCATGCCCCATGTGTAACTGACCACAGACGACAGAGATGCAGCAACGCCATCACAAACTGCTGTCCCTACGTGGCTTAAACGTACGTCCGACTCTGTTGACACGTCACTAGGAAACCGCCCCCTAGAAATCGAAACCGAAAGTACCATGATACTCTTTTTGGGGTTCTCCCTGCCAGTTCTCTCACTTACAGCAACAATACGAGAATGTAAAAAATTCGTGTGAGTACTCCTTTAAGCACAATCCGCCTTTTGCATGTCTGTATGCACCCTCTTGCGGCCACGGGCACGAAACAAGATGTACGGCGTCGCTCAGAATGTGTTGTCTGCTACCGCAGCGTTTCTCTGGCACAGCATGGTTGGGCAGCGCCACACCATAGCGTGCATAGCGCTTATTTTAAATTTGAAACTCTGTACCCACTTCTAGCAGGCATCGCAAGCTTTGTGAACACCAACAGCGAAAAGACCCACCCATGAGAAAGGCTCTGGGGTCTAGAAACAGCATGAGATGCCGCCCAAATGCGGAAGGGAAAGCAAACACCGCTCGCTTCCTATATGGACATTCAGTTGAGGGGTGGTATCCAGTTTCTTCGAGACGGTGTGCCAAAAGTGGAGGTATGTCGCATGAAAGCATATGCACCTGCTTCCGAAAGAGCCCGTGGGCCTGCCTTCCACAACACCAGAAACAATACGGCTTCCCCTCTCAAAATTGTGGCTAAGCTCATGCTTGCATGTACTGTAAATGAAACAATGTTCTGTTTACTCTTCATATTTGTGCCGTTTTTCGTTACTTGCCTCCCCCTTTTAAATCTCTCCTCGCAAAAATGAAGGAGTCTTCTTGGTGCACTTTTCACGGAAGTTCACGGACATCTAGCTGTTCTCTTCAATACGTGGAAGTTGGCCCATACGGAGTGCGGGAACGCAGCATGAAAACACCAGGGATCGATATTTGTAGAACACAGCCCTCGGGCCTGCGGTACTACAAACCAGTAAAGCCCCTAAAAAACAAGTTTGCACGGCTGTGGTCAAGGTCACGCTATCTGCTAAGAGACATGGGGATATTTTTTTTTTTTATGGGGACATTTTGTATTTGCGCTATTTGTTATTTTGTTGTTTTTCGCTTGTCCCCTTTCCATTTCTTCCTTCGAAAATGAACCAGTCGTCTTGGTGCGCTGAGGGTGAATGGACGTGTTGCGTCTTTTACAACTCCGGAAAGTTTCTTTCCATTTAAGCATACAGAGAGATAGCTCGAGCTCAATCTATGTAAGGTTTTTGGTCTAACTCTAACTCCTTTGTATCACCTTTCTTGTGTACTAGGATTATATTAACTATTTTCCAGCTGAGCGGTACATTTGATGTCTTGATACACTTCATGATGTGTGGCGCAAGTTTTTCAAATATGATGTCTCCTCCGTCATTGATCAAGTCGGCTGTTATGCCGTCTTCACCTGCTGTAGAAGGGTGGTCATGTGGGTGAGTTGGAGCTGGTTAGGCATGTTGACGGTCAGCGCAAAACGCGAGGGCAAAATGTACTGCGGGAAATCCCTATGACGGCTTTTCTGACTTCGTCAGCGGTTATACATGGAATTTCAGTGTCCTCCTCTGATTTGATTTCCACTAAAGTAGCATGGTCTGAGAGCTGTACAGTTCAGAGGAGAAATCTTCTGCTATCTTCACTATTTCTTTGACGTTGTTGATACCGTTATCTTGTTTGTCTTTTAGCACATGCATTTAGTTTTCTCTTAATTGCAGTTTCTTTTTGACTGATTTAATGCTGGTACCTTTCTCTACTGCTTTCTCTATTTCTTTCACGTTAAAGTTCCTTACACATCTCTGCCTGGTTTTACTGATCAGCCTCAATAATTCAGCGAATTCTATTTTATCTTTTGACAAAGTCACTTCCATCTGGTGGCATTTTTTCTTTTATTACGTCTTTAGTGGACTGGGACTTACATCTTGCTTTATTTTTCTACCCCCCGGCTTCTATCGCTGTTTGGAAGATCACTTTTGTTGTGGTTTTGTTTACAACTACTAAATCTTCATCGTTTTTACCTAACGCATCAAATCTGTTTTTTAGTGCAACTTTGAATTCTTCATTCTTTGCTTTGATTACCCCTAAGTTTGCCTTTCTTTTTAGTAACCAATTTAGTTCTTACTTGCTTTAGGTTAAGTACAATCTTTGCCCTTAGTAATCTGTGATCACTACATTTTATCTTGGCTACTACTTCTACGTCTTGAATAATGCCTGATTGCTCGCATCGTACCGTCTCACATATTGTAAATTTTCGCAGTTTTCTCTCTGTAGCATCAACAAGTAGGGGCGGCGGACATTTTAGCTGCATTTAGTAACAAATGCCAACTTCATTACGTGCCGTACAGCGCTTGCAACAAGCTGCGTGCAGTGACTCCAGTGCAGATGTCTGCCGCAGTAAGTCACTCACTGATGTGCCTTGGGAAGAAAGGGTGTGCGGTCTGCCGATTTAAAAATTCTCTTCAGCAGCATGCTGTGGGGACAGCTTCTCCAACTTCACGCGCGTTTTCCGTGTTGCAACAAAGCCGTGCGCTCTCCAGGATTTGTATCAGTGCCACTTTAGGATGGGGCAGAAGTGTGCCGCACCAAACCATAATAGTGGCCCATCCTGCAAGGCGAAGCTAATTACTTTCTAAATTCCCAATGGCTCAGTGAAATTCCAGGTGTACGCCCATGTGATACCAAGGAAAGATCGAGAGCTCATGCCCCATCCCATGACTATGTTTGCGAGAAGCGTTTCTCTGACAGTCGCATGAAGCAGCAATGTTAAGGTGAGCTTGGTGGCGAAGTCCTCAACAAACCGAAACGGCCTGTCTTGTTACTAGACACCGTACCCTCAATATTTCTGCGCTGCCTCAGCTACCTGTCTTCCGTTTGCAAAAAAAAAAAAAAAAAGGAGACAGCCCACTGGACCTAACACGAAGTGCACAAAATGTGCAAACACAAAGACTTCGGTTGTTCAACATATATGCTCGCTGCTTGCCACAATGAGGAAAATGAGAGTGTGTCCTCTCACGTACCTTCGCCAAGAGTCCAATGCCTTGAACAATAAGGTAGCAAACAACGGCATATGTATGGTTGAAAGACAAAATGGCGCTGTACCGATAGCTCTGGTGCCGACCTAACCAACCGAGCTCGCGCTATCAAAGAATTATAAAATATCCATTCCACAAAGGGTTCTGTGCAGGTTGTTGCTGTGTAGGCAGCACTTTAAGTCTGTCAGATAATATGCAGCTACCGAGAACGTGCGAGAAATGCATAGACTACAGCGAATCGGCACCGGTTGGCCTTGAAACGTTGAACGGACAAGCTTCTGAGGAGAGCGCGACACGCGTTTCTCTTTCTCCACAGCCAGCTCGCACGGCAGAAGGCATGTCGGCATCACGCCCTACGGCATGACTTCACCGAACTGCCCGAGAAAGTGCTGTTTCCCCTAAAAAATTCTTGGTCCACGGTCAGCATTGAACTCCTTGAATTCGTTTTGCATCTCCTCAGTATATCTGGCTATTTCAACCCATTGAGTGAGCATCAAACTGGAGCCTTCAAACAAAAGACATTCACATATGTGCTGCAACAACGAAGGAAGAATATTTTAGGAGGCGCAACTCGGCTCCTCGACCATTCGCAATAATGTCATGCTGAAGTGCCGATGGTGGACGTCCATTACAGTGCCAACTACCACACGGAGACAAAACTCTCACGGCGGAAAAAATCTTTCCGACGCGCTAAACACGGCTGGAACGTGCTGCCCACTCTTGTCGTCTGCACGTGTACAGCTGTCGGTGGAGCAGCTTGAATGGAAGCGTGATGCATGCGAGACATTAGGTAACAAAAAGTGCTTTCGCAAACCTGTTCGAGGTGCTACGAAGTAGGGACTGATCTATAATCGCCTGGACAGTTTGTTTTAACATTTTCACCTTGACTTGCTAAGGCGGAAGCTTTATTTGTGGGGGAAAAGGTGCACAATATTCCTTAATGATAAAGAAAAGGAATTCGCGCATTCTGCCCGCAGTTACACGAAATTGTAAGCATGCCATGATCTTCGGCAGGTTTCTTGTATGGAGCTTTGTCGTGATGGGTCTTCAATTCTCACTGCTTTAAGTGAGCGGCAGAAATTGATCTGCTTGTGCCGTCTGCTCACATCTGCCCGAACATTTGCAGAAAATATTTAAATTCTGTCTTCCAGCACAGTAAGCGCTCATGTTACACACCGGGATCTTTTATGGCATACAGTAATAAACTGCAATTTTCTTGTTCAGTTACATCGAAAAATTTTGAAAGCGTCAAGCCGTATCATGCATGGCTTTCTGTACGCACCGCGTTATGGCTGCATACCGTCTGCTATTCAAAGCGTGCTAAAGTCTGTTTCCCTAGTTTACTCGTACAAAAAACGGGGTCATAAATAATAAATACCGAGAAGAAATCGGTAATAAAACAGACCACGTATATCTCGTTCCTTCTAAGAAAACGACGTTCGTGTAAACTGTTCTTATTTTTTTACTTTTTAGGCATGCAACAATGTTGAGCGAGGTGCCAGCGGGCAGAAGCAGATGATGTCCACTGCCACTGACGACCGCGGCGGCGCATGTTCCCCTCCCCAAGCGGGAGGGGAAAACAATTGTTCCTTTCTCTGCTGCCAGGGGCGCTGTGCCTATGTCCACCTACTAGCGATGGCACATACGAAGCTGTGCATTTCCTCCTCTCCCAAAGTGACATTATCGCGACCGGCGCACGCGCTGGCACGGGCCTGGAGTTTCACTTCCTATAATATTACTCCGTGCCTGCGACATTGTTCCTTCCAAAACCTGGTCGCAAACCGCCTTATAAATGATCACCTGGTCGTTTTACCAACCAAAACAAGTGGTGTTAAAAGAAAGTGAGTGCCTTATTTCACTAGTAGCCAGCTTGCATGACCAAGGCAACCACATAATTCGAAAATAAATATCAAACCCAGCACTCTTCGAAAATCCCGTGCCAGCAAAGCAAAGCGCTGCCCACAGTGAGCATGACATCCCACAATACCATGGCCCCCATGCCGAGCGTTTGTAGCTTTCATGCCATGCAGCATCACACTTAAGAGTCGCACTATTCGAACCACTTTTTCTTTCTTTTCTAATGCTATAATTTGGTTGATTCCGTAACACTGTTAATGTGGAGGGGTGTCGTAGAGACACACCTCAACTTTTCACAACTTTCCTTGCAGCAAGAGCCAACAGGCCAAGTGGGTTGCTGCCGTTTGTCATGTCAACTGGTTCCTTCACGAACACTCGAGACACTCGGTACATTTTACAGGCACGTGCTGGGCGTTCATCACGTTAGATGAAAGGGTAGCACGAATGATGTGAATTGTACAGACAGGTGCGCTGCCTTCCTTGGTCACATTATCATTAAAGCATCAGATCCCTTCATTTTGTTGTCCTCTGAGCATTTCTCTAGGTGAAGCTTGTGGAGAAGAAAAAAATTCACAGCATATCCACGGAGCGAATGATGATGAGTGGGCGAAGCTCCAGATGTTCATCATACATCGTGCCGAGTTCCAGATTATTTAGTTAACGCGTACGCTACGAATCCTTATGGTTTAACTACACACAAGTGAAATCTCCCACCGGCACTTCATTGCAAGTCAAGATCCAGTGCCTATATATATATATATGGGTGGCCGGTGAACGGTTCTCCAACGCGAGCAGTCGGTATTTTTCAATCAAGAAACTCGCTAGAAGACGCTGCCTGCGCCAACGTTGTCTCTCGCGGGTGAGGGTGCGTTCTCCTTCTTTGCGAGCGTTCATCGAAGAAAGAGCGTTTCCATAGCCAACGCGCGCCTTTCGTTCTCTCTCTCTCTCTCTCTCTCGCGCCGGGAGGCACGCACTCACACTCGCCCTGGGCGAGTGCCTCCCGGCGCGCGAGCTCTTGAGCGCGAGCCTCCCAGCGGCGCGAGGTGGCTACATACATACATACTACTACTACTACTACTACTACTACAGAGGAGGAGGGAACGACCCACACCCTAAGGAGCTTCGCCCCTAAAAGACAATGCAGCTGAAGGTGAGCACAGGTGCGGAGATTTCTCTGGGTCAACAGACTAGAAGCGCTGCACGACGCTCATTTTGCGGTTTGGGCCCACTTCGTAAGGCTCGTCCCAGGCTCATGATAACAAGCCCCGGCATGGCCCTTCATTCAACATTACCTTTGCCCAGAGCCAGTGTGTGTATGTGCAGGCTTGGCTGGGGCATGCTGGAGGCTCGGCCAGGGCATGCTGGGCATGCTGCCACGGGCCACCATTGTATTTCAGGACATAATGTTTCTTACGAAAGTTTTGTTTGAAGCTCTGATTCAAGGGAGCGAAGTTTAGATGGATCAGGTGGATGTTATCAGCATTTTGTCACTTTATCTTGGCAAAGAGTGCTTAACACCGTGCCATGCATGACATTCACATGTGCTTGAAGGTCCGTCTTAGGCCCTTTAATCTAAGGGCCCCAGACCGGACCAGGCCATTGGCTTGAAGGCCGAGCCCGGACCGGGCCTGCGGCTTCAAGCCCGAGCCAAGCTCGAGCCTGCCGACAAACTTTTCGGGCAGCCCGGCCCAGCCCATGGGCTGTGCTGGGCTCGGGCTTTCGGGCGGACCCGGGCTTGTGCAGTGCTTGTGCAGGCCCGAGCCAAGCTCGGGCCTGCCGAAAAACTTTTCGGGCAGCCCGGCCCAGCCCATGGGCTGTGCTGGGCTCGGGCTTTCGGGCGGACCCGGGCTTGTGCAGTGCTCTATGACAGACACCTTCAAAAGCACGTTCTTTAGATGCAACTGCTGTTTGAGACTTCAATAAGTTACCATCTAGGCAGAACAATGTAAAAACAGACGCCGACGAATGTCTGTCACTGTGAAATGGAAAAATAAGGCACGCATAGAAAAAATCCCCTGGCTGCGGCATGCTCGTCTCTATGCACGAAGTACCAACTCATGGATCATGCTCATCTGAAATGACCGTGTCGCTCTCATTTGCACAAATTCGCTTGTTGAAATGGCTGGGCTCCCCCGTTCTCATCAATTGGTCTGACTGGGATGCTTGCTGGCAGGTTGAACATAAGCAAGATTCACACCCTTCATCGTCGGAACCAGTGCTGCTTATACTTGACAGCGTCGGAGAACTATCACAGCTCTGTTTCGTTAATATACATCACCCCAAACACCAATAAAAACATGCAGTGAGAACTAAAATCATGATACGGCAAAAGCAAAATTCGGTGAAATAGCTGCTGTCAGAGCACCGTACTCGTGGTGAAACGCATCGATCTTGAAGCACAGTAAATGCCCTCAAAAACTGCACATGTAACTTGCAGCTGTTGCAGCAATAATAATAATAATAATAATAATCATAATAAAGGTACGCTTATACCCATTTGTATAATCAACAGGTGCGAGCAATCAAAAGCACCGAACGAACGGTGCAACTAAGTACAGGGTAGAAAGCTTTGAGAGTCCCCTGCACGGTTCCATGTAACGTCATGCTGCAATGGCTGTGGCTTATCGGCCGCTGCGCTGGAGTTTCGTACACATACAAATAAGAAGCTGAATAAAACTACAGAAAGCTCAAGTTGGCTCAGAAAAATCACCATTGTGTTCCCCGCACGCACAAGTACATGACATGTCTGACAGTTTGTAGTGTTTACAATATCAGCGAACAATACCTTTCATAGAGGGCTCCAAAAATTTCGATCACCTGGGGTTCTTTAACACACATTGCAACACACTGCACAGAGCATGGACCTCAACAATGCTCCTCCATCAAAATGCAGCCGCCGCAGCCGGGATGACGACGAAGAGAAAGATGACAACTGAGAAGCAGAAGGTTGGAATCTCATGCACGTGAGAGCGATGAGCGACCCAACCTAAATCCTCAGCACAGCACTCATTGACTGCTTGCAAATCAGACCTCGTGCAAGCTATGGGTGGAACGATACTTCATGTGATGGCTCTGCAGTGTTAGCAGCTACTGAGTACCAATACTGGGTTGATGCATGCGGTAATAACTTAAAGTGAACCGTTTTGCTCTATAGAACGACACTGAATATGCCTGAATGTATTCTACTAGTTTTGTTTGGTGTTTCAGCAGCTCTTTACACGTTTGCATGTGCGATAACCAGCAGAACATCGCTTACATACAACCTGTACCAGCTTCTTGCAGCTGACTGGGCAACTTCCCAGAGACTGTTCCGGCATTTCCAAAAATTGAGCAATCGACCAAGCAACCTATAACACAACGGCTTGTTTAGTTGCACATCCCGCTCAAATATGTGTGCATGCAGTTCTGGCTGAAGACTACAATATTATGTGTCCTGGTAAGGTGTATTTTTGCTTTAGGTGAAAAATTTACAGATCTTTCTTGCATAAAACTGCAGCAGCAGTCTTGGCAGCTTTTCAGCAACATTCAGTGCCTTTTCAGTAGTGTCATACATGTGGAAGAATTTTTAAAAGCGTAAAATAAGTGGTTCGATGGGGTACAGCCTGTTAGAGTACCATATAAGCATGTATTACGTTCCATGTTGATGATGCGGCATGTGTGCTGTGGTGATGGCTTAAAGGGCAACTCCGGCGGTTTTTTTCATTATGTTCTGATATCCATGTTTTCGAATGCTACTGATAGTCCCGTAGCAGCCAGGGTGGCTCAATTTGGTCAGAAACTCACCAAGAACTTTAAATAACAGAGCGAAAGGAGTGTTCAAACCGAAACCGAAACGGGTAGATGCTTCTTGCAGCGTATGCGATGACGTCACAGCCTCCCCGCGATCAAAAATATGGAGAAATGTGACAGTGGAGAGGCCATCGATGATGTATTGAGTTATGCCAGCTTTTCTGAACTTGACAGTGATGATTTGAACGCTGAAGTATGGCCGTTTTGCTTTTGAAGTCCCGCATACTCGGGTAGGCAACGTTGAAGGTGATGACGTCAAAAACACAGGGTGGCCCGCAGGGGAATCTGCTAAAAAATTTTAAAATTCGTTTCCAAGAAAACTAAATGACTTGCAACCGCCTGGTTCGGCATATATTATTACAATGCCGAGGAGAATACATATTGAAAATTTCACCGAGATCGGTGGACACTGAAAAATCGCCGGACTTGCCCTTTAAAGGGACCAACAAGCAATTTTTAAGGTGCCTGTTTTCTTTATTCCAACGGAAAGCTTACCGTTCAGAGTGTCTAGTCATGCAATGACAACGGGGAAAACGCCGTGAAACATTTTTTTATGAGAATTTTTTGCATATGGAGTCTTACATACAACATATGTTGAAACAGTGGCCGACAGCCGTCGGTTGTGTTCGCGCCAGGCTATGCCTCCACAGGGTGCATGCGCGCTACGCCTGGGAGCCACTGCGCGCCTAGGTTAAAAACAGGTTCTCGGCTGCCGCGAAGGCAGCGCCGCTTCTCGGCGTCGACTTCTTTTAGTGGGGAGAAAGCAAATAGTAAAGCGGAGATGCGTTTTTATGTGCCGACTGCAACTTTGAGGCAGAGTTACGGTGATATGAACAACAGAAGGTGATGTACGGCGATTCAAAGACTCCAAATACCAGTACCAAGGTGTCTCCACCAGGCTACGCCACATTTCAGTTGCCGCAACTTTTTAAGTTCAATTTAAAAATACAAATAGTGTTCAAATCGCTAAAGTGGGGCTCGATTCCATAACTATAATTCGAGTTCTTTCGAAATGCACAAAGATCTGTTCACACGTCCTGGCCAGTTGTCGGTCCCTTTAAAGGGGCACTAACACCAAAATTTCGCTCCTAAGATAGCCTGCGGGATTGATTTTCGTGGACATGCACATGTCATCTACCAAATCTCAATGGCGAACACAGCTCCAAAGGTAATTTAAATGAATATTGAAGTTCGTATGCGCAGTCAAGCGCTAGACGCCGTACATCGCGACGTCGACAATAGCAAAGGTGACCTGAAGGGGACCCCCAACTTCCGCAATGTCACCAAGGCAGCCGAGCTCCGAACAGCGCATCTCGCAATGATGACGTCATAGCCGCCATTGTCTATTCGCTCCGCCTGTGTTAGTAGACTGCGGCACGACAGACCTCAACAAAATAGTTGTTGCCTAATGACGATGACAGCAACAGCAACAACGCGCACGACGTGCTACAGGCGAAAGAAAACGAGCACGCGTCTGTTGTCGTGCGGAAGTACGTCACAGTTGTGTGTGCTCACGTGGTTGAACTCGTTTACCCCATTGGGAGCGCTAGATGGCGCCAGTTGCACCGGGCGCCTCTAGCGCTCCCAATGGAACTAGGAAGAGAACTAGGAAGCTCACCAGTAAATATACGGCTCTAAGAGAACTGACAACAAAGAGCGTAAAGGGAAAAGTCAGAGAGGCAGAGAAGATTTACTGGAGGGCAGCGATGGAAAAAAAACCGACTCTGAATAACTACCAAGAGGGCAAAAATGAAATACAGAGGGAGGCATTTTATGATAATTCAAGAGGAAGCGCTTTATTGTTTGAAGCGAGATCGGGCTGCCTTAGAACGCGTGTTTATAAAGCGAAATTCAGTAAAGAAGAAAAATGCACATGCTGTGAGGAAGAGAGGGAAACGACAGAGCATGTTCTGATTGAATGCGGAAATATCCACCCAGGTGTACGTTTGGGCACCACCCTACATGAAGCGTTGGGTTTTAGGGCGAACAACGGGAAGCTGAACAGAGCATACTGGTGGCAGAAAACTAGAGAGAACGGACAAAAATAATTATAGGGAAAAATATGGAATTTCTGCCATAAGGGGCAGGGAACTGGGCTATGACATTCCGTTTTTGATATGGCATGATCGATTTGATTGAAGTAAATTTAAAAGGCATGAGGAAAATTAAAAGAGAAAAAAAAAAAGTTCTTAAATCTTCTTACGAGCCTGGTGGCGCACATGTCACCGCCCCGTTACAAAGGGGAAGCTCATAGCATCCATCCATCCATCCATCCATCCATCCACCCATCCAGCCTTGTCGTTTTTGGAGCTCTCCCAAACCAAAACTGAAACTCGTGGGCAATAAGCAGGCCGTAAATAATTATCTGATGCACGCTGGAGCACTTTGTGTACCGTGTTATGGCTAACAGATCCTCAGCTACGTATTGCAGCAAAAGAACATCAGACGGAAATTTTCGTGTCAGCGCCCCTTTAATTATGCACATATAGGACAAGGTTAGTAACACTTTTCATTGACAAAGAGGAGGTTCATTACAATGTACAACTCTGAACCAGCAATGTTCTGCACATACTAGACAACAACTTCAATCCGAGAATGTAAAAGATCGAGCTATCAATGTACGACTCTCATGCTGAACAACACAGCCATAAGGCAAATGTTACGTACCCTACCCCCCCCCCCCCCCCCAGATAATGATAAATACATAGCCAGCACAGTCAGTCTGGGCTACTTTGATCAGTGCTCTAGCTGCGTTAAAGCTGTTCAGTGCATTTGTGTGAGCCACAAAGCTGAATTTTCCATCAAATGCTTGATACTTTGGTTCCTATTTTAACGGCATCAAAAAATGTTATTTAGCTTCAGGAATGGGCTCCCCCCCCCCCCCCCCCTTTTTTTTTCCCGTATCCAGAACAGAAACTGTTTCTTGCGTAGAAAAGCGTAAGCCACTTTTCTTGGCCCGCAGTCACAACTTGAGACTCACCGAGACCACCTCCAAATGTCTCATCATTGAGAGCATCGTAGTCATCCTCAACTTCAGCTGTAAGAAGCTCATCCTCGTGCCTCAGCGGTTGCAACCCCTGGAAAAAATATTTCGTTCAATATTTCTGGAAGGGGGACAATAAACAAAAAATTTGAGAATTGGGTGCGCGAACTTTGCGTCCCTTAGGTATGCATGCTATTTCCAATAGACGGTTTAGAATTGAGTAAGCAAATTTTTGGTCTTCGGGTGCGCGTGCTATCACGAATGGAGAGTTTAGAATTTTGTTCGCAAATTTTGCGTTCTTCGGGTACGCACGTTTTAGGTATGGTCTCTGGGTGCCCCATTCCGAAACTGCCTAATTTTGCAGCAAGCGGTGACACGTGAATTCGCATGCTGTCGCCCCAAACACGTGAAAAGCAGGGCTAGCGTGAGCATAGCACAGGCCCGGTCACTTAGATTACTTTATAACAAAGAATACGCAAACTTGGCCTGCCACGACATTTAAGTCGCGATGTGCATTAGCGCAAAATTACCTGTGCTTGTGGTTACTAAATATTTCGAGTGTGTCCGCCTTGAGTACGTTTCAGTTCGCACTTAAAAATTATATTCGACATGACGTAACGACAGCGGATTGGAAAATCTAAGATTGCATAAGCCCATTTTTTGAGCCATGGCACTTTGGCAGGGAAGTGTACAACACGCTGTCGTTCTTAATAGGTTACCGCACCCACAGCGTTACCACGTTACAAGTGTGTGCATAAGGTCCAAAACTAACTGGCACCTTAGGTTGAGCGCGCGCAAGGCAGCAAAGATTCAAAAACAAAAGTTTGGCTTTGTATGCAACATTACTACGTACGCAGCCAGCTGAGTGAGATGCAAGTTTACCTGGGAGTCCTTGCGGAAAGGCAAAAATCCTTTCGACATGTTTGCGCGTGAGGTGGGCGATGTATCCGACTTTTGTCTCGACGTGGTATCATATCAAGGAGATACACCAGGCTTAGATTCAGTCACTGATCCAGGCAATACAGCGACACAACGGGGAACAACACAGCGCAACTCTACGACAGTCTCAGCATTGCAGTTAAGCTAACACTTCCCGTTCCACATGAATCGACCAACACGACCGCGCCGACAAGTATGCAACTGCTGCTACTGGCGCGACAGAAGCGAAGTAGGCGAAGTCGCGAAGTCTGCGACGTGACCAACGCGACTAGGACTGAGTCGACTGACGGTCATAGTATAGGTGTTCTGTGACTGAGCCCCCAAGTGATTCAAGAAACTTGCCGCCCCCCCCCGTGATGCCTCGGGTCGCGGCGCTGCTGTCGCTTGTTGCTCCTTTGTACAGAGAGAGGGAGAAAAAAAACACTATTTTTTTTCCCTAGATGGCATGGTGCCATACTCAAGGACTATGGTCGCTTCGTAGCAATATTAAAGAAGAATGTTGGTGAGTGCGACCCTTAGTTACAAGCAACAAAATATAAAAACATATATCCTCCGAAATGCCGCAGAGGCGCGCCAATCTCGAAGGCTATGCGGAGGAAGTGAGCGTAGATGGCAGCCGTGGCAGCAGAGGCCTTGGCAGAGATGCGGCGCAACGTGTTTTGTGCAGTTTTGTGGCGCAACCTGCGCAACCGCTGCGTTCCACTGCCTCATAGAGTCAAGAAACTCTATGCACTGCCCCTTCTAGTTCACGGTTGCGTGTTTTTATCAAGTGGCCACGGTACTAGAAATTGGGTCACGCTAGAAAACATTGTAGCGCGAGGGGACGCTCGCGCGTGCGTCCGCGCGTCTGCAGTCCGAACGCGGCCAGCGCAAGCCAAATCGAAGAGTCCTCCTCAGGACATGCGGTGTTCTGTTGTGTTGCTTTCTTGGTGGTCCAGCCGAAAAGGCTGGATCGAGTGTGTTCATAAGTGCGCGTGTCGTCTGCGTGCGTTGCAGAGAAACTGTTCTACGAACTCTGTTGCAAGTTATAGCAATGAAAGGAAGTACGACATTGATCCTAACCAGTTCCCTCAGAAGGCTGTGCGCAACTTCTGCATCGTGGCCCATGTGGACCACGGCAAGAGTACCCTTTCTGACCGCCTCCTCGAGTTCACGGGTACGATAAAACCATCCCGAGATAACCAACAGGTTCTTGATCGGCTTCCTGTTGAGAGAGAGCGGGGGATCACAGTAAAGGCGCAGACTGCGTCGATGGTCTTCCGCAAGTCTGGTCACCCGTACCTCCTTAACCTTATCGACACTCCGGGCCACGTCGATTTCAGCTACGAGGTGCTGAGGTCCGTGTCGGTGTGCCAAGGTGTCATTCTCTTGGTAGACGCCAATCAAGGGATTCAGGCCCAAACAGTGGCCAACTTCAACATCGCCTTCTCTTCTGATCTAGCAATTATACCTGTTCTGAACAAGATAGACCTAAAGAACGCCGATGTCGAAGGCGTGACGGCACAAATGGAAAATCTTTTTGGGATTGACAGGAAGGACGTTCTCAAGGTGTCCGCTAAAGAAGGCACTGGCGTTGAAGAACTTGTGAATGCCATTATTGAAAGGATACCACCGCCCAGTGGCAACCCAGATGCACCATTTCGCGGCATACTGCTCGACTCGTGGTATGATCGATATCGCGGCGTCATTGCACTTGTAATAGCTATCGATGGCAAGCTGCGACCTGGTGATGAGATCATGTCTCATATGACTGGAACAACGTACACTGTAAGAGACCTGGGTTTTATGAACCCCCTAGAAACCTCCACTGCACTTCTGTGTGCTGGCCAAGCCGGTTATGTGGTTGCCAACATGAGGTCTCCAACAGACGCACATACTGGTGACACATTGTCGCACAAGTGCGATAATGTTAAGCCACTTCCAAAGTTTCAGGAGTCAAAGCCGATGGTGTTTGCTGGTGTTTACCCAGAAGACCAGTCTAAAAATAATGAAATGCGGAGTGCAATTGACCGCCTTTTGCTCAACGATCCGAGTGTGCAAGTCTCTATTGAATCTAACCCTGCGCTGGGCCAGGGCTGGCGCCTGGGTTTTCTCGGTCTTCTACACATGGACGTTTTCTGTCAAAGACTAGACCAAGAATTTGATGCACAAGTAGTCGTGACAGCACCCAGTGTGAGCTACAAGATCAAGGTGCATGGAGCCAAACAGATTAAGCACTATGGCAGTGAAATCGTTACCATCAACAATCCACTCGACATGCCTGATCCTGTGATTGTCAAGGAATACTATGAACCAATGGTCATGGCTACGATCATCACTCCAGATGTGTACCTCAGTGAAGTGATGAGCCTGTGCGCTGATAACCGAGGTGTTGCCAAGGCCACACAAAATTTAGACAACACAACTATACTCCTCCAGTACAAGTTTCCTCTAAGTGAGGTTATTGTTGACTTTTACGATGCCCTTAAGTCGGTCACATCAGGGTATGCCAGCTTTGACTACGAGGAAGCGGGCTACGAGCTGACTGACTTAGTAAAGTTGAATATCGTTCTGAATGGAAAAGTTGTTGATGAGTTAACAACAATTGTGCATGCCACCCGTGCCAGGCAGGTTGGCCGTTCCATGCTCTCAAGATTGAAGGAAAGCATTCCTCAGCAGCTTTACGCTGTAGCACTTCAGGCAGCTGTCGGTGGCAAAATTGTGGCCCGTGAAGATATCAGAGCTCTTAAAAAGAACGTCCTCGCAAAGTGTTATGGTGGCGACATTTCACGCAAGTTAAAACTCCTGAAAAGGCATTCTGAGAAGCAAAAGAAGCTTAGGACCATTGGGAACATCCAGATTCCTCGTGATGCTTTTATTAATGTTTTGAGGCGAACATAATTTATTCCTTATGTAATGAAGAGGAATGCCTGACGCTGGGCACCGGCACATAGCAGAGCTGGCGAAGCCTGTGGGGTTGTCTGGCTGGCATCGTTGGGCATGGCGGGGGGGGTGGGAAACCATAGCATCTTCCACCGAAATATAAGGCGAAATATTAACGGCATCGAAGAACAGCAGGCAGCGTCTTAGCAAGAGCTGGTCACCAGTCTGGAGCTCGGGTCTCGCGCAGCGTTGGCGATACAGCTGCATTGCGGGCATTCCTCTTCACTACACTTAATGAGGTGCAACAAATTGTGCTCTCTCCTGTTGTTATAAATGTAGTTCAACATTAAAGTTTGTTTGTGCCTCTTTATGACCTCACATAGTGCCACTTAAAAATATTAGACGTTTATCTTTGTATGTCATGTGTGTACTTGTATTTGCATGTTTTCATAGCAGTTAATTCCATCTAACCATAGCTGGCCGCAAGCGCAGTCAGCAATATGACCGCTATCGGTCATATTATTCCTGCTGGTCATATTGTATCGATCATATTATTGCCTAAGCCAAGTTCCGCTCTCTCTTGCTTCTACCTTGTTTTCCATTACTTTTATGGTCCTTCTTTATGCATGAATCAACTACCGCAGCAGTAACTACTACTACTACTCTCTTCAAGGATACATTATTTTGGTGTGGATTTCTATGAAACTGTGCTCAGGAGCACCAACGTTGTACAGCGCTCGGTAGGGAGCAGCTCTTTACATGGTCGGGTTAATATATAAAACAGAGAAAGGGCATTGGAAGGGACAAAAGAGAGAACAGAGTGCCGACTGTCAACAGTTCATTACTTTTCAGCCACCACGCATAGACAAACCCACCATGTGTGGTCTGCAGCAACGCTACACAGAAAACTGCCTTGGTGCACGTCCAAGATACTTTTTCTTATCGATGAGTGCAACGAAGGGAGTACTAACACAACCATACTTTGGCCCCTGTGGCACTTGTTAAACATAGCAAAAAAAATGCTGCCAATCTACAGTGAAGGCTTTGTAAGCCACCACTGCTACACTGGATGCAGCAGGGAATTTGCAATTTCATGTCAAATAGAGTTGCAAATTGCCTGCTCTCCTCCAGGCAAATTATGCAACTGGAAGAGCCAACTACTACATAGTTTGGGCTGAAATTAGCATTGGTTGATTTTGTTATCACCAAAACATCCTCAGTAATGCTCCAATTCTTTCAGAGTTCAATAGCTACAATCTGCACAAGCACATACGTCATGACAAGAATGCTTAAAAAAGATATTAAATGCTATCTAACCAGTGACAAGGTGACCCACGCCAACTTTTGAAACACACATTTCAGGTCAAGATGTTACTAGCTTCAATAAGAAAGTACACACGCTGGACACCCTCGATGACGTGGTAATATTATTTGACGGAGTTTTACGTACCAAAATGAGCTATGATTATGAGGCATGCCCCATAGTGGAGGCCTCTGGAGTCATTTTGACCACCTGGGGTTCTTAAATAGGTGCACACTTAAGAGCAGAAAACACTTGTTTACTTAGATTTATAAGTAAGCGAGTGTTTTCTGCACTTAGCCTGCATCAAAATGCAACTGCCATGGCTGGGATTCGATCCCACGACTTATAGCATTGCAAGCCAACAGCTACCATGGAAAGGAAAGTAGCAATACATGCAATAACTTACGCTTTTTAAATGGACTGCCAAATGTCCAGCTGGCTTTTACATCATGTAGAATTGCATGTAGCACACATTTGCATATCCTGGGCAATCAGCAGTACGTATTTTCCATACTTTTTTATATTCAGGAACGGCCTGGTTCTGCACAGGGTCACTGCCAAAATGACCACCAACATAGACACCTAAGGCTTTCACCTTAAAAAAAAAAAACTCCCAGGCCTCCATAGAGGATGCAGTACAGTGGCAGCATAAGTTAGATTCTGTTGCAAGCTCTGTCAATATTTTCTTTCAGTCTTCACTGGTTGACAACCGGTGATCAACAGACCACCGGGTGTTAACCAGTGTGCAGTAAAGCACCTCAATAAACTAAAAGTGGCGACATCTATTGAATTTTGCTGCTGTCCTCACCTGTAGTCGGCACACTAAAAGGGACAGGCAACCATGGGGTGCTAACTTCCACTACAAAGGTGCTTGAGGGTCTGCCATTGGCAGCACGTGACCCCATAAAATTAAAGCATAGGACAGGCATGTTTTTTTCTTGTATTTCGAACTTTCTAAGCTTAATGGCGGATGTAAAGCTGAAGTAACGAGTTTTGAAAAAAAAATTTTCCAACCTTGAGTTGTTTTGGATTGCTGGTTTATTACAGTATCTTTTCACCAAGGTTGGTAGTTATGTTAGCAGCACAAAGGATTAAAGCAAGTTTTTTTCACAAGCAGGTGGACTGAATGTGCCAGCACCAGCACCTGTGCACACTCTAAGACGCCGCTACACCACAGGCAATACTTACAGCAAAATGAACTCCCACATTGGAAAGCTTGCCTTTCGTGCATTTTATCTACAGTACACCAGATTCTTCATAAGAAAGTTATAAACAAAGGTATGTCAGTGGCTGAGCAGTAAGCATACCAAAACAGATACTAGCGGAAGCATACCATGTGACAATCTAACGCTGGTTTCATACCATTCGGAGTTGCACTAGCAACTTTGAATGGTATGAAACCCGAATCCGAATGGTATGATGGGAGTTCTAAACTGCTTTGGCAAAAGCTCCTTACAAAGTTGTTTCTAGATTAAAATTTTGTCAGGAAAAAGACAAGGTACCGTACCTTTATGATCTCTAAATATTTTCATAAACAGATAATTATATTTCAGAATAACATCTTCTTGGGCGAGTTGGTGCATAATTGTAGGGTGTCGTTGCGCATTCAACGGACGTACACAGGAAATAAGAGGCAGAATAAACGGAAAGAGCGCAACACCCGGTGATCAACACCCGGTGATACCCGGTGCACAACTGGCCTTATCCTGCACTATAAACATCCAGAAACTCTAATCAAGTACAATCGTTATGCCTTTTGCGCTCTTTCCGTTTATTCTGCCTCTTATTTCCTGTGTACGTCCGTTGAATGCGCAACGACACCCTACAGATAATTATATGTATGAAGTGTAATAAGAGCAAGAAAAAATGAGCTTCATTTTTTTGAGTGAAGGCATCTCTATAAAGAATATCATAAATAATGCACAACTGGCCTTATCCTGCACTATAAACATCCAGAAACTCTAATCAAGTACAATTGTTATGCCTTTATTATATTTGAAACAATAGTTTTCCTAAGCTGATACATCTGACTGCACAGTGTGACAATTATGTTATTTCCTGTTCATGATAGGGCACTGAAATTCTGAACGTATTCTAACAGCAAAAGAAACCACCTAAAAATTGTCCAGCAGTTAAAAAATTGATCCTTCAGCCCCGCATGCCCCCTTAAAGGGCCTTTAAACAGGCTCCTAATTTTTTTAAAGCCACCCAAACAAGCTAACTCAATCATAGAGAAGGTTGCGGCGATCACATTCTGCGAATATGACAGCACTACGCGTCACACAGACGCCGTATTTCAAAAAACAATTCGCGCACCTCTTTCCTGTGATTGACCAGTCGCGCTCGCATCCTAGGTGTCGTCACGTTCTACCGCCTACCCTCTCCTCGGCAGAGAAGGGTGGGGAGGCCGACCGAGAAAACGAAACCGACGCAAGCGGCCACTTAAACCCGTGTAACTTCTTTATTATTGCACCTATTCGCAAAATTCTTGCAGGGGCATGTTCACATCGCACAGGAGCGCAGTTATATCTTTAAAACAAATTTTGGACCTCGGGGTTGTTTAGGGGCCCTTTAAGGGGTGCTGAACCACCTTTTGGTGAAAAAACACCTTCTATGAGTAGCGTATGCTGTGATGGATACCTACAGCCAAATTCTGCAGTCACCCGCGACGTGCAACATTTGCAAGCGCAAGACAAAGTTGCCACTTCCTAAGGAAGTGCATTGCAGTGCATTTTCTTTGCATTGTCAGTGCCTAGGCAAAATAGTTGCTAGAAATATGTAAAAATGTATTTGTTAATGGGACCCTGCGACACAGACTGAGCATACCGCTCTTATAGCTTATTCCAGAACTGCGGCATGCAGGGATGTCACAGTGAGAGTGGAAGTGCCAAAAGTAAAGTGGTTATAATTATGTTTCAATGAAGGAACCATCTTCTGCAGAGCTCTTCCTGAACCGTTGCAGCGCAAAATGGCGAATTTTGTCACAGGAGGTGACATTTGATTAGGTCGCAGTGATGACTGTGGCAGAAATTTGTGATTGGTTTGACCAATTCGCATTTTAAATTCATTGATCCCTGCTAGGTCACGTGACTGAGCACAAAAAAAAAAGGATAGAAAAAAGAAAAATGTGGTTGATCCCTGTGTCATAGGAATCAGTATAACACGAAAGTGAAACCTATCTTCTCAACTTTGTGGAATGCGTAAATGGCAATCTGGCGAATCAAGGGGCAGGAGATGGGTGGAGTACTGCGAACATGCAAACATGTTACATGCAGATATCAGCGGCACCTCGACACAGCACACGGATCCTCAACAGTTGTACACGAGGGAAAGTGCTCGAACAACCTGCATTGCTCTAGAGACACTGACTTGCATGCGCCAGAGCCCTGTGCAAACCTGCCATAAGGAAGGAGTGTCCGCAAACGAGGACACATTGCAAGCGAATCTAACGGGTTGTCAGTGGATTGTTTCGGGAACACACAGCCACTGCAGCGAAAGGCCAATCATTTGCTTGTCGATGGCTGTCCTTGCGTTCCTGGAGCAGCGGAACGCACTGTCATGACGCCGCCATGCCCACAACTTTCGCGGCGGTCAAGACACGAATACTACGGAAGCGCTGAGTGCTGGTGCGAATTAGTGCGACAATCTGCTTCGCTATATCCATTGCTCCTAGACGGTGGTACCACCGCAGCGAACCTAAGCGAATCAAGAAGGGAGGCAATGTCAATTTAAGAGTAATTTTCCTTGTTAAACGCTATAGTTCACTGTACTACACACCATTACTTCAATCGGACGACAAATAAATGCAGCTTGTAAAGCAATGTGATGAACATATAAGGCCCATCCGTTCCCCATGTAAGCAATGTTGCGGAGGCGTATCGACAAAGCTTCCAGCTCCACTCATTGGATCCCAGGTGAAGTGGGTTTGAGCCCATGCAGGTGGAACTTTTTCATTGCAAATGTATATTCATTTTTTTCGGAGATCCACTTCCATTACAGAATTATGTCACCGATTCCTTAGTGGACCCCGGCATAAAACACTTTCGTGTTAAAATTTATGTCCAGGGATGTCCTCAGCCCATAAATGCATGCGTCAGTCGTGGTGGTTCAAAAAGCGTAGCTAGCGCCTTCTCTAGGCATAGCCTTGAACATGTAAATCTTATTTATTGTCCGCCCTCAACAGAGACAATTGTTCTGGCTTCTTTCTTTTTTCTTTTTTTTTTGTGCCCGCTAGGAAAGGGGGGGGGGGGGGGCAGAAACCGGTCAATAACAGCAGGGGGGCTATGCTATGTAATGTAATGATTCACCATTGCACCTGAAAGTGCTGAAGTCTTGTCAGGAACTAACAGAAGCACTGCTGACACACACACACACACAAAAAGAAAGAAAATGTGTTTTCAGTATAATATTTAAAAACCAATAGCGTCTCCTGACTGACACATGTGGTTTGCCGTCCCTGATGTAACCATGAAGACAGCTCCCTCAAAAAGAGCGGTGGCAAAGTGATTTGTACAGTCCACTTTGAGAAGAACCTTCTGGTATCTTTGTGTAAGAGGTGCGCACTGACTGGATCCAGCCACATACCTCAGTGGGAGGGTGAAATGCGAAAGAATATTTTTTCAGATCGTGTGCTCATGTTTTGAACTTTGAGGACTGGTAACTTCAGTTCTCGTGTACCGCTTTGTATAATTCCTTTTGCGTTCACCTCAGTATTCAATAATACACACACTCCAGTGCTCCAGAAATGCTGTTGAAAAAGTGTCGAAGGGCCTCTTTAATGAGCAAGCCTCATTGATGTCACTGAAGGGTGTTCCTGAACTACCTCAGCGCTGACACGAACGTTGTGGTGCAAAATTCACAATAAATATCATTTCCCAATGAGCCAACTGTGCGAAATGATAAATGATTACCAAAGTTTAATTATTCATTGATCAGTTAATGTACATGGGACTTGACTGTGAGACCTCCTAGGACTCAAACTCAGCACCATGACAGAAGTCAAATGCAAATTCTTTTTTTGATTATGTGGATTAAGAGACTAAACAGATTTGGGTGGATTTGGGAAGATTGAAGCTGATTACGGTGGATTAAAGGGACACTGCAGCACATTTTTGAGGAATACCAAGATTAAGGCGTCATTTTATCATTTTTCGTATAATGAACTCGAAAAGCAGGTAAAAAATTCGCATAAACTAGAGCAAATGACTCTACTTCAGCAAAATTGCACAGTGGGCTTCGTGGGCAGCAATGCAAGCCTCGTCGCTGCTTGTGATTGGTTTAGGAGCTTTGTGTCATCATCATGTGGACCTTGAAGAAGCTCACAGTGCTTGGTGTACGACTGTTAAGCATTTTGTGTCATTTCATTTCTTTCTCGTTGAATGTTGGAGTATTGCTGTCATTATGGCTAACTACGGCAATTACGACGAGCTCTCTGTACGACAACATATGTGGCCGCCTAGTTCAAGTATGTCAATTTGATTCAAACAGTGCTGACGATAGGCTACTATCACTATACTATCAACTAGCATTACTGTGATGGGCAGATCGCAATCGGGTGGCATCCACACCGGTTTGATGTGCAGCACTGTGACTTTTGACCATGTGGGATATACAGCAATTCAGGATATACGCAATGAAATGTCCAAATGAGTGAGCGCTGCGCAGGCTTCACCCAAGTACAGCACCCGGCATATGTAGCCCTTGGGAGACTCTGACTTTGTATTCTTGTCAAGAAGTACAAAAGAAGCAGCTCTGGATGATGCCGCTTTGTTTTGCACAAACATCATTCAATAAGAGCGTCCCTCCACGGTTGACAAGCACGTGACAACAGGGCTCACGATGATGTGCAGCTCTGCTGACAGGCATGGAAAAGACACGGTAGGCCGAGGTTGGTGGACGGCGTGACCAACACTGTTTTAAATCTGATGGGAGCTAGTTGACGTTTTGCATTTGTTAACAGAATGAACACTTTGCGATGTGCAGAATTTTTGCGTTGTGCGTTATGTGGAACTAGTTGTAAACTCCCTTGATGCTACGAGCAATCGTATACAAATGGAGGGAGTTGCTTTGCTCAGACAGCCGGTGTCACTCTTCTCGTTCTCGCCTATGATCCGGTTCTGGATGCGGATTTTATGCAAGTGGTGTGCTTTGACATATAACCTTAATCAAAGAGAAGTGATTTCGATAATGTGAAAGTCAGACTGTAGTCGTTTTATGTAAAGTCAAACTGCAGTCATAGTACAGCGGCGACCAAATTGAGCAGCCGAATGCTTGCTTGCTTATATGGTAAGATGGTCCACTGCGACGACGATCCATCGGTTTCCAGTGCCAGTAGAAGGAAGAGGCCCATATAAGTCAATGCCTACGCAGGTCAAATGGACGAGCTGGGCAGGGAAGTGGCTGAAGAGGGGCGGAGGTGAGGTGCGATGCAGATTTTCGTCGTTGGCAGGCAATGCAGGAGCGTACGTATTTGTGAACGAAGTTGTACATACCACGCCAATAATAGCGTAGGCGAAGCCGTGTGTATGTCTTTGACACTCCGCCATGACCACACTGCGGATCGGAGTGAAACGTGGAGCACAAATCTTTGCAGAGATGACGTGGGACTACTAAGAGCCATGTGCGGCCGTCGGCGTAGTAGTTGCGGCGGTACTAAAGCCCATCGCGGATGGCGAAATGTTGTGCCTGTCGTCGCAACACTCGGGGCGTCGAAGCTTCCGTAGGCTTGGATAATAAATCGAGCAAGGTGGCAATCCAAGGGTCTTTCCGTTGCTCCGAGGCCATGTCCAGGATATCAAGGGGTGAAGTATCATGACTAGAGGTAGAGGAGCTGGCGTCTGGAGTAATGGGGAAGCGTGAGAGGGCGTCAGCGTCAGAGTGCCTGCGTCCAGAGCGGTAGACGACGCGGATGTCGTATTCCTGAAGTCGCAGGGCCCATCGAGCGAGGCGACCCGACGGATCCTTGAGGTTAGACAACCAGCAGAGGGCATGATGATCTGTTACGACATCAAAAGTTCTACTGTAGAGATACGGGCGAAACTTTTGAAGAGCCCACACGATGGCAAGACACTCTTTCTCAGTGACTGAGTAATTGGCCTCAGCTTTTGTGAGAGCACGGCTGGCATAAGCGACCACGTATTCGGCATTAACGTCGTTACGCTGTGTGAGCAGTGCACCAAGGCCGGCACCACTGGCATCAGTATGTAGTTCTGTGGGAGCATTTGGATCAAAATGGCGCAGGATTGGCGGAGACGTAAGTAGGTGGCGAAGAGTTGTAAAAGCATCATCACAGGCTTTCCACCACGCAGAAAGTTCATTGTCACCTTGTAGGAGTTGGTTGAGGGGTGCGATTACAGTAGCGAAGTTGCGAACAAAACGTCGGAAATATGAACATAAGCCAATGAAGCTGCGCAGTGCTTTAAGATTAGTGGGTTTCGGGAATTCCGATACGGAACGAAGTTTAGCAGGATCAGGAAGGATGCCTTCTTTGCAAACAACGTGGCCTAGTATTATGAGTTTCTGAGCTGCAAATAGGCATTTTTTTCAAGTTGAGCTGGAGACCAGCGTTGCGGAGACAGGTTAAAACTTGCTTCAAACGGCTAAGATGGGTAGGGAAATCCGAGGAGAAGACGACAATGTCATCGGGGTAGCAAAGACAGGTATGCCATTTGAGCCCACGCAAGATACTGTCCATCATGCGTTCAAAAAAAGTGGCGGGTGCATTGCAGAGCCCAAACGGCATTACTGTGAATTCGTAGAGGCCGTCCGGGGTTACAAACGCAGTTCTTGAACAGTCGGCGTCAGACATGGGCACCTGCCAATAGCCAGAGCGGAGGTCCAAGGACGAAAAAAATTCCGCTCCTTGCAAACAGTCGAGTGCGTCGTCGATGTGTGGTAACGGATATACATCCTTTCAGGTAATTTTGTTAAGCCGTCGATAATCGACACAAAATCTTATACTGCCGTCTTTTTTCCGAACCAAGACGACTGGCGATGCCCAGGGGCTGCTAGAGGGCTGTATGACACCACGTTTGAGCATATCGTTCACCTGATCATCGATGACTCGTCGTTCGCTTGCCGATACTCGGTAGGAACGCTGGCGAATAGGGGCGTGGCTTCCAGTGTCAATAGTGTGCGATACAATGGTTGTGCGGCCCAGTGACGTTGCTTGGCAGTCGAACGAGGAAGAAAATTCGTGGAGCAAGCTAAGCAGTTGGTCTCACTGCGTCGTCATAAGGTCGCTGGCAATAGACAGTTGAAAAGAACACGGCGACGACGGAGCAGGCGACGGCTCGAGTGCGGTAACAGAAGCCGAGTCGTCCGGTGCGTCGAAAATTGCATGTGAAGGCAGCGTATGGGCTTTCCCCAAGCTTTCACGTCGACATAAAGTTATCGGTTCGGCCGACGGGTTGGATACGTACAGCATGGAGGCACCAGAGGTGAAATCAAGGAGGGCGAACGGTAGTGGTAGCGAGCGGCGGCGAGCCAATAGTTGAGACGGCGCGAAGAGCACTGTTCCATCCAGCGAGTCGCAGGAAACTCGTACAAGGGCGGAAGACCAGGCCGGTATAACGGTGTCTTCTGAAACGGTAATTTTGTGGCAAGGGTCGTTGTGGCATATAATATCGGCAGCAAACGGACACAGATCGATTTCGGCACGGGCGCAATCAATGATGGCATGACGTGTGGATAGGAAGTTCCAACCTAATATGACGTCGTGAGAACATGATTGCAGCACAATAAATTCAATGACATACAGAACATCCTGAATGACGACACGAGCGGTACAGGCACCCGAAGGCTCGACGTGCTGCGATGTGGCGGTTCAGAGGGAGAGTCCAGAAGGCGGTGTCATCACTTTTCTGATTCTGCGGCAAATACGAGCGTCTATCGTCGAAAGAGCAGCGCCGGTATCAACAAGTGCTAGCGTGGATATCCCCTCGATTATGATGTCGATAACGTTTTTAGGACAACCTTGAGGCCTTGTGCATTTCGCTGGAACCGCAGTTCTTGCCTCATGAACTGCGATACTTAGTTTTCCTGACACAGAGGGCTGCGCCGACGCTGCATTGGGGAAATAGAGCGGCGGCGAGGAGACGGCGAACGGCGAGTAGCGATTGCGGGTTCGGTGGCAGAGGCAGATTCACAGCGGTCGAAAAAATTGCGGCGTTGTTGAAAACTCGGCGCATATGTGACCCATGGCGGAGGCACATTGTTGGACTCGTATTGTATGCGTTGGTGGCAGAGACGCGCCACATGTCCAGCACGGCCACAATAGTAACCTATCGGGCGGTTGTCTTCCGTGCGCCACGGATTTCGAGGTCGTGCATTTTGTACCATAGGTCCGGCGGGAGGGGAAATTGGCGAGCGCAAAGGCGGGCGAGGGGGATTGTAGGTTGGGAGTACAGGCCTCGATGCGACTTGAGCGTACGACAGAGGAGCAGCAGTAGGAGCCTGGTTGAGAGAAGGCGGGATGGAGTCGGCTAGCTGCTCCTTGATGATGTATTGAAGTGAAGGCTCGAGCGGAGAAGTCGATTGGCCGTTAGTAAGCGGCAGCAGCGAAAGCTGGCGAGCGACTTCTTCACGGATGAAGTCCTTAATTTGTCGCAGGAGAGAGGTGTTGTCAGGGGTCACCGTGAGGCTCGAAAGCGATGTTCCTTGAGGATGACACTGGCGCGTGGCTGCACGCTGTTTGCACAGTTCGTCGAAACTCTGACAAAGACTCACGAGTTCCGATACTGTTGTCGGATTTTTGGACAATAACATCTGGAAAGCATCATCTTCAATGCCCTTCAAGATGTGCCTGATCTTCTCGGCGTCAGCCATTTCAGCGTCAACGCGGTTACAGAGGTCGACGACATCCTCTATATAACTGGTAAATGTATCACCGCTCTGCTGTGCACGGCTGCACAAGCGTTGCTCGGCACGAAGCTTGCGAACGGCGGGACGTCCGAATACCTCCGTGATGTTCGCCTTGAAGGCAACCCACGTCGGAAGGTCACGTTCGTGATTTCGGTGCCACACACTGGCGACACCGCTCAAATAAAAAGACACGTAATTCAGTTTTTGTGTGTCGTCCCAATGGTTGTGAATGCTCACTCGGTCGTAGTCAGTGAGCCAGTCCTCCACGTCATGGTCTTCGGTGCCGCTGAATATGGGTGGGTCGCGCTGGCGCGGAGGGCCAGGGCAAACCACGGTAGTCACCGAGGCACCGGGTTATGGTTGAGGTTGCCCGTCTTCCGGCATCATGGAGGCGGGGGGGAGAGTCCGGTTCCCGAGTTACAGATTTCCTGCCGTACCCAGCACTTCCACCAGTAAATCACTGTCTCACAATACAAAGAGCACCACTCGTGCCGCAAGAAAGCTAAGCGAGAGAATGCGCAAAGGGATCATAAAGGTGGCAACACTGCCTTGAGGTTCCCGCACCAACTCGCTGTCACGTCTTGCACGCATAAGGCACCTTCTAAGATCCACATAACTATTAACCGGTACGGTAAAAGTTATTTGCATCATGCTCTTACGTAGCCAGAGAACTAACGTAGCAAGTTTAATAAAATTCAATTCAGCATATATAGCCAAAATACCAAAAAGGTGTTCTGAAATCCGTGACGTCATGCTTGCGTTGACGTACTGAGGCATCGGCGTGAAATTAAAGAAAATCTATCTTTGACCTTTATTTTCTCTTCTAATATTCAAGCCATGATGCCAAAACAAACGACAGTAGAATTCTTAAAGAATGATCTATTACTATAAGATTATTTACTGTTTCGCTTTAGTGTCCCCTTAATTAATCTCAATCTGCCTTAAGCCTTCCTAATCTGCCTTACTGTGCCTAATCCACCATGATCTGCCTTAATCCAACTTAATTTCCCTGAATATATGTTAATCCATCTTAATATGCCTTAATCCATTATAATCTGGCTGAATTGATCTTGATGCACATTAACCCACCTTGCCCATCTGTTTTAACCCACCTTAAACCAAGAAATTCTTTGGAGTCTATACCTATGGGTTCAAGTCTGACAGGATGACTAACTTGTCCACAATTGCTAATCAATAATTAACTATTTTTGAATTAGGCAAAACAAGGTGAATTAGTTTTGGTAGTTGCACAGTTTATCTTGGCGCTTTCGTATGCGCAACACCAAGGACAAGCAGCACCCTGGAAAAGTTAGCACGCACACCTCCAAGCCCAAATGTGTGTGATGAACGGAAACAAAGCTTCAAAGGATCGCAAAAATCCAGTGACCACAACGGCATGTGATCGAGCCCATCGAGTGGGCAGCCACAAGTGTGTGCTGCCAATAGGCCCTGGCATTCATGCCAAGTTGCGCTTTCATCACCCACTCTGATACCATGTTGAAGCCCGATCACGTAACACGGTGGGCAGGGTGCCTCCTCCAATGCCACCCATGAAAGCTCTGTGAGAAAGTGTGTGAGTTGAGAAAGAATGGAAAAGAGAGGTTTTCCGGCCACAATATCTTTGCTCCCAGCAAATCTTCAGAAAAAATTTTTTCTGCTGCAAATTTCTGAGAGGCTTTCAATACACACTCCGCAGTTTTCAAAGCCAGGCACGAGGGATCATTCAGAATCTCTTTGTAACTTTGGACAGCACTCCCCCATCTTTGCCATTCCTGCTGTATTTACTTGTCGATACTTCAGTCTGCACAATCCACGGAAAAAAAAAAATAAAGGTGTTCATTCCTTTTGTATTACTGCGGCCCTAGACACCACTATTAAAAATAATTCTTTTTCAAGTCATCGTTCTGATTCAAGTTACCTTTCCTTGCGATCCAAACTAGAAGAGAAGCTCAGGGGAAGATGGATGCTTGAATCGATGAACAAATCGCAAGGTACGATTTAAAACAGGGAATGTCGCGGGAGCCAACGTTTCGACAAACGGACTTGTCTTCGTCAGGGCGGCAACTTTCCTTGCGATAGCAGTTATGGACAGCCTTGACGGGTTTTTGCCGTCACTGTCATGTCCCGTATAAAGTCCAAATTGATAACAAGCCCCCACGCATCATATGCGAAGCACGCGAGTGGAGGTGATGAACACGGCTGAAGCAGAGATCAAACGAGCCAGGCCCATCTCCGTCGCTTGTGGGGCACATGCGATAACATCACCCTGATCGGGACACCTGTGATTGAAACAGAGAAGAAATGCCCCGCCCATCTTTAACGAGCATGAAAAAGCGTGGGAGGGGGAATGGAGGAGGGGAGCAGCAACTGTGGAATTCGCGCAGTCACCATTGCTGGCGCGCGCTGTCTCGACAGTCATCAGTCGGGGGGCTCGTAAACCCTTTTACATGCTGTGCTCTCAACGTGAAGAGACTGCAAAAATTGTCCCTGGAGCAATCATATTCTTTTACACCAGCATTTTGTGGAATTATTAAGAGATTGCATTAAAAAGAGCTTGCTGCCAGCATCACTTCATATAACATTACAATTTCTTGCTATCGCATTCATTGCTTCACCCTTTTGGTGAAATTGACTTTTCGTACATGTCTCTAATCATCTCTATCACCTGAACACCACATGAGGGCTGACTATGCTGTTTCAGTGGTTGCACGCAGCACTGCAGAAGCCGCAGGTCTCCTTGGCTAATCAAAAGGGCGCACACATGTTAAATGTGTCATTTCACGCCATGTCTGCCAAAGGTGAGTGCTCCACACATGGCTCTGTATCTGCTGCTTTGGCCACCACAGCTGCCATAAGCTCTCTTTCCTATAAATCTGCTTTCTTTTTCAAAACGTTCACAGTTTTGTTTGTCTGGCTGCAAAGAAGCACTAGTCTGCCCACAGCTACGTCAATTCAAGATTCTACCTAGACTCTAAAACAACAGCAAATAAGTTAGCGAGCTGCAACTGCACATGGATCTTCACAGCACTGATAGCAGCTGTTGAATTCTGATTTCACAACAATAGAGAACTGGAAACTGGGGAAAATAATCCAGCCAGTTTTATGATGTTAAAACCATCAAACACCAAAGCTGTTGGTTGCTCATTCCACGTGAAACATTCTGGATCAGTAGTTTTTATCAGTTATTTCTGTATTTGTAGTTTTCATTAAAGCCTCTTCTGTCTGCCTTTGTCCTATATGTGAATATCTCCTGTGTGAGGCAACCAACAGCTTCAATGCTGCGCAGTTTTCATGGTGCAGAGCTGGGTGCCAAGCCAAGTGTGCATTGCCTCTTACCTACATGACAACTTGTTATGAGCCCAGGTGCTTTGCCTTGGCTTATTATGATCAATTTAAATCTCTAGGCAAACTGTGCATTGACTGTGGTATTTGGTACCAAAGGTACCAAGGGGTTATACCTTTATCTTAATTCTTAGGAAATATTCCAGCGCCCACAGCAAGCGTTTTGCTTTTCTGTTGTGTTACAATCGTCAGCACAACACGTTTACATGCTTCCCATAAATTCACATTTCGCAAGCATAGGTGTGTAGCCTAGTGGTTACCACACTTGCCTTCAGAACATCAGGTCCCGGATTCAAATCCCGCCTTGCCAAGAGATTTAATTTTTAATGGTGAAGCTGTTCTAGGTGAAGCCTTTGTCACCCAATGCCACGCAAAAAAGAAAAGCCTGCTGCTATGTGACAGGGGGCTGATGTTGAAGACTGTGACGTGGGGAGTCAATTTGTGTGTGTGTGTGTGTGTGTGTGTGGCTGAAGTTGTGGGTTAGGCTTCCGCAGGTGGCTGCATTTCCACAGCACGAAGTGCAAAGAGAAAGAAAGAAATGATTGATTCCTGGGCTTTACGTCTCAAAACCACAACATGATGAGAGACACCGTAGTGGAGGGTTCTCGAAATTTCGACCACCTGGGGTTCTTTAACGTGCACTGACATCGCACAGTACACGGGCCTCAACATTTTGATGGAGCCGCTGAGGCTGTGATTCGATCCTGTGACCTTTGGGTCAGCAGCCGAGTGCCATAGCCACTAGGACACTGTTGGGGAGCAAAAGAAAGAAGTGCATGAGTGGCTACGTCCAGGAGCACATTAATAAACCACAACCCAACTTTAAAAGTGCTCCATCAGTGTAGTAGGTCAGGCACGCTAAGAGAACGGACGGCCTGTTTGGAATAAGTGCCTTGGTGTAACTAAAAAAAGCTTTGCTGTCTGAACATCCATAAACTGAAAGGGGCAGTGATTTTGTTCTATTTATTTCTTAATCCACACCTGCATAACTACTACTACTACTACTATTGCACAGCGCAGGCTAAAACATTTTCACTGCAAAAATGTACAATCAACAAACAAGGCAACTAGGGTTTCTCTGCACACTTGCTGTACAAGAGCCATGGAGCAAGGTAAGCCAGGAGCGTCGACTCCGCTCATCTGGGATGGACACATTCTGCAACACTGCTTCCTGCTTCACATTATGTTCAACAGATGGCACTCTGATTCAAACATAAAATGCGGAGATGTGACACGAGTTCTGCGTCAAACTGAAGGAGTAGAGGCGCAGGCCAGCCTAGCGATCTCTGTGAAATTATACTTTGAGAACAGGAAATAAACGAGATACAGAACACAGAAGGGAAGGCTGGGAAAACAGGAGGGGAATGCTGCAGAAGTCCGTGCGGTGTTAAGCAATGACGAACGGTAGTGAAAGGAGGATTTTGAAGAAAAAGTGGCGTTTAACACTATCTTTACATAAGCTTCCATCAAGTGCCAGGCTGCTTCACCTGTTTCTTTTTTTGTCGCAATGCCTTTTGTGTCGGCCTTTGCTCTTGTGAGCGAAATTGTGGCATTGTCACAGGTACATAATAGAGAATCGAACCTACTGTTTCTTGTCTACAGGCATCGCTGGGAAGCTGAGGTTATGTGTCACTATACGTGATCGAGTGCTTTTTTCGTAGACGCCTGTGAACTGTGCATGCAAAGAAAAGCAGTTCTCGGCCACATGCAGTAGATGATAGAAATGGATGCTTGGATACGTTAGCCTGCTGTGTGTCCTGGTGGCAGCCGGGCTCTAAAGGTTTTCAGGACCATGTTTGGAACTGTCAGGCACATATTTTGTCCTTGGCTTGCGTTAGTCTTCTGTCGCCACAAGTGGAGGAGTTGTGGATGCAGTGGTTCCGCTAAGAGCGTACACTTTTCCCATCTTTTTCGATATTTTCATTTCTACCCAGGAACAAAACAATTCATCTTTTTCTCTTCTGTTGCTACTCCTCTTCTCACACAAGCATCAACACACCCTGTTTTGTCTAGACAAACATGCTACACACATCGTGAACAAAGTGCAAAAAGTGAAGAGCTTGTGCCTTCACTTCTGTGCTCACTTACACAGACATGAGCAAGTATGTCTGTTCTCTTGTTTCATCTGTTTTCTCTCAAACCATGAAAGTACATTTCGCAATAGTGCACAAGAAGCAGTACTACATGTTTATTTAAGTCTGTTCTCTTGTTTCATCTGTTTTCTCTCAAACCATGAAAGTACATTTCGCAATAGCGCACAAGAAGCAGCACTACATGTTTATTTACGTTTTTATTTTTTGTGTGAATGTTTTACATCTTTTCTTGCATGTTTCACTGATGAAAAACTGAGACAATCGCGAGCGTCAATTTTGAGCAGACATGCTTTCTAGCAGAGAACATGCCGCCTGTCTGGCCTGGCCCACGCAGCGTGCCCCTGCAGCACCGCCGCTGACCCCCGCCAAATCTACCTACGTGGCTTTGCCCCAGTGACACCCAGTCAGTGCATGTGAGAGCAAGCTGCTGAACGGTTTCCATTTGTTTCGAAAGATGGCGCCACAGCATGAATATAAAGGAGGGGAAGGAGAAAGCGTGGGCAAAAGCGTGAAAAGGGGCGGAGGGGGAGAGCAAGGGAATGAACTAGGCCGCCGGCGTCTACGTTGCACGGTTCGCCCTGAGGCGCGGCATTGGGAGGTGGGCGAGTAGGTGCTCCTGTTTGATCTTGCTCCGTGGCAAGAGCTGGTTATTCAAAGTAAATAAACAAGCTGGTTTCCCTTGTTGTTGTGGGCCTGCATACCCACTGGTTTCATCTAAAGATGTACGACCCGGGCACCTTGTAATGTGGCAATCCGCATAAGGCACTGCCCACAGAGACTTGGTCATTAGGTAGCCTGTGTTATTGTACTGGTAATTTGCTTGGTAATTATGGAAGCTCTGGTGCTTTCAGACAGGTGGGCACTATTTTCAGCATGAGTTGGCTGGCAACATCTTGAGAAAGCAAGCTCGGGCTTTCAAGGCACAGAAGTGCAACACGATGTGCGCTTGGTGTGTGTATATATATGATGCGACAAGAATGGTTGCATGGAATGGTTTTTCATATAAATTTGTTTCTTTTTTTCACACAAACCTGTTCAACCAGTTTCCTCGTAATGCTCTAAATCTCTCCTTTCCTCTTGTCCTTGCTATGCTCTGGTGTTAAATTTCCTCAATTGAAGAGGTGTGTATGAGCAGCAAACTTTATTGGAGGGGGTGTGACAACCCACTTAAGCAAGTGGGACAAAGGGGGAGAAGGGGAGAGAGGGGGCAATCACCCCACTTCCCAGAATTGAACATGGTTCAGAACTTGCTGAGGACTGAACTTGGTTGACAATTGGATGGATTTGCAGGCTAGTTGGTCAAGCATCATGGAAAAAACAGCGTGAACACAAGGACGATGAAAAAGGGCACATGCCCTTTTTCATCGTCCTTGTGTTCGCGCTGTTTTTTCCATGATGCTTGACAACCTTAGTGCAATACCTCTGCCTGCTAAGCTGCCATAGTAAGCAAGGATGTGATGATATCCGGAGTCCAAAGTGAAACCGAAACTTAGTGATGACGGAGAAGACAAAGAACCAGCGCGAACTCACGGTGCAAGAGCGCGTGCCAGCGTTCGAGCAAGGCAGTTCTATGTTGGACATCCGGTCCGGGGAACCTGGTGATGTCCTCTCGGCTTTGGTCTGTTCCTGCACTTCTGCTGGGTGACTGGCCCACGGACCAGGCAAGGTACCGCTGTTCAGGCTGCCGCCTCAGACAGCTGATCCCATTCTGCTACCATGCCAGGCAGCTGGACCCGAGTCCAGTGAACCGATACCTACCACAGTGGCCCGTACTGCCGCTGCTGCGGCACGAAGCCGTGCTGTGACGTGGGCTGGCGCACTCCGACGTCGTCAAAGAGCCGGGCATCGCGTCGATCGACCAAAGTCTGCACTGAGGCGTCAACAGTCTTCCCCACCAGCCTAACATGGTGAGAGGCTTTATCAAGACTTCATTGCCTGTTAAAGGATTTCATGTTGCTAGCTAGTTGTAGCTCAATCATTGAGTTGTATATGTACATAGGATTTTTGCCTGTAAATAGAGTTAGTGTTTTGTGTGCGTGTGTGCCTGTGGCACGATTGTGTTCCTTTGCTGAGCAGTCCTGGGCCCACACAATCGCTCCCCCCTCTTTCCATCACAAAGGATTGCCCTTACCACTATTTCCACCACTTACAAGTTGGCTCAGTTTTTATTGTTAGCCAAGAAAAAAAGATGAACATATTTCATTATCACATTTCTTATAAATGCCATTTACTGAAAGTATATTAAAGAGAATGTGGGAAAGAGCCATACTTTTCCCTTACTCTTTCGTGACACACTACTACTCTAACATATAGACCTCTAAAGGTAAAAACCACCCGTTCACACGTAATAACTTCACAATCTGTCTGCTTCTAAATGAAAGCTTCAGACTGCAGCTAGGACAACAACACTGCCATTTGGACATGGCAAAAAGTGGGAACAACAAAAGGTGCAAATTTATTATGTGTATTTGTCGGGTGTCTGTTCACATTTTGCTATACATTTAGCTGCACAAACAGAAATAAACCCAGCTGTTAGTACAGTGATGTCTTTCCGTCTTCTTTTTGTCCCTTGTTATTTTAAGTTCCGCTAGCCCAAGTACTTTCGTTCATGAATCAACCAGCCCATTTGAACACTGTTCTGATGAAATGAATGTTTTCTGTTTCATCAATGTTACAATACACAGGAGTCGCACCCATACGCATGCATCAATATCTTGTCCTTGCAGTACAAATACTAACGATAAATAAATACTAACCGTTAAACACCCTAAATCACGATGCTATGCAAGATTGACTGCGACACCCTGAATTGTGCCACAGACAACTAGACAACAGGGTGTCCCTTATCCACTATGCAAGGCTCCTCGACCACCTCTTCCGAACAGCTCTGCTGGTGAGTATTCCAGTCCTTGCGCTGACAGAACGGGCTGCAGTAGCTCACCCGATGGCACCCTGTGCACTCCAGCAAGGCTTCCCTGTTGCAGTTTGTGCACCTCTAAATATGCAGAGAAAACGAAGAAATTAAAAAGAAGATTTATTCGCATGAAACAATTTTAAGAATTTCAAAACACTGCAGCCAACCCCGATGAGCAAAAACAAACTTAAACCAGGTACAGCTTAAACCGCTGCAAACTTATCTAAGTGCAAGTGGTACTACATTTTGAGGAAACAAGTGCACTGTAGGCAGCAGTACCTACCTTGTTCTGGAATTGTGTTCAGGAAGAGGCGTATCTTCTTTTGAACGAATGGCAGAGTGTCTCTGAACAACACTACTAGAGGCTGTGTGCTATGGTACATCAACATACTACTGTGCAACCTCACACAAATGCACTGCTACAGACCTACTAGGGCTTATGCTTTTTCATACTGGATGCAATATGAAGATTGACAGAGAAGCAGACTTTGCACTAGTACTATAACTGCAATGACATTACCGTAATTAAGTTACTTTTTTCTGTAAAGAGTAATGTAATGAGTGAACTTTAACTAGCAGTTTTAATGAGATTGTTCATTACTTTCCCTATTACTTTTGGCTAAGGTATAGCATGTTCGCTTCCCTGTGGCCTAAGAAGTTTACAAAAAGGAAAGAAAGATAACAGCAAGTTCATCTGAGCACAAAACGCCAAGCGTGAGGACATGAGAGGCCCACAGGAAAGCCATATACATGTGCTCAAAGCACATAGAATACTGTGCATGAATGGTGAATTTAGTATGTCGAAGTAGTTTCATAAATTTTCAAAAGCAGTAGTATAGTACTAATGTCACCATTTTTGGCCAGATGTTAACTGTAATGTAAATTATACACATTTAGAAAAACTGTACAGAAAGTAATTAGTAATGTAATTTAATTACCTCGGACAAGTAATTTTGTCACCTCTAAAAAGGCACATCCTTCTGTGTGCCCAGTAGAAAACCCATGTAGTGATGCTTCTAGATATTGTAACACACCAGTATATGAAAACTCTTTAATAAATTAAGTTAAATTAGACGAACTTGTGTCCCTGGAAGCAAAACGGCTCAGCAAGCGTCCGCCTCGTCTCGATCGAGAGCACTGTCTGCACGAGCTCCGCGCCTCGTCGTCGTCTTATTCTTTTTTTGTCCCTCCCGGAAGGTGCCTGCATCAAATTAACCTACACCAAGTTAACTGCCATGAAACATGGAAGTAAATTGAAAAGAGGAGAGGACAGGACAGATAAAAAGTGAGAGAGAAAGGCGAAGATGTAGGGAGAGAGAGATAGGAAAGGCGACTACCGATTTCCCCTGGGTGGGTCAGCCCAGAGGTACGCAACCAACTCAAAGAGAATACTACTAATCAGTACTTGCATGAAAGCCTTTTACTGGAAGAGTCTCCTACGCTTTTTCAGGCTCTTACCATTGCTAGACAGCATGACCAAGCAACTAGAGAAGCACGAGAAATTGCACATGAGTTGCCAGTGCATTACGTTAAACATGCAAATAGCCCAGAAAAGCATCGTGTCACATGCACATGCTACATGAATGAAACGCAAAGTTGTCAGTCTTTGAAAGAGAGAGAATGTCATCGGTACGGTTCCTTTGAACACTTGGCAAACAGCTCTCAATGTAAAGCTAAGACATATAAGTGATGCAGACAGTGAGAATCTTGGCCCTCTGAAAAATGTGTGCAAGTCTCCCTGAAAGTGTGACAAAAATGTCCAGCATTACGCAGGAAGACGAGAACCATGCACATGACTCGGGCAAGCAAAAAAGCGTTTGTTAGATATGGAGCTCTAAGAAAGGAATTTATGCAGCGTTGGAAATTGAAGGGATTTCTTTGCCGTTCTTGATTGACACTGGGTCGTCAGTTTCAATTTTAGCTGAATAATTTTACCAGCGCCACTTCCTACTGTGTGTCTACTGACACCATCCATTCAGCTGCTTGATTATTCTAAGTCGGTAATTCCTATACAGGGATGTTTCATTACTACAGCCTCATTTCATGATCGATGCACTCCTGTTCCATTGTACGTTGTGCCTGGAGGGACACAATTCTTTGATTAGATGGCATCGCGGCACTGCATATGAAGATTCAAGGGTCACTGCTCAGTGTCTGCTATTGACGCAAGAACTCCTGCGCTGCCTTCTGAATTACGTTCCGAATTCGAGCACTTGTTTGAAAAATATCTAGGAACTGCCAAAGGTTTCTGCCATAAAGTCAGATTTCGGACATCTGTTAAACCAGTAGCCAGCAAGCTGAGACGACTGCCGCTCGCCATTCGTAAGTAAGTGTCGGAAGAAATACAAAAATTAGAAGCTCAAGACATAGTTGAACGTGTCGACTCCTCAGAGTAGGTTTCGCCCCTTGTTGTAGCCTGATCAAACAATGGCTCGATTCGTATACGTGTGGATTTACGAGAGTCAAACAAAGCTATTGTGGTGGACAGTTTTCCTTTGCTACAAATTGAGGAACTTTTGAACAGCTTAGCTGGTGCACAGCAGTTCTCCAAGTTAGATTTAGCTTCCGCACACCACCAGTTGCATCTAAGCCCAGAGAGCCATCACCTTACCACATTCATCACTCATGAGGGACTCTTTCGCTTCAAGAGAGTGTGCTTCAGACTGGCATCGGCACCCCCTGCATTTCAGAAGATGATGCACACGATACTCAAAGGGTGCAAGTGCACCTTATCTTAAACTGACGACATAATCGTGTATGGGTGCATCCGAGAGGATCATTTGAAAAACTTGTTTGCTGCTCTGAAGCTGCTTTCTGATGCTCATCTCAGACTCAACCACAAATGTGTTTTTGACATGGCAGAGATTACTTTTATAGGCCATGTTGTTAGCGCTAAAGACTTATCCCCGCTGGTGTCCTCTGTCAAGGCGATAACCAAGGCACGATCACCTGCAAATATCAATGAACTACGTTCGCTGCTGGGGCTTGCAGGCTTCTACTCCAAGTTCATCGCAAATTTTGCTGATGTTATTGAGCAGATATGCACACCCTTCTTCGAGGAAACGCACATTTCACTTGGAATGCAGCAGCTAAACGTAGCTTGGAGCACCTGAAAGTGCTACTAACATCTTGCCGGGTTCTTCGTCTTTATGATCCCCAGCTACCTGTCTACGTTACAACTGTTGCCTCAGGCCACGGGTTAGGTGCTGTACTTCAAAAGAATAACGGAACATCACTGTCACGTTTGCCTCACGTACTCTGCAACCGCACGAACAAAAGTACTCAGTCGGCGAACATGAGGCACGTCTACCTGTGGGGATGACCTTTCATTCTACGTACTGACCATGCTGCTCTGGTCACGCTCCTTTCAACGAAAGGTGCAGGTCACCATCCATTAAGGATTGCACGCTGGTCCTCCCAGTTGCTGTGATACAATTACACCATGGAATACAGGAAGGGCAGCGGAAATGTCGTGGCTGATGCACTCTCCCTGCTTCCTGTACAGAGTTTAAATCTGCTATGCACCAGAAGAGGAATTTAGATGTCTCCCGTAGTCACCAATGCAAGAGCTCCAAGAAACAAGCACTGATGACCAGGCCATCTGTACAGGCCATCTGGCCCCACTGTACAATAGAAACCAGCTTTTGAAAAGGTCCCTCCAGGGTCTCTGTCCCTCTTCCATTCTGCCACCCACCCAAACATAAGCCCCACCATGAAAAAACTAAAAAAAAAAATGTAACAAAGGACAGTGGTTCTTGAGTTGGCCTTGAGGAACTCCGACTAGCTTTCCCAGAAAGGTCTCTGTGCTGCCTCTTCTGACTAATGAAGTATAAAAGGTGGGGATTAAAACAGCACTGCTGCATGGAAAGAAAGATGAGAGGGGAGGGGGGGGGGGCTTTCATTGCAGCTTTGTCATCCTGTGAAGCATACAGAATGTGGGAAGGGGCTCTTAGCCATTCCTTCCTCCCTCCCTCCCTCCCCTCTACACACACACACACACACACACACACACACACACACACACACACACACACACACACACACACACACACACACACACACACACGCTTCTCTGAGGTCCCTTTATTAACCCTTCTTTTTTTTCATGCGAACCCCATTATAACAATTATCGGTTAGAACAATGTAATTTCCATGGGACTACAATGTTTTTATAAGTGGGTTCCCTTTACTTGCCTTTGGTAGAAGATCCTTTTCTGCAGTACCAGAACCTTGGCTGCTGGACTGAGATGCTTCCTTCTCGGGGCCAACTTCCACTGCACCCCTTGACAGACTTAGCTGCGCCTCCAGCCAAGTGTTGTTTATGGCCTGACAGGTGGGAGCAGGAGAGACATACTGACAAAAGCCATTTCAGATACTGTTGTACATCAGAAAGAATATGGTATTTGCCAAGCTTTAAGCAAGAAATATGTTAAAAAAAAGGAGTGGTAAACCCACTGGTAAGCTCAGCAGTGAACCCAGCGGTAAAACAATTCCACTCAGGATAATAGCGTAGAAAGTGCAGAGCAGTGATTTGCCTGTGTTTTCATTGTGTTGTGCTTGTGTTATGTTGCAGTTATGGTGTGTTTATCATTTTATATGTGATGTTCTGTTTATGATGTGAAAAGGAAAATTAGCATCCACCCATTCTGTAGCACAAGGCTACAAGGAAATCCATAAGGATTTCTGAGATAACGAAAGCTTTCCAGTTGCCAAAAAATTTTCCCATTCATAAACATTACTCCACCTTGCGGGTTTCCGCAGAACTAATTTGCCATATTTATGATGTGTTAAGCTGAGTGCACGTTCTGCTACCATATTGTTCTTGGAATAACATATATGTTATCCCATTTTGATGTTAAGGTATGGACTGGTAATGTTATGTTAATTATCTATTGCTATTGCTTTGTAAATGTTATCGGGCTCTCTTGCCTGCTCTTGTGTTGTGTTTATTTGTTCTTTTCTTGTGTTTTTCTCTTCTAAGATGCAGCATAGGCTGAGCGCAAGGGTGTACGTAGTGGGTCAAGGCAACAACAGGTACGCTTTTCCCTTTTCTGTAACCCCAGACAGAAGACAGACGACGAGGCTCTTTCCTTCTTTCTGTATTACCCTTTGCATAATCATGATAACGTAGCAGTGGGCTGAGGCCAAGGGTGTGAGTAGTGGGTTGAGGGTGAGAGCGGGTTGGCTTTTGCCTCTTGCGCAAGCGACATGAGCCATTAGGTGCGGACCGTGGTGTCGTCCGCCCTCTGTTGAGAGCACTTACAGTGTTGTGTGTCACTTCATGTTTTCCTGATGAGATGGCACGCAGGTCAGATCACATGATTGGATCCAACCAATCAGGCGGTGACAGAATGTTCCGATACTTTTGGTTGAATAAATGGGTGCAGGTCGGGTCAGTGCTTTGTTTGGCTTTGAGGTAGATGCACGTCTCTCGCATGTCGGCCGGCCAGCGCCTGTCGAGCCTCTGTCCGCTTGCCGGGCCCTCGGCCGCCGGCGACACTACACCGACAGCCCAGGCCCTTAAAGTGCTCTGCACCACCTCAGCTGCCTGTTTGGTGCAGTCAATGCAGTTGTGACGCAGTGGCAGGCTGCAACATAATTATACTAAGCAAAAGCTGGCAGATGCATGAGAAGTTTGCAATCTTTGTGTCTTCATTTAACCTTCCTGCCATCCCTTCCCCCCCTCCTCTCCCTCTTTGCATCACCACATCTTTGAGTGGCCCTTTGCGGTCATTAGTCGTGCCCACATTGCCATGTGAAAATGTCGGCTCCAGTGAGGTGTAGGAGGGTCCTGTACACAAGCATGTTCACACTCTCCGAGATTTGGGTGAATTGCACCATCCCTAGGTAGTGTTTTTCAAATACATATTACAAATTTTGCTCTCTCCAGCTGAAGGCAGCACTTTTTCAAAGGGACTAAAGGTGTTTTTGTAGTGCACCCTGCCAACTGGATGGCAAATTTTTCTGCTCGATCACTTCATTCAGTGGTCATAAATTTACTGCAGAGGAATTGTACGGTTTCGGCAAATGAGTTCTGTGGAAACCCACAAGGCCATTGTGATCAACAACATGTGGCGCTATCGCATACATGACATTACACAAAATTACCATTACACAAAATTAAGGCGGCGTGTAGCGATCTTGCACTCGGCCAATGTATACGGGATATCTTCGTACAGATGGTGCTGCCTCGGAGGCTGTGGATGCCAACGTTACTAGAATAAACTCAGTTTCGCAGCTCCGTATCTCCGCCAGCGGAGGAGGCTGGTCCGAACGGCGGTCGCGTGAACTTGCGGCGCCGCAGTCATGTCGTGCGCTACTCTCGGCGCGTCGTCTGCTACGGCGGAGCACAGCGGCAGTCCACCGCGCATTTGAGCACGGCGGCTCTCTAGTAGTGCTATTGCAAAAGAACATTTATCGTCCTTCCAGTCGACGTTCCCACATCCCATTTGTGCACTGCTTAAGTGAACATGCATAAGGTCGACCCACATGCATTGCTCATTGGATGGCGCGGGTGTTGAATTTTTATGCCTAGTGTCTCAAATGGCCCCACTAACACCAAACCGCTGCCACATGGACTTGTTATTCCCAGCACCGTCGCTCACCACGGCAAAACAGCCGCACCGTACTTGTGCAGCTGCAAAACGGCTTCGAGCACAAGCTCGGCCAGCACATGGCCACGTTTGGCGCCCTTTGTGACAAAGCTTGCTATAGGCTGTATGCATCCTTCAAACATGGGCACGAACATAAACACAAACGCATGGTCGGCTAACTGGAAGCTGTGCCCTCCTTCACGATCCACCCGTAATCAACAAAGGCGTCTATTTTTTAGGTGGATTTGTTAAAGTCGTAAGAATGCCTGAGCTTCATTTCATCAACAACAAGCGTCCCCTAGCTGCTTGCTCATTTGACGTTGTATGTCTTCCAGACAGACGGCTTGAAATCCATATTTACATTAAATGCCCTTCAGTATTTGTGCCAGCCGGTTCGTGGTTGGCAGTGGTAACATGTTCAGGCCTATCAGCAGCATTTAGGTTCGTGGGCTGGTGATTCATACAAGCATGCAGTTAAAGGGGTCCTGAACCACCGCTTGGGCTTAGTTTTTTGAAAATGGCTGGGTGTGTATTGAATGCCTCTCAGAAATTCGCAGCCGAAAGAATTTTTCAAAACGGTTTGTTAGGAGCGAAGATATTGTGACCGGAAAACTTCCCTTTCCAGTCCTGTTTCAACTCTGCGAATAGAGGGTACAGAGCTCCTTAGGGCGGTGTCGAAGGAGGTGCCCCACCCACCGCTTTACGTCACCAGACTTCAGCGACGTATCAGAGTGGCTGACGAAGAGCGCGCGAGTACCGGGGACTGTTTCTTCGGCCGCCTGCTCGCTTCGCGCCTGGGCTCGGTCGCGTGCCCTCGCGATCACCGCATTCCTTTTTTTTCGATCCTCCGAAGCTTTGTTTTCGTTCATCACATACGTTTAGGCTCACAGGTGTGAGCGTTTACTTTGTCAGTGCGCTGCTTGTCGTCGATACTGCGCATAACGCGGCGTCAGTACAAACAGCGTAATTACCAACACTGCTCCACCTTGTCCTGCATAACCCCAAGTTAGTTAATTGTTGATTAGTGATTGTAGACGGGACAATCATGCTGTCAGGCTCGAACGTGACTACTATGACTCGAAAGGAAGACCTTCACAACTCGGACCCTTGCCGATAGGTTAATGTGGAATAAGGTGCACTGACATGCGGTAATATGGATGGATTAATTTAATGTGTGAATACACTAGTTCAATTTTAACAGTGAAGCTGTTTAAGCTAATGATGAAACTGGGAAATCTGCCGAGAACTCCGCTAAGCTATGTGATGCTAGCATAACACTACCACGCTGTAGTAAAGACAAAGCTCCCTAGGACTAGTTAGGTAAGGCTAAGTCTCATTCAATGGAACCTAATTAGGAATAATTAATTGAAGCCTAGTTCAGACAGGACTAATCCAACCAAGCCAAACTGAACTAATTCAACCTGAATTGAGCTATGACAAGTAAGTCACACCTAATTAAGCAGATACTAATGATCTATAATTAATTAAGCCATGATACTAATAAGCCATGCCCAGTTAAGGTAAATCTAATTATGTGCAGCCTAATTTAGCTGATATGAACAAATCTAGTGTAAGCAAGCTTCTAATTAGACTGTGTTTAATTAAATAGTACTAATTAAATCACGTATAGTTAGGTTATTACTAGTTAAGTCAAACCTAAGCTAGCACCTATTAATCGAAGGTAAATTATGCTAAGACTTCAAGGTCAAGCCTCATTAAGTTGAGACTAAACATTTCAGGACTAATTAGACTAACACTGATTAAGTCAGGCCTATTTCAGGTAGTATTCATCAAGCGATACCTAATTAAGATAATATGTCAAAGAACAGCGTAACTAGGCCTGTACTAATTAGGCCATGTATAATTAAGATATGACTAATTACCCCAAGCATAATTATATCATGACTAATGAAGACCAGCATATTAAACAATGTATAATTAGGTGTAGCTTAATTAGACCGAGCCTAATTAGTGTAACACTAATGATGTCCTGGCTAATTAAGTTAAGACTAAGTCAAGTCTCAATAAGCTCAGATTATTAAGTTAATTAAGCCAAGCATTACAGACGTAATGATTGCACTCGAAACTAATTTACCTCAGTCAACCTTAATCTGCTGTAATCCTTAATTCACCCTAATCTAAGTCTAGCGTAATCCGCTCTATAATATGCCATACTCCACCTTAATGCACCTTTGTCTTAATCCACCCTAATGTGCCTTAATGAGCTCTAATCCACCCAAGTACACCCTAATCAGACCTAGTCCTTTAATCTACCTTATAGAAGAAATATTTTGGGTTCGACTGCAGCCATGTTATTGAGTACGAGTACTAGAAGGTGGCACATTGGAGTACCATAGGGAATAAACCCATCTACAATCACTGATGAATTAAAGTTTGGGATTAATTTGTGATTTATTACAGGCTGCAGGCATGCATTTGTTGGCTTCTTGGAAAACTATATTTATGGTGACTTATGCACCGCACCGTTCGCGTCCACGCCGAGGTAGTTTACGGATGCCTTCCAATGGCATCTATGAGGCTTTCGCATTAATAAATATATTGTTACATATTTCCAGCAACTATTTTGCCTATACAGGTGCTCACAACACAAGGAAAAGCTAGTGCACGGCCCGCATGGCACGCACGCACTAACAGTTTTAAAAAAGGCGCGCTGCGAAGGGCCCGCACACAGCCGAGGCGGGTGTGTCTGCCATCGGCCAATAGCAGCGACGCTCCTTGTAAGTGCTCTATGACGAAATAGAGCATATTCAAGGAGCGTGAGGAGAAGCCGCTTTTTGAGTTGAGGGCTCCTGAAGAAGTGGAAGCTTTGTGCTCCACTTGTGAACGCTACGCTTCACGGATGACCACAGCATTTGGCTGAGATGTTCGTTACAGCATAGGCAAGCCGTAGAATATGTTTTTTCACCAAGCCCGGAGGGTAGTTCAGGACCCCTTTAAGCAACCATCCTGCATTGTACCGCATTCCACACGGTGCTTTTGCTTTGATTTTGCAAAATGCAGTTGCAACCGCCACCTTTTCGAGCGGTGGGAGGCAGTCCACCTGCTTGTTCAGGCACTCCTCCGAGGTCGTTTCTATCACTCCTTTCAGTTCCATGACTTGTTTCTCCTGCTTCTCGCGAGCTGCTGTGGCCCTAAGCAACGTTCTTCTGAGATTCTTCACGTTAACACTCTTAATGGTTGCCTTCGCTGGTATCTGCAGTAGCTTCTTTCTACGGTCCTTTATACAATTCGGACAGATCGGGCGTGACGTGAGAACGAAGCAGTTTTTTGCGCGCACTCTGTTGCTATTGCTCACACACCTTCAGTTCGTCAACTTCCCAGAGTAGATGTTCCATGCCCGTAGCACATCTAAGACTGTACGACAGCTGTTTGTGCTGCGTTCTGTAGCTGTTCACTGTGCAGTTAAACTGCTCATCAACTACAACTGTTTTTTGCACAAGCAAGTCCTCGTTCACGAGCCAGCGAGTATCAAATATTCTGCGCCTCCGTTCGTTACCTCGTCATAAAAACACTCAAAAAGCCATTGCTTTGAAGGCAGTGCGACAGTTGACAAGTGATCGGATGTGAATGTGATGCGAGGGCAATTCCGTGTCCCGGCAGTGTTGGTAATCGCTTGTCCTTCGTCTTGCGTCTTCTGACGGCTCCTCCGCCGACGAACTGGGAACTGGGCTTTCGTGGGAAGCCATGCGTTTTTCCGGGAATTTGCGCCTTGACCGTGAACATTGTGGCTTAAGGCCGTTTCACATGACTCAGAAACACAGCGATTTTGCTTCGGCGACTAGAGCGATCACGATCTTTTTAAAAAAAAATCGCGATCGCGCTTGTCGCAACGGTCTGCGACGAGCGACCAACATGTTGGAATTTCGTCGCTCTGATCACAGCGATCCGAACGATTTCCCGTCGAAATTGCGCCGAGCAGCAGCCCCCGAGCTGTTTCGTTGTCATGGCGGTGGAGTGTGTGTTTTATGATCGGAGCGATCGGAGCCGTGGATTACCGAATCTGGTATGTAGTACTATTAATAGCGACACGAGAAGGAAAAAAATAAAACCTCATACTTTGGCATTCCTCCACTTGTATGTTTTTATTGAAGCAGTGGGTTGGTGTTTTAGCTTTCTTGTGTACTACGTCGAGCTTTCGCTTCGATGTAGTACAACACACGAACGCATTTTGTTCCGTGCACAGAGAAAAATTCCCGCTGGTTGATATACTCGAGCTGAGACTCGACGCTATCGAATGTGTGCGACTTGCCTTGCATACACAAGCATTCTTTTTTTTCTCTCTCTCTCTTTTTGAGATCGCCTGTGGTTGCCGCACAGCCAAGGTATTACAGCACGTACTTTGCGTGCACTCAACATGCGCATTGGGGGTTGTAAGTGCTATGTGCCTGCGATAATAACGATTGAGCACGATGTGATCGCGAGGCATCCAATGGCGGGCTGCTTTTTTGTGCGCCAATTCCGCGAATGCTCTTGCTTTTCGTCCGCATCGAAATGAGGCTGCCGTGGCCGGAAATCGAACTCACATTCTAGCGGCGTGCTATCGGGAGCGCGACACACGAACTTACAATTAAGGTGCTTTATCAAGAAGCCGAGACCTTTGTATGTCGCCGGAACTTTCTGAACTGTTAATGCATGCAGTTTGCATGGATACGGGGCGCGCTAATTAACCAGAAATACTTCGCCTTACACCAATGCCGTAAATCGGGCACGTCTTTGTTGGACTGACTATGCGACCAGTAACTAAATTTAGATAATTTTTGGTGTATTAATGTGTGCTTTTATAACGTACCATATCAGGAATGCTAGCAGCGTCGTTGATTTACTTTCGAAGCATTGATGCGCAACAAGTATTATTAATAGCAGCTTTTTCTTCTTTTCTTATCTCGTGGACAACATTTTTTCCTCCACATATATTTATACACATATATTTATAGGATTTGTATATTTCCTGCACCGGTTCTCACTTTATATAGTTATAATTAATTGTAAAACCTTCATGGCATGTAACAACACTTCAAAGAAGATTACTTGTGCACGTAAATACTTGCAGTGTACTTGTTTTCTCTTGTTTATGATGTTCATTATAGCACATTACTTAAAAAGAAACACAAAAAAAGGAAAAGTGGGCAAACAGCCTGCAAAGTTCTTATACAGTTCTTATATAGAAGAAAATGTGAAAGATCACAGCTAATCAAAATCATGCAGGGAAGTTGCCTTGTTGCATCCTTTTTCTGGAGGTTACAGTTTCCTCTTGGGCATGGACCAGTGTTGCACTTCAATAGCCATTCAGGTGTGAACGTGCATATTTAGGTGTGAAGCCATGCCAAATTAAATAGAAACAGCTTGCCGACATATTTGAGAATGGTTTCATTATTACATAAATTCTGCTTTTACAAGTGCGTAAGTTTATAGAATTATGCATTTTTCGAACATATCTTCTGATGAAATTAAAGCACCATGTAACTTTGTCATGGCATTACAAAACTGATTTCTGCAAATGAAGTGTGTACATTTGCACATTATGTAGTTTAATTTTATGTAATACGTACTGCAAACAAATAAAGGTCCAACCAGGAAAGAAATTGTGAGAACAACACATGTACATGAATCTCTCTATTAAAATTCATAAAGGAAAAGCAAGTGTGCATTAATGCGTAAACATGACCCAACTAAAGTACGGCACAATGCACTAGGGATGCATGGCAGAAATGGTGTGTCTTGGCAGTGCATGCTGTTTTGCAGCCATGCCTGGGAAAAGAATAAACATCTTAAACAAGCGTGTTAAAAAATCTGTGCACTAAATGTGCATGTTAGCCGAGGGACTCTGAGTGTTGCATCTTTATTGAAGACATTCCAAGGCCTAATCACCAGCTTATTAAAGTATAGGAAAAGATTGTGATATTTATAACATTTGAATGTAAATGTTATGTCACACAGAAGGGTCTTGCACTGCTTGTTCTTATGGAGTTGCAAACAACAGTTTAGCAGTGATGCCTCAACTGTCACATTTGTCTTTCACAAGACTGTTAGCCTAGTTGATATAAAACAAGAAGAAAACAACAGGAAGAGTGGTACTTCCAGCTACTTTATTCAAGGCGCTAACCCAAGGATATATACAAAGAGCAAGCATGCCCCTTTCCAACCTCATACCATCCAGCAATCAAGCAATCTTGTCTCTGGTGCATATAACATAACTGATGTATAGCTGATAACTGACAATTTGTACAGGCAACAAAACATACAATGATTCTTTTTTGCAACTTGCCGTTTTTATATATTGTTTAAATCTGTCACTTGCCATGGTGGCTGTGCCAGTTTGCAAAAACAGAAATTAAGCTCACGCTATATTAAGGCGAAAACCTTATATTACTATGTTTCAAGGCTGTGTTGCGCAGTACAAAAAACCATAGTGTAGGCGAGCATCGAATAGGTGGAGTGCATCTCTCGCTTCACTGTAAAGCTGATTAAGTATATCTTGCTGGTGCGGTCAGCTTTGTTGCCTTCGTATTACAACAAAGTTGACCGTGTCTTGCTGCAAAATCTCATGCCACATCACTGTAGGTGAAGGTGCACAAGGCTCTAGTTGCAAGCGAGGAAGACCGAGAAGGCACAACACTGCAGAAGAACCTTAAGCAACTCAAAATGCCATTTGTCACCACTGCTGCTGTAACAAAGCAGCTATGGGTGAAACTGCAGCAGCAGCCCAAGAAGCAGATCAATGGAACTTGGCACCTGCCTTTCACATTCCCTTGGAAATTTCTAAGCACCTGGTATAACAATACAGTGTAAACTGGTATCGGCTTGTTACAATGCTCAAAACTGGTGACAATGCCGCCTGAAGCAGGTGTCCGAAACCGCTATCGCTCATAATGAGAAAAAGTCCATACCCCCATCTCACCTGAAGGAAAACTAGCAATCTTTCAGTAATGTTTATCTCCCTCTCTCCACGCCTGTGCACATTTGAACCCAGCCCAACAGGAGTAGCAGCACCCACCCCCGACTCTGGGCCTTATATGTTGTCAGTCGTCGGCTATGGTTCTACCTACAAAGACTAGGAGAATTGGGGGGCGGGGGAGAAAATACAGAAGAGCAAGGAGATGACGACGGCAAGGAAGGAGAGGATGCAGGTGATAAATGAGAAGTAAAGGAATTTGAAAAAGAAGACAATGTAAGAGGAAGAACAAGAGGGGGGAGGAGAAGCAGGAATGGAAGAAGACCTAAAGAGAATAATAAGAGCACATGCAGGAAAGCTTACACTGTCACTGTGTTATGTTCTTCACGAAGGCCTGAGAGTCTTCTTACAATGCTGCCCTAACTTGTCCCAGTGGCTCATTAAAGAAATTCTGCTGACATTGTGCAGTGGAGTTTTTCCTCTGAAAATGCGCACCTATCAGGTTCACGATACCCACCATTGGTGATTACTTGTCTATGCAAATTACTTCAAGCAGTAAAACCTTTGCCAGGACAAAGAAATGGAAAAGACATCAAGAGAGTGCAGGCGATTGCTTACCCACAAAGGTTGTTATGCAACATCAAAAAAGAAGCATCAAAATTCAATGTGAATGTTGTTTTTGTGCCCCTAACAAGCTCTCAAAGGTGTGTTCTCTAGACAAAGTGGCTGAAGTGTGCAAGATGCACAAGAACAAGTTCAGCACTTGCCAGTCGCACAGAGCAGCTTGGTTGCAGCAAAGTGACAATGTAGGTGGAGACATGGTACGTCCTCGAGGCACGGAGAAGGCAGAATTTGAGGAGAGGAATCTGCTAGGCTGTGGCAGCGCGCGCCATGGCCCATTCATGAAACGGTTTGGCAAAGAGGAAATTGAATTTTCTTTGCATCATGACAGATGAAACTTCGGCAAGTGGTCATCTTTTACATGTCATCCTATGGGTGCAATGCATAAAAACTGCGATACTGTCTCACATATTGCAAATATTCTCAGTTTTTTGTCTGCAGCATCAATAAGTAAACTCTGCGGGCATTTTGGCTGTAGTTTCTAATAAATAATCACTTCAATATGTTCCATACAGCACTTGTAATGAGCTGCATGTAGTGACTCCAGTGCAGGTGGCACCTGCCGCTGTGAGTCCCTCGTTTGCATGTTGTGAACAGGTGTGGGTAAATGGCCTTGGGAAGAAAAGGCGTGCAGGATGCTGCATATTCTTTGTGATCTGCTGACTTCATAACTCTCACGGTCTTCTCAGACTTTTAAGTGCACTTTTCGTGTTGCAACAAAGGCTTGCGCTCTCTGGGATTTCCACCAGTGCCATTTTAGGATGGGACAGAAATGTGTTGTGCCAAACTACAACAGCAGCGCACCCAGCAAAGTGAAGCCGATTACTTTCGACGTTCCCAGTGGCTCGATGAAAGTGGAGGCATGGGCTTGTACAATACCAAGGAAAGGTCGAGAGCTCATGCCCTATAACTACGTTTGCTAGAAGCATTTCTCAAACAGTGAAATGGAGACGCAATGAAGGTGATCTTAGTGGTGACATCTCTCTTGACAAACCCAAGCGGCCTGTTTTGTTACTAGATGCCGTGCTGTCACTATTTTTGCACTGTCTCAGCTACCTGTCTCCTGTTCTCAGAAAAAAGAGAAAAAAGAAATGAGCCAATTGGACCTGGCGTGAAGTGCGGAGAGCATGCAAAGACGGAGAGTTTGGTGGTTAATGACACAAATATGCTCGCTGCTTGCCACTTTGAGGAAAATGAGATGCTGCATCCTCTCGCCTCCCTTTGCCATGCGTCCAATGCCTTGAACAATAAGCAAACAACGGCATATGTATGGTGGAAAGACAAGGAACAACACTGTACCAATAGTTCTGGTAATGACCAAACGAGTCGAGCCAGAGTTATTGAATAATTATAAGTTTTGCATTCCAAAAAACATACTGTGCAGATAATTAGGTAATTGCTGTGCAGGCAACACCCTTTTTCGTTTATATAACAAATAATTTGCAGCCACCAAGGTCGCACAAGAAGCACATCAATTACAATGAATCGGCACTGGCTAGCCTTGAAAGGTTGAACCGGCAAGCTTCTGCAGAAAGCGTGAAGTGTGTGTTTCTCTCTCTGCGCAAGCCGACTCGCACAACAGAGCTTGTGTTGGCACCATGCCCTACAGCGTGATTTCACTGAGCTTCACTGAGCCACCCAAACAAGTACTGTTTCGCCTTCTGAAGAAATGCTCTGTGCCTCGAGGCAAATACAGCAGTTTTCTCTATAGCGGTGACCATCACACAAATGCTTCTCAATTCCAACAAGCGCATTTGATTGAGGAAATGCTATGGCAAGAAAACATTGTAAACTTCGAGGGACTCCCGAGATGGAACAGGATGGAGAGCAGTTTCTGAACCATTAGACAATGAATGCATGTCACAGAAACACAGTGAGCCCTGCTAATATTTCTGCTTATCGACAGAATCCTTTTATTGCAGTAAAACCGCGTATCTCCAAATACAGTCTGTTTGGAAATAGTACTTCAGGCCCTTATAAGCTGTTTTTCTGTTTTGGAAACAATTCTGCTCTAGCAGAAAAGAGGCATAGCAGGGAAACAGTCTACTACAGCTCTAAGTGCATGACTACGCTACTAACTTGTTATAAGACTATACATCAAAAATACATTTTGTGCACGGCGTGGGGAGTGCAACGTATTTTGTTTCTTTGGACAGACTCGCAGTAATCAACTAGCATTAGGAAGCTAAACGACATCCGTGTCTTCACAATGTAGTGACGCAACAGGCAGGCTTCAACACAGGTGACTGCAGCTCCTTATAAACTTGTGATGCTAGTTGTTACACATCCACACCACAGATTCCACGACGGACGATCCGTGATATCGATGTTCACAAAACAAACTATTCAACATCATGCAAGCACACACGCGCACGCACACACACACACACACAGAGGCGTCATTTCTCGCGGCCTTCAAGATGTGAGTTTTCGGTTACATGCGTGTTGCCGCGTTCGGTCACAACACAAACTAACCGTATTCCGTGCACAGACACGCACATATACATCATTTGCAGATCCATAAATGTGGGCTTTGGTTAGATGCCGGCGTCGTCCGGTTCGGAGGCACTACAGTGTAGTAGGCACTTGCGAGCAAGATACACGAACCATTCGTTAACAACTTGATGCTGAACACGGAGGATCATGCTTCGCGTGCACGACTTCGAAGAAGAATACGCGGACCCTTTCTACGCGGCTACATCCATGGCGCAAAGTTTTTTTTTTTTTTTCTTCACGACGCGAAGCAGCCGAAGTACAGTGGCCGAAGCAGCTGCTGTGCCGCTGCGCTTCTGCCACCGCTGTTTTCACGTCCTTACTGATGTGCAGGAGCCGCTGTTGCGCACACCAAAATAATTTACCCACTTGCAGCCGTTTTTAAATTACAATACATGCATGTTCTTCAATCCTGTAAAACAAAAGTTAATAATATTATAACGCACGGTTATTTAAACACATTTGAAGATAGCCGGTCGCTACTGTCGCGGGGAAAACAGTCGCTGCAATCGCAAGTCAGCTGAAACGAAACCGCCATTAAGCGACGGGAGCAAACAGAGCGATCGGAACGATTTTCGTCGCTGCAATCGCAGCATGTGAAACAGCCATTAGGTATTTGGGGTGGAAGTGCTGCGAACAAGTGCACCAAGCGCTAGCTGCAACCTTCCCCGAGGGATCAGAACTTATTGTCCAGAAAAAACGTGAAGGTAGCGCTTTATAATGCTGCCATGCTCAAAATGAAGGTGCTCTGTGTTCTTAATGAAGGTCGCAGAGCTTGCATTTCAGAGTAAACTTTTAACTTTGCGATGTTAAGCTTGCTCCAACCTTCTGAATTCCGTAGGGTCTTTTGGTGGTCCGAAGTGGCGTGAACAGGGGTCATCGTTGTGCTGTCTGCAACGATGCACCCCGGTCTTGCACCTCGGTGCAAAGCAAGTCAGCATAATGCATGTAAATGATCCTGTGGCTCTTCGCTAGGCGTCGTACACAACGTGTGTGTCTTCATCCAAGGCACTTCGCATGGGCAGGAACAGTTCCAAAAATTACGAGTGCACCAATCGTACCAGTTGCTGCGACCCGCGTGCACGTCGACTGCGCCGTCACAACAAGCACCGGTGGCGGGAGCCAACGGCAGGCGCAAGACATGACCACAGCGCCACTAGTTCTCGCGACCGCCTCTCCGGCAGAGCTTTGTAACTGGGTTTATTCTAGTAACGTTGGCGGGCGCTGCCGTAGGTGCCTCCGCAGTGGCGTCTCAGAACTCCCAGAAGGTGTCCTTGTTCTCACTCTTAGAGACATCAGCTGTACCCAGGAGAAGCTGATCATGGTGACAACCTCACACGACTAGGCCCCACGGCATGTGTACCTTGACAGCATAATAAACAGGTCCTTTCTGCCATATCATAGTACCCGGAAGCCATCCAGGTGGTCCCCTGTAATTTCGAACAAGAACACAGTCGCCTACAGAAAATTGTTGAGCTTTGAAGCTACATTGGCAGGACCGAATCTGGCGGTGGTGGTGGTGGTCTTGCTGGTGGCGAACCAATTCCTCTACTGCTGGCTTGAGAATGTCCAGTTTGGAATGTAGATGGCGACCGAACATAAAATTGGCCGCTGCTTCTTTCGTCGTAGCGTGAGGTGTATTCCAATAAGCAAGCAAGAAACTGTTAAGGCTGGTCTGCAGGTTTCCCATGTTTAGTTCTTTCTTCATGGCCGTCTTTCGGGACTGAATGAAACGTTCTGCTAAGCCATTCACACTTGGTTGATAAGGTGCTGTTGTAATGTGGCATGCTCCTATCTCTCGAACAAATGTCTGGAACTCGGCAGACTTCAATTGCGGCCCGTTGTCAGACATGATTGTTGTCGGATAACCGAAGCAGCAAAAAATTTTGCGGAGACAATCAAAGGTTGCTGTGCTCTTTGTGTTTTGCAGACTTCAGGCCATTTAGAATGTGCATCCACTACAACTAAGCACATGTGCTGCCGGAAAAGCCCTGCAAAATTGACGTGTACTCGCTTCCAAGGGGCTGTTGGCCACGACCATGGGTGCAAAGGAGCACTGCTAGGGGCACTATGCTGCTCCTGGCAAGGCTTGCATCCTTTGACGTGAGATTCAAGATCCACGTCTCTTGAAGGCCACCAAACATAGCTGCAGGCCAACTCTTTAGATTGCACGATACATGGATGACCATTGTGAAGTTCTTGTAGAACAAGAGACCTCAGCTTTGCAGGCACCTCTACAAGTATTTGCCGTAGGACGCAGCCTTGATGTGTGGTCAACTCTGTCCACTTGTCAAAGAAAGGCTTGAGCTCCACATCGTCCACAAAGTTAGGCCACCTTGTACTTGTGAGCTCGCACATGCAATGTCTTTGTGTGTGACCAGCATTGATTGCAAGCGTAACGAGTGGAATGTTTCTTCTGCATCGTTAGTGGACAGCTGACGAACTGGCACGCATGACAAGCAGTCAGCTTCTATATTTACGTTTGCCGGTCGAAACTTCAAGGAATACGTGTAGGCAGACAATGTCACCGCCCAACATTGAAGTCTTCCTGCTGCCAAAGTTCGTATATGGCGGACTTTAAGCTTAAGATAGTCTGCAGTGGTTTATGATCCGTCATCAGCGTGAACGGGCATCCGTAAAGATAATATAGAACTTCTTAATGCCGAAGATGATTGCTAGCGCTCCTTTCTTGATTTGGTTATACTTCTGCTCAGCCTTGGGCAACGTCCTTGAAGCGTAAGCAACAGGGCGAATCATACTATCAGCTGCGGCGAATCGTAATGCACCCCCCAACCTTGCTTCTGTCTTTTGGAAAGAAAAGTGCACTTGTTACACTAGTAAATACAGAAATTTGCTTTCACAAGTCTTATCAATGTGCTGCAGCATATGTCATTGATTTCTCTTGAAATTAATAAATCTTACTTTTACGTTACCTCCTGTTTTGAAACTCTCTATTACTACACACATATTTGATATTCAATTCAATATTCGAGGCCTGTTTTTCTGCCTTATTTGTATTCGATTCGTATTCGACAAATTCAGTATTCGCATGCCCCTACTTTCTTGCCCAAGCTGAAACACGTCGCCGATGCATGTATGCAGTTTTTGCTCACGTGCTTAAGAGCCGCACCGCCAACACATTTGTGACGCTTCCTTTTGACTAGCTTCCTTTACTGAAACTGCTTGCTGCCCTAGCTTTTGTGCAGTTACCTGGTGTATGTCAGAGATGCTTGTTGACCTATGCACTTCTGCCGCACTTTTTGTTGCGGAACCCATCGCTAAAGCCTTTTCAACTGCCTTTTGAAATGTTAACTTATTGTCTTCCATGAATAGCGCTCGCTGAATATCTTCTCTTCGTAATCCACAAACGAATCTGTCCCTCGGTGCTTCGTCTAAAAAATTTTTGACGTCGCACGAACTCGAAAGGGAACGTAGTTCTGCTACAAAATCAGCCACAGATTCAGTCTCGCGCTGAGACCGCCAATAAAACTTGGCTCTCTCACCAATAACTGAAGGCTTCAGTGCGAGATGGTCGCAAAGCAATTTTCTCAGGGTGTCGTAAGACGTGCTTGATGGAAAGTCCGAAGCGGTAAATGACTCAAGTAGGGCGCATGTTTTCGCCCGTTAGGCTCAGGAATGCATGAACTTTGTCCGCCTCCAGTACCTTGTTGAAGTGGAGAAACGATGTCAGAAGTCCAGTCGCTTGAGGAGTCATCAAAAGGCTCCATGTGGCCAATTCTTCCCACCACTAGCGTCACTGGATCTGCTATCCCTGCTGTTCCAGTAGCTTGCAATGAGGCAGCAACAGCCCGAAGAACTTCAACCCAGGGTAGGACCTCCTTTCCGTTATGCCCACGTCGCTGCAGGTTCAAATCCTATCCTCATCAGGCCCAGATATGAACGTGGAACTGTAGCACGCACTTTATTGCTACATTGTGCTGCAAGCATGGTGGTACAAAAAGGAAGCAACCAGCCTTGAAAACATGTCAGCTATATAAGCAATCGCAGTCGGGTCACATGATTACCGGCAGCTTAACTGGCTGTTGTTATCAACAACATGTGGCGCTATCAAATACATGACACCAGCAAATGACAGCACGAGGGCGAGTCCATCAGCAACACAAAGCACATGGGCATGAATATGGCGAATGAGTTCTGCAGAAGCCTGCAAAGTGCAGTAACATTTATAAAGAGAAAATTCATCTTGGACCAGGATGTATTTTTCGGCAACTAAGAAGCTTTCATTTCTGAGAAATCCGCACGGATTTCCTTGTAGCTTGCGCTACGAAACGGTGGATGCTAATTTTCTCTTTCGTAAACATTACTCCCCCTTGTTGGTTTCCACAGAACTCACTCGCCATATTCATGCCAGTGTGCTTCGAGTTGTCAATGGGTTCACCCTTGCTAGCCTCCTGGTTAGCTGAGTGCCCCAGACAGGCACTGGTTCAAACCACAGGGCAGGATTAACTTTTCGGCAACTAAGAAGCTTTCATTTCTGAGAAATCTAGGAATCTGTATAGATTTCCTTGTAGCCTCGCACTACAAATGGGTGGATGCTAATTTTTATCTTCCAATTGTACGGTTTTCTTTCGATTCTATTTGGGCTTTTAATATTGGTTTTTTGTATGAGTGTCCCACACTACAGAGACGCATTCTTGTTTTCACCTAATTAGGGTGAAGTAAGCGAGCAGCTTAAAAGGGCCCTGCAACACTTTTAGGGGTGAAGCTCCTTAGAATCGAGCCTTGTCGCCCCGTCGGCGTGATATAGTACTTAGAGTGCCTGCTAGAGGCGCATGCCTCCTGGTGCGCGATCTCTCTCTCGTCAATAGCGGCAGTCATGAGTGCAGTAAGACAGTGAGTGTGCATGTGTGGGCCGATCCCGGAGGCAGCGCACTCTGCCAGTTGTCTGCTGTCGTGAGAGAGAGCAAGCGGCAGGCGTTGACTATGGAAACGCTCTTTCTCCGATGAATGCTTTACCAGCTCACAAGGAACAAGAATGCGCCCTCGCCCGCGAGAGACAACGCTGATGCAGGCAGCGTCTGCTAGCAAAGTTCTTGACTGAAAAAACCAACTGCTCGCGCTGCACAACCATTCACCGGCGGCCACCCCATATATATATAGGCACTGGATCTTGACCTGCAATGTAGTGCCGGTGGGAGATTTCTCTTGTGTGTAGTTGAACCATAAGGATTCGCAGCGCGCACGTTAACTAAAAGTAATCCGGAACTCAGCACGATCTACGACGTGGGAGCGCAGGAATCTCATAAAGACCAGGAGCATAAATGACAATGCATGTGTAAATATACACACGCGTTGTCACTCATTTACAGGCATGAGTGGGCAATGTCGTGGGTGATTTACGGTAACACCGAACGATCCCCAGTGCTTCGCCCACTCGTCATGGTTCACTTCGTGGAGATGCATGGATATTTTTAAACAAAGTCAGGCAATAGTAATGAGCAGACTCCCTTGAACATGCAAGCCAAATATTATTGCACTGCATGCACCTGAGAATTTGCAATTCCATTTCACACACAGCTGGAAAGCACCCACTACTTTCAACAAACAATGTCACTGGAGGCACCGACTATGCCACTGAATGAACAGGATTGCTGGCAAAATGGTTTCATTCAGATGCTGCCTTGGGCACGAATAAATGGTAATAAAAGTTCATACTGCAACTTGGTACAGTTCAGACCACTTATAACGTAACCACCCATAATGCAGGACAGGCTATATAGCGGTCGTCTCTGAACCTTGTTTACCCTCCCATAGAAGTTCATGTACACGCATACCACTTATTGTGCAGCCACCTGAGAAGAAAGACCGCATATAATGTGGCTGCTGGGAAATCTCACCAACAACAGAGGTAGCGAGCAGGCTTCACAGAGGAAGTGCGCTGCCCGAAAAGAGCGCAGCGAATATCCATGAAGGAGGAAGAAGCACAGAACGAATGAACCAGGAGTGGAAGGAAGAACAAAAGCGCATCGCAGGCGTGCCTTCCGAGGATAGGATTGATAGGATTGCAAAGGTGACAGAATGCTGCTACGGAGATTTGTCGGCTGTGAACGCTCCATATCGAATGTGTGTCTGTGATCGCATGATGCCCACTTTACCGCTGTTTGTCTCCAGTTTTCTATTTCCAATTAAATCATTGCACGCGCGTTGCCCTTGGTTCAGGCCATGAATGCGTTTCTGGTGCACCTGATCACTGTGTTGTGAAGGGCAAGCTTCCTGTGAGACACGCCGCCGGCGACCCCGCAAGCTAGGCCTAATGAGCGCCACCGTTTCAGTGCTGGCTGCAAGATAGAGCGCTGCAGGCGACAGTGCATCATGGTGGCCACATTTAAAATGCGGACGAATCATTTCGACAATGGAAGCGAGGGCATGGATGGTAGGTGCACCACTCGAATGGCGATTTGCAGTCACTATTTGACATCGCGCAGGCGTCGGAGAAAACGAAGGATAGTGTGCAGTAATTGGTTCCCGTATTTGCGCATTCCAGTTCCGCTGATAGACCGCACAAACGGTGACGTCGCTATAGTGTTTTTTGTTTTGTTTTTTGCACAGCGCTGCCGCGGACTTAAATCTCTGAAATATCCACAATTTTATGTGGGTGAAAGCAGCCCGATCACGCACCTCAAATGTCTAAAATGTGCTGCTGCCTGCTTTTTACACACGTGTAGACTTAGAAAAACGTCATTTTGGTTGTAGTGCAGAACCATTATAGTGCGGGCATTCGCGATTCTGGCGACTTATGTTATAAGCGGTCTTATGCCCCTGTTACACAAGCGCTCTCAACCACGTTTAGCATAACCGCATTTAACGATTTTAACCATATTTAACGCCAACTGTAGTTAATGCCAACTGTAGTCCACCGGCGTTACATGGGCTATCCTGTTCGCGGTTGACGGAAGCTCTGCCCACATCCAGCACATCGGCATACACAGTCGCAAAACTTCGTATCCTCCTCCTTAGGTAAGAGAGAAACAACTTCGCACAACCACGCATCGTTCAATCTATAAGAACATTGTTGATAAAACTACGCCTTCGTGAAAGACAAATGCATCACAATGATCTGCAGTCACCACAAAATGTCCGGCACTGACAATTCCGTGAGCTAGGCCTAGCAAGGAGCACGGCGGCGCTGTTCACGAAGCGATCAAGCGCGCTTCGACCACTTGGGTACAGTGAGGTAATATTATCGTCCATGAATTGTATTATGGCTTCTTATGGCGCAACATGTAGAGGACCGCTTTTGGGAAGACATCTGTGAAGCACCAGCGTTGAGCTAGGGAGAGGCACCATCCGCTATTTCGCCTGTTTCCGAACGTCGATTTACCCTTAACCACGCAGGGCAAGCTCGGCTGGTGGCCAACCGCAGTTAGTGGCCTAACCGCCGTTAACAATAACCGTGTTTAACAATAATTGTGGTTACACTAACTGTGGTTAAGGGTGCTCATGTAACAGGGGTATTAGCTGTACCTGTATGTTGACGATGTGGTCGATTTGCAATGACATATAGAGTCATATATAAAGCGGTCATTTTTATGTTAATAAAGTAAATCTTATGAACTAGATGCAACATCATGAGCTCCCTTCTTACTGGCAGGCCAAGGCTGGCTTTGATGGAAGATATCATTACACTGAGGGAGTAATTGCATGGAGCAAAATATGCAGATTGGTTCTAAATATAAGCATGTCAGTTGTGCTGTAGGTGGATAGCAAATTGATGAAGTGCACTCTACGTAAGGTCTTTCAAGTGTTTTACATGATACTGAGCGAAACGAGTTGCGTTGCCTTGATGAATTGCAGACCAACACGAATTGTAGACCTTGCCTACGTGCTATGTATGGATAAACAGAAACTCTTTCCATCTGTTTGTGCTAGCTTGCTGGCTTCCGGAGAACATAATTACTATATGATGGAGCTTCTTACCTACAGGTTTACTCATCATCATCATCATCAGGTTATTTTAAGTACACTGCAGGATGAAGGGCCCCCCCCTCTCCCAATGATTTCCAATTTCTCCTTTCCTGAATGTGTTCATTGCACTTTATGCCTGCAAATTTCTTAATTTCCCAGCTCCATCGAACCTTTCACAGACTTCTTTTGCATTCTCCTTCTCTTGGTGTCCATCACGTCATTTTTACTGTCTGTTTTTTATCTGTTCTGTGCATGGCATGTCCTGCCCGGGTCCACTTCTTTCTTTTGAATGATATTATATCAATTAGTCCTGTTTTGTCCCTGATTCATTTCACACGCTTTTTATTTCTTAGCGTTACACCTATAATTTTTCTTTCCATTGTATCCTGTGTGCTCCTTAATTTCATTTTGAGTTTTTTTTTATCCTCCAGATTTTTGCACCATACATTATCACCGGGAGAATGCATTGATGAAATGCTTTTTGCTTTAGTGACAGTGGAAAGTTTACAGTCATGATTTGAGTCATGATTTGAGTTTCCAGTTATTATGCTAGCTAGACTGCTAGCATAACTTCGTTTCTTTTGTTTTTGGCCTATTCATTTTTAGCCTTACTTAACACTTTCCTGGGTTATGGGAAAACGTACGAAGCATAAGTAACATCTACAAAGATTGTACAGCAGCTCTACTCCCAGAGGAGCAGAAAATTTTTGATAAAGAGAGGTGTCCGACAAGGAAATACGATCTCCCCGATGTTATTTTCGGCATGTTTAGGGGAAATGCTCAAGCAGCTAGACTGTGATGAAAAGGGAATTAGAATATCTGAGCAATTTAAGGTTTGCAGATGACACTGCACTCTTCAGCAACGACAGTGACAAACCTACAAAACATGATTGAGGGCCTAAACCAGGAAAGTGTTAAAATAGGACTAAAATAGATTTAGTAATCTCATAGTTTGAATCAAAATTAAATAAGCAATCATCAAGCACTCACCTCTTTTTTTTCGTTCTCAAGTTGCACCCTTAGTCGCTCAAGTGCTGCTTCCCTCGTCGTGACACTCTGTGCCTTCACCAGATCTACTTGCTTTTGAAGCTCTTGCACTTGCTTTGCAAGATTTTTCACCATCTGCAAGGAAATTTCAGAAAGAGTACAAAAAGGACAACATTTCGCATTGAAAAGCAGTCTGCAACCTGCATAACACTAATGGCTATTTTAAAGGGCCCTGCAACATGTTTTGAACATAGTCAGAAAGCAGCGCAAATCGGTCATAGAGGCCCCTGTGAACATGCGAGAGAAATATTACTGTGCGGCAAATACCAAGGGATTCCCCACTTGGTTTCAAACCACTCTTTCATCAAATTACATCACTAGGAGCATCGACTACGTCTAGCACTGTGGCTGATTTCGTGATTGCAGAGGCATCCTCAGTAATGCTTTATTTGTTCATTCTGGGTCTAAAAAGGCAGACAGATCCTATGCATTGAGGGAATAGATGTCATGCGCAGGAATTGCCTGAGCAGAATTCTTCAGCAATCAGCCAAGTGTTGGAAGTAGCATCAACATATTCTGCAAAATGAGTACTAGTTGTACATGTAACGCGGGGTCCCCTTTCTCACTGGCAGCACGGTGGTGTATAAGAGTGCACTGTGGTTATGGCCACCATACTGCTGTGTCTGCGCATGGTGGTGCACTGGAATTTGTTTTGTTCAAGAACTATGGTGTGCCGAGTGTATCATCATCATCAGCCTGTCTACGCCCGCTGTAGCGCAAAGGCCTCTCCCATAGATCTCCAATTATCCCTGTCCTGTGCTAACTGGGCCCAATTTATCCCCGCAAACTTCCTGATCTCATCTGCCCACCTAACTTTCTGCCGCTCCCTGGCACGCTTGCCTTCTCTAGGAATCCACTCTGTTACCCTTAATGACAAACGATTGTCTTGTCTTCACATTACATGGCCCGCCCACGCCCATTTCTTCTCCTTAATTTCTATTAATATGTCCCTAACAAGCGTTATGTCCCTAACAAGTGTTCCCTAACCCACTCTGCTTTTTTCGTTTCCCTTAAGGTTACACTTACCATTTTCCGTCCCATAGTTAAAATATAAGACGGTGGCGCAAAATGGGACAAGGACGAAACAGGAAGAAGCGACGTATACCTGTATCGTCCTTGTCCCATTTTGCGCCACCGTCTTATATTTTAACTATGCACCAACTAGCCCAGCAACAAATTTTATTGTTCCGTCCCATAGATCGCTGTGTCGTCCTAAATTTAAGCTGAACCCTCTTAGTTAGCCTCTAAGTTTCTGCTACGTAGGTGAGCACCAGTAAGATGCAGCTGTTATAGACTTTCCTCTTCAGAGACAATGGTAAGCTACCATTCATTATCTGAGAATGCTTGCTGAATGTACTCCACCCCATTTTTATCCTCCTAAATACCTCAGCCTCATGATTTGGATCAGTGGTCACTACCTGGCCTAAGTAGACATATTCGCTTACCACTTCCAATGCCTAGCCACCTATCTCAAATTGCTGCGCTTGCCCAAGGCAACATTACTTTAGTTTTCTGCATATTAATTTTCAGGCCCACTGTTCTACCTGGCCTGTTTAGGTCAGTAATTATGCTTTGTAATTCATTTCCCAAGTTCCTTAGCCAGGCAATGTCATCAGCAAATCTGAGGTTACTGAGGTATTCACCGTTAGCCCTTACCCCCACCTGTTCCCAACTGAGTCCTCTAAATACTTCTTGTTCTTGTAAGCATGCTGTGAATAACACAGGAGAGATTGTGTCCCCTTCATTCGTACCTTGTTATAAATCTCGGAGGCCATGATCTGATCTTGAATTTGTTTAGGTGTGCCTTCGATTTCGGATCCGAAGCACGGCCACAGCAGAATCCGCTGTTGCTTTGCTGTCGCGACCTGACCTCGGTCGGGAGTTCAAATTAAGTGAGGAACGGTGGAATCTGTCAGAATTAATGAGTCTTTAGTCATAGAACAATGCACATTTTGGATTGAATAGCCTTCACGAAACCCTGCTTGTTCGTTCAGATGACTCAAATCTAAGGTGGCACAAATTCCGTTAGCGATTACCTTGGTAAATACCTTGTACACGACTGACAGTAACCTGATCCGCCTGTAATTTTTCAAGTCCTTTGTGTCGCCTTTCTTATGCAATAGGGTGATGTTCGCATTATTTCAATATTCCGGTATCGCTCGCAGTCATTAGGCATTGCATATAGAGGCTCGCCAGTTTTTCCAGTATAATCTGCCCACCATCCTTTAACAGTTCTGCTGTTATCTGATCCTCACCGGGTGCCTTTCCCGCTTGCATCCCTTTCAAAGCTTTCATTACTTCCTATGTCAGTACCGGTGGAATGTCACCCTCTTCTAAACTGCTTCCCCGTTCACTATTCTGGTTATCGTGACTACTGTAGAGATTTCTGTGAAACTCCTTGGCTATTGTAACTATCTCATCTCTATTCATTTCACAATGCCTTGCCTGCCTCGTAATGCATCATCTAATTTTTGCCTATGCCTAGATGTCTCTTCACCGCTTTCAGACTCCTTCTGTTCTTTAGAGCATGCTCAATCCGCTCCATATCATGCTTTCGTACGTCGGCTGTCTTACACTTATTCAGTAACTTCGAAAGCTCTGCTAGTTCTATTCTGTCAGTTGCATTAGATACTATCATGCCTTGGCGTTTTCTAATGAAGTCTTTCGTCTCCTGGGAAAGTTTGCTAGTAATCTGTCTACCGATCTTACCTCCTACTTCTGTTGCACACTCCGTGACAATCCGTGTGAGATTATCGCTGACTTCCTGAACGCAAATGCCTGCTTGCTCCGTTAGAGCTGGATATCTGTTTTGCAGCGCTATCCTGAATTCTTCGACTTTCCGTCTTATGGTTAGCTCATCGATTGGTTTCTTTCGTACTAGCTTAGTGTGGTCCCTCCTCAAGTCTAGCCCAATTCGAGATCCTATTTGAGATATCATATGCGTTGTTTGTTAGAGTATTCCTATGGTGTCAAGCGAACCTGCACAATAGCCTCCTAAGTGATCGTAATGCATATGTATTGCATATCACATTACTTAACACACACGACAACCACATGCGAACAGCCTCTTGTGGACGAGTGGAAAAGTGCTTGCTTCATACTGCAAAGGTTTGGCTTTGATTCCTACCGCCTGCTGTGTACTAGGTAGGCATCGGTCATCACAGCATGTTTGTCTGTGCCTGTCTGCTTGTTAGGTCTGTATTTAAATCACATGCTAGAGTAAACGATATCTGTTTCTCTTGTTTGATCCAAGCACACTGTGTTCCCATCAACTTGTCAGTGTTTATTTTTGTTGGTCCTTGATTGACACAGGCCGCAATGTTAACATTCAATCAGCTGGGAAAAAGTAGCAGCGTGGTGACTGCACTGCTTCGCCTGCCTGTATTCAGCTTTCTTAAATATCTGCTGAACATTGCTTCTCCGTGTGGACACTGATTTCCAGACCTTCAGGAATAATCCCGAGTGCAGTGCCTTTGGCACCGCATCCAGTGCAAGCTCCAGAGGTTTGGCCAGATCAACACGTAGATGCATGCGCCGGCAAGCACCAGGACAAGCTCCGGCATTGGGATGCCGCCTGTTACTGCCACAAAGCACAGCTCCAAATCACCTGCTGAGAGTTCACTTCCTCTGGCTCAAGACTCTCCGTGTAAAAACATCTCTTTCTTTGACGTCAGCCAACCTAGATGGTCAGGAAGATTATTCCGACATGTCCGATTCTTCCACCACCATTAACTACATGAACGCTACCGCAAACTCATCCAATTACTCTGAAAAGTGCAGTGTCATCATCAGCCTATTTTAAGTCCAATGCAGGATAAAGGCGTCTCCCAAAGATTGCCAATCCACCTTACCCTGAGTGAGCTGGTTCGACTTTACGCTCGTAAACTTTTTAATTTCATCGCTCCATCTAACCTTTTGCCTGCTCTGCGGCGCTTTCCCTCTCTTGGTATCCATTCTGTTGCTCTTACTGTCATACTGTTTCGTAAGCAGTGCCGCAGATAGAAAAGACCTGCACTTGCCTCTAAACTCTGGGCCCGCTGAAGGTGTGACAAAACCCACTTTAACCACTATATTCAAACCTCAAAGCCCTGAGCATGTATTACATGCTTTAATGCACTCAGGCTCAAGGCAGCCTTTGAAGTGGTAGCACCAGATGGCATGCTGCAAGTATGACTCAATGAGCGCTTAAACCTTCTGCTGTGGATACAGGCAGTGCAGAAGTCTCTGAACGCCTTCTAAAGATTACAAATATTGGTGAAATCGCTCTTCGGACTTGCGAACCATGGCCTAGCGACTGTGGCATAGGGGTCATCAAGGGTGTACCTTGATCAGCAAGGCATTTCATCAGCACTCCTTCAAAGGGCTCCTGTGAAGTCGGTACGGTGAATGGGAACGTCGGAAAACGCCCACATCATATTTGCTGCTGAAACTGCTCCTGAGTATATCCGGTGCCACGCAAAGAATGCCAGCTCCACCTCTTCTAACTTCGGTCGCGGCTCGGGTCAGCGCCATGAGCCTGCTGTCTACCAGTTATATGCATGGACGCGTCCACTGCGCGTGCTTTTCCACGCCACTTTGCTGATCGCTCCTTTTCGTCATGTGGCCCATTGTTGGCCCCTTTTACTCATGACACATGGTGAGCTGCCAGAGTTGTTGCTGGCAAATGGCATTGACTGCGTCGGCTCAGTCCATGGTTTTCCGACGTACTAGGAGCTGTGGTGCGCCGTGTTTGTCTCCTTACCATCCAAGACAAATGACCATGTTTGCGTGTCTGTGGACGATGCAACTTGAGCTTCAATAGTGTGGTCACTGGTGGGCTCCCTCTGCCACTCAAATTCACAGACCTTGGGGATGTCCTACGTGCAGCGCACCCTTCCCAATCAAAAACTATGGCAGCAGTGGGATACTTGGGCTGCATGACCATTTCATTGAGGACAATAAACTCGGTAGACTATGCTCGTTCCAGTGAGGTGTTGCTGTGCAAAGGGCAAACATCCGCAGAGGCAAATGAATGTTGTGAAGTCGGCGGATCTGACTGCAACTGCTCAGTAGGCATCTTGATGCCAGTATCCCTGGACATGCCTCGCTCATGGAGTTCGAGAGCGTGAGTCTTGTTGCTGGTATTTATGGATAGCGACGGCACGTGAAGAAATAAAGAGCCCATTGTGACAGGAGAGAGTAACTCCATATGTCCACGTGATGACAAGCAGGAGGACCCTGTCTCCGTCTGCTGTTGGTGCGATGTGCTCTCAGCCCCTGGTAGTGATGTTACAGCATCACCTAAAGATGAAAAGTTTGAGACCTGTAGCAGAGTAGAGAACCTGCGCTTGGAGTCTTCAGCAGGAGTGTAGTCCACGGTGGGTTCTGGTGAGTGCACCTCCAGCGTCATCGCGGTATTTCTCGTGAGCATCGTCCACGCTAGAGAAATTGTCCGAGCAGTCGCCTACATTGGGAAGTGGACCAAAAGCCACTTTCAGGCCAGGACCGCTGCCACGTCTTTGTGCCTATGCCAGGCCTCAGCAACGTCTCCAATGTGGCTTGGGGCCACCTGCCATTATTGTTGATCCGACCAGGCATAACGAGTTCCCAGAGAGTTGATTTCATTGATCCAGACGATGACGTCATCCTGGAATGGACGAAACTCTGGAAATGCACATGGTTTCGGCGATGGTAATGCCATGTGTGACAGTTCAGAAGTTACTAAGGCAAAGACTTTTAGTTGTTCCTACAGCAATGACATGGACCGCATGATGTCAGTGAGGTGACTGTGCAAAGCATTTGAGGAACCAGGGCCGGCGGCCGCGGAGAATACGGCAGCATCGATCCTCATACGTGCAGGATCCATGTTCGAAGGAGCTTGAACAGCCTCCCTGATCGGCTGAGGTGCCGATGTGGCCCTGGGCGAGGAATCGTTGCCATGGGAAGCGCGAACCAGGGAACAGGAGCTCCTGCGCTGGTGTGGGTTGATGCAGCACAACACTGGTGAAAACTTGGGTTGCCGAGAACGCCTGGACGCCATCCACGGATGGTTCCAATGGTGCTTGCGGCGGCAGAAGGGTCGCGGGCTCCATGGTAGTGGAAACGTGGAAGGCGCTCCTTGAGTGAGATTCCCGCAGCACCACCCAGAACCCCTGAGGGTGCCCTTAACTTTCCTCTTTTCTCAACTGCGCCGCTGTAATGAAGGAGACACAGAGACAGTGCCTTTGCAGCAGGCCGGCAGTTCTATTCTCCCCACGTCGTCTTCCTCTGCCTCTCTGTCCATGATGCCCACGTGCCAGAGCTCTGCTGTCCATCATGAAAGCCGCAGTTTGTCCTGTATATACAAGTGTATGAGCCGCGGTTTCTCCTGTTATGAAGCATGACGTAATGGGGCATGTATATATCAGTGTGTGTGTAGTGTGACTGCACATACGTGTTTCGTTACATGTGATCATTGTATATATCAATCACCACTAAACACCACTAATCATAATCACCACTAACAATATCCAACATGTTGCATTGCATTAACTTTCACATGTGATTCTGAAGAGAAAAGATTAATAGTTGTGATTCGCTGTTTTTTGTAGCTCTTACTTCGCGGCCCAGAGTAGTGGGGGAAAGAAAATAAAAGAATGCTGCCCACCTACTCACCCATTTATGTACCTACCTACCTACCTATTTATTATCATTTCCTAATAAAATGCTATTCTCAGCGACAGAGAATTATGCAGAGGTTCTGCAGAAGCGGTGCATAGGGATCCTGTTTGTAGAATGGGTGCTGATTACTAATGTAGCTACGTTGTCTTCCAGCATTCTAAAAGAGGCAGATGACGAAGTTCACTAAGGCAATGGAGAATTACTCACAGCCTTCCCTTGATCTTTTTTTTTTTTTAAAGCTGCGAACTATTCAATTTCATTCACAATGCACATATGACATTTTGCTGTATTTATGAGAACTAGGCCTTAGCATCAACCTTTCGCAGAATGCTCTTTACCCTGCTGTATACATGCAAAGTTGTGTGCAAAAATCAAACATCTTACTTCCTCTAGCTGCCACCACTGTCGCTGCTCGGTGAAGTCTGACGGCATAGGTGCCAAGCGTGAGGCCACGACCGCTGCTTCCGCAGCAGGGCTACCTGCAAGTGTTGGTTGGTCCACCTATTCACGAACAAGTTCAGTGAAACAACATACATAGGCACATCAAGGGACGTAGCACCTTACGTTTCTTGTATTCGACACAGATAAAGGAAAAGCGGAAGTTATTGCAACACACGCACACCTCTACTGCATGTCTCGAATGTGCCATAAGATTATTGTTCCCATGTGACCCAAGTGTTTTAGTTTTACTTGAGTTTTATTTGATGGTTACTTTTATTCATCTTAACAAGCAGCCTTTTCTGCAGCATCAGAGAGTATAAGTAGGATCATGTGTCGCTCCAATTTCATGCAATATTTCTCTATTCTTTATCGATAGATCCTCGGAGTGAGTTTTTAGTGGGGGGTGAGCTTTTACAGTATTTAGATATGTGGATGATTTTTTAGTGCTTTTAAATAAACAGACAGACCTTACTTCCCTAGAGTTTATTTTGGATGCTTTTAATAACGAAGGCCAGGGCCTTGTTTTTACATACGAGTTACCTGACGCTACAGGCCTGCAGTTCTTAGATTTGAGGATTACGTTTAACGGGAGTCTTGTCTGTTTGGAATATTGGCCGCCTACATTGAAGCGAAATTGTTGCCACATGATCCAGCCCGCTCAAAGATGGTCAAGAGGGCAATAGCTATGCTTTGCTCTGATCTGGCTCTTTGACAGTCTTCCATGCACCAAACGTGGCCTAGTTTTACAAGGCAAGTAGACCGCCTTTTAGCAGATGGCTTCCCTTTGTCAGTCCTCAGTGCGATGGCGAAGACACCTCTGCGAAAAGTGAAGCTTGGAGCAGGAATGTCAGGAGCAAAAAACCAACAACATAAGTTGAGACCACAAGTTTTATCATATGTGCACAAAGTGTCGCATGACCTAAAAAAGGCACCAAGTCGACATGGTATCCCCCTTGTTTTTTCTGCTCCCAACAAGCTCTCAAAGCTATGCCCTCATGTTTGCTGTGAAAGCAGGCAAGGTTGCTATATAACTCGGTCACTTCACTACTGTTAAGCATTGTTTGGTAGAGAAATGTTCAGCCTCGTTTGTTCTTGTGTTACGCCTTCCTTTTTAGTGTAGTTTTGTCTTTATAATTAGTTTTCTACAATTTTATACGTTATTTATACATTGTTATTTACTTTTTCAAACCTTTTATTACTTTATTGTTAGTGTTGGTTTTATGTATGTATGCTACTACCCCCCTGTGGTATTGAAGAAGGTGGGAGACAGACTGCAGCTGTTCCTATGTACAAAAAGCCCTCTTTATTTACATACGGCGAGATATATATAATAAAGAACAGAGGTGCCCCTTGGGGGATAAGAACTCCAAATAAAAACCGAAACAGAATACAGCATACTCCCTCCCTTATTTTTAGTGGTTAGTAGTTAGTAAGTATTAGTAAAGAATACACAAGACATGCACACTTTATTCACTATGTACACCTGCATACAACCTATGTACACAATGTCAGATGCTTGACAACATCAGACCGCCAGCTACTCCATCTGATAATCACGGAGCCACGCCGGTGGCCGGCGCTCCCGGGTTGGCCGCTTTGGACGTGGAGTGCTGCTACCGTATGCCAGGACACCGCGAAAGCGTGCTGGGAGAAGGCGACTGCAGCACAGCAGGAGACCGCGGCTGCGCCGTGGCAGGCTGCGGTGTGCCAGGAAGAAACTGCGGCATGGCAGCCAGCGGGGCCCTGAAAAGCTTGGAGGCATTCCACGTACGGCCGTCTCCAAGTCGGAAAGAGGCTGGTCCCCTCCCCTCAATGACCTTAGTTGGTGAAGAAAAGGAGCAGTCTCCCTTGAAACGAATGGATGGTTTTTTTATACGGACAAAGTCGCCTACAGCTATCTTCGTCTTCTTGGCAGCTCTCCTTCTGTCCATGTAGTGCTTGCTGCTCTGCTGTTGACACCTGACCCTTTGACGGAGTCGCGCCAGCTCCTTAGCTGGGTCTTTTGCAAATGCTGGTACTGAGAAGCCCACGGCACCCAGCCTGGTTCGGGGCATTCTACCATGCAGCAGAACTGCTGAGGCGACCCCGGTGGTGGCCTGTGGAGTACACCGGTAAATGGCAAGGTATTCTGTGACTGCTTGCTGGAGTGGTCGTCTTTCAAGGAGTGATATTTGTATGAAGTTTTTCAATGTGCGATTGAACCGTTCTATCTGTCCATTCGCTTGAGGGTAGTATACCAAGGAACGTGACAGACGGATGCCTCTGTTTTGCAGGAAGGTGATGAATTCGCACGAAGTGAACTGAGGTCCATTGTCACAAACGATCTCTTGTGAAAAACCTTTACAGGCAAAAACACTTGTTAAATAGTCTTTCACCGTGCTCGTGGACACTTCCTGCAAAAATAGACCTCTGGCCACTTGGAATGGTAGTCAACGAGCGTTACTGCAAATCTGCTGTTGTAGGCTGCATGCTCCAAAGGACGAACAATGTCGAGGCCAAGCTTCTGCCACGGTCGCTCAGGTCATTCAACAGGTTGTCAAGGTGCTGGTGATGTCTTGGCGGACTTATCTGCCTCCCGGCAGATGTGACAGTTTCTCACAGCCATTTCCACTTGCTTATCCATTCGTGGTCATCAGAATCGCTCATGCAGTCGCGCTTTAGTGTGCGTGATACCTGGATGTGTCTCGTGTGCGGTGCCGATGATCTGAGCCGTGAGGGAGGACGGAACGACGGCGTTCGTGTTGTTCACTGCTCTTCTTGTGTCCGTGTCCTGCACGCCTCTTCTTTTGATTATGGAACGACTAGGCGCTCTGCACGTAATAGTAGGTCATCAACAACAGAAAGTTCGTCCCGAACAAGGTGAAATGGTCTCGCCTCTTCTGGTATGGACTTGTTTGGCGGCCAGGAACTTAGCACGAATGACTTGATGGTTTCCAGGGAACCATCGTCGAGGACTGCCTGTTTGAACTCCTTTGCAATGCAGGCTGGCTCAATGAATGAAACTATTTCTTCCTCCTTGGCAATCTCTGCTTCCGAGGTAGGTGCTGGCAGCCGAGAAAGTGCGTCTGCTACAGTGTTTGTGGACCCCTTGCGGTATTCCACAGTAAAATTGTAGCAAAGCAGTCTTGCACTCCAGCGTGCGATCCAGAGTGGGCGTCTTCCACGTCCTTGTGACGACAACAAGGATACCAGCGCCTGGTGGTCTGTTCGAATTGTGAAATGGCGACCCCAAAGGTATGTGTGCCATCGCTCGCACGCCCAAATACATGCAAGTGCCTCTCGTTCACCGATTGAATATTTTCTCTCCGCAGGCGACAGTGTACGAGATGCGAAAGCGACTGTGCGGAGCTCATGGCCACTTTGTTGCTGCAGAACTGCTCCCAGCCCACAGTCGGACGCGTCGGTCAACAGAATGACTGGAAGTGACGGATCGAACGTATGGAGGCGGGTACTCGAGGAAAGCATTTGACCCTCCTGAAACTGCTCTGTGCTTCGGCTGACCAGATGAACGGCTCATTTTTGCGAAGTAAGACTCTCATAGGCTCGACCACTTGTGCCAAGTGAAGTACAAACTTTGAGTAGTATTCTACGAGGCCCAGGAACGAATGGAGGGTGGCAACATCAGTTGCACCGGTGTGTTAACTATGGAGTCTACCTTTTCTGGGAGTGGCAAGATACCACTTGCAGTGACCTTGTGCCCTAGAAACGCAAGCTCTGGAACATCGAAGAGGCATTTTTTGTTCAGTTTCAGGACTGCATTCTTGATCTTTTGCAGCACAGTCTTCAACTTTGAAAGGTATTCTTCTGCAGTCTTGCAAAAGATGATCACATCATCAATGTAGAATAATACGCCAGGGCAGTGGTCAAGGATTGTGGCCATCATCTTCTGAAATGCTGCTGGGGCAGAAGCCAACCCAAAACAAACTCTTTTAAAACGAAAAAGCCCGTCATGAGTGATGAAAGCTGTCAGATCCCTGCTGTCAGGGTAAAAGAGAACCTGATGGTAAGCGGAAGCCAAGTTTTGAGAAATGCGTAGCGCCTAACAAAGCGTGAAGAAGCTCCTCTGTGTGGGGCAACGGGAAACTGTCAGGAACAATAGCTTTGTTCGGCTCTCGAAGGTCTACACATATCCTGATGCTACCGTCTTTCTTGTCAACAACAACAATGGGCGACACCCATTCAGAAGCATCGATGCACTCGATGATGTCAAGGCTCAGCAACCTCTGAAGCTCATTTGACACTAGTGACCGGAGAGAATATGGCGGACGGTGAAGCTTGGAACTTACAGGCTGCACGCCTTGCCGCGTCTTGATGCGATGCGTGAACCCCTTAGCAAGACCAAACTCGGGACTGAAAAGTGAACTGAACTCATGTGCTAAGGCTGGCGGAAGATCGTTACGCGGTTGCACGCTTGACTGTGTCGAAATGGAACAGGATAACGGGTCACTGACACTCGGCAGCGGAGCAATGGACGTGTATAAGCACTTGAGAGCAGATCCCTCAATGTGAAGGTTCAAGGCTTTAATGCCGTCAAGCCTGATTAGACAAGTTCCTTGGGGAACAACATAAAAACATAGTGATGCTGTGCGGCCATTAAACCGAACGTCTGCCTGGAAACAACCTAGCACGGAAATTGGCCATTGAGAGTAGTCAAACGGGGTGACATGCGGAGCAGGCAGAAGTGGAATGCTCTGAAAATGTCGACTGAATTCTTGCTCCGACAGGATTGAAACAGATGACCCTGAATTGACAAGTAATGTCAAGGTGACATTCGCGACTTGCACTTGAATATGAATTCTGCTACATGTGGGACGGTGCACAGTCAGAACTTGCTCAGCACTGCTACACGATGAAGCATCTTCATGAAATTCAACTTCACGGACCCTGCCTTGCATTGAGTTCGTTTGCGGTTGCATACATTTTGGAAGTGGCCTTTGCGACCGCAAAACAAACAAGTCTTGCCACCCGCATTCCTCGTTAAATTCTGCTGAAAGGGGGTTGCCGGCTGTGAACTGCTTTTTTGCGCAGAATGCGAGGACGGCTTACGACGCTGGCGCAATGAAATTGCCTCGACCGAAGCAGAAAACTCCTTTAGTTCTTCAGCCGCCTGCTCAAACTGAAGTGCAATTCGGACTGAATTCTCAAACGAAAGTGTGGAACCCTCGAGCAGTAACCGCTCACGTACACGATTGGAAGCTACGCCGGCAACGAATTGATCCCGCAGAGCATCATCTTGCGAGGCAAAGGAACAATGTGATGCTAGCTCCCGTAGAGCGGCAACGAAGTCATGAACGGACTCGCCTGTGTTTTGGCTGCGGCAGTGGAAGCGATGACGCTCGAAGATAACGTTGCACGAAGCAGAAAACTGGTGCCGTAATGTAGCGAGTGCAGTGTCGTATTCATCAGGAAGGGCCACGACAGTCTTGTCATCGCCGGGTGTTGCGGCGCTGGTCCCTGCATGTAACGTCTGATAAATACTGCTGGCCCTCTGCCCCCAAACAATGCAAAAGAATAGCCTTGCGTCGCTCCGGCTTGAATTCGGCGGCTCCAGATGCCAGTAAGTACATGTTGAACATCTGCTCCCACTGCTCCCATGGCAATGACGGTCGGCCGGGCGTCGGAAGGAAGAATGATGGCGGAGCAAGCCCAGTGAAGCTCATGGTAGGCGGATGCGGCGGTGCAGCGAGGCTGGGGTACGTTCACGATGTTCGCAACATCCTCGTCGCCAATGTGGTAGTGAAGAAGGTGGGAGACAGACTGCAGCTGTTCCTATGTACAAAAAGCCCTCTCTATTAACATACGGCGAGATATATATAACAAGGAACAGACGTGCCCCCTGGGGGATAAGAACTCAAAATAAAAACTGAAATAGAATACAACACCCCCCCTATGTAATGCCCTCTGGCCTTTAGGGTACATGACTAAATAAATAAATAAATAAATAAAAAAGGAACACCAGTGCAACACAGGACAAGACAAGGGAACAGGTACAAGTGCACGCTACCAACTGGTTTATTCTCAAAGGAACACAATATATACAGAAAAGTGCGCACATGTGCTGAAGGCAAAAATCAAAAAAGTGATCCTGCAAAAAAGTGAACTCATTGCTGTGCAAGACAACAGAAGGTACACTTAGGCACCTAATGTCAAACAATTTGATAAAGTAAGCCTCTGCCAATTCCCTTGCAACTACACCGCAATTCCGCTTTAAGATCTTGGTGGATGATAAAATGGGTGCACATGCACAAGACTTACAATGAATCGATCAGTGCGAACAGGTTCCATTTTTTATGGACAGCGCATGCTCCTGTAAGCGCCCATTATTACATCTGCCAGTTTGGCCTATGTATACATTACCCCTGCCACCGTCTTCATGTGTCCATTACCCCGCACCTCCACCACAACTGTTTTGAAGGGTTGCGAAGGGACGGTTTTATTAATAGCAAATAACAGAGCTGTGCGGCTAGCAAAATTTTGAGTACTTATTTACTAATACCACGTCAAATTATGGAAAAATGTTATGCTAAACATGAGCAAAAAGATTTATTGCATGACTAGTGTACTGCCACAATGTCATCGGAAAGTTCTGAGGCAGTCTAACAGAGAATTATGCAGTACACAGTAGTCCACTTCGCCGCAGTACACGGGTGTTCTGCGGCGAACTGGACTACATGCAAGAACGGCCACTTGACACGTGACATAGCATATTTTTTCCACTTAATTACCAACTTTGAATAGTAAAATTTAAGTGCGAATCGAACTGAATAACAAACATTATTCGAAAGTTATTCGAAATTTCGTATATTCGTCCACCCGTAGCGAATAATAAATTCTGTAGACTCCTCTGCTCTCCAGAATGACCTTCTCCAAATCCAAGTGTGGTGCAACCAATGGTGCATGTTCCTCAATATCAGTAAGTGCTCCCACATGTCCTTTCATCGCCGCCATAACTATGTAGTTCCTTCCTACTCCCTTAACAACACCATGTTAACTCATGAGTCACAATCCGATTTTATAAGGCCCTTGCTGCAGTTAGACAATTCACTATCACTGCCATCAAGCAATGGCACTGCCTGCCTGAAGCGCATGTGTACAGCATGATGTACAGTGTATTATGAGAGGGCAGTGGGATTATTGCTAGGGTGCCTCAATGTCCTCCTCCCTCGCCTCTCTCCGTACAGAGTGGTGACAACTGCGTTGTCTTCTATGGCACCCGCCGTGTCAGTGTCCACTCCTTCGCAGCGCGCAGTTGGCGTACGGTTGTAAAAAGCATTTCAAGAATAAAAGCAACTTGTACATGAAATAACAGGACTACAAGTAATATCAAATGATCACAGTTAAGGACGTTGCAATGCTGGTCTCTTTACTGCCTTATATAATTGTAAAACCACAGCTGGTGCACTTTTTCTTTTTCGTCATACTTATTAGCATTATTTGTTCTGACGCTGCATGATTTTTTTGTGCTGCCTTTCCCCATCGTGAGAATATTTTGGTGTTGCACTGTTACGCATTAAGAGTTGCAATCTTTTCATGTAGACAGTTTTCTAAAGAAACGATTTTACTGCACTACACCGCTTCATGAAAGAAAAAAAAAGTGAAACTATTAGAAGTGGAAACAATGTACTCGTTATCATATCGCCATATTAAGTTTCAGAGAAGGGATTGCCATTATGTTCATTACCAAGTGCACTAATCTAAGCCCGCGAGCATTTTTATATTTTTCCTCAATGAAATTTTGCCTGAAAAAATATTTCAGAAGCCACAGGGATTCATATTCAATGTTTTGGAACACTGGTTTTACTCAGCAATGGAAAATATAACAAAATATTACAGCAGATCTGTTAATGGGACATGTGGAAATTACATGTTTGTCAACCTTGCCCTTCCCTGTGAAAATGTACTGTCGTTATTGTCATGTGGTAGTGATGCACACAGCACTCAAGGTGACTCAAAACGAGCGCGCGTGTCACTGGGAAGCGATAACGGCTTTCCACTTAAATCAAAACTACCGCACGTGTCACTATGTAGACAACATTTCTGTCATTGTAGAAAAGCACAACCTGCATGCTATGCATGCGACACTCAATAGCGTTCTTCCTGCCGTCCAATTAACTTGTGAAATGGAAGACGGTGACACTTCAGCCTCTCTAGATGTGCTGGTGCGTCGGAGCGAGGGCGGTTAATTAGAGACGTCCATAGACCACAAATCTTGCGACAGCGGCAATGTGCCGAGTTTTGACTCGCACCACCCTGCAGAACACAAATACGCTGTTGTCCGTACGCTTCCATCACGCTGGGACACGCTGCTGTCGACGCACACCCTGAGGAAGCATAAAGAAACTAATGTTGCCATTGTTTTGAATAAACGGAACTACCCTGAGCGGTTTGTCGACGATACACAGCGCCGCATGCAAAGACCTCGTGAGAGCAGGGCTAATAAGCGAACTTTTGTGTGCATCCCTTATGTACGCGGTGTGTCAGAAGCAGTGTGTAGGGCCAAGGGGGTGGCATGTCCATAGAGCCAATGGGGACATTTTTTGTTTTTTTCGCGACAGTGGCAGCACCTGGGAGTCGCGGTAAGCGACTGGATTGCTAAATCCTGCATGAGGGAGCCAATCCAAAAGGGAGTCTAATATGGTAGCGCCATGGCGCTCACGAGCTCGGGTCGGTTGCTCACACGACTTCTATCGACGATTTCTGCATCCTGGTGACTAATTGCCCCAGCACTGTTTTCCCGTGTAATTGCCTGTTTACTTACGTGGTGCGTGTGTTTGTAGCTGGACGAATTGTGATGAGGGCCCCCTCGCCTGCCCTCACGGCTGCCTGGCTTGTGGACATAGTAAGTGTATAAATACCTGTTGTCTGCCGGAATGGTGCTCGCCGCTCCTGCCAGGTGCATCACACGATTTCGTGTAGAAGTACCTATGTGCCATAATTGCTGTCAGTAGTTTGCGCCGTCGCGTTTCTACAGCGTGCTCGCGGTCATCGAGTCATCTGCAGCGAACGAGCGAGCGTCGGTGCTGGCAGCGCTGGTGGAGACGCGCTGAATCACGTTTGTAAAACTTTTCTATCAAATGGTAATTTATTATGCTCGTTGCTGATATTATTTTTATTCAAGAACAAGTTTTTCTTTACTGCTGTGGTCATGCAGTTTTCTTTTTATTAGGGTTAGCTGACTTTTGTTTACCGCGGATACCAGGTTTGCTGCAATCGTTTTGACGGTGGCGCTATCTGATAGCACGGACGCGCAACTGACCACATGCCACGGGCCTGGTAGGGCTTTGCAAACTTTGGGTGTTTGAACTGTGTTTAAATTCATGTGCACACTGGCAAATGCATTCCTGAAACCAAAGGACACCCCCCCCCCCCCCTGGACGAACAAAGTGGAGTTGTTTACAAGGTAAACTGTATGGACTGTGATGTGAGCTACATTGGCAACATGGGGCGATGATGACGTCGTACTCCTTCGTTGTACTGAAACATGGACACAAACAGCAAGAATATTTCATTATGGGAGGAACATCATAACCTGGCGACCAGTAATAGTATAATGTGGGCTCCTTACAGTCGTTCAGTTTGGATGGAGCAGGCTTTGGAGCCAAAGCTGGCAACTTTTCAGGTGGTTCATCAGATGACTTCCCAACAGTAACCGCCTCTTCTTTTTTTTTCCTCTTGTAAGGTGTGTAAAGACGAACCGGCCCACTCTGCAAATGAAAGTGGATTTGTAATACAGCACACAGCACAGCCATAGGTGTGGCGATCATAAATATAAAAGTGACAGATGGGTACCAATAAAAGTATAAGGGTCTTTGGAAGTCTGGAGAAGCCCTTTTTCCAGACATACATTATGCAAGGAAATGCCAATGGCTTTCCTCAAATGAATGCCTGTGGAAACTGAAAGAAGTCATTTAGTCAAAGTGAGCATCAGGATCAGCTCTAGACAGACACCAGTGTTCAGCCTGCCTAGTGTCTCCATGTGCTCAGAGCTACACAGTCACACAACGGCTTGCTGCCACACAGGCTTCCCTGTCAGATGGTAGCTTAACGTATGTGTTGTGTGCACTCGAAATATGTTGCAAGTTATTAACCGTGACAAAGCCAGAAGTAGAAGCGACACAGACAGCAGTGATAATGCTGTTTTGCAGCAGTGTTGGAGCACCAGAGGGGAGCTTCAGTGCAGATTCGGAGCATCAAAAGTAGTTGTAGAGCACTGCGATTCTGTTTTGGAGCATATTTCTAGGTTCGAACACCACTCTTGATTGCAATTTTCTATTTCTGTTAAAACACTCATACACCCACAGACACACGCACACACACAAATCCAAAGCTTCGACTCAATACTCAAACCACGCCTGCCACAACTTATGCACACATACACGTTTCCATCCCCAAAATAACATAGCTGATAGGGTAACAACTAAGGGAATATAGAGATAAGAGATGCTCTCAATTGCTAACCCAACTAGACATCAGAAAAGAAATGAAAAATAAAAGTTCTGCATTATTAAAACACTACAGCTGACCAGAGCAAAATACAGAGAAGCGTAGACATAAATGAAAAGTTCACCCTTTTACCTTTTACCTAAAATTCAATAGTACAATACACAACTATGCTACAGTGAACTACAACTTTCTAGTGGCACGACCGCCACCACTGGAGAGCGCCTTCAGCAGAAGGAAGTTGCTCTGGCACTGTAGTCGGCGGTAATAGGTTTTAGGTCTGTCTGCTGGCCAGCACATTGCAAGAAAATCAGTTTCATCCATCGCTTATGCGGCTTAAGTTTACCATCACAAATGCATGGAACACTAGCAAGGCACAAAAATTTATTGCTTTCAGTTTTCTGCACTTCGCAGCTTCATTATAGCTGCAAAAAAAATTCACATGCTCTCACTTTACCGCACTGTAGTTGTGTAAATGGTCATCACCATCATCAGCCTGTCTACACCCATTGCAGGGCAAGAGCCTCCCCCATAGATCTCCAATTATCCTAGTCCTGTGCTAACTGCAAGCAATTTACCCTGCTAACTTCTTGATCTCATCTGCCCACCTAACTTTCTGCCATCCCTTGCCACGCTTGCCTTCTCCAAGGATCCATTTTGTTATCCTTAATGACCTATGGTTGTCTTGCCTTCGCATTACATGCTTGGCCCAGGTACATTTCTTCTTAATTTCTACTATTACATCCTTCACACGTGTCTGTTCTCTAACCGACTCTGCCCTCTTCTTGTCCCTTAAGGTTAAACGTTATAGCTGCAATATTGCACATTTTGCAGTGGTGTCCATTTGCAAGTTTGTCGAGCTTATTTTTGACACTGTTTCTTTTTTTCATGAAGGCGTAAAATTTAAGAGGGGTATTTGCAAATGCTAAGCGGGCGGCTGAGTTGGACAGCCAACTGCAATAGACTTCGCAGTTCACACAAAACAAGTTAGCCCTAATAAACATGTGTTATTGCTTTCAATAATCTTTAATGCAATAAAGTGATTTTGTCTACTCACACCCTCAAACCACCCACCCTGAGATTAAATGGCATAATAAAAGAAAATCTGCCACAGATAGAAGTAATGGCAAGCAACATTGTCTCGTTAAATTTGTTGTGATGTAAAAAGCTTTTTCTTGGTGACTCATAGTGGATCCTTCTGTCATAATATGTGCCCTGCACGGATGAAATACACAAGAAACAATTAAAACAGTGTGCCGTGCGGTGGTGAATCCTGTTTTGAGTGGTCACCATGCAGGGGCGAATCGCGCCTGACAACAGATGTGCCATGCAGCGAAGAAGGCGATTTGTGCAGAGCGTGCATCGTGACCCATGGCACAGGCAGTGTGCCAGGGACGGCATTCCAGGGCAGTCACCTCCTTCGCTGGGCGTACAGTCCATAGGAAGGACCGCAGCCCTACATTCCCGCCTGCTCGGTCAATCAGCTTGAAGACTGGACATTGAATGCAGGGTTTCTGAGTCTTCCTGCTGTGTGCAGACGAGTGCGACCAAGCAGGGTCCCAGGTGCGACAGCCAGGGGGGCTCACCGGCATGCAGAGTTCCGGGATACCCCACAGGGGAAACAACGCCGAGAGCTTGACGCGGACAGGCCACGCGTCTAGCTCCAGGAACTACACACCAGCCGCCAACCGAGTCTGCGCCGATGACAATTCAGTTACACCAGCGCATTCGAGAGGAACTCATGTGAGAATGGTTTCGACTTTTGCTCTTATGCACTTTTTATGCGTCTGTATTAAGTCCCTGCGTGAGTGTATAATAAGTCCTCTGTGTGTATGTACACACAGAGGACTGCCTCACTCTCTTTCTGGAGCAGATCCAGAACCAGAGACATCACACCTTCCTCTGTACTAAGCTCTGGAAATCATTTACACCAAGTCATGATCATTTCTCTTATCGTTTTTTTTTTTCGCCATATATGAAACGTGATCTGCTCATATATACATGGTATTTAATGGGCATTCTAATTTTAATATTATTTTGTTACCATTCAATAAGTGTTGTATAGAGTTAGAAATAAGTGTTGTAAAGAGTTAGAAAAAATAAACATATTTGTCACGTAGCACACAAAAGAGCTTTTTATTTACACAAAATGCTTGCTTTTCACTCTGCCACCGCCCAATGCTTTGGTATGATTGCTCTCCTCTTATGTAACTAATAGGGCGACTTTCTGCGTAATCATTTAACATAAGTTATTCCTGGCTACCAAGTAAAACTCAATCATAGCTAACTGTTGGAGTATTTCGTGGGTGTTCCTCATGCGATAGTTGCAATTAATTTTTTTTTTGCCATGTATGACAGCCGGCAATTCCATGTCTCAGCACTGCGAAAAATTCTTTCCCCAGTTTTCTGGCCCCTTCCGTGCAGCTTGAAGCTTTAGGACCCCTAACATTTCATTTAGCCTCTATTCCCAAACCTGGTGGCAACCGTTGCAAAAGCACTTTTCCTGCTCATGCCAGCCAGATGAAACTTTAAGTTCCTTGTGAAACATGCGCCGAACTTTTGTCTTATTCCTCTGCGAACTCGAAGGGGGAGGGGGTGGCGAGTGTAAGGGTGACAAAAAACGTGGCAAATGAAAGCAGCGGAAGATTGGTTGTGAAAGAAAGAGGACGAGGAAGTTGGACTGCGTAATGGCGATCACTTGAGCATTCATAGAATAATAGTGTAGTTATTTGTGTGTTGTGTTTGGCCCATTACAATATTAAATACCTATATTACTGCATTCCTCAAGAAGCATTGCTTCCTTAGGATGAACGTATAGATGAATTCGGCAGTGTGGCCTTTCAGAATGCCACAGGTATAGCGGTTTCAAGCTGTTTGGAACTTTATTTAATTTTTATTTGAATTCGCTTTATGCATCTTATGAAGGCGGCACCTACCTAAGAAAGAAAGAAATTAGCATTGGATCGTGTATAGCACCAATTTTAAGTGACATTTTTCTTGCTAGTATTGACCACAGTGTCTTCTCAAGTGTCGCCAATTCTTGTGTTTCCAGAGTGTTTCAGTTTGTTGATGACTTTCTCGTTTGTTTAAAGTGTGATCAGTCTTCATATGAGAAATCTCATGTAGATATTTTCAGGTTCTGTGCAAAGCCACTTGCATTGACTTGTGAATGGCCAATCAACAATTCGGTTACATCCCTGGACCTAACTTTAAAATGGAATTCTGAATGTGTGTGATGGTGTTTGAACTGCACAGTAAAAAACCCATTTTATCATTTCATAGTGCCTGTTCCAAGCTGAAAAGAGGAATAGCAAAGCTGTGCCTGTCCAATGCCCTCGATAAATCATGTGTGCATTGTAAATGCAACAGTTTCAGGTTTCGTACAGGTTTTGAAGGAAAAAATTGAAGGGTTTTCAAGGACTTTCAAGGCCCTACCGGAGAATTTTCCAGGCCCTTTCCTAAAAGTAAATTTTTTATTTCGTACTGGAGTATCAACTAATACTCCATGAAAGGTCTCACAGATTTACTGCACAGATAAATAAAACATATTACAATGCAAACTTGCCTGTATTGTACACACAAATAGTTTACCAAATATCACAACACAAATTTGTTCGTATCACACATAATAGAAAATAGTTGTATTGCCCAAAATTGCTTCTAGTTCACAAAGCACAAAAGATTATTCGAAAGCAGCTCTTACTAGCCACCCAATTCAGGGGAGCTCCAGTAGCTTTTGCTGAATTTCAAGCTGAGTGTAGCTCGACCGTCTTTTCCTTTGCAGTCTTTCTTAAGCTATTTGACTTGACAATGTGTGTCAAATCATTATCTGCTCCTGCTTTTTCAGCGTAGGCATCTGCAGAAGCCATCAGACCATCAATTGTTGATTCCAGTTTTTTTTTTTTTTTTCTTTCTTTTCATTGCATCAAGCTCTTCCTCCATGCAGTGCTTCTCTCTCTGCTTTGAAGCTTCAAGGTCCTGCTTTTTCTGTGCTTCCAAGTATGCTCCATACTTTTGCCTAGCTGCCGACACAGCAATGCACAGCTCCTTGGTGATTGAAATTTAGAGAATACCACCTCCTTTCTCAACTGCATCACACACAATCCGTTGTGAAACATATGGAAGGTCCTTCAGATTTTCTACACACACCTGTCGGTTCACACTGAAGCCACATTCAACAGTTGCCTGGTCATGACTAATTACAAGCAGAAGCTCCACGATCTTATCTTCCATAACTCTGAGTAGCTGGAACTGAATTTAAGGAGATCATAATATTGTCAAACTGCCTAAGTTCATGCTTCTCGTTCAGGAGCTTGGTGTACTCTGCCAACACTGTGTCCCAAAAGTGGTCGGCCATTCTACCAGCAGTGATGAGGGTGTCTAACACCTTTCTGAAACCTGAGATGCATTCATCTGGCTTAGGAATACACCTGTCGTGAGTCCAGTGAGGAAAGGCCCCTAACAAGTGCAAATTTCAAGGGGCTTCTCTCTAGGATTTTGTTAGTAGCACTGATCAAAAACTGCTTACATTCCATCCGGAACTGAAACACATCCTTCGAGCTTACTCAGGAATTCTTAATAATCTGCTCTGCTTTGTAGCCAATGTCCACCTTCTCAAATGAAACACGGTTGTCAGGATTACCAATATCAATCTTTAGCAGGCCCACAATTCCTTTGGCAGAAAGAACACTTCAAAATCTTTGTGAGCAGCTTCCTCAGAACAGTTTCCAAATTTCTAGCAAGGAAAAAAAACCGTTTCTTTGTCTGTCTGGTACTCTACTAGGAGAGGCTTCAGTGCCATTGCAACAGTGCAACACATAATGCAAAGTTCACCTTCGCTGGCAGCAATACATCAGAGCTGTGCTCCGAGAAGTTCTTAAAAGAGACACATTTCGGCCGGTTCACATCCTTTTTTCTAGCAGCCTCAATGTACTTTTTGATGTCAGACCACACCAACAATGCTCTCTCAATTACAGGGGCATTTTCCAGCCACCAGTGGGCAACAGACTTGAGGGGAAAGGTGCATTGGCCCGTGACTGCCGAAAGGTCCTCTCTACATGCTGGAGCATCATCAAAAAGTGTGCTCAAACTGAACAGCAGGCAGTCAAGTCCCCATTTCGTAGCTGAAACTCCCGCCCTATAAACATTGTGCACTGTGTGAAGCCCACAAGTGTCCAAGTCCACACACTGCACTTGGTAGTTTTGTTGCAAGTGCTGTTGGAGGCCCTTGAAGAACTTCAGGTTAACACTGGGATCGTCCATAGATATGTGAACAATATTTGTGAGAGGCAATGGCTCAAGGGCGCTTGGCAACTTATCCTGAATGTCATCAGCGGTAGAATGGCCCATAAAAACGGAGCTAGAATACGTGGTTGTCACTTTGCAAGAAGGATCCCAACACCGTGGATGCACATCCATTTGCTTACTTTGCAAGCAGTCATTTGCCAACTCATCAAAAAGTCAAAGAATTCACACTGTTATATCTCTTGCTGCAAAGCCGAAGGAAAGAAAGGTCTCAGACCACGGCATGTCACGTAGACGCATTTCTTCTAGCCACAACAAAACGCCTTTGCCACTTCACTGTCCGGGAAAATCCGCCGGAATAACTTCCCTGCTTGGGATTACATCCGGTATGACATATAGGACATGACCACCTTCAAGGTCCAAAGGATTTCGGCATCAGTGACAAGCTCGTGCGTTCTACAAGCATCATTTAGGCTTGGCAACACCTCCCAAGGCGTTGCGCTTGGTGCCTGCAACGGAGGTGCGGCAGTCACATTGAAGACTTTGCCGCAATGCTTGCACTCGTTGTGTCGGGTGCAAACCACTGCTTGTAGTCGTCGTGGTATAGCCACGTATGCTGGAACTTGCTTTTTCCGGGCATTGTTGATCAGCACATCATTTCACAGAAGACACAATTATTTAGAAAAGCGTTGACACCAAGGAGGCACGACTATGGTAAAGCCAGTGCATGGGCGTGGCCGCGTGACTCGGCAGGCAATCGCAAGCTCACACTGATCGCACCGCACGACCAGTGTTGCCAGCCGCTTAATGAGAATAGGCTACATGGATATAAAGAACCGAGACTTTTGTTGGCTACAGTTCAGAACCCTTTTTAAAAAAAAAACAGAAATCTCACCAACAAAAGCCGTTTTGACGCTGATAAATACAAATTAAAATTTAATATTTATGAAATTCAAGGTTTTTCAAGGACTAGTCAGAAATTCAAGGCTTTCAAGGGCCTTGAAAACAGACTTTCGAAATTCAAGGGTATTCAAGGTTTTCAAGGACCTGTATGCACCCTGCAGTTTTCAAGCACAAGTTACTAGATTGCTAGGGGCCGGTTATCCTTTTCACGTGCTGACTTCTGTCACACAAAAGTTGTTGAAAGGAAATAGATGTAAGAATAGACAGCGAGGTAGTCACGACAGGGATGTGCGCAAGCAAAAATTAACTGCAATTCCTTACATACACAAGTTATCCCATAATTTGAAGTGGATAGGGCCAACGTGCCAATGTTAAGGCTGTCTTCAGCACACCAAACAAGTTATCTAGAATGTGTAAACGTGTCAACAACCCTCCCAAAGGAGGTCCCGTATGTGATAAGCAACACAGGTTGCCAATTTTTCCTCTGTGTGTTGAGAAGGTTGTATATCGCATTTCCTTGTCATGTGAAAATGTGTACATTGGTCAGAACGGCAGATGTCTAAATGACAGGCTTCGCAATCACCAGAATAATGTATCCAGTGGTGCTCGAGGCCATCTAGGTGCTCATTGCAAGCCATGCAATTGTCGCCTTGATTTTTAAAAAAATGTGATACGCTAGCCAGCAGCAGCGAGCAATTGACACGAGAAATTATCGAGGCCCACAATACTGCTATGTTAAAGGGGCCCTGCAACATTTTTCTGACTGCATCTCTGAAGCGTTGGAGTGCGTGTAGTATTGAATGAGATGAACGAAAAAAAAAAAAAAATGCTATACGAGTCGGTGCACGAGAACTGATGTTATTAGTCCTCGAAGTTAAAAACACGAGCAGACAACCTGAAAAGAACGTTCCCTTTCGCATTTCACTCTCCCACTGACGTATGTGGTTACATCCAATTAATGTACACCTTTTACACACAGATACCGGAAGTTTCTTCTTACATGGCCTGTAAACAGATTTCTTTTTAATGCCAGGAATGCTTGTATTGTGACCTGACAAGCCTCCAGCACTTTCATGTGCTCCGGCTGCTGCTGCTATCGACTGGTTTCTGGCACCCCTTCGCTGCAGGCCACATACACACAAAAAAGGAAGAAAAACCCCAAACAATCGTCCCCTCCGCATGGCTGCGTTTCCATTGAGGGCAGTGGGTAAACTGGTAAAGTTTCACATGTTCGGGGCTATGCTAAGAGGAGGCACTAGCTATGCTTTTTAAACCACCTAATAAAGCGTGCATTTGCAGGCTGAGGACATCCCTGGACATGAGTATTTATATTTTTTGTGCTCAACCTCACAGCCTAACAGGGATCAATGAGCGTAAAATGCAAATTGGCAAGTCAAACCAATAACAATGCCCAACTGCAGTTGTCACTTTCTCTAACAAAATTTGCTGTTGTGTGTCGCCATGGTTCAAGAAAAATTCTGCGGAAGGTGATTTCTTCGTTGTGTAACAAGGATGCCCAACGCGGTTGTGGATGACAAGGTTGGCGCCGACAGGAAGACACGATGGCGTAACCGGCCAGAGCAGCAACAACGTTCAGCTCACGCCCCACTGGCATAGCACTGGCAATCCTGGCTGCAGAGCTCGCGAGGGCGCACTTCTTCACCACATCTTTGCCCCTCCCTGGAGACCGAGCCACTCCTGTAGGCCAAGGCGTCGTGAGAACAAGGGGCTCATGATTTGGTTTCCGACGATCCATGGGCACAGTCTCGCGGCTGCGCAAGTCCGAAGTGGGTGCGAGTGGTTCGACGAGGTAGTTGACGGGAGAAGTTTGCTGCAGGACCCAGTAAAGGCCATGATACTTCGAGGCAAACTTTGGCGTGATACCTGGTGTAGAAGTAGAGGGCACCCACAGCCAGACGAGAGAGCCGGGTGGAAACTGGCGGTTTGGCAGGCCATCGTCACGGCGAAATTTCTGCAGGGCTTGTTGTTGGGTGGTAAGGGAGCGAGCTAATCGGCAACATTCTTCTGCATATCGAGCGGCTTCGGAAACCGGTGTGCCCTCGGATCAGTCGGGACCGTAGGGCAGGATAGTGTCGATTGGTGATGATGGTTCTCGGCCATAACGCAAAAAGAAAGGGGAAAAGCCGGTAGTCACCTGAGGTGCCGTATTGTAGGCGTACATTACATATGGAAGAATGACGTCCCAGTCGGTGTGGTTGGAGGCGACATACATTGAAACCATGTCACCAAGAGTTCGGATAAAGCACTCGGTCAAACCGTTTGTTTGCGGGGGATAGGCGGTGGTGCAGCGGTGAATTATACGGCATTCAACAAGGAGCTTTTCAACAACACCCGCAAGAAAGACATGGCCTCGGTCGCTGAGGAGTTCACGCGGAGCCCCGTGACGCAGAACGAAGCAGTGGAGAAGGAAGGAAGCAACGTCACGAGCTGTCGCGGATGGGACGGCAGCAGTTTCCGCGTACCTCGTGAGGTTGTCGATAGCTACAATAACCCAGCGATTTCCAGCAGAGGTGTACGGCAAAGGTCCGTATAGGTCTATCCCAATCCGGTCGAATGAGCGTGATGGGCACAGCAAAGGCTGCATTGGAGGAGAAGAGCGCCAAGGACAACACTTGCGGCGCTGGCACTCTGTGCAAGATTGAATGTACTTTTGCACAAAGGTGTACATGCCGCACCAATAAAACCTAAGGCGCAGTCTGGCGTAGATTTTGAACAGACCAGCGTGTGCGCACTGAGGATCAGAGTGGAAAGTGGCGCATATAGTTGCACGTAGCTGTATGACCAGCAGCCATTTGCGGCCGTCTGATTGGTAATTGTGGCGATAAAGGATTCCATCCCTGATGGCGAAATGGGAAGCATGCCGGCGTAGAGCTCGGGATGGCGGGCTTGCTGATGGACCAGACAGGTAACGGATCAAAGAGTCAGTCCAAGGATCCTTGCGCTGCTCCAAAGACATGTCTATGGAAGCTGATGCCGAAAATGAGCCATCAATGGCGGAGGCACTGGCAATGTCGGTGTCAACTGGTGAACGAGAAAGAGTGTCGGCATCAGCATGCTTCTTCCCTGATCGGTAGACAACACGGATGTCGTACTCCTGAAGTTCCCAGACCAACCAACCATGCAAGCCTTCCTCCATGGTGCAAATGCGTTAGTGACCAAAATTCAATTTTTCAGAGTAAAATCCATAAGAAAAATTGTAAACTACAAGTTCACTAAAACCTACACACCACAGCTCAGACTTCAATTTGAATGTACTAGAAAACATAGTTCTCTTACAAGGAAATTCAAATGATTCCAGAATACTATAGAAAAGGTGCTTATTTTAAGGGGCCCCTAAACAACCCCGAGGTCCAAAATTTGTTTTAAAGATATAACTGCACTCCTGTACGATGTGAACATGCTCCCGCAAGAATTTTGCGAATAGGTGCAATAATAAAGAAATTACACAGGTTTAAGTGGCCACTTGTGTCGGTTTCGTTTTCTCGGTCGGCCTCCCCACCCTTCTCTGCGGAGGGGGTAGGCGCGGCGCGCCGTCGTGACTCCGCCTACTTTTGACACGTGACATGACGTGAGAAATTGACATCTTTGACGCTTGCGCTGCAGTTCAGGTTGCTCTGGCCAGTGCTGCTCCGGCGCTCAAGCCGGTGGGGTGGCCACAGGATCTGACATAGACCTGGTTTCGACCAATCAACGAGCTGCAACTGCACAAAGTTATTCGCGGTAGAACGTGACGACACCTAGGATGCGAGGGCGACTGGTCAATCCAGGAAAGAGGCGCGGGAATTGTTTCTTGAAATACGGCATCTGTGTGGCGTGCAGCACTGTCATATTCGCAGAATGTGATCGCCGCAACCTTCTCTATGATTGAGTTAGGTTGTTTGGGCGGCTTTAAAAAAAAGTAGGAGCCTGTTTAGTGGCCCTTTAATGAAGGTTCTATGAGAAGGCGACGTGAAGCGTCCTCCAACTTTTTCATGCGCTTTTAAAAATAAAAAGTGCTTGAATCAGAGTGCGTTGCTGTATAGAGCCTTAGTAGATTTCTGTCACTTCTTCCATATATGCCCACATAATGGCTTTGCTGACATCCTTATCCTGGTGATAAGTTGAGCCAACTGAGCCAGAACAAACTGCACTTTTGCATGTGATGATGCAATTGAAGCAAGTTCACATTCAGAGCCATGTCGGTGGTTAACTTAGACCAAACAAATCAATTATGTTTAATGTAAGCAGCTGGACTTAATTTATGATGAGCATGAGTATGGTAGTTCACATTAAAAATTTAAAAAAAGGCGCTCTCACTTTCCAATTATGGGTTACTAGCCACAAATTAATTTACTAGTTCATTATTAATGTTAACATTACTTGATAATTTACGCTTGAGAAAATTCATCATCATCATCAGCCTATTTAGGTCCACTGCAGGACGAAGGCCTCTCCTAACGATTTCCAATCCACCCTATCCTGAGCGAGTTGGTTCCACTTTATGCCCGCAAACTTTCGAATTTCATCGCTCCATCTAACCTTTTGCCTGCCTCTGTTGCGCTTTCCCTCTCTTGGTATCCATTCTGTCGCTCTTACTGTCCATCTGTTATCTTTCCTCCTCATGACATGTCCTTCCCAGGTCCACTTCTTTCTTTTCATATAGTAATATCGGCTACTCCTGTCTGTTCCCTGATCCATTCCGCTCGTTTTTTATCTGTTAGCTTACCCCTATCATTTTTATTTCCATTGCATGTGGCGTGCTCTGTAGTTTCATCGCTAGCTTTTCATTATCTTCCACGTTTCTGCACCCCACATTAGTAATGGGAGAATGCAGTGATTGAATACTTTTCGCTTTAGTGAGAGCAGCAAGTTCCCAGTCATAATTTTGTAATGCCTTCCAAATGCGCTCCAGCCCATCTTTATTTTACGGAGAACTTATTTTTCATGGGTAGGTGTTCCTGTTAGTAACTGTCCCAGGCATACGTATTCGTTTACACATTCCAAGGGTTCACTGTTAATTTTAAATTCCTGTTCCTTAGCTAGGCTGTTGAGCATGACTTTGGTCTTTTGCCTATGCATCTTTAGTCCAATTTTAATACTTTCCCGGTTTAGGTCATCAATCATGTTTTGTATTTCGTCTCCATCATTGCTAAAGAGTACAATGTCGTCTGCAAGTCGTAAATTGCTTACATATTCTCCGTCTATTCGAATTCCCTTTTCTTCCCAGTCTAGACGTTCGAAGACTTCCTCTAAACATGCAGAGAATAGCATCGGGGAGGTTGTATCTCCCTGTCTGACACTTCTCCCGATCGGGATTTCTCTGCTTCTCTCATGTAGGAGTAGTGTGGCTATATGTTGGTTATGGTTTTCACATATACGACGGGTACCCCTTGTCGATGTAGAGCCTCTAGAACTGCTTGTATTTCTATGGAGTCAAATGCTTTCTCGTAGTTGATAAACGCCATATAAAGAGGTTTGTTATATTCCGCTTACTTCTCAATTACTAGGTTGATAGCGTGGCTGTGGTCCATTGTCGAGCAACCTTTCCTAAAACCAGCTTGCTCTCTCGGTTGGTTAAAGTCGAGTGTTTCTCTTATCCTCGTAGAAATTACCTTTGTAAATAGCTTGTATATTACTGGGAGTAGGCTGATTGGTCTGTAATTCTTTAACTCCTTTATGTCACCTTTCTTGTGGATAAGGATTATATTAGCATTTTTCCAGCTGCGCGGTACGCTACATGTCTTGATACATTTCATGAAGAGCGAAGCAAGTTATTCAAGTATAATATCTCCTCAGTCTTTGATCAAGTCTGCTGTTATACCATCTTTACCAGCTGCTTTACCGCGGGACATGCCTTTGACAGCTTTTTTTACTTCGTCAGCGGTTATACATGGAATTTCAGTGTCCTCCTCTGATTCTATTTCTATTAATTAAGGTTGTATGGTCTGTCTGAGAGCTGTACAGTTCAGAATACAAATCTTCTGCTACCTTTACTACTTCGTTGAAATTGTTGATAACGTTTTTATCTTTTAGCGCATGCATTTTGTTTTGCCCTAAGTGCAGTTTCTTTTTGACCGATTTAATGCTGGTGCCTTTCTCTACTGCTTTCTCTATTTCTCTCATGTTAAAGTTTCTTACATCTCTTTGCCTGGCTTTACTGATCAATTTTGATAGTTATGCGAATTCTATATTATCTTTTGATGAAGTTACTTTCATTTGTTGGCGTTTTTTTATTAAGTCCTTGGTAGATTGGGACAGCTTACTTGTTGCTTGCTTTGTTGCTTTACCCCCGACTTCTATCACTGTTTCAAGGATTGTTTTCTCTACTTGTTCATCGTCGTAGCTCGTTGTTGGCGCATATCCCTGGATTATCCTAAGTTTATACCACTTATTTAGTTTGATTACGACGCATGCTACCCTCTCGCTCATGCTGTAGAATTCGTTTATGTTGCCTACTATATCTTTGTGAATTAGGAACCCAACGTTACATTCTCCCTTTTCGGGTAACCCTCTGTAGCAGAGGACATGTCCATTGTTTAAGACTATGTAAGCTTCACCTGCTCTCCTAACTTCGCTAAGGCCAATGACGTCCTAACTAACGCCTTCTAGTTCCTCGAGTAGTTTTGCTAATCTGGCTTCGCTGGAGAGGGATCTTGCGTTAAACGTTTCAATGTTTAGTTTCCAGTGGCGGCCTGTCAGGGTTCAGTGATTATTACCACCCTCTGCTACTTCACAAAGCTGACAGCCGCCGTGGACAGATGTTCTGCAGCTGCTGGACACTGAGGGCGAGGGTTTAATTGTAGACATCGTGTGGGAGGTGGTGGCCAAGTGCTTCACCAGGGAGGCCAATTCCACTTCTGGGAATTGGCCTCCCTGGTGAGAAAATTCCGTTCTGAGAAAATTACTTCAGTGGTATATCGTAATACTTAATAGTCAATGTTGAAATATTCCATGCGAGACCTTTCTCTGCACGGTGAAAGAAGAGGCTTCCTCAGCAAATCATAGGAACAGCGGAAGTGGTTGTTTTGTTTCTTCATTCACACGTGCTCTTATTTTGATAAGTCTACCCAATTGTCAGAATATTCAGAGCAGATGCTAAACATGAGTACTAGCAGGAGAACAACGTCCTCATCTTAATACGAAGTTGCCCAATGTCCTTTGAAGTTGGCGGTTCCAATTGGAATCATTGGGCCTGAAAGGGTTAAAAAACCTCAGAAATTTGGAACTGGAAATTCCAGCTCACCTACGAGAGTATAACTTCAGACAACACAAGCAAGTGCTTGCCATTCCACATTTGCCACTGCCGTGAGGATGATGGGGATTGTCCATGAAGGTCATTTCATTATGTCGCACGAAGGTAGTGCCAATTTTAAAATTCTTGTACTAACAGAAAACAATCAGTGCATTCCAGTGCTATCAGAATACCCAGGAGACGCACAAACTAATGGAAAGTCACATGAGCACGTATCCAATAGTCATTCTTTTGCCATGTTCAGGTGTCAACATTACCTTTTATGAATGATCATGAAAAACTGGAAATATAAATTTTTGCTTAAGTAAACAGTGCCCATTCAGTCAATAACAGAGACAAACTTCCCATCAGACGAGCGGTCCTAATTCACATATGGAATGGCTGTCTATCAATAAAATTCATCCCGGTCGTCGAATGAACCCTCATATTTCCAGAGGAAATTGCTTCGTGAACTGAGAAAGCCTGGAGGAGTTTGTCTAGTTAGCATTGCTCTCCCCTAAGGCTACTCTAACATGGATGACATTGAGGCCAAGTGAGTGAGAAACACACACCACGATCATGTCGTCACAGCAGGCAGCACATGTGCAGGATGTGGCATGTGGCATCAGAATTCCGTCCTCAATAAGGCAGAGAAGAGTGCGCCCCGCATAGCGAATGCTGCGCTTCCAGTCCTTGCTGTTTGCCCGCCCACAAAGGGCTTCGAACTCGGATGGCGTGTACCAGCGACTGCCAGATTTGATGCAGCGGCCCCTGCCTCCTGGAAAGAAAGCACATTCCTTTCACATTATAGCACAACCTAAGACATACTGCACTTCTGCATCATCACTCCTCTATGTGCACTGATGGACAGCACAGTCTCCCAATCCATGTGCACACATCTTCACAATGCAGTAAGTTTATTGTGTCGTCGTGAATACTTTGCGTTATTACATATTATATACCACCATTTCACACTTATGTCTAAGTTTCTGTAACAGCTACTTGAATGTGCTTGCAATAATATTGTGTAACGATGATACTCCTCCGTAGTATTTGTGACATTTGTACTGTTACCTTTTAAATGCGAAGCATTTCACGCTCTCACAATTCGTAATGCAAAGAACAGCCGTGCAAAACACGGACACAAGGAAAGAGAAGTGGACAACTTTTGAGTTTCATAATTTGTGTGGCGTGTGTGTTGTATCACAAAACTGTCATCATCATTAGTTCCGGTCCCCAAGAATTCGTGTGCATTTCATCTATGCAATGTCCAATGCGTGGTGTTCGCATGTGTGCTTCTTCTTTTGCACTCATGACCTCAGTCCACTACTAACACTGGAAAGGCTGGTGGGCGTACATGTTCAAGCATAAGAAAAGGACAGTGTGCATTGATTTGTCCAGTCCACAGCATCTCACAAAGCTATGTGTATGTGCATAGGCTTCACACCATGAGAGCAAGCGTGCTCTCATGGCGCACAAATGCATAGTGTAGCAGAGCAAAGGCGTCAAGGTGAGGCCACAAGTGCCACACCTGTCAAGGACTGCAAGTCGTCGCGAATGTCTTTATGTTGAGCTTGGCGTCAAACTTTGAGAAGCATTCGCTGGGCCTCGCAGTGCTTTGCAAGGCATTGCCCGAAGCCTCAGAGCACAACGAAATGCGGGTGTGCTGGAGACAAACCCAGCCAAGTGCCAGTATGCTTCGTTGGCCTTGTGCCACTAGTGCAAGCTTCACTCATTTTTTCCTTACGCTAGATTTTCCTGTTGTGTTCTAACTGTCATCCCCCTATTCAAAGCCTTTTGATGGAACTGCAGGGTATTGGGAAAATGTAAGTCAATTACTAAGCAAATATACCTAATTTTACAGCATGACACTATAAATACAACCATCATAGCTTGCAGATTCTGTCCTCTTACAGAATATGCGAAAGGATCACCTTGCCCCATGCCTGCAGCCACGGAAAGCAGCAACTTGGTATATTTACATGTTTGCACCAGCAAAACTTAGCACCCTGTATATTCGTTTTCTTATCTTAAAGGCAGGGCCCCCTCACCCCCGAAAGCGCCTTGTGCAACGGCTTTTGCTTAACCTTCGCACTGCTTAACCTTCGCATTGACCTCCTTGGCGCAATAACAATGTTGAATGCGTCATGGAACGACGTCAAGAAAGAAACACTTCAAAATTGCTTCCAACACTGTTGACTCGGTGTTTCCGTCGAGGCTTGCGAGGCTGGCGCAAGCTCATCTGAAAATTGCGATGAACCACTCTAGGAACTTGATGATTTGTTTAGCCAGCTGTCCTGAGTTCCTGGGTGCCATTTGTGATGAGACTGCAGCAATAGACTTCGTCTCCATCGATGACCATGTTGGGACTGCCGGAGAGCTCGCCGAAGACATCGTTGCCGTTCTGGCTAGGGATCTCGCCGGCGACAGTAACTGCGAGGACCCAATGAGTTCCGACCTGCCCACGTGTTCTGATGCGCTTCCTGCGTTGAGCGTTGTTCGCCGCCACTGCGCGTCCACAGAAGGCTGTGGGCTCGGCTTTTCCAAGTCACTCGACAACGTTAAAAAGCGTATGCTCAACAATGCTTTGAAACTGAAAAAGCAGAAGATCGTCGATTATTTCTCGTGCTCACATTAGCACGGTACATGTATTTATACAGTAAAAAAAGCTTCTTTATTGAGGTTTTGCACATTGTCAGATTCTCTAGACGTTATACATCGAATTACACGATATATCGAACGAATTCCCATTTTTTGCGAGTTGGATATATGCGGGTTTGACTGTGTATGTAGATCCGACCCCTGATGCTACATAAGTGCACCTGCACATTTTTCGAGAAACTACACAAGGAACAATTTAAGTGAATCTGTACTTTTCTTTAGGAACACACAATGCATCCATTTTGTTCTTACTCATACTGTGATGATCTGCAAGACACTGCTCTTGGGTCTGATGTCCCTGGTATGATATAAGGCACTGATGAACTACATGAATGTGTTATGTGTGAGCCATTTCGAGGCAAGATTGTATGATAGAGTATGTTTCTCTCAACAGCAGGCAATAATACTGGTGTCACACGGGTGTTTCGAAGGCCTTCGAACTGACAGTCCATCAACTCAAAGGTCAAGTTTGAGGTGCTACACGGGTGGTTTCGATGGCCATCGAGTCGATAGTCTATCGAGTCAACGGAGCATTCTACAACTCCTTTGAGACATCAAAGGCCCTTGAATGACGGAAGGGCAAGCGGCGCAAACTCCAAGACTTGGTGCATCGACAGCTCCTGCGCAGGTTAGTTTTAGAGGCCACAGGCATATTTATGTCGTATCAATAAGTAGAATCATACATCGGTAAAAAATATTGGAAACGTGATGAGAGGCTGACGTTCTCTCGTTATTGCATTAGTTCTAGAACGAATATGCCGTCAATGACATAAAAAACAAATGCCATGCAGCTGGTGGGAAGCACTGCGTGTTGTGCCATCTGGTGTCTATGAATCAAACCACTTTTGAAGCTCTTGCTAGGGACTTAGGCTTAGCAATGTCAAAATCTGCATGTTTTCTGAATAATGACTGCAGAACGTCACACATACTTTATCCCTTTTGGTAATGAGATTAGGGGAAGGCTCAATTTAAAGTTTGTTTCTTGCCATCGGCGTGAGTAGCAAGCAACTAGTGTGAATTAGAATTGAAGCGGGTGCTTTGGTTGCCGCCATGTTGTTGCGAAATCACTCGGCGACTCAATGGCCGTTCAAAACTGCTGTGTAGCAGCGCCAGAACTTATTTTGAGTCGATAGAGTTGTCGGCTTTTCGAAGGTCATCGACTCGAAGGCCTTGCCCGTGTGACACAGGTATAAGGTACATAAAGATGCAAGAAGAGTAACATAACAGTAATGGACCACTATTAAGTAATCCATTAGCTGTGAGGCAATAACTAGTAAGTATAATCAATTATATTTTCGAGTGGAAGCAATTGTATATGGCTACTTTTCCTTTCTGTAACATACACAAGACTGTTTGAACCCGCATTATATAGTAGTACTGAGACAGTGTAGTGTGAATATATATACAGTGTTTACGACCATGTTGTTGGGGCTCGAGTATGCATGGAAAGAGATGCTTACAGCGTAAGCCCCAAACAACTACTGACTTTGTTGTTTTCTCCCAATCCATACCGGTCTCCTGACTCTCTGGCATGGTGGTATGACCCGGCCACTTCCTGTGCCTCCGGTTGGTGATGATGGTGAGCGCCACTGACACCATCTCGCAGGCCACTACAGCACCCCCTCCTTTCCTAATGAGCTTCCGAATGCCACTAGAACTAGAGGTCCAGACGAGTAGGGGATTTTTAACACCGTCCACTGAGAGTTCGATGTGGCTGTGCCTCTGAAGTCTGGGCTCATGCTACAGCTTGAGGACTTTGCGGAGGCGGTGGCTCTCCTTGCAGACGCACCGCAGCGTTGCCACTGTCTATGCGTGCTGGCTTGACATGGCTAAGCGACACAAACCTCCTGGCAGCCACATCTGTCGATGGTAATGTACTTGTCCCCACGATAGAGGACTTCAAACGGCCCATCATATGGTGGCCAGGGAGGTCGCTGAACAGCATCGTGTAGCACACACACATACTGGCACGATGTTAACCGCGGGTCGACATGTACAGACCGCATTCCCAGCTGCCGCAAGGGCGTAGCAAAGAGTTTGCTCATTGTATCTCTCAGACGGAGCATGTAATCACTGCTGGCGAGTGGCTCTTCGACTGTACTGCAAGAAGAGAACTCCCCTGGCAGCCGGAGTGTTGTTCCACACACTGATTCAGTGGCACTGCAGCCAACGACCACTTTCAGATCGGACTGTATGCCTCAGAGAATAAGCGGGAGCACCTCCACCCTGTTGTGCTTTTTGGCTGCCATGAGCACTGTCCTGAGCTGACGATAAAAGCGCTCCACCATGCCACTGCTCATAGGATGGTACGCCGTTGTGTGTGCAAGAGGCATCGATGGATGATCTGTGTGATGGCAGTGAAGAGGGCGGACTTGAACTGCCGGCCTTAGTCCATTGTGATTGTGGAAGGCATTCCCGAAATGGGCAAACCAATTAAATAAAAATGCGTTGGCCACCACCTCAGCGATGATGTCCGCAATAGAATGGCCTCTGTCCAATGGGTGAATCTATCCACACATGTCAGGGTTGTAGTGATCCAAAGATGTCCAGGTGAACATGGTCACCTTCAGTGTCACCCAAGGTCGTTTCTCGCACACATGCATGATGGAATGCATTTGCGGGCTGCATTGTCGTGCTTGTGGTGCTACCAGCAAGTCCTTTGTAGCGGTTGCTGCGGCTGCTCAGCGGCACAATGGCACTCCGTGAGAGCTTTGCCGTGCTGCAAGGCTGTTACCATGTCGGCGAGTTAGAAGATCTGCTGCCGCATGTCCTTGAGCCAGTCGACAGATACGTGATCACCAGTGTCTGTGTGCGCCACTACAATGGACAGCGAGTTCGGTGAGTTGAGAGAGCTGTTTCTCAGCACTCGATGCGATGACCATGCGAACATTTGCTGAAAGCTTTTCCAGGAAGAGCTCCTGAAGCAATCTGCTATCAACCTAGCCGGTTGTTGCACCGAGTAGTTGTCCCATGTGGCGCAACAAGTGGCTGGGCGTCCAGTCGCCGAGCTCAACACCATAGAGAAGGTCATTCAGTCGTTGTGGTTCTGGTGGTGTGAAACGGCTGAGGAGCAGCTCTCTGAACACTTTGTAGGCTTTTGTTGACGGTGGAGAGCAGATCATGGCCTTCACTGGCTACTGCAGGTGGAAGGCTGCTGACCACGTGGTGGAACTTTGTCTGGTCAGCAGTAATGTATCGGGTGGCAAACTGAGATTCTACATGTATGAACCAGAGCTCGGGGTCGGCTGTCCAAAATGGAGGCAGCTTAAAGGGGTCATGAAAAGTTTTCTGAACATTTTGTACTAAGTGCGCATTCGGGATCTTGACCCTCCAATCAACAATATGCATTGTTCCGTTGCACCGTGTGGGGTGATCTTTAGAGCGATAAAAAACGCGATTTCGGTTTCACTGCGCACGTTCCCCTCAACTCTGCGAACGACGTCATGTTAGTAGCCGCCATGCCTCCAAGACTGACATGCCCTCGGAGGCCACAGGAAAACAAACAGTGTTGCAGCTTTGCTTCCGAATGGCGGCACCGCACGGTTTCCAAATATTTTCTTTCTTTCTAGCTTTCAAGTAAATAGATTATTTTAGAGCAAACGCGAATTCACTATGCCTTCGCACTTAAAAATATCTTACTGCAACGTCACCCAATAGTACCATACCGGCCGGTAGTGTCGCATAGTCGTTTCGGGAGTGCAAGAAAGCCAAGTTTTAAAAGGGGCGTTAAGTGTGCACTGAATATTTCACCGAAATATTTCAGAATCGGTCTGTCGAATGCATATTGAAGCAGTGAAAATTACAATCGGGCATCTCCAAATTCTTTTCACCACCCCTTTAATGTTGACGGCATGGATAGCGCCAGCTGTCGGCGCCATGGCATCACTGTGCAGAATTGCAGTTGAGCCTTGTGTCTGGGTCAGCACTGTTGGGGCGCAAGTATGTGCAGAAAAAGATGCTCCCAGTGTAAGCCCCAAACAAGTACTGACATTATCCTTCACCACACCTCCTGGAGTGGTGGAACGACCTTGCCACTTCCTGTTCCGCCTGTTGGTGATGATGATAGTGAGTGCCAATGGTGCCATCTCGTGTCCACTACTCTACTCTACTTGTGGCCACTACACTGCATCTTGGCACCAATGATGGACCATGTCCAGAAAGATGTACGAGGGGTGTTCAATAAAGATTTCCCCTGACTCACTTCTATTTACTGCAGCGTGCTGAAACTGCGCATGCGTAATGACATATGTCACTATAGGTCACGTGCCAATGTGCAACTCTGAACTAATAACGGTCTTTCTTTTACCGGTGCTGAAGTGTTGTGTGGTGTGGTAATGACTGCAGTGGAACAGAGAGCAGTCGTGAAGTTCCTATGTTTGAAAGGCTTCATTCCAATGGAGACGTTTGATCAGATAAAAGAAGCTTACGGGGAGGATTCCCCATCATATGATGTAGTGAATAACTGGCATCGTCAATTCAAATGCGGTTGGACTTGGGTAAAAAAGGCACCGATTGCAGGGCGACCCCACTCCGCTAACGATGAGCACACCATCCAGCAAGTGGAGGTCGCCACTGCGGAAAATCGCCGCGTAACCATTCAAGACCTCGCCAAAAATTTCAAGATTAGTGTGGGGTCCGTGGAAAAAATTATTCAAGACCATCTTCATATGCGTAATGTATCCACTCTCTAGATTCTCCGGCTGCTCACACCTTTCCCAAAGCAGGAACGTGCCGAGTGCTCCCAAGCTGTCTTGACCATGTGCCGTGGAAACCAGGAGGACTTTTTCAACAGACTGATTACACAGGTTGAAAGCTGTGTTCATCTCTATGATCTGTAGGCTAAGGACCAGTCGATACAGCGGAAGCACTTGGACTCACCGCCTCCAAAGAAGACATGAGCCCAGCCCATAGCTCACAGTCTTTTGGGACCAGCACGGAGCAGTCTTGATAGATTTGCTAGGAAAGACAATTATTGGGCCACACTACCCTGCACTGCTGTGGAAATTGCGAGAGTCCATCAAAAAAGACAGACGTGGCATGCTCACCAAAGGTGTCCGCCTTCTGCAAGACGATGCCCCAGTTCACAACTCACATGTTGTCCAGATGGAAGCACGCTGCTGCGCCTTTGAAATTCTACCGCATTCCCCTTATTCACCCGACTTCGCAAAATTGGAATTCCATCCTTTTCGAACAGTGAAGTCATATTTGAAGGGCAAGCACTTTCCAGATGATGAGACTCCAACTTCTGAAGTCATGACTTGGCTTTTGGAGCAACCTGTCGACTCCTACAAGCGAGGTGTTTACAGTTGCATAAAAAGATGGGAGAAGGGTGTGTCCCTGAGTGGCACCTATGTAGAGAAGGACTAATAAATCTGCAAAGTTTCGTTGCTCTCCATCCAGACGAAGTGGGTCAGGGGAAATCTTTATTGAATGCCCCTCGTATAAGTGAAAATTTCCAGCTGTGGCAATATGGTGGCCCTCTAGATCATGTCGGCGATACAGTCTGTTTCAGAAGTTCTGTGCAGCACTGTGGAAGCTACAGCCCTCTTCAGCCAATTCGGAGGGTGAACACATGTTAAACGTGTCCTTCCGCGGCTTTTCATCTGCCAATGGCGGGAGCTGCAGCCCTGGAAGGAGGAAGACGAATGAAGTGGGGTGTGCATGCCCGAACAACAGCATTTCATCTCGCTTCAGGAGAATTCTGCGCTCGGTGGCCTTGTAGCCTTGGCTCTGCTGCACAGAACTCCTGAAACAGACTATAGTAGCAGACCATAGGTGGTAGGTTCCAAGCCTACTACGAAGGAAATAATGCTAAGAATTTTTTCTGTATTATTATGAAAGCTTGACCCACTTGCTTAATAAAATGCTTTGTTGGGCACGTTCGTTCAATAAGGGATACATTAGAGCGCAAAAAAACGATGAAACACAGGAGAAGACGACGACAACACGAGCGCTCGTGTTGTCGTCTTCTTCTCCTGCGCTCCTGTTGTCGTCTTCTTCTCCTGTGTTTCGTCGTTTTTTTGCGCTCTAATGTATACCCACTTGCTCAACACTTCAGTTGCTCCTTTAAACCACGGATTGCGTCAAGTTATTAACCTTGACACTTATCGTGAGATAGGTGCTGCTGGAATTTCTTTTTGTGAAGATGCATGACCATATCTTCCAAATACAGGAAGTGTATAATAACTGGACACTTGTTTTAGTTTTATTATAGTCATATTTAGATGAACACTGGTCCTTAAGTTTAATGAGGAAATCTTTGCGATTTAAGGAGGAGACGATGTGGCCAGGTAGAGCGTTACATATCGCGAGGAAGACGGGGAGTTGCTCAAGAGGTTGATGGGTTTCACCTAAAAAAGAGAGAGACATGGGAAGACATGATGTGGCATGTGGCAAATGGCAACCTGCTTGCGAAAATGACCAAGAAGAGCTGTCAATCTTCTATTTTCAAGGGAGGGTAGACTAAGAGTTTGTTTTTGGGTAGTTACGCTTGAATTTAATGAGTAATCTTTCATAATGAAATGGGCTGCTTTATTCTGAATTGCTTCCAGTTTGTCAATCAGGCATGGCTGGTGAGGGTGCCAAATAACAGATGCACATTCCATTTCTGAACGGGCCAGTGTCGTGTAGACTAATAATTAAGGAGACTTCTTTGCCGAGCAACGGTTCCACCTGATCAAGCCAAGTCTTTTGCATGCAGTGCTAGCAAACGCTTCGATGTGGTGATTGCATGAAATGTTTGGAGATAAATGAACTCCCAAGTATTTGATAGTGTGCACACGTGCAATGATAGTGTCATTTAGAGAGTATTGGGTAATCTTGAGATTTGTAGCTGTAGTGAAAGCTACTGCTTAGTTTTAGAAACATTTATTTCCATTTTCCATTGTTTACACGAGTTGGTAATTTGAGAAAGGTTCGACTGCAGGGCATCATTATCAGAAGGGTTAGTTATTCATCTATAGATTACACGATCATCTGCAAATAACCTAACTGCAGATCCAGTACTATTGCCAATATCATTTAAGTAGAGTAAGAATAAAATTGGTCCCAATACAGAGCCCTGGGGCACAACGGACTTGACTAATGATTGTGGAGAGGAGAATTCATTAGCAGCTACAAAGTGTTAACTGTTCATTAAAAAACTTCTTATCCAATCCATGGCCTGGCTATGTTATTAAAATAGCAAAGTTTCATTAGTAAGCGTTTGTGAGCTATCTTGTTGAAGGCCTTTGCAAAGTCAATAAACATGGGGCCTATTCGTGATAAGTCACCAATAGCTTCGTAAAGGAGGGAGGCTAGCTCGAACTGTTGCACCTCACATAAGCGACCCTGCTGAAAGCCGTGCTGATTAATAAAAAGTTGGTGCTTTTTGAGGCATTTCAGAACTGCTGATATAATGTGTTTGAAAAGTTTACACGGTATAATCGTTAATGAGATGGGTCTGTAGTTATTGACAGGTGATGCATCACCATACTCGAAGATAGGAATTATTTTGGTGACTTTCCAGCCATCTGGAACGCACCCCGAATCAAGAGATTGTTGGAAAACACATGTGAGAATGTGAGATACCACTGGATTAGCTAACTTTAGCAGTTTGGAATAAATGCCATCAGGACCAGGGCCGAGCTGTCAGAAAGGTCATCAATATCAACTTCAATACTATTCCCAGTGATAGTGATGTCATCCATGATGGAAGAAACAGAACCGAAGTTAATATTGTCGGGAACAGGAAGCTCATTCTTAAAAATAGAACAAAAGGAATTTAAAGCCGTAGCAACTTAGGAAGGCAACTCATTATACTTCATTATCTATACGAAACATGAAGGTAATGCCCTGGGGTTTATTACTTTCCAGAATTTTTTAGTGTGGCAAACTAACATACTGGAAATATTGTGGTTGAAAAATCTGTCTTTTGCTGCCTCGATTTCAATTTTTTACGATTTTGATTGTGCACGATAAGCCATCCAGGCATGTTCAAATTGCAAGTTTCGCTCTTGAGTAAGAGCATTTTTCTTTTTAATGCAGCGTTTTATGTGATATGTAAACTACGCACTACCAGTAGACGCAGATATATGTATTTTCGGGATATATTTTTCTTTGATCCCAATTAAGTTGTTGCAATCATCCAGTTTTCATTGACTTCACAATGTACCATGCTGTTTAAGAATTCTGCACAAAAGGATGAGTGTTCACTGTTTATCATATCAACATTTGTGCACGCATAATCATAATTGTTTTCTTTTCTTGCATGCTTTTTTTTACACATTAGCTCATATTCACAGTGAATGACATTGCGGTCACTGACGCAACCAACATATGGACGGACATGCTTGAGGGTTCAGCAGCAAGCACAATATCCAATATAGCATCCCCACATGTAGGCTGAGAGGCTATTTGCCTTCACGAAGCGTGTGTAGCCAATGCAAAGCAGGCTTGCTCACTGCCAATCTCCGAGGCCGTGAACATGTCTTTTGCAGTAGATGAAGTAGTACGACAGACTCAAGTTCAAGTGGCAGTGAAAGTGAGTGACCAGCTATACTGTAAGCACCTATTTTTCGTTTTACGGCTTCTAAAATAAAATGTAATTTTTTCATGTCCATCTCACCAAAATATTTTCATAAAAAGGGGATGTAGTGTGCCATCATTTTAGATTTCTCCTATCAAAGCACCCCTTCCCCTGTACTTCGAGTAAAAAAATATTAAAAAAAAAAGGCAGGGGGTGCGTATGTGCTCGGAAATGAGTAAATAAAATACATTATGTCAATGGTGCAGTTGCATTGACGAAAAAAATTGTAAATCAGTCAAGAAGACAAACGCGCACAGGAGAGAACAGGATAGCGGTTAACCCTGCAGTGCTCACCTGTGCTCGTTTGTCTTCTTGGCTGATTTACCATTTTTTTGTCAATGCAATGCACCAACTAGCCCAACGAGTTTTGGTGGTGCAGATTGTACGAGCAAGAACGATTCCACTGACCTGAGCCAAATTTATTCTTGTGGAGCTGACCAGACACATTGCGGCAACGCACTAAGAGTTCCGGCTCGTGGACAGACTCATCCCAATTGTACTTGAACTTCTGCGCCGTGCCTGACCCTTCATCACTAGACGATTGGGCTGCCAGAGACGCCTGCATGGATTTCATGCAAACATTACTCATTGCACAAAGTGAAAGACCCTTGCTCTTTAAAAAACTTTTCTTCAATTGTTCATCGATCTTGATGAAACTTCCTGAGTTTGTACATATTTATGATCTAATTTTAAATAGGCAGTTACTTTTCAAATACATTACAGAGCTTTTAAAATAACTTTCACTTGCCTTGTTGGGAGCAAGATATTTTTTTTCTAAGCTGACAAAGTTTGAAAGCATATTTGTACATCACTATAATCAGGAATGAGAGCTGTATGTAGCATGGGTGGATGCCCTAAACCAAGAACGGGTGCTCTAAACCAATTTGAACAAAAGTTGCAGTATGTTTAACTTTAGTAGACGACATACAAGTTCAACATCAACTTACTTGCGAATGTTTACATACCGTAACATTTGTTGGAATATGTTTAGAGCATCTATTCCTGTATTACTACATACAGCCCCCATTCCAGATTATAGCGGTATGCAAATTTATTTGAATTATAACTGTCAGTTTAAGGAAAAAAACGTTGCTCCCAACAAGCTATCAGACCTGGCTCACGGCATCCTGGACTAGGCACACCACCCATATTAGACGAGTCTGCCATCGGCTCTTTCCTTCAAATAAAGTTTATTCCTCCTTGCTCCCAACAAGGCAAATGAACTGTTGGATATTTTAAAACCACATGTAGTAGAAGGAAAATAACTGCACATTTAAAACTAGCACAAATATACAGAAATATGCGAACTTTCATAAAATCTACAAAGAAATAAAAATAAAAGCTTTAAAGTGGGCAAGGTCTCCCTTTAATGTTGCTAGCCGCAGTTAAGAAACTCTGCCTATAACAAAGGGCCCCCAAAACAATCATAAAGATAACATGCCACAATGACAGTTGCGGTTCTCCTCACTAACTCTGCACAGTGCTTATAGAAATCACAGAGAAAGCACGGTTATAGGTGAGCCTATAGTTCGAAAGACGCCGATCAATGAGTTAACTGTAAGATGGAAAGTCGAAGAATTCCAGATAGCGCTGCAAAACAGATATTCAGCTCTCACAGACCAAGCAGACAATTCCGTTCAGGAAGTCAGCGATAATCTCACATGGACTGTCACGGAGTGTGCAATAGAAGTAGGAGGTAAGATCGGTAGAGAGATTACTAGCAAAATTTCCCAGGAGACGAAAGACTTTATTAGAAAACGGCAAGGCATGACAGTATCAAATGCAACTGACAGAATAGAACTAGCGGAGCTTTCGAAGTTAATCAATAAGCATAAGACAGCCGACATATGAAAGTATAATATGGAGCGGATTGAGCATGCTCTAAAGAGCGGAAGGAGCCTGAAAGCGGCGAAGAGATGTCTAGGCATATGCAAAAATCAGATGTATGCATTATGAGACAGGCAAGGCAATGTGATCACAAATAGGGATGAGATAGTGATAATAGCCGAGGAGTTTTACAGAGATCTCTACAGTAGTCGAGATAACCAGAATAATGAACTGGGAAGCTGTTTAGAAGAGGCTGACATTCCAGAGGTACTGACAGAGGAAGTAATGAAAGCTTTGAAAGGGATGCAAGCGGGAAAGGCACCCGGTGAGGATCAGATAACAGCAGAACTGTTAAAGGATGGTGGGCAGATTATACTGGAAAAACTGGCGAGCCTCTATATGCAATGCCTAATGACTGCGAGCGATACCGGAATCTTGGAAGAATGTGAACATCACCCTAATCCATAAGAAAGGCGACAAAAAGGACTTGAAAAATTACAGGCCGATTAGCTTAATGTCAGTCGTCTATAAGGTATTTACCAAGGTAATCGCTAACAGAATTTGTGCCACCTTAGATTTCAGTCAACCTAAGGAACAAGCAGGGTTTCGTAAAGGCTACTCAACAGTAGACCATATTCACACTATCAATCAGGTGATAGAAAAATGTGCGGAGTATAATCAGCCCCTATATATAGCCTTCATAGATTACGAGAAAGCATTTGACACGGTCGATACCTCAGCAGTCATGCAGGCATCGCGGAATAAGGGCGTGGACGAGCACTGCGCAAGACTACTGGAAGACATCTACAACGGCTCCACATCCACCATAATCCTCCATAAGGAGAGCAGCAAAATACCTATTGAAGGGCGTAAGACAACGGGACACAATCTCTCCAGTGTTATTCACAGCATGTTTACATGAAGTATTTAGAACGCTGGATTGGGATCAGGTGGGTGTCAGGGTTAATGGGGAATACCTCAGTAACCTCCAATTCGCTGATGACATTGGCTTGCTAAGTAACTCGGGGGATGAATCACAAAGCATGATTACTGACCTTAACAAGCAAAGTATAACAGTAGGCCTGAAAATTAATATGCAGAAATCTAAAGTAATGATCAATAGCCGGTGGCGAGAAGAGCGATTTCACATAGCTGGCGAGGCATTGGAAGTAGTAAGTGAATATGTCTACTTAGGCCAGGTGGTTACCCCTGATACGAATCATGAGGCTGAGGTAATTAGGAGGATTACAATGGGGTGGAGTGCATTCGGCAAGCATTCTCGGATAATGAATGGTAGCTTACCATTGTCTCTGAAGAGCAAAGTGTATAACAGCTGCATCTTACTGGTACTCACCTACGGGGCAGAAACTTGGAGGCTAACTAAGAGGGTTCAGCTTAAACTGAAGACGACACAGAAAGCTATGGAACGGAAAATGGTAGGTGTAACCTTAAGGGACAAGAAGAGAGCGGTATGGGTTAGGGAACAAACGCGTGTTAGGGACATATTAATAGAAATTAAGAAGAAGAAATGGGCGTGGGCGGGCAATGTAATGCGAAGACACAACAATCGTTGGTCATTAAGGGTAACAGAGCGGATTCCTAGAGAAGGCAAGCGTGGCAAGGGGCGGCAGGAAGTTAGGTGGGCAGATGAGTTCAGGAAGTTTGCGGGGATAAATTGGGCCCAGTTAGCACATGATAGGCATAACTGGAGAACCATGGAAGAGGCCTCTGCCCTGCAGTGGGCGTAGACAGGCTGATGATGATGATGATAGGAAGCACAAGCTAACCTTGCTTTTACTTGTTCACTTATAAACAGCTGTCTTTCCACGACTGCTCCCTACTATGCTAAACATTAAAGGGGCCCTGCACCAAATTCTGGGCATAGTCAGAAAACAATGCCAATCAGTCGTGGAGGCCCTTTCGAATAAGTGAGCCAAATACTATTCGCTGCACCGCAACAGGTAATTTTCAACTCGGATACAAACGCACCTGGAAAGCACCTGCTCTTCACTGAACAAAGGACGTCGCTGGAAGCACTGACTACGTCACTTAAAGAAGTACAGTAAAAGCTCGTTAATTCGACACCCGTTAATTCGGAAATTCGGATAATTCGGACGGCTCTATTGATCCCGGCCAAAGTGCATGTTAATCTATGGGACCAAACCTTCGTTAATTCGTCAGAATTCGGCTCCGCACCGCTTAATTCGGACAAATGCTGACGGCTGCTGCTACACAAAAGTGTGATAAAGCAGCGCTGGCACCACTGGAGTGAAACCGAAACCTGAGTGGCATCGCCATCATAATCAACTAGTGGGGGCGATCGCAGCGTCACCGAACGTCAGCGTCTTCTTTCTTCTCCACTGCGCCTCCGACGCCATTTTCCCTTGTGTTGTGTCGGTACCATCTCTTCTTGCGGAGTTGACGATGACTGCCCGACCTTCGATGCTGTCCTTCCCACAGATGTGACCCTTCAGGACTACATCGCAATTGATCATGGTGTGGCCACGACTGGTCTCCTGACCGATCAAGACATTATTAATGATGTCACGGGCGCCCAGGAAAACCACGATTCCGACGAAGAGTCATGCGAGGAGATGCAGCCGCGACCTCATCGCACCTCACGGGAAGTCTCGGAGGCGCTTTTAATATTAGAGGACGTCTGCCTGAACACTACCGACAGCTTGCGTGCTGTTGGCCATTTGGAACAGTTACGAAAAATTGTAATGTCAGCCGGAATCTGCGCGAAAACACAGACGACAATTACAAAATACTTCAGCAAATAAAGGTATGCTTCTGCAGCTTGATTTTTATGTTGTTTTTCCTGTTCATTCGTTAATTCGTCATTCGGTTAATTCGGACATTTTTTCCGGTCCCGTGAAATCCGAATTAACGAGCTTTTACTGTATTGACACGATTTCGAAGTGGCGCAAAGGGGACACTTTTCATTTCCCTTCGCATGCATTGTTAACACTCTCCGCACACCAGGGCCAGAAAACACGTACAAAGTATGTAAGTTTGATTTTAAAGTTGTCACTGCACAGCATCTGCAAGACAGCCACATCGCAATGGACAGTACTATGACGTGTGAACACAGTCACCTAAAAATCACTGAGAGCGCTATCGGAGTCGCTTGATGAAAATGAAATGATCGTTGTTTGCGCGCAGCAAGTGCTACTGACATTTGCTGCGAAATTGCTGCGACTCCATTGCAAGTCGCTGTCCCCATGTGGCTTGGACCTGCGTCCAACTGTGTTGGCACGTCAGTATAAAACCCAGCCTCTCAAAATCAAAACCAAAACTGGGTTTTAGAAGCAGCCATAGTAAAAATATGTTCATTGCATAATGGAGCCCCACAGTGCTCTTTCATGGGTTCTCCACATCAGTGTTTTTTTTAAAGCAACAATGCAGAAACACAGAAAAAAACCCAACGATCAAAGTTTGAATAGCAGAGTGCATGTCGGAGCTATGCGAAAAAATAGTTCCCCTTGGCAGGCTCCTTGAAACCGAAACTGGCCGGAAAAAGAGTGTCCGTGACGTCGATGTCGCCGCCCCCACGGCTTTCGTCACTCACCCTTGGTCACCGCTGCTCCGGCCGTGCGCGCAGCTTGCGTTATCTCCTTGTTATCTGTGGTGGTGGGCGGCGCAAGCGAGTGACAAAATCCGGGGATGCGGCGACATCGACGTCGCAGACGCTGTTTTTCCGGCCAGTTTTGGTTTCAAGGAGCCTGCCAAGGGAAACTATTTGTTCGCGTAGCTCCGACATGCACTCCGCTATTCAAACTTTGATCGTTGGGTTAGGTAGTGTCAACGTCGGGCTCCAAAGTACTCATTTGCTGTAGCCACCAATTACTGATAATTGAAAAGTTAATTAGCATAATTTTGCCAATTATGCACACAAGTACGAGAATTGTTCTGTATCTAGAAGCTACCAATTCGTACACACACATAGTACACAAGACATTCCCTTGATTTATGTTTTTCTAATTTAAAAAATTTGTTGCAACTAAAAAAAAAACACCCCCTATACATATATATATATATATATATATATATATATATATATATATATATATATATATATATTGTAATGAAGAGAGACAGACACAGCGCCTTTGCTGCAGGCCGGCTGTTCTATTTCTCACCGTCGTCGTCTTCTGATTCTCTAGCCCCGCTCTGCAAGCGCGAGCGTCCGAGCCCCAATGCAGCTTTTTGCCATTACACTCGGCCACAACTGCGAGTGTCGGTAACAGCCGCAACGGTGTGTGGCGGGCGGCACTGGCTTTGCCGATGTGGTTGATCTCGGCTGCGTAGCAACGTGCTTTGCCAAGTTGTGAAACGAGGTTCTGGTGGCCGGGATTGGCCACATCGTTGCGGCCGTTGTTGGCCGCACTGCGAGCATAGGAACCTACCAAATATGTACAACGGGTGGCACGGACTATGCCGCGCTGGTCTGTGTCTATTCCGTCGCAGCTTGTCTCGCGGAGCCACCAGACGCGTTTCTAGTGGGCAGCACTGAGTACTTCGGCAAGGTCACAGGATCAGATGTCGAGTCATTTGTCGCAGGAGGAAGAATCGGGTACGTCTCGAACATTTCAACGCCTTCCGCCGCACCAAGTGAGATTGGCAGCACTAACAGAAAATAGTCACAGTGCGTTGCGATCCTGTTCAATGAGTCTGTGACGACTGGTCGAAAAACCGTATTGGCTGGCCGAGTGACTTGGACATCGGCAGCGTTGTCACTGTCAGGGTAAACGAACAGCTGAGTTCAGCAGACCTTGACAATAAGCTGTGTGAAGCAGCGGCGTTCAAGTCACGAGGTTCGAGTTCCGTTTTCCAGCCAGCAACCGACTTCGGCTGCAGTGGCAGGTTCTTAAAGGTGGCCTCATCCTGAATCGAGAGTTTTTCATCTTCTGCAGGGACTTTGCAGGGTAAATGGGAAACGTCAGCACAATCGGCCAATGATTGCCTCGATGCCCTTGGACACAGCTCCGCGTTTTCGTGGCACGCCTGTTTGGTGGTGGCATCAAGTTTACCCCGATCTGTGGCACATCCCATGGCAAGCAACAAATCTTTGTTGTGGTCTGCGCGTCGTTCTGGGGGCGCAGTGGGAGTCATAAGATATGGCTTCCCGTCGTCAGTTGCCTTGAAGGTCATCTGGTCAGGATAACTTGTGTTAGCGTGACATGGATAGGATGTGGTCGCCTGTATTGAGATCAGTGCCGATGAACACAGCTTGGTACCATTCAGCATGGCCGGGCCGGCTGTGATTCTCTTTGCCGATGAGCTGCAGTACGGAGCTACAGCCTCGAGGTGGTACCCCTCCTGAGCTGCTTCCTCGGTAGTGCACCGGTTGGCTTCGCTGGTGGCAGGAATGTGGTGGTGAATCCGTCCGAAAACAGCTATCATTCTGGCACTCCAGTCTCGCCACAAGTGTTGGTTGACTCCTTCATACCAGTGCAATGCTGCGGCCGCACCATCGATGTTGTTTATGGCCACGAGCCGCTTGTAGTGATCCGGCCAGGCATACCGAGCACCGAGGGCGTTCACGGTCTCGACCCACCGATCGGCGTCGTCTTGGAAGCCTCGGAACTCCGGTAATTTCCAAGCGGCCGGTGGCGGCAATGGGGCACAAGAGGACCCGGAGCTCTCCGATGCCATGTCGTCGAGAGTTTGTAAGAGAGCGCTAGTTACGTGCAGGAACTCAGCAACACTCTCATGGGAACTGCTAAACGTTCCGGTGGAAAGCGTAGGGTCCGCGCTAATAAACGTGGTGCGCGTGTTGCGCAGTTGCGCGATGGCGCTCACACGCTCCGCTGCGTTGTTGGGTGAGCCGCCTAGAGCACTAGGCGTGGTGTCCGGAGACAATACGGTGTCCCCGGTGCTCCCGCTGGCGGCATCCGTGGCGAAGGTAGCGTTCGCAGCAAATTCGTAGACATGGTGGGCTGGCCGGATATCAGACCAGTGCAGGGCTGGAGCCATCGAGAAGGCATGGACGCCGTCCTCAGATGGTGCACCGGTGACTTGGGACGGCGGTCTCCCGGCGGGTTCCATCAGCAGTGCGGCTTGTCCAGCATATTCCTCAGCAGTAGTCCGAGACGGCGACACTCTGGAGGAAATGCCACGTCGAGTTCACAGCTGTGTTCCGCTGATTTGCGACTGCGCCACTGTAATGAAGAGAGACAGACACAGCGCCTTTGCTGCAGGCGGGCTGTTCTATTTCTCACCGTCGTCTTCTTCTGCTTCTCAAGCCCCGCTTTGAAAGCGCGAGCGTCCGAGCCCCAGTGCAGCTTTTCGCCATTACAATATATATATATATATATATATACATATATATTGTGAGACAACGTTCAGGCCGCAATACTCTTCCTTTTTATTGTACCGAGACCGAGCCCCGCTGCACCAGCCTAAGTGGTGATGATGAATATTTACAGGTGAGAAGATGAAGCAGACGAACAATGCTCACACATTTTCCCCGCGCGCCAAGGCGGCCAGCCTGGCCGTGCCTTAGACTGGGGAGATACACCGAACGAAGGGCTTGAGACGCGAAACATGGACAATCTCTCAGCCACGGCAGCGACGGTCTGGAGAACCCTCAAGGGGAGTGATGAGATAGTTCACAGGGGATGTTTGCTGAATAATTATGTAGGGTCCGAGGAATCGCGACAGGAACTTTTCGCACAATCCGGGAACACAAGTGGGTGTCCATAGGAGCACTTCGTCGCCGGGACGGAAAGAGACGTCACGGTGAGTGCTGTCATAGCGCTCCTTGCGATCGTGTTGACTGGCTTCTGTCCTGAGTCGAGCAAGTTGCCGACATTTGTCAAGGCGGGAGGCGAACTGTTCAGGTATAGTTGCCGAACTGTCAGTTGGAATGTTGAGGAATGAAGCGTTGATCGTAAAAGTCGGCGAACGGCCGTAAACCAGGTAAAAAGGAGAATACCCTGTAGTGCGTTGAGAAGCAGTATTATGGGCAAACGTCACAAATGGTAAGATTGTGTCCCAGTTGTCGTGGTTTCGTCCGATGTACGTTGAGATCATATCGATTAGGGTGCGATGGAATCGCTCTGTTATACCATTGGTTTGAGGGTGGTATGGTGATGTCTTGTGAACTGTGCCGCAAGTTTTAAGAACTTCTTCAATTACTGTGGACAGAAATGTCTTGCCACGATCGCTTAGGAGGACGCGGGGCGCACCATGACGCAAGACAATGGTCTCGAGAAAGAAGGTGGCCACGTCAGAGGCAGAGCTAGAGCGGAGGGGAGCGGTCTCTGCATACCGTGTCAGGTGATCAACCGCTGTTACGATCCATCGATACCCTGCGGGAGTTATGGGAAGAGGTCCAACCAGGTCTATACCAACAATGGCAAAAGGTGCAGCGGGACATGGGATGGGTTGCAACAAGCCTGCAGGAGGCAAAGTTGACTGCTTGCGTCGTTGACACAGTGCGCAAGAGGAGACGTACTTGGCAATAGAAGTGGAGAGGCCAGTCCAGAAGAAACGACTCCTAATGCGGTCGTGCGTTTTATAGAATCCCAAGTGACCAGCAGATGGGTCATCGTGGAAGGCGTCAAGGACCTGCATACGAAGACAGCGTGGGATAACGGGCACCCACTGGTGTCCATCATTAGGATTATAAACATATCGATGCAGGATGTTGTTGTCGAGCTTAAATTGCCTGAGTTGCCAGCGTGTTCTGGCATTTGGTGGTGGAGACTCTCCGCAAAGGCGTTGAATAATGCGGTGGCAATATGGATCATCCCGTTGAGAGGAGGCCAAGTGAGTGTAGTGATTGGAGGACAGCGTGCCAACAACAGCTAGTTCTGGTGACGTTGGGTGACTCATATCCTCCACATCGCGGGACAAGCGATGGAGAGGGTTGCTCTGAGTAGGTGGGAGTGGCAAGGAGCAACGAGAGAGAGCGTCGGCATCTTGATGTTCTTTCCCAGATTTATAAACAACGTCAAAAGTGTACTCCTGCAGCCGCAGCACCCACCGGCCGAGGCGTCTGGACAAATTCTTTAGGGATGACAGCCAGCATAAGGTGTGGTGGTCTGTAATCACGGTAAAATAGCGTCCATAAAGATACGGGCGGAACTTTTGTACGGCCCAAATTACAGCCAGGCATTCTTGTTCCGTTATTGAGTAGTTCTGTTCAGCAGTCGTGAGAGCTCGGCTGGCATAAGCGATGACTCTCTCCCGACCACTGTTATCATGCTGTAGGAGGACAGCACCGATGCCATGGCCACTTGCGTCGGTGTGCAGACTAGCAGGAGAATTCTCGTCAAAGTGACAGGGTCGGATGTCAGCGCTTTCTTGAGCGTTTCAAAAGCGATGTCGCAGTCGTTCGTCCAAGCGAAGGCAGTGCCCGAAGTGAGTAGCTTGTGCAGCGGCGAGGCAATGAAGGCGAAATCGCGGATGAAGCGGCGAAAATAAGATGCGAGGCCCAGAAAACTTCTCACAATATATATACACAGAACAATGCTCACAATATATATATATATATATATATATGAGCCTGTGTGTGCGAGCCTCCTTCATGGATTGCAATGCCTGGCCGCAGGCACCCACACCATCGCTTGCAAAACCGGGTATCAGCTGGAGCGCAGCCGTCACACTATGCGGTGCCGAAGGATTAAAATCTCTGCAAACAATGGGAACGGAACCTACACCAAAAGGATAAAGCATTAGACGAGACATGCTCCGTCTGTGAGTTTCATTTCGAGCAATCATGCATCACAAGAGACGTTGTGCCCATCATTAATGGCGAAGAGGTCCGCATTCATCGGGGAAAGCCGGAGCTGTTGCAATGTGCAGTGCCATCTTTGCTTCCAATGCGCCGAGCTACCTGTCCAAGAAAACACTGCTTCAGAGGCTCCCGTGAAAAAGGCAAAGCGCAAGCATGTGCCCTATCGAAGAGAAACAACCTTCGAGTTATGACTCTGTCTCTGACCAAGAAGCGAGCTATGCGGGTAACATAACGGGCAGCGTGTCGACGGAAGCAGACAGTGAACCGTCCCTGCAGGGTGATTTTACGAAGCTGGAAGTTCCTTCGATGTACTGCCACCGTGTACCTGATCATAGTGGAACAGATTATTGCAGACATTCCTCACTTAAAATCATACATGGGTGTTGGTAGAAGCCTGTGTTCTTCTGTGTCAAGGCGAGTGAGTATAACTTTCGAAGAGTTTGCCAACACAAGATGTCAGTGATATTGGCCATAGTTGATCAAGCCTTTGCAGTCTTTCTGGTTTAGGTAAGAGCGCAATCTGTGCCAGTGCCCATTCGGCAGCTATCTTTGTGTGGGAGGTGGTGGCCAAGTACTGCGCCAGTGCCCATTCGGCAGCTATCTTTGTGTGGGAGGTGGTGGCCAAGTACTGCACCAGGGAGTCCTGTTGTGGTGTTGGAGTGAGTCGTGAATTTCAAGTGCTATGTAAACAAAACATAATGTACAGTCGACAGCAAAAGTTTGCGAGATCCGAAACTTTGGAAAATTTTATATTACCGTTTAGCCTCTGAACACAGCCTCGATGTGAACGTTACACCGTGTACATAGGAAGAAAACCTACCCACTGAAAATTTTAAATCGAGGCTATGTTGCAAGGCTAAGCGTTAATACAGGATTTTCCTAAATTTTGGATCCCGCAAACTTTTGTTGTCGACTGTACTTTTCAGAAGTGAAAACACCTGCATGACCAATAAAAAGTTATCGTGTCTTTAAAAGTTGCCTTCATTCCATATGGTCATCTTAGTGGCACACGCAGCTGGCATCTTTTTTTCACTCCAACCCTTTAGCTGCTTCTGAGGGCAGTGAAATCTGTTAAATCCACTCAATGCATCCCGGAAACCTCTCTATGAATCAATGAAGGTAGAAGTTAGGTGAGCATTAGAAGGTCATTTGCGAGCCTGGAAGCATCGTAAGTTAGGAATAATTATAAATATGGTTTATTCAGAAAGGCAATTAAGCAGAACTTAATGCTACTATTTGGTGGGCTTTTATAAGTACCGGGAGTACATTTTGACATCACATGTATGAGAACAACCGCAATAAAATGGAAAGGCGGGCTAGTTGGTTTGGCTGCATAATGAAACTTTTGTGCACACAACACGAAGCCACAACGAAGAAGTACACAAGGACTAGAGCAGACTATCAACTGACCTTTATTCGATAAGAAAACACACATATATACTCACGACACGCACCTCAAGATCAATGCACATGAGCACAACGGCATATTGTAATCCTTTACATAAAAAATAATAAAACCTTTAACAAAAACATTGCACTATCACATCTTGTTCATCAAGTCAATTTCTTTGTCATTCAGCGCTACTGATGGATGACTGACACATGTGCTTTGAAGTCTAGATATATGCCAAGCCTACACAATCTCTCTTGTCTGATTAATGAACAACGCACACAATAAAACGCCAAATGTGTTTGCTGCCTTCCCTTCAAGTTTTCCAAGTGCTCTTTTAACCTTACGTTCACGCATCGGCCAGTCTGCCCTACATAACACTTGCCACATTTAAACGGGATCTTATACACTACATTTCTTTTGCACTCAACAACCCAGTGATCAGAACGCTTGGAACATTCATTATTGACACTTGCGAATTTGTGTAGTCCTTTGTGTAATCAAACTGATATTTTGTATGTTCACCCTAATCAGACAACAAGAGAGATTGTGGAAGCTTGGCATATATCTAGACTTCAAATCACATGTGTCAGTCATCCATCAGTAGTGCTGAATGACAAAGAAATTGACTTGATGAACAAGATGTTATAGCGCAACGTTTTTGTTAAAAGTTTATTATTTTTATGTAAAGGATTACAATATGCCGTTGTACTCATGTGCAGTGATCTTGAGGTGCGTGTCGCGAGTATATATATATATGTGTTTTCTTATCGAATAAAGGTCAGCTGACAGTCTGTGCTAGTCCTTGTGTGCATCTTCATTGTGGCTTCGTGTTGCGTGCGCAAAAGTTTCATTATGGTGTTCCCAATAACCATTCACCGCATACGGAATTATATAGAGGGAAAGCTGAAGTGGGAATGTTGTGGTTTTTGCGTCGTATGCCTAGGTACAGCTATCGTTAACTGATGCCGCAAGGCCAAGGGGGTGGCATGTCCATAGAGCCAATGAGGATGTTTTTTTGTTTTTTCGCGACGGTGGCGGCACCTGGGAGTCGCGGCAAGCGATTGGATTGCTAAATCCTGTTTGAGGCGAGCCAATCCAAAAGGGAGTCTAACATGGTAGTGCCATGACGCTCGTGAGCTCGGGTCGGTTGCTCGCGCTACTTCTATCGACGATTTCTGCATTCTGGTGACTAATTGCCCCAGCTACTGCTTTCCCGTGTAATTGCCTGTTTCTTTATGTGGTGCGTGTGTTTGTAGCTGGATGAATTGTGGCGATGGCCCCTCGCCTGCCCTCATGGCTGCCTGGCTTGTGAACACAGTAAGTACATAAATACCTGTTGTCTGCCGGAATGGTGTAGAAGTGCTCGCCGCTCCTGCCACATGCATCGCACGATTTCGTGCAGCAGAACACAAGCGCCATAATTGTTGTCAGTAGTTCACGCCTTCGCGTTTCTACAGTGCGCTCGCGGTCGTCGAGTCGTCTGCTACGATCGTCTGCAGCGAACGAGCGAGCGTCGGTGCTGGCGGCGCTAGCGGAGACACGCCGAATCATGTTTGTAAAACATTTCTATGAAATAGTAATTTATGATGCTCGTGGCTGATAGTATTTTTATTAACGAACAAGTTTTTCTTTACTACTGTGGTCCTACAATTTTCTTTTTATTAGGGTTAGCTGACTTCTGTTTGCCGCCGATACCAGGTTCGCTGCAATCGTTTCGGCGGTGGCGCCATCTGATAGTGCGGACGCGCAACTCAACACATGCCAGGGGCTTGGCATGGCCTCAATGAGATTCATTTAAAAATAAGCTGCTCCATGATGACATCCCGATAATCTCAGCAACATTTTCTGCCTAAAGTGATGGTTGTTATGTAGTGCGCACTTTAGAAAACAGCCAAATTTGGGCACATCAGCGATCCACAGGGATGGTGTGTGCACAGTTGTAGACACATTCACACGACTGAGCTGTTGCACGCTGCATGATTTCACAAGCTGCTACCACATTTACTTACGCCAATTAACCCGGCAATTATTGTGGGCCGAGGTGATTATGCGACCTGCACTGAAATACAGAGCCGCTATTCCATGCCGCGACGCAACGCCAGCAAAGCATACTGTGAGTTTCATACAGACGATGATGATGTGGCCAATTACCCTTCGTACCGGGTGGACGCCAACCTAATAAGCCCATGCTCTGCCATCTCTTGCCATCAACGTGAGAAGCGTTGCTCAGGCCTGCTCTCTGAGCCCAATAACATCGGACATGCAGTGCCACTGCGGCAGCTGCTGGCGAAATGCCCGTTCCCTCCGCCCAGCCGCTCCTGGCCGCAGTAGGCTGAGAATGGCCTCTAGCAGAGCAAATGTGTCTACACGACAAAACAGGTCGACTTCTGTCTACTGTTGCATGTACGGATGTCATAACAGCTACAAAACCACGGCCGGGAAAATGCCGAAGGTACAATTTTATCATTTTTCTTGGAAATCGTACGAGGCTGATCGGCTACAACACTGGATTGCAGCCGTTCGGCGCGCCCGGAAAGCAAACGCATCCTGTCTTCGTGTGGTTTCTGTCGCGTTCTGTCAAAGTAACATTAACACATAGCTGGTTAATGTTACTTTGTTTTCTTTTATTACTGTTAGCCCGAATGGAGGTATGTGGCTACTAGTGAAACGCAAAACAGTCATCTGCAGTGCCGATTTTGTCGGTAACAAAGCGAGCACAATTGTCAGCCATCCCGCCTATGTACTCTACGCTTTTCATCTGGGCGACACATTTCCCGAAGACTTCCGACGGGCCGACGGCACTGTGAAGTTCTTCTCTCACGCCGTAAACGTGGTTAGCGGCGTACAAGTCGTCCCCGCGAAGTAAACTGCTTCGTTTGAGTATTCCTCGACGTTTGTAATTCGTTTGTGGCCGCAAAAGAACACGCGGGCCTCGTTTAGCGTTGTCATTTCCTCGCACCGACGCTCACCGCGCACAACCATCAAGTGAGCGCACGAGGACTATAGCGCCAGAGTGTTCTGGAAGCATGACTACTGCCCCAGATTGGGCGACAGAAATTAGCGCCTCTTCCAATCCCTCAAATCACTATATACATTATCAGCGGGGCACGATGACAGTTTGGCGCGCCTTACATGCTGACCGAACTCTACAAGGCTGTGCGCTTCCCCACTAGTAGCACGCCAGGAGCAGCGTACCGCTAGTGCTACGCTCAAGCAAAGATTACCCATTGACTCCCACGGGCTGCGCTGCCAGTATCGGCGGCGACGCGCTCGCACTGACGCATTTCAATCCGCGGGTATTGAGAATTAGAACAACTTGAATTGCGCGAGAACGCGGCGAAAAGGGCGCACGCAGCATGCGTGGACACCGCCCTATGTTTATCAACTTCGAGGAAAGAAAGGTGGCTACCTGTGCTGTTTTGAACACGTCCAGCGCACTTTGATCATGGATCACAATATGCGTGGCTTTGATGCCCGCCTGTTGAAGTTGCTCGGATGTAATGATGCCTTGAGACGTGGCCAGAAGGACGTTCGGCAAGTGGTCCGCCACACTGACGCTAACAGTCTGCGGCTCGTTCTCGGAGAAGGCGGCTTCGTCTGCACTCGGCGAGTCCTCCGAGAAGCCCATGATCACAGGCGTCTCTGAACTACCACCCGATTCCATCACCATTCTCCGCACATCGGACGTTTCACACTTCGCCACACAGGCAACTGACTCGCGAGTACGCGTCGGAGACTCATTGCGGGGCCGGCACTCTGACCACTGCACACTTCAATGGAGGTGTCACAACTCGAGTGGCATGTATACCAAACCGGAAAATCCTTGCCTCACCCAAACTACAACGTGTACCAAAACAACGACTGCGGCGAATGCTGTGACACCTATGCACCTATGCCGAAACTATAGTGTACTAGAACTTTTGAGTGGCGCGAGCCTGTGCGCGGCCGGCGCGGCCGTTGAAACGGCCGCGTGGAATGGTGCGGTGGCGCTGGCGTCGACCAATCTTCCCGCGCAGATGGCTGGCAGGCGTTCTGCGTACGCGTTGGTACCTCTCCGTCGCGCCCAGGATGATCTTTTTCATTCCTTGTTATACTAGAGATGGGCAAAGCGGCTCACTTGAGTGATCGGCTCAGAACGGCTCAGCTCACTGCAATGATCTGGTTCATTTCAACGGCTCACCGGCTCACCGGGTCCGAGGGAAAACGCTCTGGCGCGAGGGAAGAACGGGACCGGCCGGAGCGGTGGGCGGCCGTTCGGCTGCCTTGCATTAGCGTCCGTGGTTTGCCCATATCACTGGGGGCCCTGGTAACATCCCTGCTTAAGGCAAGCGAAGCACACATAACTTCCGCGTATATGACTTCCGCACAATTCAACCCTGCGAGGGACCTTATATATTGCAGTGATCGTTCTACAAAAACTAACTGCAGGGTATGCGAGAGCTTTTCTCTATTTTTGTTTCCGGTTCATGCAGTTTTGTTAGGAGAGACACATTTTCATTCGCTGAGGGGTGAGGTGGGTGGCAGAAATTATGAGGCGCTTAGCAGATACTAGGGAGTTTTCGAATAGGGGCCCCAAACACTTTGGGGCCCCAAAGAAATAGCGTCGACACCACTGCGCATGCGCGAGACCCAAACTGCCTTTGGGTTTTGGGTTGGGCACGCTATTTCTGGAATTTAGCGTCAGCCCCAAAGAGCCCCAAAGCTTGCCCAATGCCTCCTTTACTAGATGCCTGCGACGTCGCTCGTTTTCCCATTGAAACGCAGGGGCGATATCTTATAACGGTTCCCGAAGTGGACCGGTCCACTTGGCCTTGCCCGATTGGTCACAATCGCTCTTTTGCTGACGCAAGCGCGGTTTTTCCCATGGAGGAACTCCATGGTTTTTCCCAATCACGCGCTGGCAAGTGGACCAGTCCACTTTTGGAACCCTTATAAGATACCGCGGCCAAGGTCCCTCGTAGTTCAGCGCAGTCGGCGCGAGAGAGCGCTCGCAAGCGAGACTCAGGTTTGGCCGGAAGTGACGCCAGCACGGCCGGTGGCACGGCACGGCTAGAGTGTACTAGAATATTCTAGTACACTCTAGCACGGCTCCGTCGCGGACCAGGCGCTGGCTCTACAAGCGGCGCCTCTGATGCAGCCGTATCTCGGAGGCACTACTGTTTGGAGCGGCAACCGCGAGGTAGCACTCGCAAGCGGGAGCGCTACCTCCCTATAAATAATTATAGGGAAAAATATGGACTTTATGCTATAAGGCGCAGGGAACTGGGCTATGAATTTCCGTTTTTGCTATGGTATGATCGATTTGATTGAAGTAAATTTAAAAGGCATGAGGAAAATTTAGAGAGGGGAAAAAAAAGTTCTTAAATGTTCTTTCGAGCCTGGTGGCGCACGTGTCACCGCCCCGTTACAAAGGGGACGCTCATAGCATCCATCCATCGGATAGCGGATGGGGAGAGAACAGGAGAGGCAAGAGAGGACTAGGGACGAGCTTTTCGGCTCACGTCGCAGGCATTGTTTTTTTTAAAGGAGGCTACAGTGGCTAGAATAGGGAAGTGTGATTACCGCCAAGCGGCGCGTATGAGAGGCGTTGACGCCACTTGGCGATGCATCCGCTATGTGGCGCGCTCTCCCGCTTTATTGTTTGAAGCGAGATCGGGCTGCCTTAGAACGTGTATTTATAAAGCGAAATTCAGTAAAGAAGAGGAAAAATTCACATGCTGCGAGGAAGATAGGAAAACGACGGAGCATGTTCTGATTGAATGCGGAAATATCCACCCAGGTGTACGTTTGGGCACCACCCTACAGGAAGCCTTGGGTTTTAGGGCGAACAACGGGAAGCTGAACATAGCCGCGATTGAAATAAGTAAGAGACGGTTAGAATACTGGTGGCAGAAAACTAGAGAGAACGGACAAAAATAATTATAAAAAAATATGGACTTTCTGCCATAAGGGGCAGGGAACTGGGCTATGAATTTCCGTTTTTGCTATAGTATGATCGATTTGATTGAAGTAAATTTAAAAGGCATGAGGAAAATTTAAAGAGAGGAAAAAAAAAAAGTTCGACGAGCCTGGTGGCGCACAAGTCACCGCCCCGTTACAAAGGGGACGCTCATAGCATCCATCCATCCATCCATCCACGTCAGGCCGCCCCATGAAATGCGCTCTTGTATACTCATCTGCGCGCGTGGCTCCTAGTGTTTTCTTTCTTTTTGTGCAAATTTGTTGCTGCCTTGAACAGTAACAGTGCGCCGTGAGTTGCTATTTCATATCTAGCTCCGAAAAGTGTAAATATAATGCATAAAAACGACGAAACAGTCGGGCATACAGGCACTGTACCCAACTGATCGTCCTTTTCTTTTTTTGCTTTTTGTGTAAGCGCTGCACAAATCATATCATAGACGCATGCCAAACATATATCTCAGTTTTTCCTCCTAATAAGTATAGTAGTTGTTCGTTGTGCCGAAAAGAGAGGAAGTATTTCAACAATGCATGAAATTTTTAAAGAGCAGAGAGACCGGTGGAACAATATTGCGTTCTTCCTTCCAGCAACAAGTTCGTGTCACGCCATATTGAACATTGCTATACATGACAGCGAAGCTGTCATGTATAGTAAGGACAACGAAGGACTGTACCCACCGTGCCCAAAAAAACGACAACGAAGGGCTGTGCCCACTGCCTGGCGAGGCTGGACGCGCAACTCGCTATTCATTCCCCAGGCTCGTAAGATTATGGACATGTATTCTCAGGGACAGGATATCGAGTTTTCGTTTGTGTGTTTCGTTAGAACCCTTCGCCACAAGAAACGCACAGGAATTTTTTTTAGCCTGCAAATATCTCCGAATGACCCTGATCGAAGTAAAAAAAAATGTTGCAGAGAGGAATGAAAAACGTAAAAAAAAGCGACCAAATGGTTCTGGAAATGTAAAAGCTGAAAACACAAGATGTGCAGCAGTTGGAGGGCGAATTAAGTCATGCTGTTAGATGAAGTAATTTTGCACCTGAAACGAAGAATGAGAACGTTGAAAAATCGGCCGCACATCAGACGTCGTTCACTACTTGAATGTCGTTAAAGGTGTCGTGAAATGTTTTCTGAACATTTTGTACTAAGTGCGTATTGGGGATCCTGACCCTCCAATCAACAATATGCATTGTTCCGTTGCACCGTGTGCGTTGATTTAGAGCGATAAAAACGCGGTTTCGGGTTCACTGTGCGCGTTCCCCTCAACTCTGCAGATGACGTCATCTTAGTAGCCGTCATACCTCCGAGATTGGCGCGCCCTCGGAGGCCATGGGAAAACAAAGCGTGCTGCCGCTTTTCTTCCGAATGGTGGCACCGCAAGGTTTCCAAGTATTTTTTTTTCCTTTCAAGCTTTCAAGTAAATCGATTCCTTTAGAGCAAACGCGAGTTCACTGTGCCTTTGAACTTAAAAGTATCTTAACTCAACGTTACCAAATAGTACCACGCCGGCCGGTAGTGTCGCATAGTCGTTTCGGGAGCGCAAGAAAGCTGAGATTTAAAACGGGCGTTGTTAAATGTGCACTGAATATTTCGCCGAAATATTTCGGAATCGGCTTGTCGAATGCGTATTGAAGCAGTGAAAATTATAAACCGGCAGCTCCAAATTCTTTTCACGACCCCTTTAAATAGAACAGCGGAAGGACGAGCATACGTGAGGCTTACCAGTTGACGTCATCGGCACGCACGGGGTAATCGGGGTCTTCGGGTGGTGGTGCTTCTGCAGGGTCCTCGCGATCGTCGCTGTCGTTCTCGTGTGACGTCGGTCCCTGTACCGATTCCGCAGCTTCAAGCGGCGTGTCGTCATACGGAACGATGCGCAGGGCCTCGCTTCTTCGCAGAAGCTCCCGTTCGAAGTCTGTCCAGTCCGACGAGCTCATCCTCAATGCCTTCTCATTTGTCAACACCACGACGTTCTCTACCAACACGTGATCAACACAGAGTCGTCTGCTAGCTTGTGCGGCGCACGTGATTGTTGTAACCCATGGCAACGACGCCGTCAAAAAGCGCGGCGACCGTTTGTGGTAAGATGGCCACAATGGGCAGCACGGTTCCGGTACGGCGAGATGTGTGCCGCGTCTTGACTGGCTGCCGCATAACCGGCCTCCGGGTGCAATATATGGCTGTCTGCTTTTATTTTGAATTTGTAAGTCGAATAACTTCTGTTTTCCTGCGTCAATCTTGAAAATTCTTGTTGCATATATCTCAGCACAACAAAAGGAACCTGTCTCAGTGCAAAACTAGGCGAGTGAAATTTCATTTCAGGGCCCCTTTAACGTCCCAGGAAAAAAAGAAAAAGAAGCTGCTATGCATCTGTCTCCATGCTGCAAGGTGAAAATTACCAGAATGCATGCTTTAAGATGGGTTTCGAACCCTTAAAGGCGCCTTTTCTTGAATATGCTTTACCAACTGTCCCTTCACGAAATACTTCCAAGGCATCCTGTCTGTCGTTCCCCCACCGCCCCGTGTCTAGTGCTGTTTGTTCCCGTTGTAATACTCCTATGGGTTTTCGAATATGTCCCATTATATGAAAGGCTGTACGAGCACGTATTCAGAAAAGAATTTTGATATAGTGAGTCATGGGGCGGAATAAAAATATTTTTTATCCGCTCATAGAAGAATGTAGCCAAATAAACAATTCAAGCAGATAAACATTTAAACAGACGTACCGTTCTCACCACATAATATTTCGGCAGTTCCTTCTCATGCGCCGCGACTATTGATACCGGCACCGCTACACCACTTCGGCTAAATGTCACAAATATCGCTGCACCTGGGATTAAACGCCGTTATATAAAAAGAAGCACGACACCCGAAATAGTCCGCAATAACAAATTTCAAGACAAAAAAAATAATAATCGCTTTACGAACGTCTTTATTCGTATTGAAAGAAGGGAGGATCAAGCTTCAAAGGCTCGTTTCCGCACAAAAAGAGAAAAGAGAGAAAGAAAACAAAAGGAAGAAAAGAAAAGCGGTATGCATGTGCAAGTTACAGAAAAAATTGACGGCAGCTCCACGAGGTGAATGATGATGAGATTGGGCGAAGCTCCTGGAAGTAATCATCGGTTAAACCGTGAAATTTCTTTCGTTAATTCGCCCGATAAAAATGACGTGAAACGATTGATTAAATGTTTTATCAAACTTTTATTGCTGGTTTCCGTTGTCCTTTCATTATGACCGCTTTGTGGTCGGTGAAATGTAAGCTAAGTGGTTCTTGCACTGGTTGCAGATGAAAACCATTGCTTTACCTGGCGTCTTTCGTTAAGCAGCTGGCGTCTTTTCGTTTTGCTTTAGAAACATCTGGCGTCTTTTCGTTTTGCTTTTAGAAAACATCTGGCGTCTTTCGTTGGTTTATTTCATCAATCAACGGCGTTTTGAACAAAATTTTTTATTGTTTAATCACGCACAGGAGAAATCTCACCAGGCACTACCTTGGAGGTAAACAATGGCTGCTACTAGGAATGAGAGACAGCAGAAGTCGGCTTTTAACACTTCTACTTCTACTAACGTTTCCCACTGGAACATGCCAATGGCTGCTAATGGGGAATGAGAGACAGAAGAATTCGGCTTTTAGTTAACGCGCACGCTGCGAATTTTTTTTTATTGTTCAACAACGCACAGGAGAAATCTCCCACCGGCACCACCTTGGAGGTCAAAGCGTAAGACTGGTTACGCACTACGACTACGACGAGGGACGAACGGGTGCCGCTTTAAGGAGCTTCGCCCCTAAAAAAGAAACAGAACGAACGCTGCAGTGTATAAGCGCACGTCACCAAACTCGGCCTATGCGTTTTCTGCGCGGCGAGCGGCCGATTTCGCACCGAGCGAACGTATAGCGCCCTGGATTTCCCTTCCCCGCGCATCGCGGAGTGGCGTCAGTGCAGGCGGCGCGGTCTGCACACTTCCCTCTTCTAGCCACTGTAAAGGAGGCATTGGCTTGCCCCAAACTTTTTAGCGTAAACAAACATGGCGGCGCCCATCGAAGCGGCGGCTGTAGCCGAGGGTACAGTGTACTAGAACTTTTGAGTGGCGCGAGCGCCTGCCTGGGCCACGGCCGGTCTGGACGCGCGCGCTCGTTAGCGAGCGCGCGCAGAGAACACGCCGTGCCTGGGCGCGGCCGTTTCAGCGTGGAATGATGCGGTGGCGCTGGCGTCGACCAATCTTCCCGGGCGGATGGCTGGCAGGCGTTCCGCGTACGCGTTCGTACCTCTCCGTCGCGCCCAGGATGATTTTTTTTTTCATTCCTTCTTATACCCCCCCCCTTTTCAAAAATTTTAATGCAAATAAATAAATATTTGACATTATTGTTATTGAAGTTGCCGCCGACTTGCAGCTTGAAATAGCTTAGCATATCGTACCGCATAACGAGCGCGTTTCCCCCCTTTTTTACAGTGTACACTTACACGAGAAACCAGCTAGCCGGTACACATAGGAAGCCTTCCTCATCACCCCTACCCCTCGAAAAAAAAAAAAAGGAATGTGTTGCACATAAGAAGAACTCCTCGCCCGTTCCACATAAAACACCAATGTTGAAATCAAATAAAGGGCGCGTTGCTTGTGGTTGCGTTCACTCACAACAAAAGCAGGCTTTATTGACGTTGTCACTGTCTGAAGAACAGCAGAGTTTTCCCAATGCTCCCTTTCATTTTGATATGGGAATGCGTTTATTGTTGTAGGACCCACAAGAATGCACGTACGTAATGCTGCAAAAAAAAAAAAAAATGCCTTCAGTGAAACATAGCAGTGCAAGATTTCGAGAGTTTAAATAAGCAACAGCACTGCAAAGCAAAGTCGTATTAACAACTGATAACGTAAAAAATACAAGGTTCGCATACTTATACAAACAATACATAAAAAGCATAAAGTTATACAGCCAGGATACACAATATAACATAAAGCAAAACAGAATGGCAGAGCTTAGGTTGTCTATCTAAAATGCATTTAAATAAAAAAAATATGTTATTATCGTTGCAAAATCCTTTAAACCGACTCTAAAGCGGAACAGTGAATCGGCTTAGTTCGAGTAATTGCTATTTGAGAACCCTAAAGCTGCTAAATCAACCATCACAAGTTGGGATACATTAGAGCGCAAAAAACGACAAAACACAGAAGAAGACGACAGTGAAAATGTCTTCAAGTTCACTAATAAAGACAAAACCTTTCGGAGGAGGGTACAGAAGACCACCGAAATCACAAGATTTGACGTCTTTCGGGGCCTTAAAAAAGGATAACTTGCGACATTGTTGCGCGCACGGACATCCAGTTGTGCAACCTGGGGCGTAACAACAGTTTAAACGTTGTTTTTTTTTTTTTTTTTTTTTTTTTGCCGTTTCGCGACAGAAACAGAGATGCCGACTACAGAGGCTACCATGCCGCCGAGCAAACCTGGGTAGATTGGGCGATGGCAGCGCCGCCGCTACTTTCGCCACAAGTTGGGAAAGGGGCAAGCAAGGGAAGAGCGTTGCGGTCGCGCCACTCAAAAGCTTCTAGTCCGCCGCGGTGGTGTAGTGGTTACGGTACTCGGCTGCCACCCAAAATACGCGGGTTCGATCCCGGCCGCGGCGGTCGCATTTTCGATGGAGGCGAAAATGCCAGAGGCCCGTGTACTGTGCGTTGTCAGTGCACGTTAAAGAACCCCAGGTGGTCAAAATTTCCGGAGCCCTCCACTACGGCCTTTCTCTCCTCTCTATCTCTTTCATTCCCTTTCCCCCACCCCCACGGACGCTTAGCCGTGCTCCCTACATGGGCTGCAGAAATTAGCGCCCTTTCCTAACCGAACCACTATCATCATCATCATCATCAAAAGCTTCTAGTACACTCTAGTTCGGAGGTCGGCTGCCGTGGTGACGTCGCGGAAGTTGGGTGTCCCCTTCAGGTCACCTTTGCTGTTGTCGATGTCGCGATGAACGGCATCTAGCGCTCGATTGCGCATGCGAACTTCAATATTCATTTAAATTACCTTCGGAGCTGTGTTCGACATTGACATTTGGTAGATGACATCTGTATGTCCACGAGAATAGATCCCGCAGGCTATCTTGGCAGCGAAATTTTGGTGTCAGTGCCCCTTTAAGGCGAGCTACGATGCACTGACAATAAGGGTCTGCAAGCTGGTGAGACTGGAATGATGTGTTGTCAATGCGGCGGTACCTGATCCACTCAGTAGCTAACGACGTAGCGTACGAGGAGGGATCTTGCGAGAGCTTGTCGCACAAGATGGTTGAAGGCCCGTCGCAGTGTGTCGCAGGAAGCGGACACCGAGAAAGTGCGTCTGCATCCTGGTGTTTTCGACCGGACTTGTAGGTAATGGTGAAGTCGTACTCTTGTAAACGTAGAATCCACCGACCAAGGCGCTCAGACAGGTTTTTCAACGTCGAAAGCTAGCATAAGGCGTGATGGTCCGTCACGATGGTAAAATGACGCCCGTGAAGGTAACGCCGAAATTTCTGCACAGACCAAACGACGGCTAGACATTCTTGTTCAGTGATGGTGTGGTTCCTTTCGGCGTTTGTCAGAACACGGCTTACGTAAGAAACGACCCGTTCTCGGGAAGGCTCATCTCGCTGGAGGAGAATGCCACCAATGCCGTGACCACTGGCGTCCGTATGCAGGAGAGTAGGTGCGGTTTCATCAAAATGGCGGAGTATGGGCTCAGAAGTGAGGGCGACCATACATATGAGGGCGACCATATTCAGATAGTCAAAAGCTGATTCGTATTCGGGCGACCATACAAAGGGAACATTACATCCGAGTAGCTTGAACAAAGGGGAAGCTATGGTGGTGAAGTCCCGTATGAATCGGCGAAAATAGGAAGCGAGGTCTGAAAAACTGCGCAGATCTTTGGCCTTCTCGGGACGAGGAAAGTGCAGAACTGCGGAGACCTTGTCAGTATCAGGGCGAATGCCGTCCTTGCTGACAATGTGACCAAACACCTTGATTGTCTTGCTTGCGAAATGGCACTTCTTGGTGTTTAGCTGAAGTCCAGCGTTGGCAAGGCACATGAGAACTTCATCCAAACGGCGCAGCTGCTGAGGGAAGCTTGATTAAAAAATAACGATATCATCTAGATAGCATAAACAAGTCTTCCACTTCAGGCCACGGAGAACGGTGTCTATCATGCGCTCGAACGTTGCGGGTGCATTTCAGAGGCCGAACGGCATGACGTTGAACTCGTAGAGTCCGTCAGTTGTTGAAAAAGCTGTTTTCTCTTTATCGTCCTCATGCATAGGTATTTGCCAGTATCCGGAACGCAGGTCAAGAGTCGAAAAGTATTCGGCACCCTGTAGGAAATCCGAGGCATCGTCTATGCGTGGCATAGGGTATACATATTTGCGCGTATCTTGTTGAGTGCCCGGTAATCTACACAGAACCGCACCGAGCCGTCTTTTTTTTCGAACGAGAACAACGGGAGATGACCAAGAGCTCGAGGATGGGCGTATTGCGTTGTAGCATGTCAGCGACGTTTTCTTCAAGCACTTTCCGCTCGGCGGACGATACCCGATATGGGCGACGGCGCACGATGGACTTGCCTTCGGTCTCAATTCGATGCGTTGTAATCGATGTCTTTCCCAGCGAAGTGGAATGCACATCGAACATAGCTTCATGCTTTTGAGCAAAGCCAGCAACTCTTGCGATTGTGAAGGTGTCAGGTCTGAACTGATGGTAGATGTAAGAGGAGGAAGAGACTTAGAACTCCCAACAGATGACGCTGCAGAGGATGCTGATTTAAAAGAAAGCAGTGATACAGGCCCCGATGCAGGGATGCGCGCCAATGTAGTGCCTTTAGGGATGAGAATTTTTTCGGGCGTCGTGTTCGTCACGTAGAGATGAGCACGACCACTATCAAACAGAACCAGCCCTGACGCAAAGGCCATCCCTCTTGCGAGACAGCGGACAGATGGTACGACGAGCACGTCACCCCGGTCAATGACATCAGACATTATGGCCACAATTTTCTGATGGCGGGGTGGTAGCTCGGTGTCTTGCGCAGCAAGAAAGTGAAGGGGTGCGTCATCGGTGTAGAGTGAGTGGTTGGTGTCGGTCATGTGAATAACCCGTTGCCGGCAGCAGATGGAAGCGGACGCCGTAGAAAGAAAATCCCATCCCAAGATGAGCTGCTGGGCACGCGAACTTAGTACGGCGAGTGGTATCCAATGGAGAAGTCCATCAATGGAAACTCGAGCGGTGCACATAGCAGTAGGCCGAATAGTGGATCCTTCAGCAGCAAGTAATGTAGGTCCGTCATATGGAGTGGTAACTTTTTGCAGACGCCAACACAAGTCACAATGAATTATATACCGATACACCAGCACCAGTGTCTATATCAAAGCTTCCACTAACACACCCTCTACTGAAACCAATATCATGTTACATGGGCGCACTGGACGAATTTCTGTCCCGTCGTCCGATGCAGCTTTTCCTCCTGAAGCTGCATAAGTTAGTTTTCCGGACGGCGATCGGAGGGAGAAGCAGGGCGCAGCGGTGACGTAGAGCGGCGAAGAGGTGATGGGGAGCGGCGCCTCGCCGGACGGCAGCAGCATTCGCGGACTCTACAGGCGGCGATGGAGAACGACGTCGAGGAGAATACGGACGGCGTTGGAAAGTAGGCCCGGCGGAATAGTCATCCCGTTCGTCCACGTCGTAACCGCGGCGCTCGTCTTGCTGGCGCTTGCGGCAAAACCGCGCGATGTGACCACGATATCCGCAAGTAGTAGCATGTAGGACGCAGCGGCCACGACTGCTGATAACTGGGCTGGGTGGATTCACCAACAGTCATCGAAGCCATGTGGAGTGGCGTTGGTTGAGGAGGCATCGATGGAACCACGGCCGGCGAACTTGCGGCTACTTTCGCGTATGTTGGCGGGGGATAAGTTGTTGGACGGTCAGCACAAACAGCACCAGTCATGAACGCCAACTCCTCCTTTATAACGTCTCGCAAAACGTCACCAGAAGCAGGCAGGGGCGTTGAAGCTAGTAAGAAGCCGAGGGACTGGAGCTCTTCCCGTATGATTGTACGGATGGTAGCGCGCAATGAGGAATCGGCGGGAGGAATGTTTTCTGTGGTGTCCGGCTGCAAACAAACAGACTCCAGTTCATCAAGGTGCTGGCAGGTGGCAACTATATCGGCGACGGTTTCGGGGTTTTTAATTGCCAATGCGTTGAAGGCGATACTCCCAATGCCCTTGAGAATGTGCCGAACCCTCTCTGATTCAGCCATGGATGAGTTCACACGTCGACAAAGGGCAAGGAAGTCTTCAATATGCCACGTATATGATTCGCCGTGCTGTTGTTTACGCGAATCTAGCGTCTTTTTTTTTTTTTTTTTGCGAGAGCGGAGCGAACAGCCGGTGTGCCGAAAATTTGTCGAAGCTGCTTGTTACATGCTGCCGGAATAAGTGAAGCCGAGACCCGAGCTCATCGAGAACACAACATGAACTGTTTATTTCTTCCACACTGCCCCAGCCCTGTTCTCCTCACTCCCACTTCCGCTCGCAACAGTAGGTGGCGCTAGTAGCCGGCGGCGCTACAGCTGGTGCAGCACACAGGATCAATTGTCACACTCCTCCCCCTTTAGTTCTTGTTATGGAGAATACCGGTTTACAGGGCGTCTTGTTCGGCCACTTCTTCGCAGTGGAACAGGGCTTCCTCCCGATGGAGTGACTGCTTGTGGTAGCCCAGTTCTGTGGTGGGACCGACTTTGTGGCTGTTCTGACTCAGCAGCAGCTCCTGCAGGCTCCACAGGATCTGTTGCTTGCTGCTCAGCTGGCTGGTCGAGGGGCACAGTGTTTGCAGGTGGCGGTGTCTGTGCGAGGTCAGTGGAACAGGGCTTCCTCCCGATGGAGTGACTGCTTGTGGTAGCCCAGTTCTGTGGTGGGACCGACTTTGTGGCTGTTCTGACTCAGCAGCAGCTCCTGCAGGCTCCACAGGATCTGTTGCTTGCTGCTCAGCTGGCTGGTCGAGGGGCACAGTGTTTGCAGGTGGCGGCGTCTGTGCGAGGTTGGGGCGAATGTGGTCCCCATGTCTGTGCCACACAATTCCATCTTGTAATACAACCTCAGATGAGGCGCAGCTCGTGGGACCGCTAACAGAAGCAGGTACCCATGGTGGGCCTGATCGGAAGTTCCTGGTGAACACTGGGGCACCCGGGCCATTGTTGGCGCAATGCGGCAACCCTTGTCCGCATGCAGCTTTTGCTTTATCTGCTTCAATTGAACAGATGATCGAAGACTTGGGCGCATGACATCCAAGGGTGTCTGGATTCGTCCCCCCATGAGCAACTCGCACGGCGCACGACCTGTTAATTCATGAGGCGTTGAACGGTAGTGAAAGAGCACCCTGGCCACTTGTGTCCTGAATTCACCCGGTGTGCTTTTCTTCAGTTTATCTTTGATGGTCTGCACCACCCGCTCTGCAGCCCCGTTAGAAGCAGGGTGATGAGGCACCAGCATGCGACGGATGCCATTCCTGTTCAGGAAGTCAGTATACTGGGTGCTGGTGAATGCTGGCCCATTGTCTGAAACAATGATGTCTGGCAGACCATGCTGAGTAAAGACAGTCCTGAACACAGAGATTGTGGCCTCTGCAGATGGTGATGGAACAGGGTGAACTTCTACCCATTTGGAAAAAGCATCCACCATCACGAGGAAGTAGTGTCCCATGAATGGACCTCCAAAATCAACATGGATCCTGGACCAGGGCTTGTCAGGAAATGGCCATGGCATAATTGGTACCCTCCGGGCAGACTTCTCGTGCGCTTGGCAAACAGGGCAGCTCCGCACCTGGTTTGTCATGTCATTATCAATTCCAGGCCACCACACATGGGACCTAGCAATCATCTTTGATTTCTCAATTCCAGGGTGGCCAGCGTGCAACAGCTTAAGGACTTGGGATTGCAAGGACTTGGGAACGATGACACGGGCTCCCCACAAGAGGCATCCTTCGTGCAGACTAAGTTCATTGGTCCTTGTAGTATAAGGCCCCCAGTCTCCACCCTCCGGAAGAGAATTCCCGGTCAGGACAGCCTCAGCCACTTGTGACAGCATGGGATCTCTTACCGTAACATGTCTAATGACTGCAGGTGACAAGACATCAGGGTATGCTTGTTCTAGCATGAAGACATTGGCAGGCGTAGAGTCCTGAACCTCAGTTGCGGAAAGAGGTAGCCGACTGAGTCCATCAGCATGGCCTAGCATGCTGCCTGGCTTGTAGACGAGCTTGAATTGATAGCTTGATAAAGTGAGTGCCCACCAGAGGACTCTCGGCGATGCCTGGCTTGGCACACCTCGACTTGAACCAAAAGGTCCTAGCAATGGCTGGTGGTCTGTTACGGCAGTGAACGGCCGTCCCCAGAGGTACTGGTGAAACTTGCGCACACCAAAAACCACAGCAAGGCCTTCGTTATCAGTCTGACTGTAGTTCCGCTCAGCAGCAAGCATAGTACGTGAAGCGAAGGCTACAGGTCTTTCGCTTCCATCTGCTTCGGTCTGTGCCAAGACTGCACCCACACCATACGGTGACGCGTCGCAACTGAGCACAAGCGGTTTCTCAGAAGAGTAGTGGGCCAAAACAGGTGCAGTTGATTAGAGCCTTTTACTTGTGATGAATGCTTCCTGTTGCTCTTTCCCGCAGCTCCACCTTTCCCCATCAAGAAGCAGTTGATGCAAGGGACGCAGTCTTGCTGAGATGTTTGGCAAAAACCGTCTGTAGAAATTAAGCAGGCCAAGATAGCTTTGAAGCTCCTTCACATTCTGTGGCTCGGGCGCATTGATGATGGCCTCTACCTTCTTGGGGTCGGGCTTTAGACCTTGCTTGCATATAATGTGTCCCAGGTATTCCACTTCGGGAGCGAAGAAAACGTACTTCTCCAGCTTCAACCTAAGGCTTATTACTTCCCGAAGTTTCTGCAAGGCAGTCGTCAGATTTGCCACGTGGTCTTTGTCGTTGATGCCTGTAATAACTATATGTCATCAAAGTACACAGCTGTTTTCGGCACACCGCGTAGCAGAGTTTCCATCTCGCTGAAAAATAGCAGGTGCGGCTGAAACGCCAAAAGGTAGGCGCGTATACTGGAAGAGACCCATGTGTGTGTGTTGATGGTCACGTATTCACGGCTTTCTGCATCCAGAGGTATCTGCTGGTAGGCGCCTCGCAGGTCAAGTTTTGTGAACTTCTGACCTCCCGACATGGCTGCCCACAGCTCTTCAGCACGCGGAACTGGGTAGGTTTCCATGAGTGACACAGCATTGACTGTTTGCTTGAAATCTCCACAAATTCTTATTGTGCCGTTTTTTTTTCTGAACAGGCACAATCGGCGCTGCCCACTTGGCTGTCTTCACGGGAATGAGAATGTTCCCACGCTGCAACCTCAGGATCTCTTGCGTTACGAGGTCAACCAACGCAAACGGCAGTGGGCGTGGTTTGCAGAATTTCGGCACTGCATCGGGAGGCACAAGAATTTTGGCAGAAGGTCCCTTGAACGTGCCAATGCCTTCTGCAAATACCTCAGGAAAACGAGTAGTCAATTCGCGGACATCACTAACTTGGTTAATCTGTTTGAATCCTTCGACGCCAATGCCCAAAGCTTGGAACCAGTTGCGCCCAAGCAACGTTGGAGCAGTGCCACTCGTGAGGTACAACGGAAGGACCCGTTCGTGCCCCTTGTACCCGACGCGAACGTTTGCCTTGGTTTGGCTTGACTTGCTCGAGCTCACCACTAAACCAGCGCAAAAATACGTTTGAAGGTTCTAGACTCACTTCTAGGTTGGCCCGTTGAAACTTGTCTACCGGCTAATGCCGGTAGACAAGTTTCAACGGGCCTTCCTAGAAGTGAGACGCTTGCCCCGGTGTCCAACTCCATCGGAACTTGTTTCTCAAACATTTCCACGGTGCAAAGGAAAGGCGGCGCAGTCGGCTCACCACTTAGGTGCCACATGTCAAAAACGTCAGCACTGCGAGGAACATCAAGCACGTCAGCATCGTCGACAGCGTTTACCTGTGCGGTACGCGCTGACCGTGGCGGTACTCTTCTCGCAGAAGACGCGTTTCCCTTCGCGCATGTCTTGGCCTTCCGCAAGTTACAGACGACTGCCAAGTGCCCCACTTTCTTGCAGTAGTGACACTGCGACTTGCTGTGTCTGCATTGCGACGCTAAATGATCTCTGTCGCCGCATCGGTAACACACGATGCTCTTGGCCGCGGACGATACCCGGTGAGTTGTTATGTGGGGTTTAACGTCCCAAAACCAGCTCTGATTATGAGAGACGCTGTAGTGGAGGGCTCCGGAAATTTTGACCACCTGGGGTTCTTTAACGCGCACTGACATCGCACAGCACACGGGCCTCAACATGCAGCCGCCGCGGCCGGGGTTCGATCCCGCGACCCTCGGATCAGCAGCCGAGTACCATAGCCACTAGACCACCGTGGCGGGGCTACCCGGTGAGTTGGCAACCCCGGTAAACTACTTGCAGTTGCCTGACACAGTTCACCGGCATCCTTTTTAGCGGCTTCCATCGCCAAAGCAGTTTTCACTGCGTCCTCGAATGTGAGGTCGGGAATCTCGAGTAGCCGCGTCTGAATCGCTGAGTTGTTTATGCCACATACAATTCGGTCCCTTAGCATGTTGTTAAGTTCGGTTCCATAGTTGCAGTGCTCGGACAAACACTTGAGCGCCGCAACAAAGTCGCTGACTGCTTCTCCTTCGGAACGCCCCCTCGAATTGAAGCGAAACCGTTGCACCACGACGGATGGGGTGGGGGCGTAGTGCATGCCAAGTAAGTCCAGTATTTCGTCGAGCGTTTTATCTTGGGGAGTTTCCGGCTTTACGAGGTTACGAAGTAGCGCATAGGTACGAGGCCCGCAGCAGCTCAAAAATATTGAACTTTTCTTTGCTGGCACGACGTCGTTGGCTTCGAAGAACTCTTGGACACGCTCCACGTACGCAGGCCAGGCGTCGCCTCCCCCTCGAACGCTTCGATCCTACCGAAGGTAGGCATGGTTGCTCACGCGGTTCGGTCTTCGAAATATTGCTAACAGAGAACGCAAGGATAAACAATCTTTCAAGATGAGAAGTAATTGAAGGAAGTGGCTCACTGCTGACGCCGATGTCTTCAGATAGGCATGTCGCCGGCAAACAATTTAGGCAACCAACGAAGGAAGTACGACGCACTAGGCGTCCCTGACGCAGGTGTCAGACTTGCGTGGCAACTTCGTCTCGAATGGGAGACAAGTAACTTGAAACTTGCACACACCGTGCTCCTGAACGTGAACGGAAGAAGAATGGGCACGGCGTTGCCCCCGTGGTCCTTGGACCCTCGTCGCCAGTTGTTACATGCTGCCGGAATAAGTGAAGCCGAGACCCGAGCTCATCGAGAACACAACATGAACTGTTTATTTCTTCCACACTGCCCCAGCCCTGTTCTCCTCACTCCCACTTCCGCTCGCAACAGTAGGTGGCGCTAGTAGCCGGCGGCGCTACAGCTGGTGCAGCACACAGGATCAATTGTCACACTGCTCCTTGAAGTTAAGCCAATTCGCGATGTCAACCTGGTGGTTGTAAAACCAGGTCTTTGCCACTCCCGTCAGATAAAAAGGGACGTGGCTTAGCTTAAGCGGATCGTCCCAACGGTTGGCTGCGCTTACTCGGTCGTAGACATCAAGCCAATCCTCCACGTCTTCACCGCGAAGTCCAGCGAACAGATGGGTGTCACGCTGGTGGCCGCTTATACAACCCAACATTGAGGGGCGGCAGCTGTCTGAGCCGACATGGATGAAGTGCCTGTTGGACTGCGACATGATAGCGGGCGGCTGACACAGTCGGCGTCCTGATCGAAGCTCCAGGGGGTAGACGGGGGTGTGAGAGGACGGAGGACCGAAGAGCACTCTCCACCACTTGTGAAGCAGGAGTAATAACGCCGTTTTATTAAGCCTTGAGGCTACGAAGAATGGCTGACCCCAAGACGCAGATTGGACCCAAGATGGCAACCCACCACAGACAAAGATGAAGAGACCGAGATGATGATGAGTATGTACAGATGAAGTAGAAGTGCCTAATGATTGCCCACAATATAAACTTAGTAAATTTAGTAAATAGTAATACATTTAGTAAATAGTATCAAGAATTAACCCAACGGAAAACAAAAAAAAAAAATCACAAGGACATTATGTTCAATAGACGGCGCAATTAAATCGATTTCGTTGACAAATGAGCTTTCCCAGCGCAATGCAGACAGGTCCATTGTCGAGTATCCGAACTTAGAAGCTCCGAATGTGAGCGGTGCAGTACACCGAGCTGATGCACAGGAATTTCGAGGGAGAGAAGTATTCGATTGTCTCCAGTTCATTGCAGAAGGCAGCGGTTATACTGACGCTGGTGGCGGACATCATCGCCACAAAAATGGGCCATTGTAACTATATGCGCCTGCACAGAGGACGCGGCACAATGCCAGCGTTAATTAGATTTTGCTGCGTGCTGTCTCCTTTTTCTCTTTCGGTCTTCCATTGCTGCTTCAATTCCACTCGTTTTTCTTCCGTTGTCTCCTCTGCTTCCTCTTTTTCTCTGTCTTCGTCTCCGTCCTCTTCTATTTGGTCATTTCCTCTCTCTTCCTCGTCATCGTAGTTCCCTCTTCTTCATTTTCTACTTACTCGTCGTCTTCATCTTCCTTTTTCCTCGTCCTCGTCGATGAAACCATAGCTGACTACTGAAAACATATAGCGCGCTGAAACACCACTGCTATGTTAGAACGGTGGTCAAGAGCACTCCTATATTGAGTCGGGATCAAATCCGCACAGGCATGTAGTCTTTCTTTATTAACACGATAGTGTTTTGTGCCGGGGTCCACCACGACCCCATACATCACTACCGTAACGGATATGATGCAGTAAAATAATCATGTAAGAACAAGAAATCTGTTAATACTCTGGGAATCGAACTGAGTGCCCCTCGCTCCACGACGAGAGGTGGCCGGTGCTCTACCATTGCGCTAACGCCGCACATGCTCGAAGCTGTACGAACGCGCTTTATATTCATTCTTATCCCGCTTGGTTCGTTCTTCGATGCTCTCTCCCGGCTCAGCGCACACACATCCAGCACATTGCCTGGAACGGTGCCGCCATCCATGCCGCGGAGAAACGAAGCAAGCAAACCAATTTTTGCTAAACTACAAATCATTCCGTTCGATTTCTTACGCGAAATAAGTATGGCAAAATGCATTAGCAGTGTAATAAAGGACAACTATCCGTTTAACATATCAATACTACGTGTGCCAAATCGTCCAACAAGAAACAAAACAATTGGGAACTTTAATATACCACTGGCAAGAAATCAATATGGCCAGAGACTAATAGAATTTATTGGTATTAAAATATGAACGACATACCAATAGAGGGAAAGCAGAGCAAGAACGTTTCACACTGGTTAAAAAATACTATCAACAGCAAATGTCATCTGCACACTCATAGACATGTGACGTGCGCAACCTGTAGATACATTCATGTTTTCTTTTGTTCTCGTATCTTTTTTTTTTCTATGAATGCTGTTATGCTTTCCACATTTAAGTTATAAACGACATGTCGTCGCGTTGTTGTATACTATATATTCTGTGGCTATTATGTTTCTTTTACTTTTTGCTGTTTTTCTTTTTTTATCTGCTATTTCTCATTTTTTCTATAAGTGTCATTGACGATTGAAACTGTCAGTTACGTGTCTACAATTGTACATTTTTGTAATTATATGTCTGTAAATGGCCCCAATACTAGCCTTCGGCTACGGGGCCATACAGTGTTTGCAAGCGATCTGTGTTGATTCCATGTGAATGTGAATAAACTTCAAACTTCAAACTTCATGTAGAGGCAAAGTGAATCACTGCATTCCAGACGAGTTCCGAAGTCCGCATCGATTCACGCGTGCAGAGCCGCGCAGGCATGGTAAGGAAGCTAGCGTGATAAGAAAGAACACATTCGTAAAGCTTCGAGCGCATGGGCGCCGACAGCGCAGTGGTAGAGCACCGGTCAACTTTCGTCGTGGGCAGCGTTCCCCCACCGACCACTCTTCGAGCGTGATGGCAACAAGGACACGTGCTGCATTAGGCGCCCAAGCACGGTAACGATGCTGACGGGTCAGTGTGGCGCAAGTAAATATGATCGATACCTTTGTCGCGCAGCATTTACGATCGACTATGTCCAGTTATTACATATACTTGAGTGACCACAAGGGGTTGGTCCTTTAAGTTATGGAGGCTTTGCGTGAACGCGGGTTCATCCACGTCAAACAGTGCCCTGCCAGCGAAACACCGATAGCAATGGGCAAGTTCACCTCGATGTAACAATAGACATTCAAATGCTTATGCGAAGACACATTTCACTTTCGTGTTATACCAATTCCGTTGACAGAGGGATCAGCCACATTTTTTTAGGGGCGAAGCTCCTTAAAGGGACCCTGAAACGGTTTTGAAGATTTTGTGCAAACATGGTGATCCAGTAGAGCGAGTCATTAGGATCATTTGAGGGCAGATTTCAGCGCTGTGCATAAAGTGTGGAATTTACAATAAGGTTTTCAACATGTGCATCGCAAAAGATCTCAGCGGCTCGCCAAAAGGCGTTTTCAAACGCCCCCGCCATCGACCGATCGAATGAGAGGTCGCTGATTGGCCCCGAACCAGTGACGTGCACGTAATTTTCAAAACCTAGCTGCGAACAACGTGCTTCTACAACGTACTCCTTCGTTTCAGCCAACGGTATCGTCGCGGCATCTGGCGGCGTACACACGAGTCGCCGGCGCTCTATTTAGGGGCGAAGCTCCTTAAAGGGACCCTGAAACGGTCCCTTTAGCGCCCCGATATCCTCCCATAGCGCCCCGATATCCTCACTGAGGTCGCCCGCCTCGGCTAGCACTGCCGAGGCGGGCGACCTCAGTGAGGATATCGGGGCGCTATGTTACTACGGAGGGCTCGGCAGAGCGGCTGACGCGGGAGGCGCTGTCGTCGCTAGCGCGCACTCCGCAGCAGATCGAGTTGAGGAGGAACAGCAGTGGTAAGGAAGAAGGCGACAGAAATAAGCCCATAGCTGCCTTAGCGCATGGTGCTTCGCTTTATTTACGGTGTGAATGATATCATAATTGTGTTGCCTAAGCAGTGACGCAATGTCAAAAAAAAAAAAACGTTTCAGGGACCCTTTAAGGTTTGACTCTGTCCGTCCGTTGTAGTAACGCGTTACCTACTAGGAACGATGATGATGATGATTGTGGTTCCGTTAGGAAGGACGCTAATTTCTGCAGCCCATGTAGGGAGCACGGCTAAGCGTCCGTGGGGGTGAGGGAAAGGGAGTGAAAGAGATAGAGAGGAGAGAAAGGCCGTAGTGGAGGGCTCCGGAAATTTAGACCACCTGGGGTTCTTTAACGTGCACTGACAACGCACAGTACACGGGCTCCTGGCATTTTCGCCTCCATCGAAAATGCGACCGCCGCGGCCGGGATCGAACCCGCGTATTTTGGGTGGCAACCGAGTACCGTAACCACTACCACGGCCGCTGGGTGCGCTTTCATCTAGCGGCCGTGCCACTACACCACCGCGGCGGACTACTAGGAACGCGCTACTAGGAGGGCGCGTGTGGGAGACGCGCTCTCGGCGCGTGCCTCCCGGCGTGCGAGCGAGCTCTCTTCCATCTGCTGTCTTGTGAGAGAGAGAGACAGAGAGAGCGAAAGGCGCGCGTTGACTATGGAAACGCTCTTTCTTCGATGAACGCGCTACCAGCTCGCAAAGAAGGAGAACGCGCCCTCACCCGCGAGAGACAAGCTTGACGCAGGCAGCGTCTTCTAGCGAGTTTCTTGATTGAGAAATACCGACTGCTCGAGATGGAGAACCGTTCAGCGGCCACCCATATATATATATATATATATATATATATATATATATATATATATATATATATATATATATATAGGCAGGCACTGGATCTTGACTTGCAATTAAGTGCCGGTGGGAGATTTCACTTGTGCGTAGTTGAACCATAAGGATTCGTAGCGTGCGCGTTAACTAAATTAATCCGGAACTCGGCACGATCTACGATGAACATCCGGAGCTTCGCCCACGCCTATAGCAAACGTCTATTACAATATACCGGAGTGAAAGTTTGGAATGGCATACCGAGTTATATAAAGAATACCCAGAACTTTTCCAGATCATTGAAAAAATACTACTTTGAAGCAATTTTCTCTGCTTGAGTTGATTGATACTTTAGGTTGTAATTGTTCATTATGTATATATATATTGCCCTTTATGTGTTTAGTGTTTTCTTTGAAAGATGTTTTCAATACCCTTGTTCTCTTTATTAAGCCATATAAGAGAACTACTATTGATACTTGCCACTACAAGTATCATTCTTCAGTTCTGTACGCCACTAATCACCAAATATTTGTGTTTACTACAAGTTATGAACTTTCCTTTTTTTCTTTGTTCAATCGAATTCAAATGACTGTTGTTAGCAGATAAACATTACTTCTTGTTTGATGATATCAAATTTGAATTGTTTACTTCTGTTTATTTTTAATTAGAACTATTACAGTTTCAGTTATGTATACTTTCAATGGGACCCGAACTAGCCTTCGGCTATGGGACCATACAGTTTGTGCTTATTTTTGTATAAGATATGAGTGCAATAAAGATCATTCATTCATTCATTCATTCACCATCATTCACTCCGTGGATATGCTGTGAATTTTTTGTTACTCATTATGAGTGGTATAGGTTACGGACACCGGGGGCAGCGGCAGACACCATCGCCACCAATTTCGGCACTGGAACGAGCAGAGGCACGAAGGAACGCCCACGCGCTCTCCAGTCCGACCATCTAACACGCTGTAAAAGCCTCCTGCAAAACGGTATCTGTCACCCGATACACAGCGATGTACACCAGATGGCAGCCACCGCATCCGCTTTCTCCTCGCTTCCGTTTCCTCTCAGCGTAAGATTCGTCTCCTCCACGTCTTGTAGAACCCGACACAGCTGCCTCGCAAATGGAGTTTTCGAAGCCATGTTTCCTCTTTTGCAGTCTGCATTTTTTCGGTCATAATAAGTAAAGGAAAACGAACAAGAGCAAAAACCGGCAATAGAAAAGCGTCTCCCACGCATACTCCCGATGCTTTTAATTAACACCGGGACTACCATTGGTGTAGCCAGACATTTTCGGCGTAGCCAGACAAGCGGTGGCGACGGGCTTCGCTGGGACGATCCCGCGGATGCCTTTCCCGTTCTCCGATTGCACCTCTGTTCGCGAGAACATATATGCTTAGTTTTCCGGCATGGGCGAACACTACTCGCTCGGTATCCTGTTGCGGTGAGTCGAACATTATCGATTCCGCGTGGTGTGTTACATTAGCACGCCTGTTTGTATATTCGGCTAGCACGCTTGCTATATGTAGGAGGTGCAAATAAATGTTTTTTTTTTTTTTTTTGCACTGCGGTGAACTGTGTCCTTTGTCCCTCGAGCGTGGGAGACCCCCACTTCCACACCACAACTTGTATAGTATACCACGCAAGACACTACATAAGGATTTAATATACATGCTCTTTCCTCCTCCCTTTTACAGTTCACCTCACTCGGATATGCCAGGCCACGATGTAGAGAAACGAGTTCGCAAGATGTATATTCCTGCTAGTTCAGAAACGTTCTTTTATAAACTTCATTCTGAAACGTTGCCGGTAAAAACGTGGTTACAAAGAAAAGACATTTCTGCTTCTTGTTCCTTCAGTTAACCGCCGTCTCTGTGATATCCCGGAGACAATACAACATTGTTTTACTTTTTTATGCAAAGACGCAGTTCTCTTCTGGGACATCCTGCGGCGCAAACTAAAGAAAGATTTCGCCATTAATTCACATACGATTTGTTACTTTTTGCCAACATCTCTTGTTGAAGTGCCTTTTGACATGTTTTTTTTCTCATTAAGCATAGTCTACGGAAAACTCGTATGCAGGATCGTAACGCAGAGCCCGCTACCGCTTAAATTGAACATTTCATGCGGACGACGGTTAATCGGGTGAACGTTTACGAGGAACTCGACATCACACCGGAATGGTATCCCATATTGGTGCCGTTATCATCATCAACAGCACGCTTCTCGTGCTCTCGCACTTGAGGAATGTTCACTACAATTATGTACTACATTTTATGCTGACTGTTTAGTGCTTTGTTGGTAGTACTTGTACGCTCATTGTCGCTAGGTGGCCGTTTCATACGCATTGTAATCGATTCCATGAGACAGAAAAAAAGTTGCGGTGGCGCATTAGTAGAACTTCCAGCTCCCTTCGTCGATTCTTGTGTGAATGTGCGTTCGAATCCGAGCGGATGGAACATTTTATTGTAAATGTATGTTCATTTTCGCAGACAATCTTTTCCGTTATGGAAGTACATCACTGATTTCTTGGTGGACCGCGGCATAAAACACTGCCGTGTTAATAAAAAAAATTACGCGCATGTGCCGCAATAAGATGTGATTGACGAAAGTCGTTTACATTAGTGAATTTCAAGATTTTCGTCAATGAGTGAAGCGTTTCGTCCTTATACACATTTTTTTATTTGTTGACCTGATAGACCAAAAAATGTCGCCCGCATCTTCCCACGGGGGGAACTCGAGTAAATGCGTCGCAGAGTGGTGGGGGTATCGCGTGAATGTTGCGTAATTGGGTGTGGTTTGGGAATGCTTGATTGTTATTTCGTCTTTATTATTCTTATTTATTGAATGAAGCAGAAGCGCCTCGTTCCATAGCATCTACTCGAGTCAAGCAAAGGAAGTCAAGCGAAAGCCAAGTAAAGACGCCCTTGACTGAATTCCGAACACGCGCTCCGCCGCTTATATACACACCGCCCGCGTTCGAGGGAGAGGAGTACGGGGAGAGGTCCGCAAAGACGCCCTTGACTGAATTCCGAACGCGCGCTCCGCCGCACCCCCACTGCGCATGCTCGGCTTGCTGAACGCCCGGTGGGCCGGCACGAGACGAGCCGAGCATGCGCAGTGGGGGTGTGGACGGCGCCGCCGCCGAAGTGCGACATCGTGCGACTAAGAAATGCTCCGCATTTAATAATACGGCATGTATTCAGCTGTTTTGAACAGTCGTTCTGCGTCAGAATGAACTAACAATGCGCGTACAGTGGTATTGTCGAGAAAGTTCAAGGCAAACATGAAGAGAGAGAGAGAGAGAGAGAGAGAACTTGGTTCCCTGCAGTGTCCTGCACTACGGGACTCGCAAGTCTCCGTCTAATTTTGCGATCTTTAAGCCCGAATAAGGAGGTGCAACTTCAATCGTGCCTGTACTTGACTTGCGGAAGTCATCTCAAAGCACGAGGCAGATTCAAAACGGCCAAGCCGGCTTTCGCCTCTCATTAGGATCCATTACATTCGGTGCCCCAAACGTAGCGTACATATTCCGATTAATTTTGGAAGATTCGCCGCGAAGCGTCGCCCTCTCAACTCTCGCGGACGACTGAACGTAAGCAGAGCGCGCAAGAGAACTATACAGTCCAATGCAGGGGCGAATAAAGAATTTTTCCGAGAGAGAGCCTAAAACTGAATACACATAAGGTGTTGGCACTCAAAGCGTAACCATTACATGAATTCAGATGTAAGATCGTGCATTTGGAAGAACTAAAAATTCGCTTATAAGGATGTTTCTGAAATGGGTCCCTTCCTGGGAGCATACATTAAAAAATTATGAGGGCGTCAAGATATGCGATCCCCCCCCCCCCTCCCCTCTTTCGATCCCTAATGACTTACACTCAAGTGCGCTGAACATAAGCACAGAGAAGAAAAAAAAAAGGGCTCAAGACAAACTAGCGCTGTGCGTGTTCTCAAGCCTCTTCCCCGTCTTGGAACTTATAGGTAAGCGCTAACAGACGACCACAAGAAAGGAGACCTAGACACACAGCGAGAGACAGACACACAGCGTTCGCTGTGCGTCTGTTAGCGCTCTTACCTATAAGTTTCAAGAATAAACCAACTTGACCAACAAGAAGTTTTGATAAAGCTCTTCTCCGTCCTCGTCTTCTGCGCAGTCGTCTTCCTCGCGTCCTCCGACATTTCATTGCGTTAGTTCAAGCGATCACGGGCAGACAACGGCTGGTCTGTGTGTGACCTTCTGTTCGCACCCCCCCCCCCTTTTTTTTTTCTTTCTCTCTCTCTCACTCTTTACTTTTTCGCGCAGTGATTTGCGGCCGGTTTGTTCATGGCACACCCAGCTTGCAGCTCCCAACCGGCCTGTAACAACGAACTCGGGGAGGGGACACACGCGGTGGCAGATGTTCTGCGAAGCCGTTGCAGCCGGTAGCCGCCTATTTGTGCGCCCCTCGATAAGTTATAACTGTGGATCAATAAGAAAGATGGTGAACGACTGTACAGAAAGTTATTAATTCAGGCAATTACGTAGGCACCGTACCACCTCCACATTTAATTTTATCATTGTTATCCTTATCTCTGTTGTTCTCCGTTGGTTTATTTATTTGACAAAGTGTCCCTGCAGCTTGTCAATCAAGTCACCTGAGCAGCTGCTTCGCGCTATCGTTTACACATAGCAGCTCCACTTATGAGACTGAGGTTACTTTAAGAGTATATTCGCTTGCTAAACAATTTTCATCTAAGCGGACATCACTTAGACACAAATTGTAAAGCAGTGTGGCGAAAATATACGGCCCGTTTTTACTGCATGAGTTCGCTGTGGCGGTGGTAAGGTGCAAATGAGAAGTTTTTTTTTTTGTTGTTAGTCTATTAGCAGAGACGTTGAACTACACGAACTCCAAGAACCGGAACCAGATTGATTGCCTAGGTTAGAAAGTGTCATGCACACGCCCGAGCTTTTATTTCTGTTCTTGCCAGTCTATGTTTGTCTGGCATGTACGTGCCTTACATTCCCCTTTCTAAATAAATGCAGTAAAGAAGGAAAAAAAAAACGGTGGTGTGATCGGGAGAGTTTACAGCTCCTATCGTCGCATCCCAGGCACTTGTGGGTATGAATCATAGCGGGCGCTACTTTTTCGTGTCTACGGTTCGATTATTTTTCTTACCATACTTTATCGTGACGACGACGACAGCAGAGTTGCAGAAGCTACTTGGCAATTAAATGCACTTGAAAGGAAGCAAAGCATCGCACGCATGCGCAGACGCAGACGCTCAACCGGCTGCTCCAAACCTGCGCTTCATTGTTTTATGCTACGCTTCGTTTGTTTATAGAGCGAGTGCACTGTGAAGTCCTATCAGAACCTATATCGCATAGTTTCCTCAGTGATTGCCTATCTTTCACGCAATAAGCTGGTTAGCAGCACTCCATAGCGGTGACCGTGGGCAATGGGTGTTCTGCGCAGTCGTCTTCCTCGCGTCCTCCGACATTTCATTGCGTTAGTTCAAGCGATCACGGGCAGACAACGGCTGGTCTGTGTGTGACCTTCTGTTCGCACCCCCCCCCCCCCTTTTTTTTTTCTTTCTCTCTCTCTCACTCTTTACTTTTTCGCGCAGTGATTTGCGGCCGGTTTGTTCATGGCACACCCAGCTTGCAGCTCCCAACCGGCCTGTAACAACGAACTCGGGGAGGGGACACACGCGGTGGCAGATGTTCTGCGAAGCCGTTGCAGCCGGTAGCCGCCTATTTGTGCGCCCCTCCCGTCCCCGCGCTCGAGGGGGCCCCCTTTGAAAGCTTTTCTTTACCGCCGCACTGCGTGGATAGGGCGGCAGCAAAGCTGCATCTACGTATTTATAGTATTGCATCTACGTATCTGCATCTACGTATTTACGTATTTATAGTATTATAGTATACGTATTTATAGTATTTATAGTATAGTTGAGTGAGCTAAGTGGTTCGTAACCGGACAGTTGTCCTGTAGAGTAAGTTACAACTCCACTAAAAGTTAAGTGATGGCGAGTTCAGACTGCCCATGCGCGAACCGCTTTCTCTGGAGAGGAAAACATGGTGGCACCCTCGAAGTGACGGCTGTCCGCTTCGCATCCTATCATCTCGTCCTGCTGCCTTGTGGGGCTCGCTGATTAACAAAAATAGTGGTGTTTTTTGCTTTCGGTAATGGACTACGGACAGTAAAATGGCGTTGTTTTCGATGCCAATCGATTTTTGGTGTAGCACTCTGCATAAGCATAACGAAAGCGTTCACTGAAAGCACTCTTCAGACAGCGGCGCGACGCAAACATTAGGCTACGTCTGTCATGCTCCTGCGGTGAGCGTCACGATGTCAAGTCACTAGACGCACAGTGCCCCACAGCACAGGCGATCGCATCGGTCGTTCCAGCCCCAGAAGGCAAATCCTGCTACATCCTGCTACATTGTGCCACGTCTTCGCAATTATGCGTCAGAACTGCGTCAAGCGCGTATTTCCACATTCCTAACAATAAACCAACCTGTCAGGGACGTCCCGTCGTAAGTTCACGATGACGATAAGTTGAAACTTCACGCTGGTATACCAGCGGACGAATAGGCGAGATGCATGCGGTTGTCGGGAACGCATCTTTCAAGTGGCGCAGCATTCCGCTATCGCGCCCTCCACAATCGGCGTGTCCTGCGCCGGCGCCATGACGCGTAGACGCACATAAGGATCCGTGCAGTCGAATTTCGAACATCAACGCCAGAATGCACAGCCTGTCGGACAGAAGAAGCAGAATTGGGCAGAGTGGCCGGACAAGACGCAAACGCGACGCGCGCGTCTCCAACTCAATATAGCAGCAGGTCTACACTGCAGTCCCCCTTTCTTTAGATTTGTTTCCTTTGAGACGCGCGCTACAAACTGTTACAGAGGGCGACGCGAGCGTGCGTATGGTTTTCTTCGTAGCAAGCCCGAAAAGCAGCGAAGAAACGTGCGCGTCGCTGTCGCCTCGGCTTCCACCACGCGCGCGCGCGTTTCATAAGTGCACCCCAAGCGGCCAATAGAGTTTTAGCTGCGGTGGCTTACCGTACGGCAAGTACGGTAATAGAGTTTTAGCAGTGCTGGTTACCGTACGGTAATGCCGCACCGTCGTGGTCCGCACGCAGAAAATTGAGCTTGTGAGAACCTTACCAGCAAGTTTTATCATCTGATGACGTTACAGTACTCCCCTAGCAACTATAGTGCAGGTGTTTCCGACTAAAATAGCGACGCGCCGACCACGACCGTACGGCATTACCGTACAGTAACCAGCACTGCTAAAACTCTCTAATGCCGTACGGTCGTGGTCGGCACGTGGCTATTTTAGTCCGAAACACCTGCACTAGTTCAGTACTGTAACGTCATCACATAATAAAACTTGCTGGTAAAGTTCTCACAAGCTCAATTTTCTGCGTGCCGATCACGACACTGAGCCGTCCGATGGATGGATGGATGGATATTAGGAGCGTCCCCTTTATAACGGGGCGGTGGCCGGGCCACCAAGCTCTAGCTTTATTTCTTTTTCGTTTACAACCATTTCTTTTCCCGAATCACACATATTTTCACAACTAATTTTTTCCTCGTCTATTTATTTTATCTATTATCGTTCCTCTGTGATGAAACAATCTTACCCGAACTACCTTTCGCTTTTGTTTGCTCCATACTTTTGCGCCACCAATGCTCTAAGCGCCTTTTACTTATATCTATCGCCGGCATGTTCAGCTTTCCCCTGTTACTCCTGAAACCCATGGCCTCCTGTAGGGTAGTGTCCACAGCTACACCTGGGTGGACATCTGTACATTCAATCAAAATATGGTCTGTCGTTTCCCTAGCTTTTCCACAGCACGTACATGTATCCCCTTCTTTATTGAATTTTGCTGTGTAACTTCGGGTTCTCAGGCAACCGGACCTTGCCTCAAACAGTAAAGCGCTTCCCTTTGAATTATCGTAAAATTTTTCTCTCTTGATTTCGTCTTTCCCTTTTCGGTAGTTGTTCAATGCCGGTTTCTTCTCCATTCTAGCTATCCAATCCGAGTTCTCCGCCGCTCTGACCATGCTCTTAACGCTCTTTTTCGTCCCATCCGTTTCGTTACTGGATGTATACTTACTGGTAAGCTTCCTAGTTCTCTTCCTCCATTGTGAATCAACGTTCTTCCTATACAAATACCTGAATACTTTCGCTGCCCATCTACTTTCTTTCATATTCCTTAATCTCTGTTCGTACCTAATTTTACGCTGAGCTTCCCTTCCCTCAAAGTCAGACCATCCCATATCCCCCTTAACAGCCTCATTTGTGGTCTTCCCATGGGCGCCCAGTGCGAGACGTCCGACCGTCCTCCGATTCACGTCCAGCCCTGATTGTACCTCTGACCTCATGCACACCACTGAGTTTCCGAATGTAAGTGCTGGCACCATTACACCTTTCCACAAACCTCGAATTACCTCGTACCTGTTGTAACCCCACAGCGCTCTATGCTTCATTATTGCGGAGTTCCTCTTTCCTTTAACTATCATAGCTTTTTCTTGTACTTCCATGTATCTATTCCCATCATTTATCCATATCCCGAGGTATTTGTACTCTCGTACTCTGGGTATCTCCTCGCCCTGTATTGATATGGTCTGATCGTTGCTGTCATTGAATATCATCCAGCCGCATTTTGTCACACTAAATTTTAGCCCTAAATCTTCACTTTCCCGACCACATATACTAACCAGACCCTGCAAATCTGTTCGACTGTCTGCGAATAGCACAGTCGAACAGATTTGCAGGGTCTGGTCCGTCGAGAGCTACGCAGCGCCCTCTGGTGAGTGGATGGAGCCCATAAAAGCTGCACTTCGAAACGCAGAACGCTATCTTGCAAGCGATCGCTCAGTCAATGGATGCCAGTGAGACCGGTGTCTTGCAAGCGATGCCGATCAACGACAAAAAAGGACGCCGATGCTTGCTTTGTATGTTACACAGCTTCCGTGAATCTGAACTCGAAAGAAGAATTAGTAGTCAGGGCTTTCTGTGAAAAGAGTACACAGATTCCGCTAAGTTGCGCAGGGCCATGGCCCTGCGCAACTTCGCTGATCACAGCGAAGGTCACTTGATAGTGATGCGAAGGTCACTGAAACAGGTCACTTGATAGTGATGCGATATCCTGGGGGGTCACGTCACGTGACGTTGTGTTACGTCATCTTGGGCAAAACATGTCACGTGACATTTCGTTAAGTGATTTTCGCAGAAACATGTTACGTGACGTTTTCTTACGTGATTTTAGCGGGAGAATGTCACGTGATCACCCTCACGTAAAGCAATGTGACGTGAAATGTTCCCGCCAAGAGCACGTAACGCAATATCACGTGACATGTTCTCGCCACAATCACGCAACGCAATGCACGTGACACGTTCCTCCCAAGATCACTTGACTAAACGTGACGTGTTCTTGACCCAATCACGTAATGCTTTGTCACGTGACATGTTTCCGCCAACATCACGTAACGCAATGTCACATGGTATTGCATGATGCCTGACAAATTACGGCTAGCTTAAGAAGCTTCGCTGCTAAAATAGCGAGGGGACAGAGCAATATGACTAAAGATGCGCATGAGGGCAGAAGGCAAGCGCGCGCCGCCGCGCTCGAGACAAGACTTGGCCCCCGATATTGAGTCTATTATACTTCGACGTGGCCGCAGGCTGTCGCCCAGGGGGTACAACACAGCGGCAGTCATTCATCAAGGAACGCAGGTGGACGGCCTCACTTTCAAAGCGACAAATCCAACTCAGGCGGAGGAGGTTGCCATCGCAATGGCGGCCTCCAGACCCTCAATCAAAGCGAATAATTACAGACTCTCGAAGGACCTGCGCGAGCTATTTGGCAGGGGATATCTCTCCTCTGACCAACAGAATCTCAACTGAGACTCAGCGCCCGCGACAGAGATCCCACGCCAGAACGAATAATATGGGCTCCAGGCCATCAGGGCCTCCGCGGTGACGAAGCTGCAGATGCAGCGGCCCGCGCGCTTACTTGCCGGGATACTACCCGTTTCTCCGATAGGCCTGAACGTCCCACACCGTTAACACGATTCTGAGGAATCGGAGAGTATTACATTTAGTAGCGTCGTGCATATATCCCCCACTGGCGAAGGGACTGTCAAAAACGGAGGAGCGCGTCCTGCGGCGCCTGCAGACAAACACGCTGCTATGTCGGCCGTACTAAAACATTATGACCCGGAAATCAGTGGACAGTGCCAGTGCTGCTGCGAGGTACATATCATCATTATCATCAGCGTGTCTACACCCACTGCAGGGCAAAGGCCTCTTCCATAGATCTTCAATTATCCATGTCCTGTGCTACCTGGGGCCAATTTATCCCCGCAAACAGCCTGATCTCATCTGCCAAGCCTGCCTTCTCTACAGATACACTCTGTTACCCTTAATGACCAATGTACGGTTGTCTTGTCTTCGCATTACATGGCCCGCCCACACCCATTTCTTCTCCTTAATTTCTGTTAATATGTCCCTAACACGCGTTTGTTCCCTAACCCAGTCCGCTCTCTTCTTGTACCTTAAGGTTGCACCTACCATTTTCCGTTCCATAGCTCGTTGCGTCGTCCTCAATTTAAGCTGAACCCTCTTAGCCTCCAAGTTCCTGCCCCGTATAGGTGGGTACCGGTAAGATGTAGCTGTTATACTTTCCTCTTCAGAGACAATGGTAAGCTACCATTCATTATCTGACAATGCTTGCCGAATGCACTCCACCTCATTCTAATCCTCCTAATTACCTCAGCCTCATGATTCGGATCAGGGGTAACCACCTGGCCTAAGTAGACATATTCATTTACTACTTCCAATGCCTCGGCAGCTATCTGAAATCGCTGTGCTCGCCCAAGGCTATTGAACATTAGTTTTATGCATGTTCATTTTCAGGCCCACTGTTCTACTTTGCCTGTTTGGGTCAGTAATCATGCTTTATAATTCATCTTCCGAGTTACTTAGCAAGGCAATGCCATCAGCGAATCGGAGGTTACTGAGGTATTCCCCATTAACCCTGACACCCACCTGATCCCAATCCAGCGTTCTAAATACTTCATGTAAACATGCTGTGAATAACACTGGAGAGATTGTGTCCCGTTGTCTTACGCCCTTCAATAGGTATTTTGCTGCTCTCCTTATGGAGGATTATGGTGGATGTGGAGCCGTTGTAGATGTCTTCCAGTAGTCTTGCGTATAGTGCTCGTCCACGCCCTTATTCCGCAATGCCTGCATGACTGCTGAGGTATCGAGCGAGTCAAATGGTTTCTCGTAATCTATGAAGGCTATATATAGGGGTTGGTTATACTCCGCGCATTTCTCTATCCCCTCATTGATAGTGTGAATATGGTCTACTGTTCGGTAGCCTTTACGAAACCTTGCTTGTTCTTTAGGTTGACTGGAATCTACGGTGACACAAATTCTGTTGGCGATTACCTTGGTAAATACCTTGTAGACGACTGACAGTAAGCCAATCGGCCAGTAATTTTTTCAAGTCCTTTGTGTCGCCTTTCTTGTGGATTAGGGTGGTGTTCGCATTATTTCAAGATTCCGGTATTGCTCGCAATCATTAGGCAATGCGTATAGAGGCTTGCCGGTTTTGCCAGTATAATCTGCCCACCATACTTTCAGAGATCTGCTGTTATCTAATCCTCACTGGGTGCCTTTCCCGCTTGCATCTCTTTTAAAGCTTTCATTACTTCCTCTGTCAGCACTGGTGGAATGTCAGCCTCTTCTAAACTGCTTCCCCGTTCACTATATAGCGGACATAGTGTTGAATACGCCGAAGGCGTTCTCTGCTCTATATTCTACCTGACCGCTTTTAGCATTTTTAATAGCATTTTTAATAAGATGAGTAGCAGACTCTCTGAATTTGCAACAAATGGGGAAAGCGTTTAATCAAGGTTTCAGCCGGAGACCGGCCTTCATCAGGTATGCCTATGGTTGTATTCCCGCTTCTCTTTATACGTGTCTGAGAGAGCTAGAAAAAAGGAGAGGTAGAGAAAATAAGAGAAGAAAAGTGGAGAATTTGAAAGGAACTGACAGAAGAGTGAAAGAGAAAAGCAGATGACGTGCGCCAGTTGCGAGCATATATATATATATATATATATATATATATATATATATATATATATATATATATATATATATATATATATATATATATATATACAATGTATTGTGCAACCCCTTCACATGCAGTAGTACCTTTGGCCATTTGGGCAACCTTATACAAGACGCCGACCACATGCACTGATTCATTTGAATCACTGATGGAGATCGAGAATCGCAATATAGAAGGTACCTCTACGCATACGCCAGAATCTCCTTTATAAGCAAACCACAGAACGGCATTGGCGGTCGCCTGGACCTAAGCTTTCGTATAAATTTCTTTGGTGATAAAGAAACAGCTTGCCTTCACACGAAATTTCCTTTAGTACACGAAATGCCGCACAAATGGGTTTATTCGCCCCTACTCGAAAATAGGCAGCGCTGGGACAATATACCAACTGTGTTATTAACAACCATATATATTACTGACACAAACAGCTCCTCCTCCTCCTTCTTTTTTTACATCGAGAATCTATGAAAAAGGCGGAGCATAAGTACAACGGAGAAACATCGCATTCTCGACGCATAACGTTGGAAGCCTGGTCCAGTGCAATAGCGTCATTGGGGCCCCGTTCGCATCGCCTCCTCGTAACGGATCTATGTTTTCTCATACATTCAAATTACAGCCCGAGCTATGATGTGTGCGGGTTATTAGGTCGTAGCATACGCTTTTTCTTTCTTCCTTCCTTTTTTTTTTTGTTGTTGTCGCGGATTTTACTCCGAGAAATCAAATTTTGTTCACGTAACGTGCCTGTGCCATGGCGGAGGGCTTGCATGGTCGGGTGCTTCGGGAAACGGCGGTAGCTCGAAATGATTATTACCGCCGTGGACGCCTACGCCGACAGCTGATTTTCTGCTAGTCGAGCACCTTAGCGCTACTGTGTAATATCGCGTCAAAATGACGCCTTGCTTTGTCGGCTTCATACTGCAGGGTGAAACGAAAACCACGGGGCCCTCGATAGATTTTTGTTCGATTGACTGTAGGCATTACCGAACATTGCAAAGTGTTGCCGCCAACAGGGGTTTATCCAGAATTTCGATTTTGGGGTGATGTTACCCATGGTCTTAACCAGTACGCGGGGAGGGGGGGGGGACGGGGCCGCCAACTGTTCAAAGTTCAGTCCCCAAAGCTGTGGTGATGAAGCGTGCCTTCGGGCGAAGCTTGGGATTTCTTAATATCTTTATTTTACTGCAGGAAAACATCACCGCCGTTTTTTGTCTCGTCCTCGCTAGGGCGGCTGAACCTATGACAGCTGCCACGTGCTTCGACACGCTCCACGGCTCTCCTGAAGCACGGAAGCAGTGCCCTTCTTATTCCTTTTTCCGATTTTCTTTTTATTATTTTACATAAGCTACTCGACACGCGTATGCAGTCGCGTGGCCGCACGCACGCCCGGTGTACGAAAACATCTGCGACAGCGATCTTCCGTTGCCGAATGGGGCGGAAGGGGGGGTTCCGGCACGCGCCTAAAGCGCAGCTGGCCCTACTTAAACCACGAGACGCCGGCTGCTTGGTCGCTGGGGGGGGGAATCTCTTGCAGTGGGAGGTCAACAACGCTGGCCGCACTCTGTTGAAGGCTCTTGCTGATCCGGAGAAAACGTGCCTGCTGGCTGCCGCAGAAAGGAGCCGATGGAGCAGGGATAGACGAGCCACGCGCCGTCGCGTGCCAGCTGCAGCAAGAGGGATGACAGCCGCCACGCGACCATCTGGCATAGGCGGGGCAATCCTCCTCGCACCAATGTGTCGTATAAAACTGCGCCGCGGTCACCGCCTCGCGCACTTCGTTGCTCGCTGCGCCATGACTGTCTAGATCCAACACGTCTCGTGGATTTCACGCACAGCTCGCGGAGGATTTGACGTTCGCCCAATCAAGATGGGACGGGGTGGCATTGACACATCGGTGAGTTTGCCGCCGGTGCCGTTCACTCGAGGCTGGCTTCCAAATGCACGTGCGTTCCGTTTCTGTGTGTGCCGCTGCAGTGAACAAACGCGAACAGTTGTTTTGTGGGGTTTTACGTCCCAAAACCATTCTGATTATGAGAGACGCCGTAGTGGAGGGCTCCGGAAATTTCGACCACCTGGGGTTCTTTAACGTGCATTGACATCGCACAGCCAAACGCGAACAGTTGTGAATGGCAGTATTTTAATACGTACCAACTTTGCCTAGTACATTGCAGAAACGGGTTTTCGCGTTTAACCTGTGACATATGCCTTGTTTTCACGCGAGGCACTGAGCGCAAGTTTAGCGGTGCTGCTACTTTCCCGTGTTTAGTGAGAGCGCACTAAACACAGCATCACACACGGGAAACACTTTTTGTGCCTGAGGGTACTACAATAATATTGAATTGTTCGCTACGGTTATTTGATCACGGCAAAGAGCGGCAAAAAACAAAAACAAAGAAGAACAGGGGCCTCACAAGTTGGGCATATCCATTCGTAGAGAAAGTCGCTGCAGCAACCGCCTGTAGGTGCACCGCCGCTCAAAGGAACCGTTGGTGATCGCTCATAAAAGCTGCAGGCGAAGCGGCAAAAGAGGGCCTGTCACACGTATCAATCTGGAACGGCGGCACTGAGAAAATAAATAAATAAAAATATACGACTGTATAAACACAAACCTAAGCACTAAGACCATTTTGCGAAACTGCACTGAATCGCAGTATACTAAAGCGCCGCAGCACGTAGCACAGGGCATCGTCAATCGTTTCAGCAGTATTCTCTCGTACACCTTGTGTTTGAATGGCTACCGCCGGGTAATATCGAGTAAAGATCATGTTTGTGAATTTTTGTTAGCCGCAACGTAACACAAACGCAAATATATATATATATATATATGCACACATATAACGAAAGGGAAGGGGTTAAGGGTTCGTTCTTTATTTGTTAGAAACAACTTAATGAGCAAACAGACAATGAAGCTGAGGAAAGCATAGGGGAAGTGTTTTGTGGTATTGTAATTGTGGAGAAAGTAGACAGGAATTAAAGTGGACGAAAAGACAAACCTGCCTTCGGTGGGAACCGAACCCACGACCTTCGGATGTCGCGTCCGATGCACTTTTATATATATACAGTTTCTTCCTGGCTAACGGGATAAATATACGATCAGAAAGTCACAGTGACAAACATATTATTTAGGATTTATTCTGACGTTTCGGCTGGAGACCAGCCTTTGAAAAAGGTCAGAATAAATCCTAAATAATATGTTCGTCACTCACTTTCTGATCGTGTGTATATATATATATATATATATATATATATATATATATATATATATATGACGCCACGCCCGATGCTTAGCCCGCACCTTGTGAAAACGGATGCACACCACGTGGCTGGTTGACTCGAGTCACTTTAGCACACGGTGACAACCGGAATCTATACATGTCGGGTTTCACAACGAGGATTATAACCATTGGGGCCCTTATAGATAGGGAGGTTTCTCGTAACATGAAAGGCCACTGACATCATACGTAGCAAGCTCCCGTCGCAGCGAGAGCGTAGTACTTATATAGAAACGATCAGCGGGGAGCGCTACATGGTTATTCCGTATACACCTTATCACCATTCGCATATGCTTCCTGTGGTTGTGCTTGTTACATAGAGAAGCGAGTGCTGTGCTGAACGTTGTATGCGTACCAAAGAATGAGCGCACTTTTCGCTCGACGCGTGAAACGTTTTTTTTTTTTTTTTCGTTCGTGGAGGCGACGCCGCATCGAAGTTGGGCGAGTATAGAGACGGATGTAAGTAAAAAAAAGAAAGAAAAAGCAAGATTGTCATTCGTCGGGCAATAGGAAAGGGGGGGGGGGGTGTAACTGCAGCCCCCTCCTCCTCCAAAACCTCACCCAATGTGGCCACTTCACTAAAAACGCGGTGCAATGAAAAAAATATGGGACATATTTTTTGGCGTACCCTCCAGGTGAATAGGGGGCGGCGTCTCCCTGCCTCTCTGCCTTCCACACGTGCATGCCTATGATCTTCGCGTCCCTGTTTGCATTTCACAATAGCGATGGGTAAGTTTTCAGCATGTTAAGCCTCACAAGTTTTTCTTTGTTTGTTTTTGCTATCGACTGCAGGCTAGTGGCAAGGGCCATATCGTCTTCAAGCTTAATTTAGACTCGTCGCTCGATAACTTGGACTTGTTCCACAAGAGCGTGCTTCCCTACCAAGTTCCCAAGGTATCGGCACGAACTGGCTGTCCCAGAGTAGAAGGTGGGCAAGACGACTGGCTGTCTCACACGATCGAGCAGGTGTGCCGCAAGACCCTGTACAAAAATGTACAGTACAGGACTGTCAACATGTCTTCCGAAGCTGGTAGTGAGAAGGACGTGTGCCACGTTCAGAAAGACAAACTTGCCGAAAAGCCAAGGATTGACACACCTCGTCTAACGTCGTCAACTCCTGGGTCACCGAACAACAAAGCAGCTGGTATGAAGACTCCAGAAAACGGAAAGACTGCAGTGCCGAAGACTCCAAAGACAAGCACGCCCAAGAGCGCATCCTCGTTCATCAAGCGATGCCGAAGGGGCAGCTCGTTTCGCCTGCTGCGGTCGTCGGAGAAGAAGAACGTCCGGTTTGCATCCACAGAGGATCTGGCCGCCGAGGAACGCGACTCGCCCTCACCGTCGTTGAAAGCGGAAGAAGCGCTGGAAAGCATTTACGCTGTCGTCAGTCCCATCGTGCCGACGAATCTCAGGGATGTGTGTCGAAGGCTTCCTTTCGCCGACGAAGACTCGACGACGCCCGTAAAGAAACCAGAAACTCCCGAATGTTCCTTCCTCAACCCTGCCGCACTTCCTCAGAACAGTCCCTTGGGACACTACCTGCAGTGGATTGTTGAGCAGTAAGTGTAGAGCAGTATAGCGTTCACATGAGCTGTTAGCAAGTGCCCGCACGATGTCTTATTAATTCTTGAAATCATTTCAGGTCGGGGCTGAGCTCCGTGCCCAGCGTCCAGCAGTGGCTCAAGGCAGTGCGCCTTTCGGTCGAGAACGAGTGCCTCAGCGCACTGCAAAGCAAGTCCCTTACCAAGGACCCTGCTCTCGCCGCCGTGCTTTCCGTCGGGGACGCGCACGGTACGAACCTGTTTCAAAACGTCGCTCAGCATAAAATAGATTCAGCAGCTGCTAGACCATTTTGTTTTCAAGTGCAACTTGTCTTGAAAAAGTTCTCACGAAAGATGCATTCTGCCCTTCACAGATGTAATCACGACACTCCAAGACCGTGCTGACTCGGTCATGGCAACCGTAACTCACGTGACCAAAAGGCTTGAGCAGGGACTGTGGCTCAAGTTCTGCAGCAGCACTCCGGGCCTCAGCTCGGAGGTAAACGACTTACTGCGAGACTACAAGACTGCCATCCATGGCTCTTCGCCGTATTCGCGTAAGGTCGAGAGCCACCTGCACCGACTGCTGCAAGACCTTCGAGAGATCGGGGCCAGGCCCAACCACAAGCCTGCTGATCTGGAGTCCATCAAACCACTTATGACAGACATCAAGAACACCGTGCGGACGCTCACCAACTCCCTCATACTGAAAGAACTGGAGGTGAGTTAACTTCATTGTTGTGACTCGATCAGGCGCACTCCCGGAATAAGTAAATGACATTGGTCTCTTTTCAAACTCCGCCATTTAAAGGCCGGGCCAACCGCAAATTTTAGTTGTGCTCTTGAAGTTATGTTTATGAGGTGCTTGGAGCGTTTTGTGAAAGAAAGATATTGCTGACCATGCTAAATATACGAGAGCCATTACCTGCTTTGTCCTCCCTGTGTTAGGTTCACGTAGTGAGCTCTCTCTCTGGCACCGCCATGGTGGCCTAGTGGCTATGGTACCCAGCTGTTGATCCGAAGGTAGTGGGATCGAATCCCAGCCGCGGCGGCTGCATTTCGATGGAGGCGGAATGTTGAGACCCATGCACGCCAGCGCACGTTGAAGAACCCCGGGTGGTCGAAATTTCCGGAGCCCTCCAGTACGGCATACCTCATAATCACATTATTGTTTTCAGACGTAAAACCGTACCAATAACCATAATAATCTCTGACTTGCGGCGCAGCCTCAATGGCGGCTTTGCGCGCTCCACCATCACCTAGACAGTGTGCCTCCACATAGCAGCTAATGAACCGAAACCATGTGCCATGCTCGGTGGCATTCCAATTTTTCTCGAAGAGTGGACTTCTCGGAAGGAAGCTCGCACGCTTACACGATCATCACCGGGCCGCGGCGCTTCTATGTTTACATTTCTTAAAACAAAGCCCGATCATTTTTCACTATTTTGACGCTCTATACATGGTCTTCACATGGCGTTAGAAGGTGCCCAGGGTACATAGTGTCTGTCCGCACTTCACGTGCTTCAGCCAACCAAGTATGCCTGTGGCGAATGCCGGAAGTGACGAAGCCACACTAGGTGACTCGATGCACACTATAAGGCAGGGAGTGAAATCATCCAACTGCATTCCGACGTTAACCGCAACACGATTATGAGGGAGGCTCCTCAATACGGAATTGTCCCGCGACCTCGCTCTTTGCAGGCAACACTGGGGTCACATGAAGTACTGGGGCCGTTATAATCCTGATGGCAAATGAGTTCTGCTGAAACCCACAAGGTGGAGTAATGTTTATGAAACGAAAAATTAGCGTCCACCCGCCTTTGTAGCACAAGGCTACAGGCACGTGGATACTGATTTTACCTCCTACAATCCTGATGTCAGACTGTATATAATAAGCGACTCAATTAACTTTTGTCCAATAGTACTTACAACAGTGTCACGATGCAAAAGTACCACCGCGCCTCTTTTAATGGGAATAAAGGTTACATATCGGGTCACACACATATGTTCTCTATTCACGGTGTGGAAAAAAAGCGGAGGTCTCCTGCTATATGGAGACTGTGTCATTACGTAGATTATTTAAGTTGTACACAGTTGCAATTTAGGAAAATTGCATGCGGCGATGTTGTAAAGTTTTCTTACTTATCATTTCAGAGCAATTGTCAGCACTGGAAACAGAGGGTAAGCAATAATGAAGTACCAATAGGGTGACCCAGTTAGCCAAGAAAGAAATATCGCACATTATGCGGTTCACACAGCCATGTATATATAGCGTCTCCGCCAATCTATCCTTTCCCGCCGTACCACAATATTTGTGCAGCAATATACAAAAATCGTAAATAAATTTTATGTCTATGGTATATACTTGTGGGTTGTGGCTGGAACATGACAAGGCATTGGAATTACACACCGCTCCTTTCTTTTCTTTTTTCCGCGCAGAGAATAGTGAAGATGAGCCGCGAGAACCGGGCTTTGAGTTGCATCCGACGATGCGTGGCCGCGCTCAGTAGCTTGGGCGAAGCGGGTCCTGACATGTGTGACCTGATCACCCGAGTGGGAGGAGTCGGCGCACTGCTGTCAGTGGCCAAAGATGGCGACCTGCAGCCGCTTAAGTGCGCCGCCGTACGTGCGCTGACTATCATATGCGGTCACTCGGTGGCCATTCGGCAGCTGGAGCAAGCGGGAGGCATCGAATTCATCGAGCAGACCCTGAGAAGCGCCAGCCAACAGGAGAGGTGCGAGGCAGTTGGACTGCTGGCCCAAGTCACTGCACCGTGGGTCGACTGTACCGGCGGCACGTTGAAACACATGTCGAGGCACATGGATTCGCTGGTCTCGTCCCTGACAGAAATGATCGAGCGGGCCAACAGCGGAGACGTGTTTCTCCTGTCCGCGGCGGCACTCGCCAACCTCTCCTTCTTGGATCGTGTGGCCATTGAGTGCATACACAGGAACAAATCTGTAGGCGCCCTAATGCTGGCGACAAGGCAGAAGGACCTGGCCTGCTCCATCTTCGCCAAGGATCAGGTGAGGCATAAAGCATCTGTCTTCATATCGCCCATAGTTCGATATGGCAACGTGGTATCGCGGTACTTCGCCAGACGAACCCAATCGAAAGAAGCATTTCCAGGTTTCTAGAAAAGCAAACAGTCCGTCGAACCGCGGCATTTTCGACAGAACAAGTAATTGTACGCTCAGCCGTTTCATCTTTACCGTGGAAAGCTGTTTCGCGTAATCAGGAATGTTATGCACGTATCTTTAGCTTCAGATGTCTTGGTGAAGCGTGCGCCATTTAGGAGACGCCACTCGTCGATATACAAATGGCAGGATAAATGGCAAGGGTGGTAATGATTGCCTCCATATTAAAGCATACAGTTGCAAGAATAGCTGAGGCCAGTGAACTTATAGCAGCGCGACTGTTCTGTTCTCTGTCGTTTCATCACAGGTTGCGACAATCCTAGCCAACGTGTCTGCCGGGACATACTGTCACGGCGACATCATCGAGTCCGGTGCGCTGACCCAGCTCGTCTGCTACCTGCAAGTTCGCCCGTCCAGCCTGCACAGCAGCGGAGAGGTGGACGCCTGTGAACGCGTCTTGCAGAAGTCCGCCATCGCACTGGCACGTCTCTGTTCGTGCCCAAGCACTGCCGACAAGGTCTTGCAATTGCAAGGTACATTCCACTGCTTGGAAGGCAAAACATTTCGTGAACGTGCATTTGTCAGTTGCCATAATATTAAACACAAAAAGAACGAAATACAGAATAGCCTATACTGTCCGCAGCGAATTTCCGTACCTTAAAAGCAATCATATCGGCGGAAAGAAACATGTTCCTAAAAAACAAATCTGTGTTCACGTTTAATGGCCAGTTACTGTTACACGAGCCTCCACCATAACAATTAGAATTTTCCTTTTAATTTTCTGGCGTTCGCCGAAAGTCGTCTTTCCTGCCCGCAAGCAAAGGAAAGAGAAGAAAGTTTGCGTAAAGAAACGCAGCACAGAAAATTTTAGAAATAAACGTTTCGGTAATTTCATCATTTGGGGCCACTGTACTCCGTTATACAGTCGCAAGGCTTTGCTCCGCTGTCATCGATTATTTAAAGGGGCCCTTCAACGCAAATTAAGCACGTTGGTTTTATTGTAAGTTTGCTTCCTGTGAGACTCAATGACGATCACAGCACCAGTGAAAGTGGCGAAATGAAAGCGTATTGCATTTTAATTTGCACATATAACCGGCTTCCGCGCCGACCACAGCGTCGTACATAAACAGTTTCTTCGAGTTGATGTGGCGTTGCTGTACTGGTTATGCTAGTTATGGTGTCGGTTCTGATTGGCCTGGAACATTCAGGAGTGAAATTATTTATATTTCTAAAGTTTAATATGTATATACTTACAATACAATGCATTACAATACATTTTTGCACCACAACTGAACGATTGGAGGTCCTGAAGTGAGAACAGTGGGGACCTCCTAACAAAATTTGAGCAGAGGATAAGTACATCCGTCAGCAAAACAGTGGCGGAAATTTTGTATCGCACATAATTACGGCGTACTGACTGAAAAACAACATAAACCTACTAAAAGGCACGAATTTGTGCATAACAATTTCGTTTTGCGACTGACACAAGGAGTGATGTGCGGCCCACGTGGTTGCTGCCAGAGTTCATCAATCATACCAGTTACCAAACTCCCCATAGGCCCCATGTATCAAAATCCGGACATGCCTAGTAGTCAAAACTGCGGAGGTTAGCAGATTGTCGCCCCATCTGTTGTCGCAGAAACTGACTACTAAATGGCAGGTTAGTGTGTTTTGTGTTATCGAGCGCAGAAAGCTTCGCCGTGTCGATGAAGCGAGCCTTATGCAAACGATGTTGCGCTCACAGAAAATCCGTCAATTAGCCGTGGTTGTGGAGTCAAGAACAAGGACATTCACTGACCTTGTGCTGTCGCTTCTGCTTCTGCACGAACACACGGCTCACGGAGCGTTTTTTTCCGTGCCAACTGCTCACACGAAAGAAGCAGGAAATCGTCTGTTCAGCTGCCGAAGCCGCTGGTGAAAGAATAAGCCAGCTATTCGAACGGCGGGTGACTTTCGGTAAACAATTAAGTTTTTTTCGTCTTTGAATGTCGATGTGTCATTGGGAATTCAGCACAAAGCGCACATCAGTGGAATTCAGTTCACATGACTACAGCATCGATGTGTCAAGACAGCAGCAGAAGGCTTTTAATGCAGAGCGTGTCGTCTGCAAGCGGAAAAGCGTATGGTGCAAGTCGATCATCAAGTGCAGGCGAATTTCAATGCAAGACATCTCTCTCTAGCTCTCGCTCCTTTTTTACCAGTCTTTAGCCCCGTGATAAGAGAGCCATTAACAACTGTTACGGTGCTCCAACGTTTGTGGTCGCCACTTTCATGCAGTAAACATCGCCTCCGAGATTCAGTAAAATGTAGCGTTTCCAGTCACGGCTCCCAGATGGGGCGGCAGTCTGCTAACCTCCGCCGATTTGGCCGTCGGCTTGTCCGGATTTCGGAACGCAGTTTGGCAACTGGTATGACTGAAGAACTCTGGATGCTGCGGTAGGAAAGTCATAGTGGGCAGCACAGTTCCAGTACCGCAAGATGTAAGCTGTGTTTTCAGTGGAAGCAGCATGACACGTCTCTGAGCGAGTGAAATGCGAGAGGGGATGCTCATACCTGTCGTCTGCTTTCATTTTGAATTTTTTATTCTAGCAACTTTCGTTTGCCCGTGTCGATCTCGGAAAATTATTTTTGCATTTACCACGGGAAATAACAAGAACCCGGCTCGATGCAAAACTTGGCGAGTAATACCCATGTCGCACGGGCTCTTTCAAGCTCCTTTGAACCTGTATACTTGAAGGGAGTGGGCGGCGCTGTCACGCGGAGGGAGCATTACTTGAAAGGAGCTTCGAGCTGAGGGAGTCCGCGTTTTGTCCCTTTCATTCATTCATTCATTCATTTTATTACCTCAAAGGTCCCGGTGGGGATATTACATGAGGGAGTGGGTGAAATAAAGGCTATCAATATAATGGTAGTTATGATGGGATAGTTTCGATGAGCCGCTTGAATGCTTGAAAGTTGATGGTGGTGGCAACTTCGGTGGGCAGGTCATTCCAGTCTTGGGCTGTGCGCTGGAAAAATGATTGGTGAAAGGTGACGGTATTGGCTGGGATTGGATAGACGGCATTGCAGTGACTGTGGCGGGAAATGCGGTGGGCTCTTCTGATGTATGGGTTATCTAAAGGCAAAGAATGGAAGAATTTATGATAAAGGTTGAACGTGCAATTTTTCGGCGCTTAGCCAGATCAGTTAAGTTAATTTCTGCTTTTAGTGCCGAGATGCTTGAGGTGTATGAATAGTTAGATAGTATGAATCGCGCCGCACGGTTCTGGACAGACTCGAGGGCGTTAGTGAGGTTATTGTGGTGAGGATCAAAAATTGCATGCGCATACTCTAGCTTTGGCCGGACAAAGGTTTCGAAGGCAAGTTTTTTAACAGAAGGAGGAGCGAGCGAAAGGTTACGGCGTATGTACCCCAGAGTACGATTAGCAGAATTTATGATGTGGTTAATATGACAGGTCCAAGTTAGGTCACGCGAGATGTTCACACCAAGGTATTTAAATGAATCTGGTTGTTATTGATGCTGTAGTTATGAACAACGTGATGTTGACGACGGTGGATAGACATTAACACAGTTTTAGATACATTCAAGGACATGAGCCAAGATTTACACCAGTTCTGTATGCGGGTGAGATCACACTGTAATATGGAATGATCGGAGGGGTTAGTAATTGCGCGGTAGACAACGCAATCATTTGCGAATAGACGGATGTGAGAAGAAATATTTGATGGGAGATCATTAATGTATATCAAGAACAGGAGGGGACCAAGGACAGTACCTTGCGGTACACCTGAATGAACGGGTGTTAGAGATGAAGAGTGTGAGTTGGCATGAACGAATTGCTGACGGTTGGTTAAAAAGCCTCGAATCCAGTTTAAAACACAGGGGTGGATGTTAAGACGGGATAGTTTTAATAAAAGACAACCATGGGGAACCTTGTCGAATGCCTTTTTGAAATCTAAGAATATTGTGTCAGTCGGAATGTTACGGTCTAGGTTTACGTGTAAATCATGCAGGAAAAGAGAAAGTTGAGTGTCACAGGAGTAATTTTTGCGAAAACCATACTGACTTGGGTGAAAGAAATTTACAGATGATAAGAAGTTAGCAGTATGGGAGTATATGATGTGCTCCATTATTTTGCAAGTGACGCTTGTTATGGAAATGGGATGGTAGTTACTTGGCGATGCTCGGTTTCCTTTCTTGAAGACTGGGATGACCTTGCCCACCTGCCAGTCACGGGGAACTGAGCCGCTGTCGAGTGATTCCTGAAATATGAGTGATAAAAACAGACTACACACATGTTTAGTATTTTTAAGCACTTTAGCGTTGATGCCGTCTACTGCTGTGGATGACGAGTTATTCAATGATTCAATGACTTTGACAATGCCGTATGAATCAAATGTGATGTTTTGCATCAGCGGATACGCGGGACATGGAAGATCGGGTAAACTGTCGGGTGGCTCATTAGTAAAAACAGTACTAAATACTGTGTTAAGGCAATCAGCAACTTCATTCTCAGGAAGTCCAGAGCTGTCATTAAGTGAAATTTCATTAAAATGAGAGGGATGAATTGTTTTCCAGAATCGCTTCGGGTTAGTTTGCAACATGGCTGGTAGAGTGTTAGAAAAAAACTTACGCTTAGTTTCGATGGTTAGGTTATAATATTTTTTCTCCACTGCGTAATACTTCTGCCATGTGGAAGCACAGTTAGCTCGTTTGGCAGCTCGAAATAGACGCTTTTTCTTATTATTTAGCCGTTTGAGGGATACATTGAACCATGGGGAATTTATTTTTTCAGTTATTGTAATGGTCGGGATATAAATGCGTATAAGACGATGCATCTCTGTTTTGAAAAGCAACCAGTTCGACTCGAGGGAATTTAGTTGAAAGTTAGCGGCAAAAGTGTCAAAGTATTCTGTTAATTCTCGGTTTATGCTAACGTAGTCTCCTTTATCGTAAAGGGTAAGTGTTTTTCGATTTTTTTGTTTCTTTAATACGTTACAATAGAATGAGGTGTGCACTGTTAGATGATCGCTCAAGCCTTGCAATATCCAAAACGTTGGAAGAGTGATCAGTGATGCGCATGGGATCAGTGACGAGCTGCGTTAAGCCGAATGTCATGCACGTGTTTAGAAAATCGCTTGCCGGGTTGCTGTTAGTTAATGAAGAAGAAGGATCAGACTAGTCAATGTGGGAAAATTAAGATCGCCGAACAAAAGGTCAGGGCTATTAGGGTACTTGTTTATTAGTGTGTTTAAACCTTCATGAAGTAAAGGTGTGAATGAACTGTCGGAACTAGGGGGCCGATAGCAGATACCAATGATGTGGCTGTGCATCGAAGCCAAATCATTTCCAATGGTGAAGGAAGGTTTATAAGTGAACAATGCAGATTCCGGTTAGTTGCGATTAATACACCGCGCGAGTTATCGGCTCTATCTTTCCGGAATATGTCAAATTGTAAAAGAAAGGGGAGAATCTCGAAATTATCGACGGATGCGTTAAGCCATGTTTCTGTTAATAGTAAGACATCGCATGAAGATGAACCTATTAAACTGCACAGTGCATCGCGTTTGGGGATCACACTACGAGTATTAGCCAGTAAAAATGAGAGGTGCTGATTCCGTGAAGAAGGTTTATTACCAGATCTAGGTGATGGCTATTGGCGTTCTTCAACGACCCTATTAGAAATGTGGTCATAATAGTAGGTTTTATCATTCGTGATTAGCTTTTCATGACGTAACCTGTATCGCAAGTTTCGGGCCCTTCCAAACTCGGTGAGGCGTTTATGGGCAAGACGCGTGCTGGGGGATAGGTCTTGCGCGACGGCATAGCCCGTGTCTTTGAATTTCCGTCCCGAAGATAAGATGCGCTCTTTGTCTTTATAGTGAGTGAATTTCACGATTATAGGCCTGCGTTTCCCAGTTTGGGAAGACCCAATGCGATGTGCACGCTCGATATCGCGCGGTTCAAGCTGTATGTCTAATATTTGTTTGCAATGTCCGATGATGATTTTTTCGGAATCAAGCCATGTTTCTTTAGGTTTATCTTCTATGCCATAGAAAAAAAGGTTATTTCTTCTAGCTCTATTTTCAGCATCATTTATCCGGGTAGACAGTGCATTTATCTGTGCCGCATTTTCGGTACATGTCTCATTCAATTTTCCTAATTCTGTCTGCATCTCATCGATACTAGCACAGGCTGTCTCGATTTTGTCGAGTCTGATTTTAATTTCTCTGAAAGTTTTATCATGATCAGCCAATTTCTTCTCGATCGACTTTAGTTGCGCTAACATCACCGTCTGCCCAGATTGCAGTTCATTCAACACTTTCAGAATTTCTTTGTCGGGGCCGGGATTAGATTCAACATCACCAGCTAGCAGGACAAGGCTTAGTAACATATGAGAACAATCACTCACAATGGAACAAAAACGCCGTGGGCCCGGCAGCACCAAGAGTGCTCGGTGACTAGTTGGTTTTGCGTAAAGGTAATAAGTGTTCATTACCTGCACCAGGAAGAAGCGTGGAACGTTAGCACGGGCCATCGCTAGCGTGCTGCCGGACCCACTGAAAGGCGTGTTGCTCCGAGCTTGCTTTTTAACCATATCCCACGCATGCGTGGAATGTACAGGGGTAGTTCCGGTGTTCAAGTGGCCGATTGAAAGCCACGATGCTTGATGATACGGTCGTCGACCGGGCACAAAGTGCGCAGACCGGGATGATCCGAAGAGAGGCTGATTTGAAGGCCAGGATAATTCCGCCGCAAGATGCTCGGGTAGCAGAGGAGTCGCGTCCGGCCATGGCCTGACATCAGATGCTGGGAACAGGATACAGAGGCCGGGCGGCTCCAGTAGCTGCAAACTCCAGAGTCCGAGAAACTGCACCAGGAAGAAGCGTGGAACGTTAGCACGGGCCATCGCTAGCGTGCTGCCGGACCCACTGAAAGGCGTGTTGCTCCGAGCTTGCTTTTTAACCATATCCCACGCATGCGTGGAATGTACAGGGGTAGTTCCGGTGTTCAAGTGGCCGATTGAAAGCCACGATGCTTGATGATACGGTCGTTGACCGGGCACAAAGTGCGCAGACCGGGATGATCCGAAGAGAGGCTGATTTGAAGGCCAGGATAATTCCGCCGCAAGATGCTCGGGTAGCAAAGGCGTCGCGTCCGGCCATGGCCTGACATCAGATGCTGGGAACAGGATACAGAGGCCGGGCGGCTCCAGTAGCTGCAAACTCCAGAGTCCGAGAAACTGCACCAGGAAGAAGCGTGGAACGTTAGCACAGGCCATCGCTAGCGTGCTGCCGGACCCACTGAAAGGCGTGTTGCTCCGAGCTTGCTTTTTAACCATATCCCACGCATGCGTGGAATGTACAGGGGTAGTTCCGGTGTTCAAGTGGCCGATTGAAAGCCACGATGCTTGATGATACGGTCGTCGACCGGGCACAAAGTGCGCAGACCGGGATGATCCGAAGAGAGGCTGATTTGAAGGCCAGGATAATTCCGCCGCAAGATGCTCGGGTAGCAGAGGAGTCGCGTCCGGCCATGGCCTGACATCAGATGCTGGGTACAGGATACAGAGGCCGGGCGGCTCCAGTAGCTGCAAACTCCAGAGTCCGAGAAACTGCACCAGGAAGCGTGGAACGTTAGCACGGGCCATCGCTAGCGTGCTGCCGGACCCACTGGCTCTAAAGGACTAGTACCTTCGCTCGCAGGTGGCAGACAGCAGAAGATTTTGCCTAGCCAATCCATCGCGCTTTTATTTAATAAAAAGCACGTTTTGCGACATTTTAGAAATTTTAAACACTAAAAGCTCTGCTGATAGCCACAATCTGTCACGTGTCGCCCGAAAAGCGCACTTCAGGGCAGCTGCACTGTAGCGGCGTCGTTGTGGTCAGCTGCCGGGGTAGTGTGGCTACAGGCCGAGGTGTCGTCGCGAACATTCGCGAACATGCGTCGTCTGCCGGTGCATTTCCAGCTGCTGGGCAAACGTCAGCTAGCTATCCGAACGTTGTTTCCGGCGTAAGGCGATATCATAGACCATTTTTCTTTTCGGAAGATTCGGCACATGGCGCTTCGATGAATATTTGTTCCTGACAAGCTTAGTGGCTCGTCGCACATCTTTGGAGAAGTCGTGATTGAAAAACAATCGAGAACAGAAACAAAAACGGAAGCGAAGTATACGCATAGCCGGCAAAATGCGGTGTACACAGCGGCGCACTGCTACCAGTATATTCGTGTTTGGCGAAGTAAATCACTCCTTTGTTTTTAGGCGTTCAGTTCGTTTTAAAGTATCAGTGTAAAAAGAAAATAAAAGAAACCTTGAAAAGCACAACAAGAAAAAACACGCACAATTAATTTATAGGAGCATCGGAGCCCAATTTTTTTTTCTCATCTCAGAGCGATAAGAGCGCCAAACGCACGTCGTGGCTTTTGTTAAAAGCTTCCAACGGAAACCGTGTAGCACCGACTCAACTCCGTTGAGCTAATGCTCCTTCGAAGTCGCTATGCTGCTTTACTTCAAAGGTGCTTTGGTATGCCCGTGTAACTGGGTATAAGATTAGGTTTCGGAGCTCCTTTAAGTGAAACAAAAATATTGCCTTGGTATCTATTTATGCTTTTTTCTTTTTCATTCGAAATCCATCTTGTGCTGAAATCGATTCTCGATGTCTTCATCTCGTGACATTTTTCTACGTTTGCGTTCCTTCCATCCCGTCTCAGTCAAACCATTCACCGCCCGTATTACAAGAACAACCTACGATATAAATGTTCGTAAGAGGAAACTGCAGCCGATTCCGACAACGGACATATTAGAGGAGCGGCACGCAATAGCAAAAAAGCACTTACGAAAGAGAAGTTTTGTAAATTTCAGTCCCAGTTTTGTTTTTGTTGTTTTATTGTTGTTCAAAACAAATTATTCATACATATATATTCATTCTCTCGTGTCTGATTGACCGTCACTCCTGCAGCGGGTGCGCGCCATAAAAAAGAGGATCGTCAGCATCACGCATAGCCCTGTTCTACGACAGACACATTTTTCTTCCTCGCTTTGCAGGTGTACAGAGACTCGTTCGGCTGTGCAAGGAACCAAAAGAACGCAACAGCAGCAACTGCGTCCTCGTAGCTTGTCTGGCAGCACTTCGAAAAATCGCCACCTCATCCGGTCACAAGGATCTCAAGGATCTCGGTGCCGCGGATCTCGTGAAGGACCATTTGTGGAATTCTTTCAAGCAGTATTCAATTTCTCACGAAAGCTACGTCTAATGAGGGCCATACGTGTAGCTATTGTTCTATTTGGCGCGCACTGAGGGTGTTAATATATACGGGAATTAATCAAAACTAGTCCATACACATGCAAGCAAGTATATGTGCAGGGTTCTCCCCAGAAATTTGAGCAGTGGATATTTTGCGACTGGGGGGGGAAGGGAAGTGTAGTCTGGAGATGGTATAGGGTACCGTTAAAAATAGACGCTTCTGCAAAAACTACACACATTATGAGTGTTTCTGGTCGTGCACACTTTTGAAGCTATCATGCACTCTGGGAAACCAGTTTTGTCTTTAGGTGCGCATTCCAAGCGTCAAAGGGCTCTGTTGGAGTGGTAAGCGACATTTTCACCGCTGCCCACCAGGAAGAGAACCCTGATATGTATGTGTTGCATATGAGCACAGCCTCTCCCTACGGACAACTGAAAGCAGAGGGAGGCAGAGCCTCGCGATACTGCGCTTTGAATGTTTATTGGCAGGTTATCCAGATCGTTCTACTGACAAGCGGTACGAATGTTCGAGGTTTACTTTATGGATCAGTCGACTAGTTGTGACTTAAAGGAGTACTGACACGAATTTTTGACATCCTCGTATTATTGCTGTAAATGAAAGCACTGGCATGGAGAAACCCAAAAGGAGTATCATGGTGCCTTGCAAGGCAATGAATATATTTTTAGTACGGCTTCCATAAGAGCCCACTTTCGGTTTCGAGGGGGCGGTTTCCTAGTGACGTATCAACATAGTCGGACGAAGTGCGAGTCACATAGGGACTGAAATTCGTGATAGCATCACTGCAACTCCGTCGTCTGTGGTCAATTACACGTGGGGAACGCAAACAACGACAATTTCACGGTCGTCCAGTGACTCTGACAGCGATTTCGGCTATTTTAAGTAGACCATGCTCATACGTCATCGTAGTGTCGATTGCGCTGGGGCTGGCTTGCAGTGCTGGGCGATGAAAACTTTAAAACCAAACTAAAATATTTTGTACGTGTTTCCTGGCTTCCGTGTGCGGAGGGCGTTAACAATACATGGCTAGAAAACGAAAAATGCACATTTTGAGCCGCCGCAAAATCGTGTCAGTACTCCTTTAACCCAACAACAATGTTACGATTATGTCCATATGATGCAACAAATCTAGTCAATGACCTAGTCTTTCATATGACTGTAAATAGTGTACAGATTTTATCAAACACTGCATTATTTCGCTGTCTCGTATGACGACAGTATTCAATAAAAAAGGTGCTGTGCATTATATATCCTTCATAGCGAGATGTCGTTTCATGATGCCTTTTTTTGCTTTATTTTATCACTCTTTTAAATACAGCTCATGGCCAAAGACTAACGCATGTCCCAGTTTTGAGTTTGCTTTCTTTGTGTCTCAGTAAAATCCGTGCAAACCCTACTTGTGATTCGGCTGTTCTTATGCACACCAGTGAATTTCTTCACCTGACCACTCTTTATTTCTGTATGCAAAAATAAACCGACATGCAAAGCCTCACTTACTACTAGTCCTCATTTGCTGGCACGTGTTCGAGCCAAGCTCCGTCAGAGTCTAGCAGTAATCCAGGAAAGTTTATTGCTCACCCGTAGCAATTAGCCTCGAGGACATACCGTGGCGACATCTGCCGGAAGCTCTCCGTGACGTAGAAAACGACATCACAAGATACCGGCCAACGCTTTTAGATTTACCGGCAGCAAAGTATACGATGTGACGTCTACAATGCTACAGCTATTGGCCTCGAGATCGACATGTAGATGGCAGCACTGTCAAGGCGCGAGTGTGGATAGGCGTTTGCAGGTGCGCATTGAAATGTACACAGCGACACTCTTTCGTGAGCGGTGTGAGGTAGTTGTTAGCTAAATAAAAGCATTAATTTCAGACAAACGGTAATACATGCGTCCTTCAATCCAACGTCAATGTGCAGTAACCACGCAAAACGTTTTTAACGTATGTGAAGGAAGCATGACATACCATTCAACGGGGCAACAACATCACCCACCCTCACAGTTTGACTTCCTCGGCGGTTCTCTCCGTCTATTTTTATTTCGCCATACTTAAGGTCCCTATTGTCTACAATGTTGGCATTGCTGTTATGCGACTGAAAGAGTTTAGTATTGAGTTCTCGCTCATTTTTCATTATTGGCTACAACAACAAAAAAGGGCTTTTACTGCGCTTTGAGTTGAAGTAGCTTGTGAACTCCACTGTATCACTTACACGCACGCTTGCGTTTAAATGCATTGCACGATTGGTTGATTTGTGGGGCTTTACGTCCTACAAATTGATCCAGCTATGATTACGAGAAACGCCGTAGTGGAGGGATCCGAAAATTTAGACCACCTGGGGTTCTTTAACGTGCGCTGACATCGCACAGTACACGGGTCTCAACATTTCGCCTCCATCGAAATGCAGCCGCCGTGGCCAGGATTCGATCCCGTGACCTTCGGTTCAGCAGCTGAGTGCCATAACCACGAGGATAAGAGAAACACTCGACTTTAACCAATCGAGAGAACAAGCTGGTTTTAGGAAAGGTTACTCGACAGTGGACCATAGCCATGCTATCAACCTCGTAATTCAGAAGTACGCGAAATATAACAAACCTCTATATATGGTGTTTATCGACTGCGAGAAAGCATTTGACTCCATAGAAATACAAGCAGTTCTAGAAGCTCTATGTTGACAAGGGGTACCTGACGTATACACACAAACCATAAACAATATATATACACAGATTGCACAGCCACACTACTCCTACATGAGAGAAGCAGAGAAATCCTGATCGGGAGAGGGTCTCAGACAGGGAGATACGATATCCCCGATGCTATTCACTGCATGTTTAAAGGAAGTGTTTAAACGTCTAGACTAGGAAGAAAAGGTAATTCGAACAGATGGAGAATATCTCGCCAATTTAAGATTTTCAGACGACATTGTGCTCGTTAGCAATGATGGAGGCGAACTACAAAATATGATTGATGACCTAAACCGGGCAAGTGTAGTGGGGGGGAACGAACCCACAAAATATAGTGGGATGCTGGCTAGCCAAGAGGTGCGAGCGCAGAGCGCAAGCTGTTGGTGCCGAGACTGACCGCTGCTACTGGACGCGCTACTAACCGCTGCTACCGGGCGCCAATAAAACCCATTCCAAAGTGGTGGAGGTGCCGGGTTTTCAAATCTGGTACTCCGAAGTCGTAAGCTGCCCATCGTCCCAACGATGCTTGGAGAAAACATCCAGCAAGCCCAGCCGACCCAGCAATCCATGGCCCAGTATCCGCCCTTCATTGTAACTGGCGTGCTGCGCCAACGCGATCCCCCTTTCTTCAGCGGGGCGGATGACGAGGATGTCGAAGATTGGTTGTCCACGTTCGAAAAGGTGAGCGGACACAATAAGTGGGACGACCCCTCAAAACTGCAGAATGTCCCCTTTTATCTACAGAACGTTGCTGACCTTTGGTTCCACAACCATGAATCCGATTTGACCACCTGGACTGCTTTTAAGAAGCGCTTTGCCGAGGTCTTCGACCGTCCCGCAGTACGCAAGCTCCGTGCTGAACAACGCCTGCGCGGACGTGCGCAGCAACAGGGCGAAACATTCACGAGCTACATAGAAGACGTCATCGACTTATGCAAGCGCCTCAACCCGCCCATGACTGAACAGGAGAAAATCAAACACATACTGAAAGGCATAGACGACGATGCCTTTCAAATGTTGTTGGCAAAAGAACCACGAACTGTATCTGAGCTGACCACCCTCTGCCAGAGCTTCGACGAACTCCGCAAACAACTCGTCTTAGCTCGGCGGCAGGAAACCCCAGAGGATTCTCTCGCCTCTTTGAATGTAGGCGGAGAAAATACCATGCTACTGTCGCAAATCAAGGAGTATGTGCGTGAAGAAGTGGCTCGACAGTTATCATGCTTATCACATTTGCCACCCACGGAAACCCCTACGCATTGCTTGACGCCGACTATAAGACAGGTAATTCAGGACCAAGTCGCCGAAGCTTTGCCACCCAACCCTCAGCCGACACCTGTCGCCGCACGACTGACGTATGTGGCTGCTGCTGCAAAGCCACCGCGTCAAATGCCAGTGCCGCCTGTTCAACCTATTCAACGTCCGACAACGCCATTTACTGGTGTGCAGCCGTACTACGGAAATCCCTGGCGCACTCCTGACAACAAACCAATTTGTTACGCTTGCGGAATTCCAGGCCATGTTGCACGCCTCTGCCGTCGGCGCCTCGCGGTGACCCCGAGCACCTGGACCTACCCCGACTATCCTTTACGGCCGCCATACCACATGCAACGCGACCTGCCACCAGAAGTACACAACCTCGACCCCCAGACTTCTTCAGATTTTCAGCCCTTCGCTTCCCGTCGTTCACACTCACCACGACGCCGATCACTGTCTCCCATGCTTCGCCGACCCACTACGACTGAGATGGAAAACTGACTGCCGCAGCTCCGGAGGCACGAGCTGCGTCGTCGTCCACCCGTGCAAGTCCTCGCCTGTCTCCCGCCAATGTTATCGAAGTATTCGTCGAAGGTGTACGAACTCTTGCGCTTGTGGATACTGGTGCCGTTATATCCGTGATAAGTCAAAGTCTTTGCCGTTCTATTCGTAAAGTGACGACGCCACCTTCGGCATTATCTCTCAGTACTGCGAGCGCACAGCAAATTCGACCCGTTGCAGCATGTACGGCCAAAGTCTTCATTCGAGACGTACTGTACCATATCGAGTTTCTTGTGCTCGCTTCGTGTTCCCACGACGTCATCCTCTGGTGGGATTTCTTGTCGTGCCATCACGCTGTTTTCGACTGTGCTCGCGCTCAGGTGGAACTATCGTCATTTCCCGATATGCCCTCTGCTGAGGCAGCCGTACCTGGTGTGTACAAGCTTGTCGTTGCTAGTGACACTGACGTCCGTCCTCTCAGCGCCGTCATGGTTCCTGTTTCAAGTGCTCCACCTTCCAACGCTATTGTTTTGTTCACGCCGTCCGACCTGTTTATTCGTCGCCACCACATGTCGCTGCCATTTGCCGTGCTAGCACTTGATCGGAATGACGCTGGAATACTTGTTTGTAACACCAACCCCTGCCCTCTTACCTTGTGTTGCAATGAGACACTTGGGCACGTTCATTCTGTGGACGGTCATGTAATCGTGCCTATAGATTCCGGTGAGACAGGCCCAAACCCTCATCTCAACACGCTTACTCCTCACCGTGCTTCAGATGACGTGTCCTCAGATGCACTTCACCGTTCAATCGACAGTGGCCTCGCTCCCGATCAATGGGCGCAGCTTATCACTCTTCTCAACGAGTTCAGAACGTCATTCGATTTCCCCCATGCGTCCTTAGGCCGAACGAACACCACTGTGCATAAAACTGACACTGGGACTAACCCGCCCTTCCGGCAGCGCCCATACCGTGTATCAGAAAGGAACGTCGCATCATTACGGACCAAGTTAACGAGATGCTTGAGCGAGGCGTGATCGAGCCTTCTTGTAGCCCTTGGTCTTCCCTTGTGCTCGTAAAAAAGAAAGACGGCTGCATTAGATTTTGTGTGGACTACCGACATCTCGACAAAATTACTAGAAAGGATGTCTACCCTCTTCCTCGAATAGACGACGCTCTCGATTGTCCGCAAGGCGTGGAGTTCTTTTCTTCCCTAGACCTCCGATCGGGTTACTGGCAAGTTCCGGTAGCCGAGACTGATCGACCAAAGACAGTGTTCGTCACACCGGATGGTCTCTACGAATTCACAGTCATGACATTCGGTCTTTGCAATGCACCGGCAACATTCGAGCGAATGATGGACAGCATTTTACAGGATTTAAAATAGCAGATATGTTTATGCTATCTTGATGAAGTCATCGTGTTCTCCCCCGATTTTGCCAAGCACATCGACCGTCTTCGCACAATTCTAACATGTCTTAAAAATGCAGGCCTTCAGCTTAACCTGAAGAAATGTCGCTTTGGAGCTACCCAGCTAACCATACTTGGCCGCGTTGTATCAAAAGACGGAATTCTCCCAGATCCTGCTAAACTCCGCGCTGTTGCTGAGTTTCCAAAGCCCACCACGGTCAAACAACTACGGAGCTTCGTGGGCTTGTGCTCTTACTTCCGTCGGTTTGTCTGGAACTTCGCCTCAATAATAGCACCGCTGACGAAACTACTTGCTGGTTCTGGTACTCTCTCAAATCGGACACCAACCTGCGAAGAAGCCTTCATCAAACTGCGGCAACTACTTACATCGCCACCTGTATTGCGGCATTACGACCCGACGGCGCCTATAGAGGTTCACACAGACGCTAGTGGCGTGGGACTTGGCGCAGTACTCTCGCAACGTAAGCCTGGCTTTTCAGAATATGTTGTCGCATATGCTAGCCGGGCCCTCACGAAAGCGGAAGCAAATTACACGGTCACTGAAAAAGAGTGTCTGGCAACCGTGTGGGCGATAAGCAAATTTCGCCCTTATTTATACGGCCAGTCTTTCGACACAGTGACTGACCATCACGCTCTTTGTTGGTTGGCATCCCTCAAGGACCCGTCTGGTCGTCTTGGACGTTGGGCTCTTCGCCTGCAGGAATTTGACTTTCGCGTCGTATACCGATCAGGCCGAAAACACTCTCACGTGGATGCACTGTCCCGATCACCACTTGAGTTCACGCTCTTTGTTGGTTGGCATCCCTCAAGGACCCGTCTGGTCGTCTTGGACGTTGGGCTCTTCGCCTGCAGGAATTTGACTTTCGCGTCGTATACCGATCAGGCCGAAAACACTCTCACGCGGATGCACTGTCCCGATCACCACTGAACTCAAGTGATGAGCCACTCTCTCCTGGTGACGTTTCCTTAGCTGCACTTACCGCCACAGACATGACATATGAACAGTGGAAAGACTCCTGGATTGTCTCTCTTCTGAATCTTCTTTCTGGCTCCTCAACTTCTGCATACACACGTGCTCTTCGTTGCCAAGCCACGCATTTCGCGGTACGGGACGAACTATTATATCGTCAAAATTATCATGCGGATGGTCGCAAATGGCTGCTGGTCATTCCCAGCCACATGAGGTCCGACGTCTATGAATACTTTCATGGTGATCCTCAGCATGCTCACGCCGGTGCTCTAAAAACTTATCAGCGGCTCCGTCAACGTTGCTAATGGCGTGGAATGATTGCATTTGTGCGCAAATACATTCGATCCTGCCCATCCTGCCAACGATGCAAGGCGTTTCCTCATTTGCCCGGACTCCTACAACCTCTACCGTGTCCTGCACGTCCCTTCGACCGGGTCGGAATCGATCTTTACGGACCGCTCCGAAGCTCTGTCTCTGGCAACAAATGGGTAATCGTCGCTGTGGACCATCTAACCAGGTACGTGGAGACAGCCGCCCTTCCTTCCGCCGGTGCTCGTGACGTCGCCAACTTCATTTTATGCCATTTCGTTCTCCGCCATGGCGCGCCACGCGAACTACTCAGTGGCAGGGGGCGTGTATTCCTATCCGACGTCGTTCAAGAGCTCCTTCGTTCATGCCGTACTGTTCACCGAACCTCTACTGCCTACCACCCCCAGACAAATGGTCTAACGGAGCGCTTCAATCGAACTCTGGGAGACATGATGGCCATGTACATCAGTTCCGACCACTCCAACTGGGACGTCATTCTTCCCTTCGTCACATACGCCTATAACACCGCGACACAATCCACCACAGGCTTTTCTCCATTCTTTCTTCTATATGGCCGCGAACCCTCCACACCGCTCGACACCATTTTGCCGTATCGACCGGACCCTTCCGAATTCAGCCATGTTTCCGTAATCGCGCAGTATGCCGAAGATTGCCGTCAGCTGCTTCGCTCGTTCACTTCGGACAACCAAGCCCTTCAGAAGTGCCGCTACGACTACGATCTCTCGGTGCAGACTTTCGCAGCTGGATCCCACGTGTGGCTCCGACTACCGTTCCACTCACCTGGTCTTAGTCCCAAGTTTGCGCCAAAGTACCACGGACCTTATCGCGTCATTGAGCGCCCGTCCCCCGTCATGTATGTCATTGAGCCTGTGAATCCTTCCACGGACAAGCGCCGCCTTGGTCGCCAGGTGGTCCACGTGAGCCGCCTCAAGCCGTATCATGACCCCCTTATTCTAGCATTCCCTTGAGTCGCCAGGATGGCTCCCCTTCGCCACCGGGGTATTGTAGTGGGGAGGAACGAACCCACAAAATATAGTGGGATGCTGGCTAGCCAAGAGGTGCGAGCGCAGAGCGTGAGCTGTTGGTGCCGAGACTGACCGCTGCTACCGGACGCTTCTATTGGACGCGCTACTAACCGCTGCTACCGGACGCCAATAAAACCCATTCCAAAGTATTAAAATCGGATTAAGAAATGAATAGGGAAAGGACCAAAGTTATGCTCAATAACCTAGCTAAGGAACAGGAATTTAAAATTAACAATGAACCCTTAGAATGTGTAAACGAATACGTATACCAGGGACAGTTAATAACGGTAACTCCTACCCATGAAAAAGAAATTCTCCGTAGAATAAGGATGGGCTGGAGCGCATTCAGAAGGCATTACGAAATCACGACTGGAAACTTACCGCTCTCACTAAAGCAAAAAGTATTCAATCATTGCATTCTCCCAGTACGGTGCAGAAACATGGAGGATAACAAAAAACTAGAAATGACACTAAGGAGCACGCAACGTGCAATGGAAAGAAAAATGATAGGGGTAACGCTAAGAGATCGAAAACAAGCGGAATGGATCAGAGAACAGACAGGAGTAGCCGATATTATTATATCAATTAAAAGAAAGAAGTGGACCTGGGCAGGACATGTCACGAGGAGGAAAGATAACAGATGGACTGTAAGACCGACGGAATGGATACCAAGAGAGGGAAAACGCAACAGAGGCAGGCGAAAGGTTACATGGAGCGATGAAATTAAAAAGTTTGCGGGCATAAAGTGGAACCAACTCTCTCAGGATAGGGTGGAGTGGAAATCGTTGGGAGAGGCCTTCGTCCTGCAGTGGACCTAAACAGGCTGATGATGATGATGACAGCCAAATGTGCTTGCATTGGAGGAATTGAAGCTGTGGTACTAACGATGGGACTTCATATGATTTGAAATGGGGAACTTGAGGCACAGAAGAATGGCTATTTGCCACACCACCGTTATCCTTCTCGTTACACAGCACAACTAGCTTTGAAGCATTCCACATGGATCCATCACTTAGCCTAAACGTACTAGGATCAACTTGATATAACACTGTAAAGGGACCACAATATTTGCTGTTTGCCTGGCAGTCGTACTTTAACTCTATGTCCAACTTGGACTCTTGATGATTTGGCACTCCTTTTAGTGTCGGTTGTATTCCAATTCCGGACAGCATCATAGACAGTCTATGTTGACAGGTTCGTTCGCTTGTCATCCGAGTAATGGAACGCGTCCGGATGACGTTTTTGTGATGAGACGGCACCTGGCATCGACAAGAGAAAGCTAAAAGAACGTGCACAATTGTTGTTCATTTTGCTTACTTTGTATTCCATTCTACGAAAAACTCAGTGCAGCTCACATTAAGCGCGTAAGAACCGGGTACTTTCGGGCTGACGACCATTCAGGCGAGGTCTGTATACCGTATTTACTCGCGTAATTTGCGAACTTTTTTTTCACAATTTTAGAGCTCCGAAAAGGGGGTGCACAAATTACGCGGATATTTCGCAAACACGTTTGAAATCACGTGTAATATAATGCAACTAGCGCGGTAACTCTTTTGGATACGATCTAACGTAACACTGCAAAACGTACGGCTGCTCCGTAGAAGTGTTTACAAGCCGCTGATGGCTGCCAAGATAGCGCTATCTCGGCAGCCGACAGCCGAGCGACACTACCCCCCTCCCCCCCCCCCCCTCGCTTCGCATCTTTTCATGCTCGTTAAAGACGGGCGGGGCCTTTCCTCCCCGCATAGACGGCAGGTGTCCCGATCGGGGTGGTGTTATCACATCGGCCCTCAGAGTGACGGAGATAGGCCGGGCTCCTTTGTTCTCTGCTTCAGCCGTTTTCTTCGCCCCCACTCGCATGCTTTTATTCTAGCGACCGTATGGGCTTGGCGGCTTCCGGAGAAAAGAATCGGAAAAAGGGGCATCGCACTCGCAGCCCCTTTTGCGTATGACTGTGCTCGCCTGCGCAGCGAAGGGCGCGGCTGCGCGGCTGTTGGTCCGTGCATGCGCGCCGGCGAGCTGGGAACGGGGAGCGCAAAATATGCGAGGTTTTTAGTTTTTTTTGCAAAGCTGGCTAAATATTAGGGATGCGCAAATTATGCGAGGGCGCAAATTATGCGGGTAAATACGGTATATCCAATCTCCTCAGCCACAATCTTGTTTGAACAGGAAAGTAGCCTGCATCGTTTTGTCTTCATATGCAGCCTTCACGAAGATGTGTATTTTACCGTCTACGTGAGAAATGGAACGGGACTTAAAATGGCCACTGCCCACGTAGCTGTCTATTTAGTCATCTATTGTAAGCATTGGAACACATCGATTAACGTGGTGCTTCATATACTGCTGTTTGTGGAATACACAGTCCTGGTAGCTTAAGAGTTGACACTGGAGTCGATGCAGCTAATGGAAGGTCTGCTATATCCACAGCTGAGCGAGGCTGTCGATCATGAAGTTGCGCTGGTGACATGCCTGTGGTCACCTGTGCTGTTTCTGTACATCTCAAGATATTCAGCAATTGGTTTTTTTCAAGCGGTGCTGGTGAAGTTGTGCCAACTGGATTTATTCCTTCAAAATTCTGTTAGATCTCCCAACTCTCCATTAGCCCGAGGATAATAGAGGAGCAAAAATTCTTAATCCTGTGATTGGTCAGAAGAGCTTCAAATTCTCGAGACTTGAACTGCAGACCATTGCCTGTAACTATAGATTGCGGAAAGCCTTCTCTACTAAATACTGAAGCTAAGAACATAATCACCACTTCAGATGTGACCTTTCGAAAGAAGAACACTTCGGGCCATTTCGAGCAATAGCACACTAACGTGATGGCAAATCCACAGTCAAATGGTACTTGAGTTACAGGGCAACTCCAGCGATTTTCCAGTGTCCATGGATCTTCGTAAAATTTTCAATATATGTTCTTGTTGTCACTGTAATAATATATGCCATGCCAGGCAGTTACAAGTCATTTAGATTTCCAGTAAACGAATTTTAAATCTTTTTAGCGGATTCCCATGCGTGCCACCCTGTGTTTTTGAAATCATTACCTCCAACGCTGCCTACTTGAGCAGGCGGGCTGTCAAGAGCAATGCGGTGACAATTTAGTGCTCAAATCATCGCTGTCTAGTTCAGAAAAGCTGGCATAACTCAATTATATCGTCGGATGGCCTCGCCGCTTTCATTTTTCTGGGGCCAGTTCAATATTTTTGATGACGGGGACACTTGTCACATCACCACATATGCTGCAAGAAGCATCTACCTGTTTTGGTTTGAACATACTGTTCATTCGGTTGTTTAAACTTGTTGGCGAGTTTCTGAGCAAAGTGAACCACCCTGCCTGCTACAGGACTATCGGGGCCATTGGAAAACAGCGATATCAAGATATGGTGAAAAAACAGTCGAAGTTGGCCTACAAGCCCCACCGCCTTGGCTTGCCTGCCACACCGTGCGGTCATGTACGTGTGCTTGTCATACGTTGACCCCTCCTATTCCTGACAGCGACCATCTTATCAACATGGCGGCTGATGCGCAATGTTACTGTGCCACACATGATCGCCATGATATCAGGTAACTGCGTGTTCCTTCTACTTCTCACTTTCAGCCTGGCCCCCCAGGTGTTGCTGTGGTGAGTAAGAGGGGGCCCAAAAACACAGGCCGCTAGGCCAAACGGAGAGATCGGCGAAGTGGCGCAGGAAAGCACGCGCCATGGACACGTCGGTGTTCATAATTGGATGTCAGCGGGCTCGCGGCACGCGACCCGGGGAGAGATCGGTGACGGGGAAGGCTGAGGTGGCATTCTCTGCGCGGCACCGGTCGACGAAGGGTGTCTGGCCAGCTACGGACTGTGACGAGGAGACGAGGGCGTCGGGCTCCGGGGTGCCGTCGATCTGGCTTACGATCGGGCATGGACTTCGGAGTGGCAGCAGCTGAACTTCAGGAGTTCCCGGCGTACCCGTAGCGCTCCACCTTCGCCGGCAGAACGGGACGACCGGCAGAAGAATCGCTGCAGAGGGCCGGTCTTGGTTGGAGACCGGGCATCACATATGAGGAGGCTTAGGCTGGGCTAGGCCTAAGCGGTGATCCGCCACGTCACAGGCGAAGCAAGGCGGCGGACAAGGACGGACCTTGCGTGAGCGGCGGCCACCACCGGCAGCATCAGTCGACGACGGCTGCGAGGACTCGACACCCCAGAGAGCGTAGACTCTGAACCGCACCGCGTCGAAGGCAACGTAAGAGCGTCTAACTACACCTTGACCGTCAGGCAGCTAACGCGGTCTTGAACGCGAGGCCCAAGGTTGAGGGACTCCCTTGGGGACTGCGCCCAACGCGGAGGATTTGTAGTTAGGCTGTGTAGGTTGTTCAATTAGTTTAGTGTTCTTGTAGTTTTCTTTTGTGTTCGGATTGATGTTTTTTCGTCCTTTGTATGTCTTGGTGTGCAGTTGCATAAAGTAACGCCTTCGTCTTTGTTAACGCTTTACGCCTCTCCTCTCGTCACTCTCTCTCAATTCATCCCAAACAGATGTCGCTGGCCCAACTCACTGCTATAATAAACCACGACGTCATGGTTGTAGCCATAACTGGTCTTGATCAAGCTTAAGTCCCACGGTTGCCAAGTTCAAACAACACTATTTTTTGAAAAATGATTGCGTCCGGCTTTTTACCCGACCAGGCTGACAAGCTCTGCCGTGTTTTGGCTTCTTATAGCGACATTTTTTACACCTGTGATCGACCCTTGAGCCAGATTGAGATTGTCGCCCACAAAATCAACACTGATGACCCTTCGCCTATTCACCATCACCCTTACCGGGTGTCCGTGTCCAAGCGTGAAGTGATTCAAAATGAAGCGGCCAAAATGCTTCCAAAGGACATCACTGAACCATCACCTAGGGCCTCTACTATCGTATTACTAAAAGAAAAAGACAGCTCCTGGTGATTCTGCATTGGTTACTGGCACCTCAACAAACTTGCCAAAACGTACCTCTGCCACGCATAGACAGCACCCTCAACTGTCTCAATGGTGCCACCTGCTTTTCATTTCTGGACCTTCAATCTGGCTACTGGCAAATTGCTGTCGAGGGCATGGATCGCGAGAAGACCGCATTCATTACCCCTGGCGGACTTTACCAGTTCAATGTCATGCCTTTCGGCCTATGCAATATGCCAGCAACATATGACAGAATGATGGACACTTTGCTTCAAGGATTCAAATGGTCGACGTGCTTGCGTTACCTTGACGACGTGGTCACCTTCTCACCCACTTTTTCTACATTACTTTGAGCAGCTTTTGACCACACCATAAATATTCAGATGAGCCGGCCTACAGCTTCGCTCATCGGACTGCCACTTCACTCTTCGCCAAATCACTGTGCTGGGCCACGCTGTTGACGCTTCCGGTGTCAGACCATACTCAGAAAAAGTGCGTGCTGTCACTAACCTTCCTGTTCCACACTCTGTTCATGACGTTCGCAGTTTCGTGGGATTGTGCTCATACTTTCAACATTTCATGACAAACTTCGCAGCACTCGCACATCCTCTCACTGACCTTCTCAATCAAGACATCCAGTTTTGTTGGGGTGCGCCACAAGTTGATCCTTCTCAAAGCTAATCACCGCTCTCACGATGCCAAATATCCTCGCACATTTTACCCAGCCGCTTCCACAGAAGTCCGCACAGACACTAGTGGTCGAGGAATTGGTGCAGTTTTGGCGCAAAACCCATGAACTGATTGTGTAATTGCATACGCCATCCATCTCCTTTCCAAGTTCGAACATAAGTGCTATATTATGGAACGAGAGTGCCTTGCTTGTGTGATGGTCTTCCCAGAATAGACAAATAAGCCTATTGAAATCAGCTCTAGAAGCTGAAGCCATCTGTAGTGGGCACATTCCTGTTCCAGGTGCAGAAGTTAAAGAGAAGATGAACGAACATCGATTAGATGCACCAGCTCTTTCGTTAGGAGAGAACGGAAACTCAGTGGCGATACTTGTAGGTTCAGACTACTCCTGGCAGCGTCAAAAGTGTATGTAAGATATGGAAGGCCCTGAAGGCTGCGCACAGTAAACAAGGATTCATTGTGGAAGGGACACTTCCTTTTTCAGGCCACATTGTTCATTATTCAAGCGCCATCGAACTCCGAACCTGTGTAGAAGAGGGCGCTCTTTCTAAAGCTGTCGCGCAATTCTGAGGTCTCAAAAGGACAGATGTCAGAGATGAGAGATGGCATATTGGATAGGGAACTAACCCCTCAAGAGTTTGAGAAAAATGCGACTAAAAAGGATGGCCACTACTGCATTTGACTTCCTTGGAAGAAGATGGGTAGGTAGACCTAGTGGACAATTCTCCTGTGGCTAATAATGCCGTCGCAGTGTGATGTACAAACCTAAAAGGAACCAGAGCCTCTTAGAAAAGTAGGCCAAGACGATTCGGTTATAGCTGACAAAAGTGTCAGCAGAGTGTCTTGTGCAAATTTGACTAGAGAATTTCTACACTAATATATATGGCAATGAGTGGTGATCAAGGAAAATCAACAAATATTTGCACCATTTTCAATGCATCCTTACATGATGAACTCTGAGCCAGGTTACTGAACGAAAAGTCAGAGTTGGGTCTAAACTTTAACGCAGATGTTGCCATGCTCCTTTTGCATTTTCAGCAATACAAGGTTGCTATGACGGCACATTCCTTCAAAAAGGACAGAGATGCACTGGAATTTCTCTTATTCACAAAGTCTCCCACGGTCTGAAAAAGAAATCTGGAGGATGACCAGAGTGCTATTTGGAGCCTTTTGATGCCACACAGTAACATCACTTCGGGAGTGCCAATTGCTAGACCTCTACTGCTTTAGAAGTTATGTGCATGGATGGCCTTATCAGAGCTGACACAACAGAAGACGCTATTAGGATGCGTAAGGGACATAATTAATTCAGCTATGCTTCTATGAACATAAGGAAGTGGAACAGCAATGAACCAGCAGTGATTGCCAATTTTCGAGTTTTTGGGGTTTTCCTGGAATAGTGACGACACTTTGTTTCAGCCTACTGACCATCTTGCTATTCATTTCACAACACGATGACAAGCATTTCGCTCTAGAAGCTGTGACATGGTTTTAATCATGATCGTGAGAGCAAAGATCTTTTTCTAAGACCTTTGGAGAGTCAATATAGATTGGGACAAACCATTGCCATCACACCTAACAGATGCATGGCTAAAGTGGAGCCAGGAAGTGACCAACCTTCAAAACATCAACATCACCAGATTTTTGGGGGCCAGAATTGAGAAAGCGATCTTTGATAGAAAACCTATATCTTTGCCAACGCAAGCAAATCAGCGTATGGACCGGTCGCTTACACATCAATGTTAGATTCTACAGGAAACGGGGGTAGTACAATCCTGTTCATTGATCAAGAAAGTGACACTGGCTCAACTAGAGCCAATGCCTGCTTTGTTAATGGCACGCATGCACCGTTATATTTCAAGCAACTACGACACATCTTTTAGCAAGGTTACAGTTTGGTCCAATTCGCAAATTACACTCTGCTGGATCGGAAGGAAGAGATTGCATGAAAGACCTTTGTCAGTAAATGGGTGGCAGAAATCCGCAAGCTTACAGGTTTTTCAGGTTGGCACCTCTGCCCTGGCAAGGACAATCTAGCAGACTTATTGACAAGAGGACTTTCACCTGAAAGATTGCAGCAGATAGAACTGTGTTGGCGTGGACTGATGTGAATGAACGATTCTTGCAGGTGCCCAGATTTTGGCCAAGACACACAAATAAGCATACCAGAATCTTCCACCATGATGTGTACTCATACTGTTAGTACAAAGCCACCACTGGAGACAATAATTGACATGGAGAGGTTCAGTTCTCGTGTAAAACTTCTTCGGGTCACAGGGCAGGTATATTAAGTTGCAAGAAAAAGATTAAGGGGAAGACGATGTCATAGCAGGAGCTTTCAAGTGAAGCACTTCATGATGCCATATGTTACCTGATACGTGATGAGCAAAAGACAGACCTCAGCAACGAGGTAACGTGCCTTTCTGAAGACAGGCCTATTCCCTTGCTAAGCCAGGTTCGACATCAAGAATTTTTGGGCAAGGTCAGATTACATTGTGTGCAAGGTCGCACTCTTAGTGAAAACGACAGCTATGGAAACCGGAACACAATTCTCTGCCGAAAGATACTCATTTTACAATGCAGACTATTCGACAAGTGCATATGAATGTGCGTCAGAGATACCCTGATGCAAATTTGGGAATGCTTCTGGATTCCACACGTGAGGCAGCTAGTAAAAAAATCTAAGTTGGTGCCTGGTTTGTCAGCGATTACAAGTAAAGCCAGCACAATAAGGACTGCGTCCTTAATGAAATGACAGGTTTACAAAAGCCAAACCTTTCTTGATAACAGGAGTTGACTTTGCTGGACCATTTTACATCAGGGGAAATGGTCACCACTGCACTCCTCACTTGCACTTAAGAGTTGATCGAAGACATGACTACAGAAAGTTTCCTCTGTGCTTTTAGGAGATCTATCTCAAGAAGAGGAATACGTCCATTTTTTTCAATACCTTTAGCGCACAAACACACGACCACGAAGAATAGAACACACAAGGACGAGCATTTTCTATCAATTGATTTTATTTTCAAAGAAACGTTTGCTTCGCTTAAATAGCCGCGGAACTGTGCAAAACATTCAAATGGAGAAGACACATGATGTATGTAACACTTGTAATAAAAATTCACGGATCAGCGCGACCCAGTAAACATAAAAATGGCAATGCACATACACCAAACAATTACTATGAAAAAAAAAAAAATCATTACAGATATAAAGACATGAGCAACATATCTTTATCTAGCAATGACACAGACGGGTGACTGATGCACTTCTAGTATTTTAGTTTTTGAATCTAGTATGCTTCCACAATTTCTCTTGCTGTTTGATTCTGGTGCCTGAACAATGTGCAGGTGCTTCTAACACAGTGTGCATGCACATTCCTGGCAATGCATGGCCAAATGTGTGGAGAGGCGCCCCTTCAGATTGGACAGGTGTTCTCTTAATTGTGTGTTAACGCATCTAGCAGTCTGTCCCACGTACACACGACTGCACGCCAAAGGAATCCGATAAACAACGTTCTTCGTGCAAGTGACAAATTGGTTCTTACGAGGATGATTTATTCTACATACATTTTCTTCATCACCCTTGTTCTCGAACTTCCTTTTTACCCTTGAACACACACTTCCTATTTTGTTCTTAGCTGAAAACACCAATTTGACATTGTAACCCCCAGGAACCTTTTTAAGTCTGTGACAGACCATGTACATACAGAATTACTGACACCTTGGAAGCTATATCTTTCTGCATTTGACTTGAGTAACCTGCCTCTCACAACCGATCAAAGTGCTCAAGAAACGCCTTTTGTATGGTGTGGTTACATGATTTCAACAAAGCTGAATGGCTCGACGTTTTGGAGGCATCATGTGCTAGTATGGCATGTGGCATATTTGCGATATGCCACCGCAAATATGCTGCGTGAAAAAGCAAAAGTGTTGATAGCTTCCAACCAATGACATGACACCACACGAATCACCATTGTCATCAGTGCGAACAGTGCGGCAGCGACAGAAATACCAAGACGCTTCATGGCTGCTTGCGTTTACTGCCGCTTGTCAGAACACGCTAATCATGTGCTTAACGGAAAAGCGTAATCACCATCTGGCATTACTGCATTTTTACCGATGGTCAGTTTGTCTGCGGCAGACGTGGTCATTTTCATGACACCCGCGAACTGTGTCACTGTGTAGATGCTATCTACGATCATTATTCAGGTGATCGTAGCTAGCTTCCATGTCGTCGCTATCCACAACCGTGTTGCTAGCGTCCACGGTTGCATCCGAAGTGGATGCAGTGTACAGCCAGTAGTTCTGTTTCGACTTGGCATGCTCATGCCTTCAGAAGTGCTCAGGATGTCCTATGAAGGCTATGGTGCGTCCGCAATAGATTCAATGATCAGTAGTTTCGTTTTCAGTCATCGCGCATGTCTTCCGAGCTGCATGGATGCTACCTGTGATCGCACCACCGGCAACCATGGCCACCACGGTTTAATCATCCGCAGCATGTGCCGCGTTCAGTTGTTTCATTTTGACCTGGTGCAATGTGCACGCCTCAAAACTCAATGCAGTGGAAGGTGTTGCAGACAAGCGATTATGTGGTGGTCCGTGTGCTCGCATCAAACTCGCGAACTCTTTATGAACAGCGCGCTCACACAAGACGAAGAAAGACAAGATGACATACATGCGCTGTCCTTATGAACGAACTAGCTTGAAATCTGTATTTATGAACAAACAATCTACTGATGGCCAGTTTACCGGCGGGAAAAAAAAAAAATCACCATGCGCGCGTGGTGGCAGTGCCGGTCCAAAGAGAAGGAAGGAGAGAGGAAGGTGTCGTTTCGGATCAAAGACATGGAGGCCTTGCACCCCAGTTGCGCTGTGAAGGAAGTCAAAAGATGATGCAAATGGCAGTTCTTACACTGCTTTTACGCAGAATAAGAACAGTATAAGTGTTCTTATTCAGAAAACAAAGGTCCACTGATGTAGTGAACATTTGTTCATTGTTTTGCTGATACTTTCAGCGATTCAGACATTCCGTTAATTCAGACATTTCTTTTGGTCCCGTGAAATCCGAATTAACGGAGTTTTACTGTATATCATACTGGCTTATGATCGTGATCAGATTACTTAATCTCATTTGGTCCGCCCCCCCCCCCTTGCCCCCTCTTTGTCTACGTTGATTTGTTCAGCCTTTTAAATGAAGTTAGGACAGCCCGAGTATGGCAATCACCAAAGGTAGGCTCATGTCACTGCAGCACACCACTCGCCAAAGGACAGAATGAGGCCACTGTACGGGCAGAAGGACAGTATGTGGCATAGCACACATAAAGGTTAAGTAAAAAGAGACAGAATTCAAAGTTGTCATACCTCAATGTCTTTCCACTCGGGTCCTGACAAGTTCAGAACTTTATTGTAGTGCCATAACAAAGCACTCAAGGCCCTTCCATACTCTAGGCCGAGGCGACCAGTCACTCATTTGAACTGGTTCACCAGCTTGTGCACCTTGCAGTCAGTCCTCAGCTGAACAAAATTCACCAGCACACTCCTCTCCAGGCTCGCCTGGGAAACACATAAAACCAAGCATTTTGCATTTTCCACAGGTTCCTAGTTACACTCCCAGATTTGTGCAGGCATTTTTTGTCAGTAAATTTAAGACAGTGCTTTTTAAGACGCCCTGTAACACGCCTTGAATGTCTCAAGGAAACTCTACCGATCAATAGTCTGGGCGCCTATGAAAATGTGAACCGAACATACAGTTCAGCCTCGATATAACCAACTCGGCGAAATCGGCACTTGAAATTTGGTTATGTAGAAATTCGTCTCTCAGCATGCAAATAAAATTCCAAGAACATGTTGCGGTTGCATGCCACGCACGGAAAAATGTTTACTTACGGTTGAAGTAATAAGTCACTTTTTTTTGGGTCTTGGAGATGGAAACACTGCTGCAGTCGCCTTGCGCTGATAAATAAAAGCAACTTCAACATGATAAGGCTAGTCGTGGCCGTGAAATCAGCCCTTACGTAATGCGTCAGCGCATGGAACAGCCGAAAGCGTGTAGCATCCCTACTACCGGCGCGTACGACCACGATACAATCTTGCAGGCGCAGGGCACTTATCACGCGAGGGCGCGATGAGAGATCGTAACGGGGAGGAGGGTTCAGAAAGAGCCGCGCACGATAACGCCAGCGAAAGGCCAGCCGCACGGCGACAGCAACGAAGCAAGCGCTAGGCCTAGCCGCAGCAGACGACGCACAGACCGACCGCCGGAGGCATAGAGTTTCTTACTATTACCCACTAGAGGGGAATCTGGCGCTAGTGTCTATGGCAACCTGTTCAGCAACACTTCAACAACCATGGGAATTATGGGAAGTACAGGCTTAGGATCTGCTTCGGCTGGATTTCGTTCTTGAGACTCGCGGAGATTGTTTTCTGAGCTTTAAACAAAGTCAAAAGAAATAATTGCAATTAATATTTCCTTTTCCTCCCACATGTAACAACTGATACACGAAGTTTGCATAACTGTGAAGGTGAAGGAAAGCGAAAACAAATTTTGCCACCAGGGTATGCATGGTTCGATGATTGTGCTCTAGATGTGGAGCCACGAAGAAACTATGTTTTTTGCATCAGTGTAAGCAAATATGTGCGTTTTTCTCTGGGAAATACGTAGCACGCATTTATGGAAATAAAAAAAAAATGTTAGCTTGGGTGAAAAGTGTTGGGCTTTTAAGAGAAACACTACTTTATCGTCTCCTTCGGCGTCTGCTCCTTCCGAGCTCGGGAACCGCGAGCATCTCTTGCAGACGCTATTGAGAATTGCATGCGTTTGGTCTTTTATCACGGTTTCTGCAGACTACCGATGCAGGTGTCTCTTTCAGCGGCTAAGGTGGCAGCTGGATGCCTGTAGTTTTTTCTTTTTTTTGTTGCCGATTACTTACTGACTCAAGCGCGCCCCGCTTGTCGCGATTTGCCCGTATCCGCTATGCAGCAGCCTTTCATATCACAAGTGTGTGTGTGTTTACAATTAAAACGAATTCTTTTCACCAGCAGGTGGATCGAATTCGCCGATGCAAGCGTCTCTATGCTCTGACCACGCTGTTCCAATACACCGCCGCACCACAGCAAGTACATGAACGCGGCTTAAACGCTCACATTAGAAAGCTCGCTTTTCGCGCACGCTATCTATCGAGAGTGCACCAGACCACTAGCCAGAAAATAATGAGTGGCAAACATCACGAAACAGGCTGGCAAAATCACGTGATGTGGAAATGCGTCGCTGTATCTTTGCTACTGAGCATTGCACTAGCTTCGGCTGTAGTTGGGGCTCGTTATCTTTCTAAGTTTTTTTTTCTCCTGAGTGTGTAGCACGCCTAAAACAACCTCGCGGCAGGATACACAGCAAAACAAAATGAAAACTGCAGAAGTAAATGGCTTGTGCAGAGTTCGCAAGCCAATGTGAACCAATCCGAAGCCTGTACTTCCCATAATTCCCATGGTGGTTGAACGATCGCAGCGCGAGATGGCCCTCTAGTTTATAGCAATGTTACTAGATTAGCTGCAGTTTGAAAACTGCGAAGCGGAGCGTGTCACCCTTTCGCCTCCCGCCGCATGGTGGCGCTCGCCACACGGTCGGCCTAAAGCTCCTTGATGTTGGAAAGTAGCGCCACTCTTTGAACTATGCCGCGACACCCTTGCCGGAGCCGTCTACCTCCTTGTTTTCTCTTCCTCGTTCGTGGAGCCAGCGCATCTGCAACACTGAGTGCCTGTGGCACGCAATCAGGTGAACTTGACATCATGAAAGCGATGCACAACCTTGTTTTCGTGCGCTTCTACTTTCTCTCGCCCGCCATGCACCTTCCCAGCGGTGGTCGCCCTGCGGCTCCTAACATGCGTTTTGCAAGTGTTTCCGCCTTTCTGTAGTGGTGTGAACTTCAATTGCTGTCAAAATCTCTTGCTTCCATGCGTTTCAATGCAGCAGTAAGCCAGAGAAAGTGCTAGCACGATTCTCGATCCCCTGATGACAACTGAATGTTTTGTGCCGGAAGCAGTAGCTCCAAAACATCGGGGAAAAGCATTTCGCCCTTTGTAAGCACACAGTTCCATGTGAGTTGACTGTTAAAGTTTTCCTTAAGATGTTGGTGAAGTTGCATGGAAATTTCAGTGTATCTTGCACACCCGGGCTCTCCGTTCAGTACAGTAGAGAACGCCTATATGTTTTGTTGACTTCGTGCATTGGACAGTGTTCTCGTGCGTGCGATAGTTTTCAGATGATGTAGTTCATAAGTTAAATGCTTGTAACTCCTACTTCGTAATTGTGTGTGCGCGTGCGTGCATGTCTGTGCGTGTATATGTATGTGTGGGCTTGCGATAGTGCGTGAACGCGTCTGTATGCATGCGCGTGCCCGCACACATACAAGTGCACATGTATATGTGCATGTGTTTGTGTGTACATATCCTCGTGTCTGTGTCCACGTATGCATGTTCGCATATATAATGTATGCATATGCGTGCTTTTATTGTGTGTTGGCATATGTATGTATGCATGCAGTGTGTGTAACGTGTATCTATGTATGCATGTATCTATGTGTGAGCGCGTGTATGTATCTGCTTGTCGCATGTGTGTTGATACATAGATACATGCTTGTGCTGTATCTATGTGACTGTGGTCGTACGTGCATGTGTCGTACGTGGTGCGTGTGCATGTACTATATGCGCGTGGTCGTATGGGCTTGCATGCGTATTTCTGCGTGTTCGAAAGTGAACGCGTATTATGTGCCCGTGTCCGTGTGTGAGTGTTCGCCCATGTGTATATATTTGCATTTGTGCATCGTATGTATATGCGAGTACGTGTGTGCATGTGGTTGCATGTGCATGCGCGTGTGTGTATTCTTCAGTGTGTGTCTGTGTACGTGTGTACATGCGCCCGTGCATTCGTATGCACACCTTCGCACGTATGTGTATGCGTGCACGAATGTTCATGCGTACGTGTTCCCGCGTGTGTATATATATGTATGTGTATGTGCGCGTGTGTTGGTATGTGCGTGTGTGTTGCGTTCGCATTTCCCCACAATAAAGTATAGGCACATGCTTTCTGTATAGGCTCTTTCAAAAACACAGCATCTCTTTTGCACAGTGGCATTGCTACGAAGGCATTCGACCTGCCTGTGCCGGGAAATTCACTTTTAATAAACCATTTGTTGTTCGTTACATATTTAATACATTTAGTAGCCATTTACATGCAGCACATTCTCTTGTATATTCTACGTTTCTTGCATTGTATGCGTCACTGTACAGCTAGCCTAACGGACAACGGAGAGGCAAACCGCGCAGCCACTGGTAGGTGCTCATGTTTTTCGGTGTGCTCTTGTTCGTTTTAACCAAAACGTCCTGAAATAAAAACATTTATCACGAAGTTATAATGGAAGCATACTATTGTCACACCAGTTTTACAAGGGATAAATTCCTATTTGGCGCTTCAAAGGGCCGAATAAACAAGCGCGCACAATACCTCTCAATGCGGTCGTAACGTGCCACTGGAGGGTTCAGCGTGCTGTGCGTATTGCTCCAGCGCGGTGAGGGAACAAATCCAAGGAGGACTGAGGAGGAGAGCAGGCATGTGGAGGAGAGTGTCGCTACTTTCAAGATCAAGGGGCTTTAGGTCGGCCTGACTCCGCCGACTCGTGAATGTGTTTACCTATGCCGTTGTTGGGGTGTGTAGAGCTGTGAGCTGTGCTTAGACCGTGCTATCTCTCAAGTTGATGATCTCAGGATGTTATCAGTCGCGTGGTGCTGTTTCAAACAGAAATGCCGCATTGCTTCGTGAACAGCAGTTACGATTGAAAAGACCTGCTGAGATGCGGCGTTTTCTCTGGTTGCCTAGTGATGACGTACGTCTTCAAATGTGGCAGTGCGCTATCCCACGGCTTGAGAAGATGCTCACAAGTTCTTGTGTCGTGTGTGATATCCACTTCCAAGATAGTGACTGGTGAAGGAGTTTGTGCACACCATAAATGGCGATGTTTTCATCATTCTGCGTGACAAATGGGCTTTGAAGGACTATGCTCTACCTCGCTTGTTCCCCAACTGTCCTGCATACTTGTCTGAACCCACGCGGAAAAGCAAGCAGCCTGCACTACAGACGGCACCACTCGTCAAGCGACTCAAAAAACAAGGTGATGACCAATGTAGTAATATCGATGAGGGCGACCATACACAAGCCAGTCTGCTTGATGAGGGATGCATCTCTCCTGTTTGTGAAGCTGTCCCATCGTTGTAGAGCGATCTGCTGGGTATGGCAAACGCAGGTCAGATGATTCATGCTTGGTCTGTTGAAGCTGTTCAGGAGAGTGTCGCTGTGTACCAACTCAAACTGCATAATTCTGCATAGTTCCTAGAGTTGAGAAGGCAGTTGCAGTATCTAGCTCCCTCGATTTTTCGGTGAGTGCCAATGGGCGAGTCATGCTGTCTGACTGTACACCAACAATAAACATTTTTACGTGCAATCAATTAAAGAATTTGAGCGTTTACTTGATTATGTGGTGAAATTGAATTTCTGTGGAGGCTGTCAGTCCTATCAATTTGTACCCTCCTATAGACCTATTCCACCCGGCCTACGTCACGAAGATGCGGTGGCGCTGTCGTCGGGAGTTTTGGTTTCGCATGGTAGGCATCCGCCGGCACGCCTACCGTAGCAGCCGTTGCGTTTTCGCTGGTGCGGGCGCTGCTCACCGCCGTGCAATGAAGAAAAAAGTGTTCACCGATGACCTGCGCCGTGGGTTGGTTGCTCAGCAACGCACAAGATATGTGCGATAGGTTTTTATCGGTTTCCTGCTTATGTCTGTCTTAAGGAAAGGGACGAACCTGTAATGCCGGCTGTTTGGCGCATCGGTTATGCGCCAAACATTTTCGTCACGACTAAGCATATGGGTAATTATTTGGCACTAGTGCGCCTTGTTTCATTTGAGAGAAATAGCATTGTCACAAGTTTGTCAAGTGTAATGCTCGACACCAAATTTCTTGGCATAAACAAAGTGCAGACACAGAGCGATGACGCTTACCGTAAAGCGCCCACGACGTTAGCTTAGCTCGATGTGTAGAAGTAATCGCGGGCGCCGTGTATTATTGAAGTGGGGAAGCTATACATAAGTCATACGAATTTCAATCACTCAAATGAAACAAATATATAAGAGCTTAATTCACGTAGCCGTGAGCGAAAGGCCGATTACAGCGACGCTTTTGCAAATTGCTTGTGGCTGCGATAGCATACACACGAGAAGTGTCTTTGGCAATGCTGTAGTGGTTACGATGCGCTCTAAATTTTTTTTTTTCGATTGTCAGACTGCTTGAATGAAATACATGCTTGAAATTTGCCGCGGTGTTACAGGACTTCATGCCTTCACGATCGGAATTGAGCGTATACGGGCAGAGCCGAAAGCCGCGGTTATGCGCCTTGCTGGCAGTTATTTGAAAGCCTTGTCCTTGGCACGTTATTGCTTTTTCTGTGTGCGTGCGTTATCACAGCCGTATTTACATAGGTTCTAGCGTCACCAATATCGCATGCTTGAGTACCTATTCCGTTACATTTGTTTTTGTGAAAGGATTTCGTGTAGGGATATTAGACGCTTTAGTCCGAAACAGTATTTTAGCTGGGGCATCTTCAAGTCGTATTTAAACAAGTCTCACTGTTGCAAGTGGTTCATCCTTGTGCTAGTTACCGAATTAAAGCATACCCATGAAGTGATGCCGACATGATAGCTCGCGATCGTTCGCATCATGTGCCTTTCAATCAATTTCTCACATCTTGTCATAGCTGGGCGTCGGCACATTCTTTTCTACATTCATCGAATGCTTCCTGCAGAGCTAACGCGACTTCATCTCACGCGGCAGCCCCTCGCAAACTGTTGTAAACACGCCGCCGGCGCTCCGACGCCCCGTGCTCGGCTCGAGGTAGCTTTCGCACACGCTTCGCTGGCCGCGGTGGCGCGACCGTGCAGGGCCGGGGCAAGCGGTGGGCGGGGCCTCCGCGCCGCGACGTCGACACAAGCCCTGGTTATATCGCCGGTGCCTACCACTGTTTACCAACATGGAATAGGTCTATACCGATGAGCTCGGTGGCTACCAAGGGTGGCAATACGTAGCGAAGGAGAATGTGCACAACACCCTGCTTAATGTTTCTTGAGCGCATGACACTAGGCAAGATGTTTTTGAATCGCACGAAGAAACAAAAACGCAGAAAATTTAGGCAGAAGAGCACTCAGGTGAGAGTGCTACGACGCAAGGCTATCCGTGCTACTTTGGAAAGGGAAAAGGCAAAGCAGGACATCCACCACATGAAGGAACAGATGCGCATGCTGTCAGATTATAATATGACAGCGTGCGGAAGTATTTCAAGCACTTAATGAATCTTCTATAAAAGATTGATCAAGCACTTGAAATACTTCCAAAAAAAGCAGCAACCTCTGTTCAAAACTACCTTCACGGCAGCGAAACCAAGTCTGTCATGGGCAATCAATTTTTATTAGGCATACAGAAAAATGAAGAAACCGCGCAGACACTGGTGTAACAAACGAGATCAGATAACTTTGTGCTGGGCAGTTTCACTGCGCTTGTGCATTTCAAATCAAACACCACGTCAGCCTGGTGGTTTACGAATCGCTCTGTCGTAGCTGTGTGGTCGTAATGCACTTATTCGCCATTCTCGAGACCAATATTTCTACATTACCACTTAAAAGTAAATTCTCATGCCTCAAAGCAAACGTACTGCAAAGCATTCGGCGGGCGGCCGCTGAGACAGGCCACCGCGCAAGAGGAGACGGAAAGGGGACACATTTTCGCGTGCGGCTTGGGCGGAGCTTGCAACCTGAAGCTGATCTAGTAACGTTGGTTTATAGTATGAAACTCTATGGCCGGAGGTGAACGGCTTGTCATCGCGCGCAGCAGCAAATGGCAGTCGCGCGCTTAGCTCAATCGTGGCTTTGCTTCGGAGATGCGGGAAGCTCGAAAACCCCCCGAATCAGACTTTGACTACGCCACCACCGCTCCTGCTGAAGGTGGAAGAAAGAAGCACAGGAATTTACGAACAAAACAAAACCAAAACGGCACCCGTAGGTTGAATGGCGCGAAAACGGTGCTCGCTCGAAGTAGTGATGTTTCGGCGCAGAGGCTGCCACTGCTTGCTTATACGTGATTTGAGGTAATTTTACGATGACTTGGGTGCTGATAATTACAGAATACGTAGTTTATTATACATTGAGTGAAAATATGCGGCTTTCAAAAAATCGCGTTTTCCGCGATTTATCGACTTTCAAGGGCCGCGTCCTGCTTTAAGTTTGTGGCACAGCTCCGTTAGCTTTGAGGTTAGCTTTGAGCCATCAACGAAATTTCGTTACATTGAAAGTCCGGTGAAATTTACTTTGTTATATGGAGGCTAAATATACATGGTGTTCTATAGGCGCGAAGTTAGAGAAACTAAACTACTTCGTAACATCAGGGATTTCGTTAAGATGAAGTTCGTTACATTGAGGTATGCAGCTGGGAGTTAGCAAATCTGTTTTGACTACAGCTGCAAACCACCTGGTCTTCTCTCATCAAATTGTGCAACCGGGAGAATAGACTACACACTTTGGCAGTGAACTAGCATCTGCGGATTTGTTCAATTGTTCATTGTGAGTTCCCATAATTAAACAATATTTATCTCTCTATTTCCAGAAACACCAAAGCAAATGCATTCACTTTTGTAACTGCGGTCTCAATCAACAGTTTTTGGCTTATTGTATCATTTTTTTCCTATGTTCATAAGAGGCGGCACCTCAGTTAGTTCTCTCATACCGAACTTATGACAGCACTCAGCGATTCATATTGCTGCTTCTAAAACCACTGGTATGCTTGCACTTGCACACTTCTTGCCCAGGCCTGGCCATTCTGACAAATGCTATTGCACGCTGGTTCAGGACTCTCCATATAGGCAGTGATGAGTTGAAACAATCTCGTGGTGACCATCAATGTTCACTGTGAATTGTTTCTCACTGCGGTTGAGAACCTTGTATGGCCTATCATACGGCAGTTGCAGGGGCGGGACAGAGCACATAATCTGAAGTGAGGGCGCAAAAACGATGTCGAAGAGAGAACACACACAGGGTGCCACTTCCAACAATGTCTAATCAGAAATAACTGCACTAGTTTCTCAGTGCGCATTCACGTTCAGGTAAAGAGTTCTTCATGTGATAGTGATATTGAGGCAACACTTACACACTTATCACCTGCCTCGATGGTCCTTTTGGCCTCAATGATTAAATGAACCCATTTACCATGGCTTCTGGCAATCACAGCACAGGTGTAGAAGTCTGGTTTATATTTGCAGTCTCTACAATGAACTGCCAAGTGGCCCTCTCTTCCATTGTTGACTTCGTCTGTTGTCGTTTTCGCGCCCTCACTTCAGATCATGCTTAACCAACGCACCCAACTATCCGTCCTAACAAGATGGATAGTTGGGAGCAGTCCCGGGAGCAGTGTCTTTTGTAGCAGGCATGGAGCATCCAGAAAGACGTTTTCGAGCAAGTTTGAAGCAGTCAGAAAGGCCATTGGATGGTGCCATTTAGAAAACACTAAGCTAAACTGTGAAAGAGCCTTATTCAACTATGCACGTTCGTTCGTGTTATCCTTTTTTTCTATGTCATAATATAATTTGTCTATCAATGACCACGTTCGTTCCAGGTAATATACTGCCTGGAGAACTATGGGCCCATCCTGGAAGTTTCCTTGTTAAAGCTCTCCAGAACTGTAAAATAACCATGATGTTACGTTATTTTCATACATCTACAGTATAGGTTATCCACTACAATCGACTCTCGCTACAACAAAATTAACAGTGCGCGCAAAAAATTTTGTGGAAGCGAAAATTTCGTTGTCGTGAAACTGGAAAGATATAACTGACCTGAGCTAATAGAACAAAGAAACTTATGCCTCAATCTTACGTGGGGCATCACGGCGTATTCGAAGGGTTCGGAAACCATGAGTACTGAAACCATACCTGCCGAATTTGCAGAAAGGGAATCCGGGAGATTTGCTCGATTCTACCATGCCCTCGATTGTAACACGCACCCGTTTCCCGCGATTTCGACTTCGTAGACATATTTTTATTTTATGAAATGTGCAAGATGTTCGGGATCGTGTTTACTGCACAGAAAATCGAATTTCTGAGCAAGGAATTGCATCGTCAAATTTTATTGAAGCGAAATGGCACAAAAACAGTGTTTGCTGTGGTGAGAATACTTATGCATTGACTCCTATGAACTGCTGGCAGGGAACCGAGGATTTTTCATTGTATCAGAAATTTCGTTGAAGTGGCGTTCATTGTAGCGGGGTTCAATTGCATATGAGGTAATCTACAGTGCATAAGAACCTACTCGAAACTAGAAACATAGTTCTTCTGCTGTATCTGGAGGTTTACAGCACGCGAAGTGAACTCTTTACCTTCGGTACCAGCAAGTGAACCGCATTATCGCTGTTCAATGGCAAAAGCTCATGCGTAAGAGGGGTCAGATAAGAGGCCTCAATACGTGTCCTACAAACGGCAGTGTTTAAGCGAACCCACGACAGCATTTGGCATTTCTTCACTGCTTATAGTGCCTGTGAAGCTAAACATAGTTTTGTGTCTGCCCATCAGAAGGTTGCGAGAGTCGACGAACGTACATCGCACCACATAACGAGGTCCTGTTAGAAGGCATAAGTAATGTACGACAGTTGTTCACTGTCCACACATCATCATCATCATCAGCCTGTTTAGGTCCACTGCAGGACGAAGGCCTCTCCCAACGATTTCCAATCCACCCTATCCTGAGCGAGTTGGTTCCACTTTATGCCCGCAAACTTTTAATTTCGTCGCTCCATCTAACCTTTTGCTTACCTCTGTTGCGTTTTCCCTCTCGTGGTATCCATTCCGTCGCTCTTACTGTCCACCTATTATCCTTCCTCCTCATGACATGTCCTGCCCAGGTCCGCTTCTTTCTTTTAATTGATAAGATAATATCGGCTACTCCTGTCTGTTCTCTGAACCATTCCGCTCGTTTTTTATCTCTTAGCGTTACCCCTATCATTTTTCTTTCCATTGCACGTTGCGTGCTCCTTAGTTTCATCTCTAGTTCTTTTGTTATTCTCCATGTTTCTGCACCGTACGTTAGTACTGGGAGAATGCAGTGATTGAATACTTTTCGCTTTAATGAGAGCGGTAAGTTTCCGGTCATGATTTCGTAATGCCTTCCGAATGCGCTCCAGCCCAGCCTTATTCTACGGAGAATTTCGTTTTCCTGGGTAGGAGTTCCTGATATTAACTGTCCCAGATATACATATTCATTTACACATTGTAAGGGTTCATTGTTGATTTTAAATTGCTGTTCCTTAGCTAAGCTATTGAACATAACTATGGTCTTTTGCCTATTCATTTTAATCCAATTTTAATGCTTTCCCTGTTTAGGTCATCAATCATGTTTTGTAATTCGTCACCATCATTGCTAAAGAGCGCAATGTCGTCTGCAAATCTTAAATTGTTTAGATATTCTCCGTCTATTCGAATGCCCTTTTTTTCCCAGTCTATACGTTTAAAGACTTCCTCTAAACATGTAGTGAATAGCATCGGGGATATTGTATCTCCCTGTCTCACACCTCTCCTGATCGGGATTTCTCTGCTTCTCTCATGTAGGAGTAGTGTGGCTGTGCAATCCTTGTATATGTTGTTTATGGTTTTCACGTATATGCCAGGTACCCCTTGTCAACGTAGAGCTTCTAGAACTGCTTGTATTTCTATGGAGTCAAATGCTTTCTCGTAGTCGATAAACGCCATGTAAAGAGGTTTGTTATATTCCGCATACTTCTCAATTACTAGGTTGATAGCGTGGCTGTGGTCCATTGCGGAGTAAACTTTCCTAAAACCAGCTTGTTCTCTCGGTTGGTTAAAGTCGAGTGTTTCTCTTATCCTCGTAGAAATTACCTTTGTAAATAGCTTGTATATTACTGGGAGTAGGCTGATTGGTCTGTAATTCTTTAAGTCCTTTATGTCACCTTTCTTGTGGATAAGGATTATATTAGCATTTTTCCAGCTGCGCGGTACGCTGCATGTCTTGATACATTTCGTGAAGAGCGATGCAAGTTTTTCGAGTACAATATCTCCTCCGTCTTTGATCAAGTCGGCTGTTATACCATCTTCACCAGCTGCTTTACCGCGGGACATGCCTTTGACAGCTTTTTTGACTTCGTCAGCGGTTATACATGGAATTTCGGTGTTCTCCTCTGGTTCTATTTCTGTTAAGGTTGTATGGTCTCTCTGAGAGCTGTACAGTTCCGAGTAAAAATCTTCTACTACCTTTACTATTTCGGTGAAACTGTTGATAACGTTACCTTGTTTATCTTTAGCGCATGCATTTTGTTTTGTCCTAAGTGCAGTTTCTTTTTGACTGATTTATTGCTGGTGCCTTTTTCTACTGTTTTCTCTATTTCTCTCATGTTAAAGTTTCTTACATCTCTTTGCCTGGCTTTACTGATCAATTTTGATAGTTCTGCGAATTCTATATTATCTTTTGATGAAGTTACTTTCATTTGTTGGCATTTTTTTATTAAGTCCTTGGTAGATTGGGACAGCTTACTTTTTGCTTGCTTTGTTGTTTTACCCCCAACTTCTATCGCGGTTTCAAGGATTGTTTTCGTTATGGTTTTGTTTATTTGTTCTAAATCATCACCGTTTTCGTCTAAGGCCTCGAACTTGTTGCTTAGGGCGACTTTAAATTCTTCGTCCTTCGCTGTGATTACCTGTACATTACATTTCTTTCTAGTAAATAATTTAGTTCTTGTTTTCTTTAGGTTAAGTACAATCTTTGCCCTTACTAGTCTGTGATTGCTGCATTTTATCTTCCCCACTACCTCTGTGTCTTGAATTATACCTGGTTGTTCGCACATTATGAAGTCAATTTCGTTCTTTGTTTTCTAGTTAGGGCTTTTCCACGCCCACTTCCTATTCCTGCGTTTTTTAAAAATAAATCCACGCATATCCACGGAGTGAATGATGATGAAGCTCAGGAGGTTCATCAGTACGTGTGCACTGAAACCACTGCAGCCAAAATCGCAGTTGCACTGATTATGAATGGCTGCGACACAGCTCTGAAAGCATGCGCATGGCCAGTACACACAATGCCCAAACAGAGGTTTTCCCATTTGCAGGTTTTAGAAACCACGGCCACTACACGCAATCATCTGTGGCCACTGCCAAACTCTGAATGTATATGTATGTGCACAACATGCAGTGAGTCGAAGCAATGCAGCTTTCCGTAAACGCTGCGGCAAAAACTGTACTGTTTATAAAAGTACGTGCGCGGGCAGCGCATGAAGGGGAAACAAAACTTTGGGTTGCTGCCCTCTGTAGACGAGAACACATCTGCCATTGTCGTGACCATTGGTGTCAAAGACTATGCACTCCGACACTACGTGGACAAATGCAGCTGTAGAAGCCAGTAAAGGAATAAAAAGGCACGAAACATTCCAATGAAATTTCATGCCCTTCACTGACAACTATGGCAGCGCAGGCTGCCATAGTTGTCAGTGAAGGGCTTTGATATGAAAGTTTGTTGGAATGTTGTGTCAGTGAAGGGCCACCCTTACCAGTTGGTCGTCCCGACAAACATCTTTTAGGTTTTCCGGTGCCACCACCAGCAGGTTGCAGAGGGCATGCAGCACATCAAACATCTTATCCAAAGCAGGGATCTTGAACTGTTTGGCACACTTCCGATACTCGTTGTGATCGCAGATGAGGATCATGCCGCCTGCAGCGATGGGAATGGCCAGGAGCACTTTGGGGCACATTTTGTAGCATAAGAAACGGCAATTTGTAGCAGCAGTCCTCAGTTTTACAGCATGTTTCCAAGACGAAAAAGTCAGAACAAGAGTGTCTATTTCTGTTATTACAGATGTAGTACGAATTTAAACTTGACTCGAATGAATAAGGAGAGTGGTTTCACATTAAAGGCACACCAAAATGAAAACATGAGTGCACCATAGTGCTTCTTGAAAAGAATCAAATGGTAAGACAACAAAGGAAGACACAAAACCACCTGGCTTGAAGGCAGTCATGCTGACAATGCTTTGATTTAGCAAAACGTTTTCTTGGGCTAGTTGGTTCATGACTTCTTGAAAAATTGTAGCGCAAATGAGCACATGGACAGACAAAGAGCACAGGCCCATCCTGTGCTCTTTGTCGGTCCGTGTGTTCCTTTGCGCTACAGTTTTTCAAGAAGGCTTTGATATGTGGTGTTCAGGCAGCAGAAAAATAATTGTCAGCACAATTGAGCTTGCTGTCAGAAAAATAAAATATTTAGACTTAAAATAGTGGAGTGCCTTTATAATTTTAGGCATATGCAACACCACACATCTAACCTAGATATAAAGAAGGACGTTTATCCATGCCTTCAATAAATTGCACATATCTAAATTTATTGCCTATTCAAACAAACAGAAATTACTGCATGTACCACTCAACTGATGGTTAAGCTACAGTAAGTCATGTTGTTAGATCAGTCAGTCCACAAATTCCATAAATTGTTTAAAACTGCTTGAACAAGATGAGGCATGAACAGAAACACAGATGGCCACATTAAGAGCCTCCTGCACTCTGTTAGGGTAGCGTGGCACGGCAAACTTTCAGCGGTGACTGCATGAAGCTCGAACCGGGTTGACCAACAAAGAGGACCAGCAGGGAAGACGAGGCATACAAACAACAAACATTTAATGCATCGCTACGGGTGAGCAAGGTGTTCAGTACAAACGTGTGTGCAGCAGCGCACTGCCTACCACTGGGCGTCCTCTCTCCCCATTTATACTCCTTTCGTGAAATCCACACTTGTCGGAACACAGGAGGAGGAGAGAAGGGCTCACGCCTACGGCACATACAGCACGACGAGCAAGTTTTAACACGCTGGCTCAGTGGCTGGGCTCCACAGACAATATCCTCATTCAGACTGTCTCAAATGCAGTTGCTCATTTCAGTTGTAGCAACCCAGATACACCCGTGGCCTTGCTGCTTCGTTGGCGTTGTTTTGTGTGTGATATTATGTGTTATTGCTTACTGTCTTGCTATTTTGAAGACCCTCATAAGTTGCTCGCCTTCACGAAATTACAAGTCAGTTGCAAGTTTGCTTTGTGGGTCTGTCTGTGTTACTGCTCATGTCTTTGCACAGTTTAAACATCCTGCTGCACACACATTTTTAAAACAAGTTATGGATGTTATGGAGCCAGCTGGAGCACATCGCACTTCCTGCACAGCAGCTGCTCCATAATTCGACAGAGTCGTTTGGGTTGTCTGCAATAAAACCAATTCACCAATGCACAATGCTGAGTGCCACACAGTGTATTGCTTGATTTTTTGGACATAATGCATGCGTCATGTGAAAAGATAGGAAATAAAGTGGACATGCTGCAATATAGGTTGGTTTCTCTGCTTTCATGATGGTAATGCCAGCAATATGAGGGCAGGCAGCTCTCAAATGGAGCACTTAGAAACTACATGCAGTAGTAACAAATATGGAGCACAGCAAAAATGCAATTGCCCAAGCGCACACAATTATGGATGACAGTGCTGACAGGCCTTTATATTGATTTATGCACCATTTCACAGTGGATTTGATCATCTCAGAGGGCTCTGAGAAAGGACACAGAAAACACGACATCCCTCTTCACATAAGAGTGGTGACAACCGCTTTCTGGCGCTGACTACAATTTGTCTTCCTCGTAGCCTCCGAGGTTATAGGGGATGGCTTTTGTCCTTTCATGCGATATAGAAGACCAAGTTTTGGAGCTGCCTTATTTGTAGCGGGGATGCAGCAACATTAACGAAATGTAGCATAGTGGAGCAAACATAGTGGCATTGCTGTCACTGCAACTGCCTCATCAAAAATCACTAGGTTAAAATGAAATCAGCTGTTCAGCTTGGCTGCCTGAAGGGTTCAATAAAATAGCGCCCACTTCAACAAAGGAGCATGTCACCGAGTGAAGAACTCAGCCCCGCATCCAGCCATGCAAAGACTGCAGTGCGTAGGTCATCAAGAACCGTACCACAGCCAATGCTATAAGGTGGCCCCCAAAATGCCTGTCTAGTGTTGTGGAGAATTTTCGCAGAGGGGTTATCACTGTTGCCAGCAAGCGATGCAAGAAGGAAAGTCATAGAAGTGGCAGACAACTCCCTGAAGCCAGCTGCGATGCAAGCCATTGACAAGACAGAAATTTCCATAATGCACAAAGCTTCTACCGCCTATGGTACTTACCAACAGTACTGTACTGAAATGTCTGGATATGCTCGTAGATTGCTCTGTGGAACCTGATGCCCAACTCCAAAAGCACAGCATCCACATTAGTACCATCAAGAGAGTCCCTAAGCTTTTCAATACACTTGGTCACATACTTGACAACCTTTTGAGCAACCTGCAAGAGTGGCAGAACAACCAGCAGATGTGGGTCAATTTGCAAGACTCATGTGTAAAGTCACTATGGTGCATTAACATGACTACTGCTATTGCAGTATAACCTCTTTATTTCGAATAGTGTCACACTGTGAAAATACATATTATAACCTGGTGGACTCAACAGCCGGAAAAAGGATGTTAATGTTGGGAAACCAGTGGAAAAATTTTTTTGCTCAGCTCTGCACTGCTTCTATTAGCCAGTTATAAGGCACCCGGTGCAGAGGAACGCTAGAAGTGCATAATTTCATAAACTGAACCTAGAAAACAACCATAACTCTATAATATGCACTATATGCTTTATCTGTCATTATCACCTTTGCACCACATAACGAGATATAAAACTGACTTGTTTTCCATACGCTTTTCAACTGGCCTGAAGTTCAGTTAGTGCTAGTACATGCACCATACAATGTAAAGGTGCCCTCTTGTTTTACTAATAACTGCAGCAGTTTTACATGCCAAAGGCATAATATGAGGCCCACCGTAGTGGAGGCACACTGTAGTGAAATTTCAACCACTTGGGCTGCTTTAGCATGCCCTGTAAACACACAGCATGTGGGACTCATCGAAAATGCAACCGCAGTGGCGGGGACTGAAGCACCGTGACACTCTTTTTACTTTACAGCGCAAGTAGTTATGAGTTCATTTTAATTGCCGATTTCAGAGATGGTGGTGTCGCCGCCACCACCAGTGTCGGAGTTGTCGCTGTTTTAGCTCACCGTCAAGCCGGTCATGATGGAGTTGTTGCTTACGCCAGCAGGCTCCTTTCCCCAGCTAAGCGTAATTACTCTATTACCAAGTGCGACTGTCTTGCGCTCCTATGGGCAGTCAGTAAATTCCGCCCTTATTTATATGGACGGCCTTTCACCGTTATCACCGACCATTGTGCCCTATGCTGGCTGTCAACGCTTAAGGATCCGACAAGCCGCCTGGGTCGCTGGGCTCTACGTCTTCAGGAATTTACGTACACTGTAGTATACGAGTCCGGCCGACACCAACTGCCTGTCCCGCTACCCCATCGACGCACCAAATACTGCAGTGGATGATGCATCAACTTGCATTTTTGTCACGAGTAAAAGAGGCCGATGCACGGGCCATACGGCATAAAGGAGCAATAAGGCGAGATGCGCGAAGAAGCACGCGCCATAGACACAGTCCATGCACATAATTGGTGGACAAAGGCAGGCTTGTGGTGCGCGACCCGAGCAGCGATCGGTGTTGGAAAAGGTTGAGCTGGCATTTTCTGCGTGGCACCGGTTGACGAAGGTTGTCCTGCCAGCTACGGACTGGTGACGAGGAGACGAGGGCTCGGGGCTTCGGGGCGGCCGTTGACCAGGCCTACGGTCGAGCGTGAACATCAGAGTGGCAGCAGCCGAACTGCAGCAGTTCCCTGTATACCCGCAGTGCTCCACCTTCGCCGGCAGAACGGGGCAACGAGCAGAGCAATCACAGCAGAGGGCCAGGTCACTTCAGAGACCAGGAATCACTTCAAAGGAGAGGCCGAGGCTGCGGCTAGGCACCGGCAGGGAGCCGGTGACAGCCACGTCATCTGGGAAGGAAGGCGGCAGAGACTGACGGAATCTGCATGAGCGGCGGCTACCACAAGTGCCATTTGTCGACGACGGCTACGTGGACGCGACACCGCCGAAAGGACTCTGTTTCCGAACTCGCATCACACCCAATTTAAGAGCGTCCGATTTGAGTTTTGAGCAGCTACTGCGAACGTAAACGCTAAGCCCATTGTTGGCGGACTCCTGTTGGAACTGCGCCCAACGCGGAAAAACTGTAGATTTACAAGTTTGTCTATTTGGCTTGTTCACTTTACTCTTTTTTCCTTTTTGAGTGTGAATTGTTCGTTTGCCAGTGTTGTACATGTCTCGGTGTTCTCCTGCATAAAGTTAACGCTTGTTCTGTCAACGCCACCAGCGTCTCTCTCTCAACCCATCGGAGCAAGTGCTCCCAAGATCTCCCCCTCACACTCGTGACAATTTTCTCGCTCTCCACTTTCACCAACATGGCTGACGAGAAGCGGCGTGACACGGCTCTACAAGATATCACCAGCCGCCTGCATTCTGCCTCGCCAGACAGTTGACTTTGCACGTTCGTTATTGTAGACAGCATCTTATATCGCCGGAACATGCCACCCATGGGACCGGAACTATTACTTGTAATTCCCACTCATCTTTGCTCCACCGTACTCCAGCAACTCCATGACATTCCCACAGCTGGCCACCTTGGTGTTTCCAGGACCTATGACCGTGTATGAAGACGTTTTTTTCTGGCCCGGCCTCTACTGCTGTGTGCGCCATTACGTCACTTCCTGCAAGTCGTGCCAATACTGAAAAAAGCCTGCTGTATACCCTGCCAGGCTCTCTCTCTCAGTCCATAGATATACCAGCTGAGCTATTTTTCTTCGTTGGTCTCGACCTTCTCGGTCCATTCCCTCTAGTCATCACAGGAAATGGATGGATTGCTGTTGCTATCGATTATTCGACCCATTACGCCATCACGAGGCCTCTCCTGACCAGTTATGCTACGGACATCATTGACTTTTTAATTCAGGACGTCATTTTACATCAAGGGCCTCCTCGTCACCTTCTCACGAACCGAGGTTGTTACCTCCTGTGAAAGGTCATCGATGAGTTACTTCGCTCTTGCGCCACAAAACACAAGCTTACTACGGCCTACCATCCCCAAACGAACAGGCTCACTGAATATTTGAGCCGCACCATCACTGATATACTCGCTACGTGTGTTTCAAACGATCACCGCGACTGGGACGCTGCACTTCCCTTTGTGACATTCGCTTATATCATGTCTCGCAATGACACAGCTGGCTATTCCCCCTTTTATCTCCTCTATGGCTGAGAACCCACCTTGCCTTTCGACACGCTCTTTCCAATCCCTTCCCAGCTCTCCACTGAGTATGTCCATCACACTGTCACTGCAGCAGATGCAGCGTGCCAGATAGCCCATCGCCGCCTTTCCGAATCACAGCGGCGCCAGAAGCATTGCTACGACAACTGCCACCGGGATGCCCACTTTCAAACAGGTGACCTGGTCCTCCTGTGGTCTCCTCCTCCGCATGTTGGCTTCTCTGCAAAGCTGCTCTCGCAATGCTCCGATCCTTACCGTGCCCTCCGAAAAGTAGTAGATGTGTTTTATGAAATCGTGCCGCTAGACCCTACCACGTCTTCTGCATCTTTCTACATCGCCCACGTTGCATGCCTGAAACCGTACCTCTCCCCCACCTCATTTTGACAAGTGCCGGGATGGCTCTTTCGCTGCCGGAGGTTGATGTTGCCTTGTTATAACAAGGAAGGTATCTGTGGGGAAGTTGGTGAAGTGGTGCTTCGAACAACCACCATATTGGCTGCTTGGCTATTCTTCTTCTGTAAATACTTTGTAAATATATTCGTAACAATATCGGCTTCAATCATGATCAGTCGCAACTCGCTCTTTATCAAAAAGAACAATATTGTTGAATGGAAGAATCGCAAAAAATAGCGCTGGTTGCTACCTCTATGACGTCAAATACTACAGGGCACTAGAGTGGAAGATGTTCCTCGATGAGACAGGTGGAGGCGCGACACCTTTGATCCCGCAACCTCCAGCAGAAACCTGACTGCTACGCTACCATGGCCCAATTCTTTAATATTAATGATAAATAAATAAAATAGAAAAGAAAAGCAATGCCCTGTACACATACTGGGGCCTAAAGTAATTGGGCAGCTAGCCTTGACAGGCCATATGGTCAAACAGCATGAAATTCGCATGCACAGCCCGCATGCCAATGCACCTTCACGTGGTTGCATTGCTTAACTTGTCGTCTGGGCCAAGCCTCACTGCAAAAGACAGCACAAACATTATTTGGTTGGTGCAGCCTTAAATACTCACTTGGGCACCTGTAATTGAGCTTGAGGAAATGTAGCTGCAGCAGTGGTGAAATGTAAAGCGTTCCATGCCTCCACAAGTCAGTAAATACGAACAAGCAACAATCAAAACAAACAGTGAACTGAATTCAAATTCAATTTAATGCTTTATTTGTCGTACAACGAAAGAAAGGAGCTGTTATGAAAAACTACTGTAATGATAGCTTTTTTTTTTCACACCACATAAAAGATGCTACCAATACCAATACGGTAAAAACTCGTTAACTCTACCCCTGTTAATATGGAATTTCGGTTATTTTGGCTCAAGTGTCTGGTCTCATTCAAAATGTGCATTGTTCTATGACTAAAACTCATTAATTCTGACAGATTCCACCATTCCTCACTTAATTTGAACTCTCGACCGAGGTCGGGTCGCGACAGCAAAGCAACAGTGGATTCCGTTGTGGCCGTGCTTTGGATCTGAAATCATAGGCACACCTAAACAAATTCAAGATCAGATCATGGCCTCCGAGATTTATAACAAGGTACGAATTAAGGGGACACAATCTCTCCACTGTTATTCTCACCATGTTTACAAGAAGTATTTAGAACATTGGATTGGGAACAGGTGGGTGTAAGGGTTAATGGGAAATACCTTAGTAACCTCCGATTTTCTGATGACACTGCCTTGCTAAGTAACTTGGGAGATGAATTACAAAGCATGATTACTGACCTTAACAAGCAAAGTATAACAGTGGGCCTGAAAATTAATATGCAGAAAACTAAAGTAATGTTCAATAGCCTTGGGCGAATACAGCGATTTCAGGGGAGACGCTCCTCGAAAAAACTTTTTTATTTCTAGTAATAGAGACTTGAAAATTTTGTTAATAGTACAGTTTTTTATGCAGATTTCAAATATGCAATCATTTTTTTGTGTAGCTGCTATAGTTACTGAGTTATGCCATAGACAATAGCAAAAAGTTACATTTTTTGTGGGCACTCTTTTATGTACTCAACACTTCGCCTCCATCGAAATGCAGCCGCCGCGGCCGAGATTCGATCCCGCGACCTTCGGATCTGCAGCCGAGTGACAACCACTAGACCACCGTGGCGGGGCTTCGCTTAATGAAGGGCATGTTCTCTGCTACAGAGGACTGCCAGAGAAGCGCGAATATGGCGAGGTATTCCTTATACACAAAGACATGGCAGGTAACATTGAAGAATTCTATAGCGTCAATGATAGGGTAGCAGGTATCGTGATAAAATTAAATAGGCGATACAAACTAAAACTAATACAATGTTACGCACCAACGACCAGCCACAATGACGAGGTTGTAGAACAGTTTTATGAGGATGTAGAAACAGCAATAAACAAGGTACACACCCAATATACAACTGTTATGGGGGACTTCAATGCGAAAATAGGAAAGAAACTACGAGGAGGAGAACAGGCGGTTGGGAGCTACGGTGAAGGTGATAGGAATAGCAGAGGAGAGATGCTAGTGGAATTCGCAGAACGAAATCACCTCTGTGTTATGAATACTTTCTTTAAGAAATGTAAGAACAAAAAGTGGACATGGAAACGCCCCAACGGAGAAATGAAAAATGAAATAGATTTCATAATGTGCAGTGATCCAGGTATAGTACAAGGCACGGAAGTGGTTAATAAGGTCAGAATTAGTGACCACAGACTAGTAAGGGCGAAGATAACCCTCAATCTAAAGCGGACAAGGACAAAGTTAATGATGCGGAAGCAGGCCAACCTCGATGCTGTCAGGGCAAAAACAGAAGAATTTAGAATTGCACTTAAAAACAAGTATGAGGCTCTAGGACAGGAAGAAAATGAGGATATGGAGAACATCAATGAAGACATTACTAAGCTGATCACCAAAGCAGCTATCGAAGTAGGGGGCAAAGCACTAAGACAAGATGTAAATAAGCTCTCTGAATCTACTAAAAATTTACTCAAACAACACCAACAGATGAGAATAACTAACTCAAGAGATAGGGTAGAAATTGCCGAGCTGTCCAAGCTCATCAATAAAAGTAGAGTCAGGGACATACGTAAGCATAACGTGAAAGAAATAGAAGCAGCCATCCAAAAAGGAGTCAGCATCAAAACAACTAAAGGAGGCTTTGTGAGGGGAAGAACAATGCATGCAGTGAAAGATAGGCAGGGCAACACCTTCACTAACTTTAGGGATATAGCCAAAGTGGCCAAGGTCTTTTACTCTGAACTACACAGCTCAAATATGCGTCTCCCCCCCGTGAGGGTAATAAATGTCGATCAGGACACCGAAATTCCATGCGTCACTACAGACGAGGTTAGAAAAGCAATTCAGGGCATGTCCCGCGGAAAAGCGGCTGGAGAAGGCTGCATAACCGCTGACTCGATCAAAGAAGGAGGAGACTTCCTAACTAGAAAGCTCGCGACACTATACAGACAATGCCTCAAAACTTCAAATGTACCAGTAAGCTGGAAAACCGCAAATATTCTACTATTACATAAGAAGGGAGATGTTAAAGACTTGAGGAACTACAGGCCGATCAGTCTACTCTCAGCACTTACGCACATTACAAAATTTTCACAAAGGTTATCTCAAACAGAATAAGGGCACACTTGAATTTAATCAATCAGGAAAGGATACCCCACCATCGACCAACTTCACGTGATCGATCAAGTAATCGAGAAGTCCGCGGAATACAACAAACCCCACTATATGGCTTTCATAGACTACGAAAAGGCTTTAGACTCGGCAGAGATACCAGCAGTTCTGGAGGCATTACGCCGACAAGGAATATGCGCTGGCTACATAAACACAATAGCCAACATCTATAAAGATTCTACCGCCACCCTACTCCTCCTGAAGAAAGCAGGAAAAATCTTAATACAGAAAGGTGTCAGACAAAGAAATACAATTTCCCCAATGCTGTTTACTGCATGTTTGGAAGAAATCTTCAAAAGACTAGACTGGGACGACACAGGGCTAAGGATTAACGGCGCATATCTGAGTAACTTACGATTTGCAGACGACATAGTACTCTTTAGCAATGATGGCAACAATCTGCAAAAGATGATTGAAGACTTAGGCCAAGAAAGCTCTAAGGTAGGATTAAGGATGAACATGCAGAAGACGAAGATAATGCTAAGTGACATGGCGAAAAAGCGTGGCTTCTCGATCGGAAACCACACATTAGAAGTCGTAGAAGAATACCTGTATCTAGGACACCTACTGACAGGAGAACACGTCCATATAAAAGAAATCCACCGTAGAGACATTCCCAACTCACGGGAGACATTCCCAACTCATGAAAGGAAATCTACCATTATCACTCAAGCGGAAACTATATAACTACTGCATTTTGCCAGCACTGACATACGGGGCAGAAACTTAGAGAATTACGAAGAAGCTCGAGAGGAAGTTGAGAACTGCGCAGTGGGTGATGGAACGAAAAATGATAGGCGTCACATTAAGAGATAGAAAGACAGCCGAGTGGGTCAGAGAACAGATGGGAATCACCGACATAATAACAGACGTTAAGAAAAAATGGACATGGGCAGGCCACGTGACGAGAAGGCTAGATACCCATGGACAGTTAGAACGACGGAATGGATACCAAGAGGGGGCAAGCGTAGCCGTGGACGGCAGAGAGTAAGATGGGGGGACGACATCGAGAAATTCGCAGGCGTCAAATGGAATCAGCTCGCACAAGACAGGCAAGAATGGAGAGGATTAGGAGAGCCCTGCAGTGGACATAAGATGGGCTGGTGTTGATGATGATGATTTAAATTTTGCTGTTCACAGTTACTCACTGCACAGCTACCAACTCTATGATCTTGTCACGTGGTTGTGACGAAGTACGCACTAACTGAACTGTTAAAAATCAAACCTTTCATTGGGCAATCTTGTGCGCAGCACAGAAAAGCAACTCTCACCATAGAATGATAGCAGCGAGCACAATCGTCCGTTGTCCCTAAAACGGAGCGGTGGCAAAGTGTGTTCACTTTTATACATGTATCACAGTACATTCTAGTGTTGTCGATGATGCATGCAGTCTAGCAGGAACTCAAACATATGCATCGAGCACGCAGTTTGCAATACAGTCATCATTATTCGTGAGGCAGAATGCAAGCTAAGCGCAGCCTGCGCCGAGCAATAACCCGCATCGTAAGAAAGTGAGAAAAGGTGGTCCCCATGAGAAAAGAGAAAACAGGTGCGTGTGTCGATATTACACCTGCAAGTCTTCTGTTAGGCCAATGCTTAGAAACAATGGAAATTTGCGATGCCCTACTAGGTGCTGCTTGATTCCTCAGACAAATGAGTGTGTCATGTCGCAAATGGGAATATGTGGCTACCACAAACAAAGATGCTGAAATTGATGTTGGTGCCTTGCTTTCATGTGATTTGACAAAGCTCTTGCTATTGTAGCTCATCGGGCTAAAGGGAGAGGGAGTGGTTCAGTAAGCATGTTAACACTGGTGCCGTTTTCTCGACATGAACACCACCCGATGTTTGGATGACAAGCTGTAGTGGAAGAGTGGGCATGGCATATGGCTTCCCTGATCACATATTATGACAACGCCGGGCTTGCATTTCTTTTAGCTTTATGCGTAAAGCATGCATGCTCTGAAGATAACTCCACTGATTTCGATGGGGTAGCACAAAATTGTGGTCACCATTCGTCCAGTACAGCAGAACTGAATCTCTTAAAAAAAATGTTGACATTCTTTTCTTTCATAGTGCCACATTATTCAAACGTCATTGCTGCTTTTTCCATGTACTTGGCAATTACACTTTGCATAAAAGGCTGAACTATGGCTTAACAAACTTTCGACATAACTAAGTAAAGTGTTATCCACTTCATTAAATTGAGGCCAAACTGTACCTCTTTGAATAAATGGGGCTAGTAGGTTCGTGCTAAGTATGAGACAACTAACGTGAAAGTACAGCTTGGAGAAAAGGTGCCTGCGATGCCTAGCTCTTTTCTTGGCTTGTGTAAAAGATTTGTCTTCCTTATTAGTGCACGTAGGCGCAATGGTGGCCAACGATGAGCATGCCAGCACGTTACTTATAGTTGCCAACACGTGCCATCGCAATAAGCATTTTCATCTGCGGGCTCAGCAGTGATGTATGTGTAGCCATGTCGGTGTGCTGCAAAGCTTTCACCGGCAATAAAAACATACTGTCCAGCTGCATCCCTGTTCAGGATGTCATTAGAATGCATCACAGTGGCCTGACCATGTAGAATAACATTCTTCCACGATACCTCTTAGTGCTTGTTACCCCTTGCTTTACGCTGTGATATTTTACAAATACGGTTACAATATGACAAGCTAGTTCCTGATGGTCATATATCTTGAGGTGATAGTTTATTAATATTCTTGCTCGTTGGGCCCTGCGATTGCAAGAATATGACTTCGAAGTCTGTTACAAGAGCGGCCGCCGTCACACCGACGCTGATTGTTTATCACGACTCCCCTCTCCAGCGACGGAATGTGACGCAGACAATTTCGACGAATATTTAACAGTTGTTGATCCTCCATTCCCCGACCTCGACACTTTTCGCAGGGAGCAACGCAGAGACAGCAGTCTAGCTCATTTCTTCGTTTCTGAAGCGAATGGACAGCGCCGTTTCGTTGTCAAGGAAGGCATTCTTTACAAAAGGAATTATTCTAGCGAAGGCGCCCGTTTGCTTCTAGTCGTGCCGAGAAGCTTGCGACGTGATGTCCTCCAAGCAATGCACGATGACCCTACGTGGGGACATATGGGTTTTTCCAGGACGTTTCAACGCACACGCGAACGTTTCTTCTGGCTGAAGATGCGCCACAGTGTAACGGCGTATGTTGCGAGCTGCGAACTATGCCAACGCTACAAGCGTCCATCTGGAGGCCCTTCAGGACTTCTTCATCCCATCGCACCCCCTGCTTCGCCATTTGAAGTCGTTGGTGTTGACCTGCTCGGCCCTTTCCCGCGATCGACGACGGGCAACCGATGGATTATAGTATGCGTCGATCACTTGACACGCTACGTCGAAAGTGCGGCAATTCCTGCAGCAACGGCAGCAGAAGTTCCTCACTTCATGCTGTCATCGATCATATTACGGCACGGATCCCCTCGTGTCATTATCAGTGATCGTGGCCGACAATTCGTTGCTGATATGGTTGAAGAGTTGCTACGTCTTTCTATGTCTCGTTTTCGTCATGCCACCCCGTACCACCCTCAAACTAACGGCTTAACTGAACGGACTAACAGAACTCTTATCAACATGCTTTCAATGTATGTTGATGCAGCGCACAAATCTTGGGACACTGTCTTGCCTTTCATAACTTTCGCCTACAATACTGCACAACATGAAACTACCGGTTACAGTCCCTTTTATCTCCTGTACCTCCGCAACTCTATTCTTTCGTATTCTCAGACCAACGAACCTTCTCTGGCCGAAATTATCTGCCGCGCATCGCACGCCTTCGTACCCTCGCTTCCCAAGAACGCTCTGAGGACAGCGCCGATGATGACGAACATCATCAGCACGTGTCATACAAGAAAGGTGATTTGGTGTGGCTATGGACACCACTTCGCGGCCTGTACCAGAAGTTCTTAGCCCATTACACCGGCCCCTTCGTTGTCATGGCACGCCTCAGCGATGTCACATACGTGGTATCTCGGCTCCTATCGGCTGGCCGCCACTCCAACAAGACGAACGTCGTCCACGTAGCTCGTCTTAAGCATTTCCATCAGCGGAGCACAACCTGACTCGCCCGGTGGGCATCGTCTGCAAGGGGGGAATTGATACGATACGGCGCACACTGAAGTAGAAGAGGACGACGTTAGCTCGAACCGTGATCAGTTCGGTCCCTAGGCCTCTCGCATTCCCCATATGTAAATAAACGCATTTCACCGTAACAATATATTTTAACATAATTACTTGTTAAATGTATTGTTATTACTCAAGGGGGCACTTGCATTTGATATTCGAAGCTAGATATCCAGACTTGCAAAATTTTATATTTGTGCGCCTCTACTTACAAAGTTCGTACAAGCTATGGAGGTTCTTACAAACTTCTGACCTTGGTTGTCTCAATAACGTCCTCCACTTCCGGCTTGAAGTCTGTTTTCTTCTGTTCAGTTTGGAGGATGCAGCGCACCCATCCAATAATGGCCGCCAAGGAACGATCCAAACCGGTGTCCATTTTTATCTCCATCTGCTCAGTCAGCTCCCGCTTCTTCTGAAGGCACACACTGTGTTCTGGAGTGGACCTTTACAAACAAGTCAACGTCTTGAGTGAGGTCAAAGTGGCTGAATGAACTACACATTTTGGACAACACACACAAAAAAAGAGCATGCATTGTATGGTATATTGATAGCACTATACAGTGCAACTTTGCACCTACTTAAAGGGACACTGAAGTGGTTTTAAATTATCGAATTTAATAGAAATTCTGAATCTGTGACCTTGTGTAGGGTGCGTACGGTGGTTTTTTCGCAATATTTAATTAAGCAACAGCGATATGAGCGCCCAAACTTGGTCTGCGGGAACGCCCCAAGGCACGCGCGGAGTATAGGTAAGGAGGATGACGGAGTGAAACGCTGATAAGTGACATCATACTGAGGACGATCAAGGTAACCTCAATGGAGCATTGGTTTGCGGCGTTCGTTTGCGGTGTTGGTTTCCACACGTACACTAGCACAGCCAAGGCAGAGTCGGGTGCTGCGAGGCACTCACGATGATGTCATGAAGCTCTTCAGCCAATCATAGGCAGCGACGGGGCTTGAGTTGCCACCTATGACGCGTGCCGCGTGTTTTTGCCAAAATAGAGTCATTTGCTGAAGTTTATACCAATTTTCGACATGATTTTCGAGTTCACCATGTGAAAAATGATGAAATAGCACTGTAACCTCAACTTTCTTAAAAAGTGCTTCAGTGTCCCTTTAATGCCAGCATTAAACTGGTGATAGACTACCTGCTGCTTATTAACAGGTAACTGGCAAAACAGCAAACTCAGTTATCCAGTTTAGGCCCTGCTTTTGTAACTACATGTGCCAAAATAATGCATCAAGATCTCAAACCCTAAGAACACGATGACCTTTAACATTATCACTGCCCGGTCTTTTTTTGGCATTGCTCCACACCCCCTGCTGGATTAAAAAAAAATTTTTTTTTTGTACACTGTGTGGACACATGCTTGCATGATCATTCCGCATGTCAACCGCAAGTACTGATCATATAGTTCGGCCATGTACTGTCACCAACCTCGGAGGAGTATGTTTTGGTGATAGATTGGGAGGACGCTGGGAGGCACAGCACACAGGATTTAATAACAACCAGAAATGACGCACAAGAAACTCAACACTAGGTGAAAAAAAAAAACAACTAACAATGCACATGCTAAACAAATCTACCAGAAAAATAAACTACCTGTACAATCTTCAATCCTCGCTACATCTACCAGTAGTCCTTAACTAGAGTCTGGCCATGCTGACCTCACAGTCGCACGAGATCCGGAAATAAACGCTCTTACTTTTTTCGTCATCTCGAAGTCCAAATTCTGCCGTACTGCGTCCACAATTGAAATTTCTCATGATCCTGCTGTTCCCTTTGCTTCGATGTGTAAGGGCCAGTCAAGCTGCTGTAATCCTTAGCCAGGTTGCCGTTGCTGATGTGGCAGGATGTCTTCGTTGGTTAGGCCTAACTATGACCTCGGCCCCTCCTTGAAATGTTGACGAACTTCAAAGGGGGACTGTTGCGGATGCGTCCAGAACTGCCGCAAGAGGCTGCCACACCTCCGAAGAGCCTTGCTGAAACGTTGTCGCGATCAACGGTTACACCACAGAGTGCCACAGTCACGGGCTCAGGAACCGAAAACCCGCTGCTCCCGTAGGCAGTATGAAGCTGATGATGTGACCTTCTTTGACCGTACGTAGCCACGCAGGAAATCAGCAGCTCGGCATTGTCCATCTTCCATCCCAGCTCGGGTCGTGCGCCACGAGCCAGCCATCCACCAATTACGAACATGGACACGTACACGGCACGTGCTTTTTAGAGCTTCTTTGCTCTTTCGCGTGCCATCTCTTCTTTTTGCCATGTGGCACATGCCTAGGGTCCCTTTACTCATGACATGTATGCTGCAAGCCTCGGCAAGCATCATGTCGTTGGCCCGTAAAGATGTCAGCACTTTGCCAGGCTACCGGCATCACATGTGAAAATTGGTCATTGCAGTCGTGCAGCTGCCACACGCACCGCCTGCTCAGGAACTTGCCTCCTGCTGCACAGTTGTTAGCTTTTTTGCATGGAGAATAGCAGCCCTCTTGAATGCTGCTGAGAATGAGCCCGAATACTCATAACCAGTGGCGCACCGATGAGGCCGACCTAACCCCATATCACGGGAGAAGTGTGCGCTTGTGGTGTTTGGCGTTGCTGCGAAGGCGCCATAGAAGAGGAGGCCACAGAGAAACGTGGGTTCAGCACGCGAGGCGACGACGACCAGAGGTTGTGGCACATGGCTGCAAGGAGAAAACATGGAGCATGGCGCATGGGCCGCGCACATGAGGCGCCATGTTGGAGGGAGAAGCAAGGCACCAGTCCACTAGCGCGGACGTGGCAAGGGAGCTCTCCACCAGAACCACGGTCGGGCGTAGTCCCGAGTGCCTGGCGTGCGCCAAGAGTCGGGGGTGTATGGCTCCGCTTGGCACCGAGCTTCCGACTGTGTCCGCCTGACGAGCCGCCCGTGCCACCAACAGCACCGTTAGGAGTAGGCCTGAGTGCTGTACCGCCGGCCCAGGACCTCGTGGCCAGGTCCACGACTCTGTGGGGCCTCAGCTCCACCGCTTCCTTTGTGGAGTCAAGGAAGGCCACGGCTACCAGCAGCGCGGTCGGGCGTAGGCCCAAGTGCTGAGCCCTGAGCGGCAACACAACGCTTGTCACGACTCCGGTGCCCTACGTGCTCCTCATCCCTGTCCCTGGCCCGCATCAGTGCTGACCACCTTTTCACAGCAACGACCTCCACCGACTCTTCCCTCCTGAGCCCATCAGCTTTGGTGAGACTGTTGTCTAGCTGTGTGGACGTGTTCGCATGCTTTTCCCATGTTCGAGTGTGTTTTTTCCTATAGTGTCGTTTGTTGTTCTGCGTCCTTCTTCGTTGCTGTGTCATAAAGTCTTTGCAGAAAACAGCCTTGCCGTATTCGTGAACACGTTGCCGTCGTAAGACGCAACATGCGTTCATAGAATTTCAAAGAATCCCACCACACCCCCCTCCATAACTGCTCCTATGTCCTAGAAGAATGTGGCGCTAATGTCTCTGCAAAACACCAAAAAAAATAAAAATAATCATCATCATTGATGTTACTATTATTTGGCATTTTATTTGCTTTACGATTCCTCCAGCTCAAGCAAGGAAATGACGTATTGCGCAAGGTGCCCCCCCTTCCAGGCACACGCAACAACTATGTAATCGCATGCCCTTCGTGAAAATTTGAACCCCCCCTTGACAGAAATCCTGGGTGCGCCACAGCTCATAACAATGATGATCAAGCACTACAAGCAACACATGGACGCATAAAAGAAAGGCATCAACAAGCCAAAAGACTAGCTCTTCCAGAAGTTGCCAGTACCCCCCGAACCAGTCATCCCCGTCAGAATGCTGCTGATGATTGGAGCAGCAGCTATTTTACCAACTGTTGCCACTCCCACACGAGCCTTGCACGCCATGTTTAACTCAGCAGTGCACGTGTGGAATAACCGGATGCAAAGTGGCAATCACGCTGTAGCATCCCTGATTTCACTTTTGTGTTGCCATGACTGGCAGCACACAAAAGTGAGCCCGCAACCTCCCCCCCTCCCCTTCTTTTGGAGTTTCAAATTTGCATAAGATTCATCTATTTGAAATCGCATAAACACAGTAGCTGCCGCTAACAAGCTTGTCTATATCAAACTCCATGTTAGCAGATTTTGTTTACAGCTATTATACTGCATTTTTTTGCTGGAAGTCAACTTTTGTGTACATATGAACACACAAAAATTATGTCAGAAGAAACACTCTGATTCCCACGTTTCCTTGCATTAAAAAGTTTGGTCTATACCACTTCTATCAGACCCAAATTAGAATATGCCTCCATTATTTGGGACCCCTTCACCAAATCCAATATTTATGCTCTTTAAAGAATACAGAGAAGGGCCATGTGATTCATTTATTCTAAGTACAGACGAGATGACTATATAACTGAACTCTTACGCTCTAATGGATTTCAAACCCTTCAGTTAAGGCGAAAAGTTTCCCGACTGAAGTTCCTTCACTCCTTGTTCGATCATAAATTCTATATAGACCCCAGACTTTACATTACCCTTTCTGAGATCAGGAAAACCCGTCATTCCCACTCCCTCACACTTTCCCCTTATAGTGCCAGAACTAACCTTTTCAAATTTTCTTTTTTTCCGCGATCTATAGAGGAATGGAACCGGATGCCTTTTAATCACCTCGACTCACATGAGTCAATTCAAAATTACATTCTGCCTATTTCTTAAGCATTTTCATTGTAGAGTTGTCTGCTTGTTTGCCTGCCTTCGTTTAAGATTTTTTCAATTGTGCCTTGTACGTGTTTTTTTATATTGTACCCTTGGCCCTCCTGCTTGGGCCCCATAGCCTGCAATATGATGTAAATAAAAAAATAAAATAAAATAACGTTGGCAGCCCCATAAATCTATACGAGGTGTTTCTCAGTGTTTAATACACTCGTCATTTTTTGAAATTTCGTATGAAAGCCTTGGCATGCGATATTCTATTCAATATTCGAATATTTGGCACTATTTGATTCGAGGTCAAATATACTATTTGCACACCCCTAATCGAAAGATGTAGGGGCTATAACACAGAGCGCGGTGTAAAATTAGTAGTAACCAAGGCAACCTTGTGTGGCTTGCATAACAGTGTACAGGAAAATTAATGCAAAGAAAGTGGCACATTATACAACACTTCTGATCGGCTGTGCCACATCTGCAGTTATGGAGTACTGCGGCCTCTGATAGCTTGGGGCCCCTTCCCACTCTTAGTAGACTTCACCACATAGCAGTGATCCATTATTGTCATACTACGAAGTTGTACTGCAGCAAAGTTGGCTTTGCCGAGGCACAGTAGTGTTATGTGGTGAAACCAACTTAGCAAACTTGCCTCGATAAGAACAACAAAACATTTTTTCTTTTTGTGTGTGGTCGCAAGTATCGCAAAGGTGCCAAGATGGCTCCGCAAACCCCCTGGCGTACCAAGACCCCCATTTGTGAACCAATTTTCTAGACCTACATTCAGTGAAGTTGCTAAAACTGCTTTCATTCGAGCATTTCCAGATTGCTAGAACATTGCCAAAAACGTGTACTCACAGGAGGAGCGGTGCGACGTTGTTATTGAAGAGCTTCTCAAGCAGCTGGTAGATAGAGTTGCACTGCCTGACCGTGTCAAAGAAATAAATCTCTGGCTCGACCTTCGGCTCGGACACAGGTATCGCTGGTGAAAGGAGTGCATAAAGCAACTTTCATCCACACAACCTGAATACACATTGTCCATCACAGTAGAACCTTAAGAAGCACAGATTTTAGGTGCAGACCTAGTACATGCACTCTTCCTCCTCCTGTTTTCACCAAATGTCTTCACATGTTTTCCTGGAACTACTGGTGAATGGAACAGACTACCAGAAATTGCAGTAAAACTAGCACCTGTCAGTTATCTTCCAGAAAAACTGAAACGTTAAACTGACATGCAATACCTTTCTGCGCATGTGTTCAGTATCGACTTGCATCAAAGTATAGGTGAACATGACACTCAACCTGTCCTAATGCAACCTCATAAGATTCATGAACAAAAGGCGCCCCCATGATGGCAAGCTATGTCATGGACACAACACAGTTGTCCCTTGTGACAATATAAGTACCTAGGAGTCATTTTTTCCAGCAATCTGACTTGGAATGCACACATTGATTACATCGTAAGAAAAAGGCCAGGAACACATTCAACTTCTTGAGGCGTAGCTTTAAACAAGCACCAGCCAGCCTGAAAGAAACCCTGTACAATTAAACCTGCTTATAACGAACCTAATTCCCGGATATAACGAAGTTTTTCTATTCCCCGCTGTTACTCCATGGAAGCACATGTATTTGAGACCTCTACGTAATGAAGTGGCAGCGGGAGACCCCCCCCCATCGAAATAATGAATTTTCTCCGCTGACAACCTAGGGATTTTGCCCCAGATTTTGTCATTTTTACGCGAGCAGCAACCGGAAGTGCATGCGATGAAATGTGAAGTGGCGGCGTCGTGCTTGGCACATTTCAAGGCATGGCGACAGTGAGGCGAGAGCGAGCGCTTGTGTGCATGGGTGTGAGTGTGCGTGACGCGGGTCTGCATCCCTCGACTCGACCATGATGCTGCCGCGGGCGTGTCCTTTTGTCCTTTCCCCCTCACTTCAAACCTGATCTCGTTGCTAGCTGCAGCTGGCCTAGCCCGCCAAGCCGCGCCTGCTTGAGAAAAAGAAAAAAACTAGTTTATGTTTTTTTTTTCCCATGTTCTGGCAGCGCCACTCTTTGGTTACTGCACAGGTCTCTGCACTTCACTCCTCTAACCTGACACTAGGCTACAGTGCTCGTTAGGCCAAGCTAGCGGGATCGCCGGCAGCGCGCCTCACGGGAAGCTTGCCATTGGCAACACGGGGACTGGATGCACAGGAAATCGCGCTCACGGGGTGATTCAAGGGCAGCTCGTGTGGAATAATAATAAAGAAAACTGGAGACAAACAGCAGTAAAGAGGACACGGGCACGCGTTCCGTGCGGAGCGTTCATAGCTGACAAACGGCTGTAGCAGTATTCTCCGTCACCTTGGAAATCGCATCTTTAGAGGGCGCACATGTGAAGCGCTGCTCATTTCCTCCACTCATTGTTCATTCGTTCCGCTCTCCTTCCTCCTCCATGGCGATTTGCTGCACTCTTTCCAGGTTCCATTGCGAAGCCTGCTCGCGACCTCTATTCCACGGGATTTCCCCAAAATAAAAGTTTCGGGTGAGCTCTGTCATGTGTTATCTTTTTGCTTACTTAAGCATTTCTTTCTCGAATATTTTTGTGCCGGACCTGCATATAACGAAATCCTATTTATATTGAAGTTTTTCGGAAATTTGTCAATTTCGTTATATCCAGGCTTAACTGTACATGCCGAATGTACGCCAACTTTTGGAGTACATGTGCAGCACTTGGGACCCTTTCACTAAGGTGAACATCGACGCTCTAGAGCGTGTGCAGCTGAGAGTGGCCTGTTTCGTCACAGGTGATTATGACTTTTGTAAAAGATCTTTTGAAATCAGGAATACTTTAGGATGGCCTCTTCTTGAAGACAGACGCAAATTCTTACGTTTACGTCTGTTTCACAAAATTTTCCATGGCTTAACAGGTTTTCACAAAGAACATATCTGCTCGCACTGACCACCCACTAAAAGTACGCGAGTTCGCTGCCAGAATAAACCTTTTTAAACATTCACTTTTTCCGTGATCAATTCAGCAATGGAACAAACTACCTCAAGAAATTATAGCCACATCCAGGGAAACATTCGCCACTGCACTTCAAAGTCACATTTTATCGTAGCCTGATTATACTTTGTTCCTTCTAGCGGTCTACGTTTGGGCTTTTTTTTTTCCCCTCAATCTCTGCCTGCATATATCTGTGTGTGTGTATATACGAGGGCGGTCCGATAAGTACTTAGCCTTAAAAAAAAACGAAAATTTTGGAATGGTGTCGACTTATTTCTCAACATAGTCCCCTTTCAACTCTATACACTCGACCCAGCGATCCTCTAACTTCTTGATCCCGTCAGAAAAATACGTTTTCTCCTGAGCTGCAAAGTAGGCTTCTGTGGCGGTGATATCTTCTTCATTCCACTCAAATTTTTGTCCGGCGAGTGACTTTTTCAAGTTGGGAAACAAGGAGAAAACACTCGGGGCCAAATCTGGAGAATATGCTGGATGGGGCACCATTTCGTAGCCCAGCTCGACCAACTTGGCCGTGGCGATGGCGCAGGTGCGAGCTGGCACGTTGTCATGGTGGAAGAGCACCTTTTTCTTCGCCAAAGCATTTTTTTTGCAATTAGGCGTCGAATCGGCCCAGTAATTCGGCGTAGCAGGGTCCTGTCACCGTTTCGCCCTTCTCAAGGTAGTCGACGAAGAACACACCTTGAGATTCACAGAAAATGGTGGCCATCACCTTTCCGGCCGATGCGACAGTCTTCGCCTTCTTCGGAGCAGGTTCTCCGGATGCAGTCCACTGTTTCGACTGTTCTTTGGTCTCTGGTGTGTACCAGTGGATTAATGTTTCGTCAACGGTCATAAAACAACGCAGGAACTCCTTCGGATTACGCTTAAACAGCTTCAAACACTGCTCTGAAGTGGTCTCACGGATGGGCTTGTTGTCCAGAGTGAGCAAACACGGCACCCATCACGCTGACAGCTTTCTCATGCCCAAAATTTCATGCATTATATGACCCACGTAGTCTTTTGAGATGCCTACTGTCTCAGCTATCTTGCGCACCTTCAGCCGGCAGTCTGCCAATATGAGGTAGTGGATTTTTGCCACGTTATCGGCTGTGGTAGCCGTTTGCGTGGCCCCTGGGCGAGGCTCATCAAAAACCGACGTGCGACCATGTTTAAACTCGCTGAGCCAATTTTTGATGGTTTCCATCGAAGGAGAAGACTCACCGTAGACGGCATCCAGTCACTCTGATTTCGCTGCGCGATATTTCTTCCAAAAACAAGAATTGAATCACCGACTGATATTGCTCTTTGTGCTCATTTTCTGTTGTGCTCATTTTCTAATGAGTGTGGGAAGGGGCTTTTAGCCATTCCTGCTACCCCAAAATTACACACAAACAATGCTGGGATCCCCTTATCCAGCCTTTATTTCATGCAACCCTTCTATAACAATAACGAAAGGGAAGGGGTCAAGGGCTCGTTCTTCATTTGTTAGAAACAACTTAATGAGCAAACAGACAATGAAGCCAAGGAAAGCATAGGGGAAGTTACTTGTGGTATTGTAATTGTGGAGAAAGTAGAAAGGAATTAAAGTGGACGAAAAGACAAGCCTGCCTTCGGTGGGACCCGAACCCACGACCTTCTATAACAATGTAATTTCCATGGAACTTCAATAATGTTTTAAGTGGGTTCCACAGTATGTCCACGAAGATGTCTGACATTTTGAAAAGCTATGTTCATGCGCAATACTTCAAGTGTAATGTTTTTCCATGTTTTAATTGCTGCATCAGGCCATAAACTGCAACGCACTTCGTTTTTTTTTTAAATGTATTCCAACGAGGACGTCAGATATGGAGAAATTTTTGGAGCAGCAAAACTATTGTAGTATAAATGGGGCGCCTACAACACCGCCACTCAGTCTACAACAGGCTTCTCTCCCTTCTTTCTTCTTTACAGCCGCGAACCTTCGTCATTTATAGACACTATTCTGCTCTATTGCCCGGATGCGTCAGAATCCACGCCTTTATCTGAAGTCACCACGTATGCTGACGAATGCCGACAGCTCGCCCGTTCCCTTACCGCTCAAGACCAAGTGCGACAGAAGGACCGTCATGACGAAACCCTGCCTTCTCGGTCATATTCGCCAGGAGCGTTGGTGTGGCTTTGCGTTCCCTCGTCCGCTCCTGGCCTTTCCGCGAAGCTACTGCCCAAGTATCAAGGCCCTTACCGTGTCCTACGTCAAGCATCTCCGGTCAACTATATCACTGAGCCTGTAGAACCATCCACAGACCGCCGCTGTCGGGGCCGCGAAATTGTTCATGTCGACCGACTGAAGCCGCACTATGACCCACCAGTCGTACCTGTTCCTTAGGTTGCCAGGATGGCTCCTTTTCAGCGGGGGAGCAATTGTAGTATAAATAGGGCGCATGTAGGAGAGCCAGCAAAAGACGAAGATGAGGACAGTTGTTGCTGCTCGCGCTTGATCCGCTTGAACGGCTGGTCGATTCGGCTTTGCTGTCTTCAATAAACGCCTCACTGGCTCACCGCTAAACGCGTACTTTCACTATCAATTTGGGGCATTCTGGGGGCAGGCAGTCTTGTATTTGCCATGCCTACGTGCTTCCATGCCACCAAATGGATGCCAGGTTTCGAACAATAGAAAGCCAACAGAGTTGGTAAGGGTTCATTATGAAAAGGAAAGGCATGCAGACACGGACACAAGAATAGAGGCGTAGACAATGCGAATGCCATGTTGTCTACTCGTGTTGTCTACTCCTCTGCTCTTGTGTCTGGCCACCTTTCTTTTGCATAAGGATGCCAGTAGGAGCGTAGGCAGATGAGAAACTCGCTTGTTCAGCTGCACTAGCCTGATGTTAACACATCAGCAAGGAAGAAACACGCATGTTAAGTAAAACAGTAAACAAAGTGAGCCTTCCATCACAAGAAACCTGATCTTTTCTTGTGAGACGCAAACTTTTCATGAAAATCCCTAAGCAAGCCATACCGCCTGTGATGGCCCACAGCATATGCACTTAAACTCCGTGAGGAAGCCATGCAAATGAGTAGAGTGGTTGAAATTCATGCTACCTGACTCATATGTACCACCTACCAGTAGTTATGTAGCTCATGAAACCCACAGCACCATATGTGGGGAAATGCATCAACTCTTGACATCCTCCTTTAAAAGCGGACAACGCAAGGGCATTCATAAGAACTAGACATTACTTTCAAATGAAATGCTTTGTCTTTATTTGTCATAAAGAACTACTATGAACCATGTGAACAAGCACCCAGTCATTCAGGGATTCAATGCATGGCTAATGTGAACTGCGACCAAGCAAAGACCATGATTGTGACTCTAGGCCACTGCATGCATACGCAAGCATAACCTTTGGAGCGAGTTCGTTTATAGTGATTCAGTTGCCATGCATGAATGCCCAACAAAGCATTCTCAACTAAGTTTAAAATATGCCAATTTAAGAAGAGCCAGAAATGGTGTGTGGGCTCATGGGTAGTTGTGAGGTACTGGCAAGGTGGCAACCTTGACAGACAGTGCTGACAAGTGTAAAACACTCACCTCGCAGACCAATCTCCAAGGCATAGTGGATGTGCTCAATGCAAAGGCCATTAAGAAGTATGTCGAAAATCTGCGCCACACTTTTTGGCAGCTCTGTGGGCTTGGATAACTGCATTCATTAAAAGAATACTCGTTGGTTCACTCCTGAATGGTGGGCAGCACTTTTCGCTACAAACGCTACAGGAAAGTGTCACTTAAAAGCAATTAGTTTGCTGAGTTAAAAGGAAATAAAATGTGGTAGATCCCGCTGTCATAGGAACTGCTACAACAGTAAAATGAAACCTGTCTTCTTCGCACAGCTGTGGAATGCATAAGCGGCAATCTGGCAAATCGTGGGGCGGGAGATGGGCTGGGTACACTGGACATGTGAACATACTACACGTAGACATCAGCGGTATCTCATCAACGGTAGCAAAAGTTCTTGAACATACATTTCTCCGGAGACACTGCATTGCACGCATCAGGGCCCTGCACAAATCTGCCATATAACCAGGAGTGCCCTCAAACGGTGAAACCTCGCAAGTGAAACCGAACAGGTTGTCAGATCATTTTGTGAACACACAGTCCACTTCAGTGAAAGGTGCATAATTTGGCTGTCGGCGGACATCTTGGTGTTTCTGCAGCAGAGTGTGCCGCAGCACGACTTCCCACTCAAGACAAATTTTGTAGCGGTCATGGCTGTACTTCGCCCAAGCAATGTGCCAGCAGGGCGTGCCAAACCACTAACAGCTGCAAGTGCTAACTGCCAGAGCACATTAGCCCGACATTCTGGTTCGCTTCATTGTTCCTAGATGGTGGTACCACCGCTGCAAACCAAGCATGCAGTGGTGTCATGATTCTCAGTACTTAAGGGCCCCTAAACCACACCCGACATTTTTTTGAACATTTCAAGTTAACACGCACATCAAGTTGAAAATGCCGTCACCATGAACGATATCAAATGCGGCAGCGCTACCCGCCGTGGCCGCGCCACAAACTCGAAGAACATTCCCGTGCGCCTCGCCGGCCATTTCCAGCATGCCAAAGTTAGCCGTGACGACATTGTGGTTTTTGGTGACGTCAGAAGAGTCCGAGCTACGCTGATTGGTCGAAGGAAGACGTCGACTTCCGGTTAGTCTGCTAGCAAATGCACACGCTCCCTGCCTGTTTGTTTTCCTCGTCGTGTGTCGTTCGTGTGGTGTTCGCGTGTGAATTTGCAAATTCACTACGGTATGCAAGTGCAAGTGAGGTACAGCCGACTAGGAACTGCAGCAACTGTCAGAACACACGGATAGCGTTAACGGAGAGCGTTGGCACAGCACCAACAGAACACTTGCGCGAACGCGAAAGCCCGGCGGAGGCGTGTCAACCAGATGAGTGTCGGCGATGTATGTCATGTGACATTCGGAGGAGCACTCGGCGAGGAGGTGGCACCGGGAAGCGGCCGGTGGGCTCAGGAGAGAGCAAAACAAGCAAGCGCCGCGTTTTGATAATCAAACGCCTGTAACTCGGCTATTTCGGCACCGTTTCAAAAAATTCTTGCGGCTATGTGTTTGTTGTAGACACCGGCATAAAAGCAAAACCACAACTAAATTTCGACCTCTTGGTGGTTTAGGGGCCCTTTAAGAAGAGAAAGATTAAGAATTCAAAAGAAAAAATAAAGAGAAGTGTAGTGGAGAAGCCGGATCGCTAATGCTGCACTAGTGGGGCGTGAGCTGAACGTGATTTGCTGCCCTAGTTAGTTAAGCCTAGACGCCATCGTGTCTGCCAGTCCGACCTCGTCCTCCACAACCACGTCGCGCTTTCTTATCACAATTGGCGGAGGTGCGAGGTATCGATCCCAGTACCTCTCCTGTCACAGAAGAAAGAAGTAACAACGAAACTAGAACAGAGGGAGGAACATAGCGTCTGCAAAAGCAAAAGTAGAATATATGTGCATGGCACAACATGTCACTTCGCTGGATTAAGGGGCTTGTGGCATGTGACCTGAGCAGTGGCAGAAATATCTCGAGCAGTGAGCTGGCATTGTCTGGCTCGACATGTCAGAGGAAGGACGCATCTCCAGCGCCGTACTGGAGCGGCCAGTGTTCCGGCAAGGAGTCAACGAAGCTTGCATTCCGAGGCGTGACTCCTCGAACATGCAGCAGCGAGCCACAAGAGCCTGGACGTAGCGGCGGGCGACCCCTCTTCAACAAGCCACCAGTCATCTGGAGATGGTTATGGCGCCGAGCACCAAGATGCACTAGGCCTAACAGGAATACAGTTAAACCTGCTTATAACGAACCTCCATACAACGAATTCCTGGATATAACGAAGTTTTGCTATTCCCCGCCGTTACTCCATAGAAGTACATGTATTTGAAACCTCTACATAACGAAGTGGCAGCGGGAGAACCCCTCGAAATAATGAATTTTCTCCGCCGACGGCGTGAGATTTTGCCCCAAATTTTGTCACTTTTGCGCGAGCAACAACCGGAAGCATCTCCTCCGCCGCAACGGAATGCAGAGCGGCGGTGTCGCGCTTGGCGCGCTCAGAGACACGGCGACTGCGAGGCGAGAGCACGTGTGCGTGCGTGTGAGCGTGCGTGAGGAGGGCCTGCATCCCTCGACCCGGCGATCATCCCGCCGCGGGCGTGTCCTTTCCCCTCACTTCAAACCTGCTCCCGCCGCTTTCTGCAGCTGGCCTAGCCTGCCAAGCCGCCACCCTCCTTTTCCAGTTGATGTTACTGAGTCGCACCGGTTTAAGGGAGAAAGAAAAAAAAAAAAAACGAGCTTTTTTTTTTCTTTTTCAACGTGCCAACAGCGCGACTCTTTGGTTGCTGCGCGAGTCTGCACTTCGCTAACCAGACAGTAGGCGAGAGCGCTTGTTAGGCCTAGCTTGCGGGGTCATGGGCGGCGCGCCTCAAGGGAAGTTTGCCCTTGACAACACAGGGATCGTTTGCACAGGAAATCACGGGGTGATTCAAGGGCAGCGCGCGTTAAATGGTAAAAGAAAAGAACTGGAGACAAACAGCGGTAAACTGGAGGACCCGGGCGCGCGTTCCGTGCGTAGTGTTCGCGGCTGACAAACGGCCGCAGTAGCATTCTCCGTCACCTTGGAAATCCTATCCTCAGACGTGCACGCGACGCGTTGCTGCCGCGGCCTTTTTTTCTTCCTTCCGCTCATTGTTAATTCGTTCCGCGCTCCTTCCTCCTCCACGGTGATTCTCAGCGCTTTTTTCGGGTGGCGCACTTCCTTTGTGAAGCCTGCTCCCTACCTCGATTGTCCGCGATTTCTGGGCAGCCGCATTATAACCGGTCCTTCATATCAGAAAGGGGGGGGGGTGTTAGAAAAAACCGCATTATTGCGGGTCCTGTACTATAAGCGGTTACATAAGTGTTCTCAGCTGTAAATGTTTCCTCGCCCAAAATAATTGTTTTGGGTCAGCTCTGCTGTCTGTAACCGTTTTGCTTACTTAAGCATTTATTCGAATTTTCGTGCCGAACCTGCATATAACGAAATCCTCTTTATAACGAAGTTTTCTGGGAATTTCTCAATTTCGTTATATCAAGGTTTAACTGTACTCGTCAGCAGTGTCGCCCAACACAAGACGCCGAATATTAACGCGCTTTATTTATTTATTTATTTAATTATTAAAGGTACTTTCAGGGCCCGAAGGCATTACAGAAAGGAGTGGTGAAAAATAATAAGTGCAGTTAAGAAGAAAAAAAAAGAGAAAAAATTACAGGGCGTCTTGTACAGCGAGCTTGAAATCATGAAGGTTCGTTATACAGGCAATGGAGGTGGGAAGGTGGTTCCAGGCGGCGCTTGTTCTTGGTACAAATTAGTCGTTGCACAATCGGCTGCGACAGGATGGTAGGCCGACCTTAAAGTGATGATCAATCCCTGGTGATATGAAACGAGGTGGATGAAACAGGGCGTCCTTCAAAGAGCTGTTATAATGATAGATTTTATGGAAAAGATTAAGGCGAGACAATTTGCGGCGCAATGAAAGATCAGGCAAGTTCAGGGTGTTCTTCATGGATGTGACACTGGAATGACGTGAATAATTTGATAAGATGAAACGTGCTGCACGATTCTGAATGGCTTCGAGAGTTAGAATGAGAATGGCATGAGTTGGGTCCCATATGGCCCATGCGTACTCTAATTTTGATCTGACCAATGTTTTGTGCAGTGTTAACTTGAGTGACGATGGAGCAGAAGAAAAGTTTCGACGCAGATAACCAAGCATGCGGTTAGCATTGTTAGTCACATAATCTACGTGCTTATTCCATGGAAGATTGCATTGGTGGTCAAAGTTTGAGCACCACCGACTAGCCCCACGTCTTATGCAACATGGCTTAGATGGCTGGCAACCAAGTAAGGCAAACGTCATCTAGTATCCGTCCTACGTGGCAGGTCTTCACACCTTTAAGACTGCGCACTTAAGTGACAAGAATTAGACTAAAGTGTAGTGCTCCTTGCCTTAAGACAAGCCGTACACTACTAACCTTTACACAAATCTTTTAGCTGGCTAAAGAAATTCGGACGAATTTAACACTCTGAATCCACTTCCTATAAGAATGTACACGATAATACGCCTTCAGCACCACAACAGATAGCTTTCGCGTTTTACCTGGGGTGTATGTTTGCGTGGATGTGCCGCTGTATATAGATATGTGTGTATGTATCTGTGTGACTGCTACCTCCCTGATGCCTATATATTTCCATTTTGTCTTCGCACGTCCATTCCGTCATAGGAAATTATAGATTTCATTACTCATTGCACATCATGCAACCGCGACTTACAACCAGCGATTTGTTTTGTTTTTCCATTCACGTACGTCGCAAAAAAATAAAATAAAAACTAGATAATCGCGGACATTTTGAGACCAAATACTGTACAAAATAGTAACGCGCATAGCAATTACCGCGCGTGAAATGCTTTGAAAGCATGCACGTTTAACGATGCAGAGCCACCGCCACTGAGACCGTCAAAGGTCATGGTTCGAGGCCCAACCCTCCCCCCTCCCCCTCCCCTCTTTTTTTTTTCTTTTTTCTTTTTTCAAGGATGGTTGTCATAAGCTCGAGATTACGTTGGTAGGGGGGGCCCGGCGATGGTTGGATACCTGAAAGGCTTTCAGTCGTTCAACTACTGTTTACGACTAACTCCTACACCAGAAGAGGAATTGGCCTCCCTGGTGAAGCACTTGGCCACCACCTCCCACACGATGTCTACAATTAAACACTCGCCCTCAGTGTCCAGCAGCTGCAGCACATCTGTCCATGGTGGCGGTCAGCTCTGTGAAGCAGCAGAGGGCAGTAACAATCACTGGACACGGACAGGCTGCCACTGGAAACTAAACATTGGAACGTTCAATGCAAGATCCCTCTCAAGCGAAGCTAGACTAGCGGAATTACTCGAGGAACCAGAGGGAGTTAATTGGGACGTCATTGGCCTTAGCGAAGTTAGGAGAGCAGGTGAAGCTTACATAGTCTTAAACAATGAACACGTCCTCTGCTATAGAGGATTACCCGAAAAGAGAGAATATGGTGTTGGGTTCCTAATCCACAAAAATATAGCGGGCAACGTAGATGAATTCTACAGCATTAACAAAAAGGTAGCATGCGTCGTAATAAAACCAAATAAGCGGCATAAACTTAAGTGTAGTGGGAGAGCGTTTCTTCGGCGTACTAGAAGCGAAGAAGATGAAGAGTGCGCGCTTGAGCACGCGGCACGTGATCCGCGTGGCCTTCGGTGCTTCGGAACGCCGACGGCGGATCGAGCGTACCAGCGACCGAGTGGTGGCACGTTCGGCCCAGGGGAACAGATGCACCGAGCTGGTGCCACCAGACCAGCCGGGACGTACCGGGCGTTCTCCTGTGGCGAACAGCTGTCCTCGACCTGGCTGGCTGTTCCTGCGGTGGATGAGCGAGCGGGCCAGTACGAGCGGCTGGAGCAATGGTGTGGCCGGGACCATCTATGGACTCGTGGTCACGGTGCCGCGCAAGTTCCCGTCTAGCCGCCTACTGAGAGCGTGGCCACGGTGCCACGTATGCTACAGTTCGACGCAACCGTTTGCTGAGGGAGTGGCCTCGGTGCCACGTAAGGGGCATCGTACCCGACGCTTTCCTGAACCAGCAGCTCAGGGTCTGCTCGTGGACACTACTCATCGTGCCGCGTCTACTGATGTCAGCGTGCGCCACCGCTGCTAGAACATCAGTCCCTGTGAGTGGTGCGAGCGAACATCCGACATCAGTTAGACAGGACGCGACGTTAGTTCTTGAACGTAGCGTTCGGACTGTGTTGCTTGTGTCGCGTTGTTTGTCTGTGAAAGTGTATGTGCTGTCTCGTCCTGTCGATAAATATTTCCTTGTCTGTGACTTAGCTGTCTGTGTTTGAGTCCTGGGCCCACGAACCACCTTCAGTACGTTGTACATACAAATATCAAGGTCCCAATACAACACACGAGTTCAAAGAAAATGAAAAGATCCTACAAGTTCAGGACAGCACTGCACTAAGATAAAACATCATAAAAAGTGTGTGTACAACGGCCATAAGTTACAGCTCAGTAAAATCCGCACGACTCAAATGGTAAGCATACCAATACTGTTGCGGAATTGTCTGTAGGAACGACACAACAGAACGCAATGCAGGAAGGCACAAAGAAGTTGTCCTAAATGCGAGCATTAATAGTTTCATGGAGTTAAAAAGAATGTGCTACGCCGGTGTCGACATTGAACAGTAGCACAAGAAGTACACGCACTCTCTAATATACAGGAAAGTTTCGTATATCCTCAAAGTCCAACCAACAGTCCGGAAGTGAAAACCACTAGAGCGTCCAGTTATTATAGTGCCTTTACGTGATTGCGTCCCAAACAAGGCGCACACTTTTCATATGCTCCGCGAGTAGCATCGGGGACGCTTGGAAGTTTCTCCATCCATAGGCGTCGTGACTGCTAATCAGCAAGAGATTGCTCGCGCGCAGAGCGACACGCATTGAGAAGATCCCTCCTGCTATGTCAACACACAGTATACGTCGGTCACCCGGTAACGCCCGCGATACATGAGCAGAATTACTTCCTAGGCTCAAGAATGCTACAGAAGGCGCATCACTGATATTGTTTATCAAGACCTGCAGAAACGTTGCGCCACTGTTGGAAGTGTCCTTCAACTGGCTCGGCTCAGGTATCTTAGCACCTGGATGCTGACTCTCAATAACGAGTGTTTGCAGGGTCACCTTCTGCACTTTACCTGGAACGCTACGCTGTTCCAGCTCACACAGCACAGGTTTAGTAGTGCATTCATGGAGGCCATTGAGCATTCTATTACGGTCATTCCGCCAGCTTACGCTGTCGCATACTGATGGCTTAACGTCGGACTCTATTGTGCCCTCCTTGATCAGCTCTTGCTCGTGCGCTTCAGCTACTCTGGAACAGATAAGAGCTGTACTGTCCTGAGTACTCTGCGTCCCTCCATTTATGAGAGGGTCCCTGAAATGGTCATGGACCGTGCCTGTGACTTCTGTAAGCGCAGCCAGCGGCACACCTGTACGGTGGCTGGTAAACGCCTGGGAGTTTTCTCCACGGCAATGGCCGTCATAGTCTACAGGATCTCCAACCTCCTCAAACGTGTTTGTCCTCCTAGAGGCTCTGCAAGACAACTGAACCTGCATGGAACTTCCATGTTCCTCACTCTCGGACTTGCAACGGGTTTCATAGGACATATGCAAGCTACAGTTATTTCCTCGGCTTGCTACCTCCCTACAATCCTCTATACTAGGATTAGCAGCACCTCTGGTGGAATACTAAAGTGACGCACATGATCGCCACTCAAAACATGTTCATTCACGTAAGGAATGTTACTGTCGAAAATCCCCGGCACCGGCTCATTGGAGCTCTCTTCCGACGACTGTTCGCGTCTCTGTATTTCGGACATTATATCTTGAGTCTCTGCCACCTTAAGATGTAGCCCAAGCGTTCTCGTCTTCACTTCTTCTAGTTCCTTACCTTTCTTTATCATTTCATTTTCTTTCTCTTTCATCTCCCTTTCATAATCTATCTGCTCTTGTTCCTTCACTAACTCAGTCAGCCGCCAAGCGTTCTTCCACCCAAACCTTCAGTTCTGCTCCCTCAAAACCAATGCGCCTTGCCAACTTTTCTAAAACACGCCGGGATTCCCATGCCCTCCCGTTAGATCCTTCTCCTTCACCTGTAGCAGTGGGCTGTAGCCTCCTTGAGCTCTCATCAAGACGAAGCTTCAGCTCAAGGATTTTACGTTCCTTTTCTTTCAATTTCCGCTGCTGTTCTGCGTATGCTCTCGCGAATTCGCGTTCTTTAGCCCGTTCTTCGTGAGCTTGAGCGCATTCTCGCTCCACCCAATCTCTAAGCGCATCTTTCTCTAATCCTAACTGTCGCCCAAGTTCGACAAGTCTCTCCTTCTCCATGACTCCTGTGTCTGAGCAATGGCTTTAGATGTTAATAAGCCATCCTGGCAGAAGGCTCGCCAATTGTGGTGGTTCGTGGGCCCAGGACTCAAACACAGACAGCTAAGTCACAGACAAGGAAATATTTATCGACAGGACAAGACAGCACATACACTTTCACAGACAAACAACGCGACACAAGCAACACAGTCCGAACGCTACGTTCAAGAACTAACGTCGCGTCCTGTCTAACTGATGTCGGATGTTCGCTCGCACCACTCAAAGGACTGATGTTCTAGCAGCGGTGGCGCACGCTGACATCAGTAGACGCGGCACGATGAGTAGTGTCCACGAGCAGACCCTGAGCTGCTGGTTCAGGAAAGCGTCGGGTACGATGCCCCTTACGTGGCACCGAGGCCACTCCCTCAGCAAACGGTTGCGTCGAACTGTAGCATACGTGGCACCGTGGCCACGCTCTCAGTAGGCGGCTAGACGGGAACTTGCGCGGCACCGGGGCCACGCGTTCATCAGGCGGTTGTGCCGAGCAGGGACCTTGCGCGGCACCGTGACCACGCCCTCAGCAGATGGTTGTGCCGGACTCGAACCTGCGTGGCACCGTGACCACGAGTCCGTAGATGGTCTCGGCCACACCACTGCTCCAGCCGCTCGTACTGGCCCGCTCGTACTGGCCCGCTCGCTCATCCACCGCAGGAACAGCCAGCCAGGTCGAGGACAGCTGTTCGCCACAGGAGAACGCCCGGTACGTCCCGGCTGGTCTGGTGGCACCAGCTCGGTGCATCTGTTCCCCTGGGCCGAACGTGCCACCACTCGGTCGCTGGTACGCTCGATCCGCCGTCGGCGTTCCGAAGCACCGAAGGCCACGCGGATCACGTGCCGCGTGCTCAAGCGCGCACTCTTCATCTTCTTCGCTTCTAGTGCGCCGAAGAAACGCTCTCCCACTACATTAAGATAATCCAGGGATATGCGCCAACAACGAGCTATGACGATGAACAAGTAGAGCAATTCTATGAGGATATCGAATTAGCAATAAAGAAAGTACGGACACAATACACAGTAGTCATGGGGGATTTCAACGCAAAAGTAGGAATGAAACAAAGTGGAGAGCAGGCGATTGGCAACTACGGCGTCGGCCGTAGGAATAACCGTGGGGAAATGCTAGTACAATTTGCCGAAAGGAACCAGCTTCGAATAATGAATACGTTCAAGAAACACAAGAATAGGAAGTGGACGTGGAAAAGCCCTAACGGGGAAACAAAGTATGAAATTGACTTTATAATGTGCGAACAACCAGGTATAATTCAAGACACAGAAGTGGTGGGGAAGATAAAATGCAGCAATCACAGACTAGTAAGGGCAAATATTGTACTTAACCTAAAGAAAACAAGAACTAAATTATTTACTAGAAAGAAATGTAATGTACAGGTAATCACAGCGAAGGACGAAGAATTTAAAGTCGCCCTAAGCAACAAGTTCGAGGCCTTAGACGAAAACGGTGACGATTTAGAACAAATAAACAAAACCATAACGAAAACAATCCTTGAAACCGTGATAGAAGTTGGGGGTAAAACAACAAAGCAAGCAAAAAGTAAGCTGTCCCAATCTACCAAGGACTTAATAAAAAAATGCCAACAAATGAAAGTAACTTCATCAAAAGATAAGATAGAATTCGCAGAACTATCAAAATTGATCAGTAAAGCCAGGCAAAGAGATGTAAGAAACTTTAACATGAGAGAAATAGAGAAAGCAGTAGAAAAAGGTACCAACATTAAATCGGTCAAAAAGAAACTGCACTTAGGACAAAACAAAATGCATGCGCTAAAGATAAACAAGGTAACGTTATCAACAGTTTCACCGAAATAGTAAAGGTAGCAGAAGATTTTTACTCGGAACTGTACAGCTCTCAGAGAGACCATACAACCTTAACAGAAATAGAACCTAGAGGAGAACACCGAAATTCCATGTATAACCGCTGACGAAGTCAAAAAAGCTGCCAAAGGCATGCCCCGCGGTAAAGCAGCTGGTGACGATGGTATAACAGCTGACTTGATCAAAGACGGAGGAGATATTGTACTTGAATAACTTGCATCGCTCTTCATGAAATGTATCAAGACATGTAGCGTACCGCGCAGCTGGAAAAATGCTAATATAATCCTTATCCACAAGAAAGGTGACATAAAGGAGTTAAAGAATTACAGACCAATCAGCCTACTCCCAGTAATATACAAGCTATTTACAAAGGTAATTTCTACGAGGATAAGAGAAACACTCGACTTTAACCAACCGAGAGAGCAAGCTGGTTTTAGGAAAGGTTGCTCGAGAATGGACCACAGCCACGCTATCAACCTAGTAATTTAGAAGTATGCGGAATATAAGAAACCTCTTTACATGGCGTTTATCGACTACGAGAAGGCATTTGACTCCATAGAAATACAAGCAGTTCTAGAAGCTCTACGTCGACAAGGGGTACCTGGCGTATACGTGAAAACCATAAACAACATATACAAAGATTGCACAGCCACACTACTCCTACATGAGAGAAGCAGAGAAATCCCGATCCGGAGAGGTGTGAGACAGGGAGATACAATATCCCCGATGCTATTCACTACATGTTTAGAGGAAGTCTTTAAACGTCTAGACTGGGAAGAAAAGGGCATTCGAATAGACGGGGAATATCTAAACAATTTAAGATTTGCAGACGACATTGCGCTCTTTAGCAATGATGGTGACGAATTGCAAAACATGATTGATGACCTAAACAGGGAAAGCATTAAAATTGGATTAAAAATGAATAGGCAAAAGACCAAAGTTATGCTCAATAGCTTAGCTAAGGAACAGGAATTTAAAATCAACAATGAACCCTTACAATGTGTAAACGAATATGTATATCTGGGATAGTTAATATCAGGAACTCCTACCCAGGAAAAAGAAATCCTCCGTAGAATAAGGATGGGCTGGAGCGCATTCGGAAGGCATTACAAAATCATGACTGGAAACTTACCACTCTCATTAAAGCGAAAAGTATTCAATCACTGCATTCTCCCAGTACTAACGTATGGTGCAGAAACATGGAGAATAACGAAAAAACTAGAGATAAAACTAAGGAGCACGCAACGTGCAATGGAAAGAAAAATGATAGGGGTAACGCTAAGAGATAAAAAACGAGCGGAATGGATCAGAGAACAGACAGGAGTAGCCGATATTATCTTATTAATTAAAAGAAAGAAGTGGGCCTGGGCAGGACATGTCATGAGGAGGAAGGATAATAGGTGGACAGTAAGAGCGACGGAATGGATACCAAGAGAGGGAAAACGCAACAGAGGTAGGCAAAAGGTTAGATGGAGTGATGAAATTAGAAAGTTTGCGGGCATAAAGTGGAACCAACTCGCTCAGGATAAGGTGGATTGGAAATCGTTGGGAGAGGCCTTCGTCCTGCAGTGGACCTAAACAGGCTGATGATGATGATGATGTAGTGCTCATTGCTTATTGCATCTACCTTTTGTATATTTTTCTAGTTTGATCACTGTGTTTTGGTTTATTTATTTATCACAGTACCCTCAGCATTTGGCTTTGTGTGATAAAATGTTTTGTTAGCTCAAACGTCTGATCTTACCTCATTCGATTTGTTAACCTCAAACAATCACGTGACAACTGGAACGAAGGCGATGTGAATTTAAGTGTAATTTTGCTTTTGAATGGACATCACTTATATGCAAATGGTAAAGCGTTGTAGTAAAGATATAAGCCCAGTCTGTTCCATGCCACATTTCTGCAGATACACTGCACTGCATGCATTGGAGTTCTGCACAAATCTGCCATAAACCAGGAGTGGTGGCGTCGGCGGTGTGATTGGTAGGGCTCCCAGCTCCTATCTTCGCATCCCTGGTGGTTGTGGGTTCGAAGCCCAGCATGTGGTACTTTTTCTTGTCAATTGTGTGTTGAATTTTTCAGACATCCACTTCTGTGGTGGAAGTACGTCAGTGATTTCTTGGTGGCCTCCACATAAAACAAGTCTTAAAAGGAAGCCCGAACACTGTTGCTTCCACCCTTGGGATAAATGCTTACGCGCTGTTAGCAGCTGAGTCACTGGGCACCCAGTGGCCTCACTGCGACACACACTACTAGCCAATATGGAGGTTACTGCCAGTGAGAGAAACTCAGTTTGAATTTTAATTAGTTCCTGTAGAGCTCTAAAGTAAGATGGTTGACCACGTCATGGCTCACCATTTGGATGGCTCTGTAGAAAATGCTGAGCCCTGTGCTGCATCCTTTTCAGCCCACTAAAGCAAAATTGTTTCAAGGTCCAAGAAGGCTTGTAACACTCAATTATTCCAATTAAGGTAGGTCAGTAAAGTCACATAGTATTTCTTGCAGTAAAACTATGAATAAATTTATGACACATCAAACTTGGACACACAAAGTTATTGTCAATATGGTATACATAGCGTGCATGTGACGTCACACCCAGTCGCTCCGTCTGGCAGCGCCCATGATGAAGGACCACTTGTTCCTTCGTTGTGTACTCTGCGGTTCATGCAGTTGTTGGTTTGAGGTGTTTTTGCAGTTTCTAGGAGCGATGCCACCTGCTAATAGCGGAGCACCACTTAACACGGCATATTAAGCTCAGTTAATTGCGTCTGCATGCGTTCGATACGAGTAAAAAGTGCTCATAGGTGATGGTATTGACTCGTACATGCTGCGACCAGGGCACCGACACGACAACGGACATCAGTGCCCTACCTGAAGTGACGTACGGGGGCATCGTCAACCACCTCGTCTACTCGTCAAGCTTCGTGACTCTGCAGCAGATGAAAGCGTCATGTACAATGATACCTTCCGAATTATACAGGCAAGACTTGCCAACACTGCCAAATACAGTTCCGCCCATTTTGAAGTGCACGTGTTTGAAGAAATCTGTTTGGAGAGCATGCGGAAAGAATCACTGTGGCAACTGTGGAAACAATAACAAGCCACTACCATCTCCAGATTTTTTTATTCAAAATTGTGCCTCTTGTCACTGAGAATGGGCTTGTACGCGGAGAAGGAATGCTCAATGTCGGCAGATGTTATAAAAAAATTTAAAACTGATTCGAATGAATCAGGGCTTGGCCGTATGTCGTTTTTGGAAATGACATCGCCAAGAAAAGAAATTTTGGTGGCACCAATTTCGCATCTTGAAGCATTGAATCTTAATCTCGTCTTACGCACAGACTGAAAGACTGCTCTTAGCCTTTCGTCGTGCTCTTTTCTTAAGGAGCTCCACACTAGGATGTCATAGGCATACATACATACGCCAGGAATCCCGTCAAATATCTCGTTCATGTACCTTTGAAACAGTTCGGATGTCGAGGCGATGCCGTAAGGAAGCCTGAGAAAGCGATAACGGCCAAACGGGGTTGAGAACGTACAGATACTGGACGTTTCTTTGTGCAGCGGTATTTGATGAAAACCGAGTTTGGCGTCTGGTCGTGAAAAATAAACTTCTGCAACAAGGCCACTGTTCCTTGGCTGCAAGATTACCATGCGAGCACTCTCGCATTGGAATGACTTCTGCCATACATTATTTCAGCATTGAGGGCTTTGAGCCTCAATGCTCTATTCTGGTACATATAAAACTACGAACCAGGACATATTTGCATCTGCTGCAGTGTACTACATGGATTGTGGCAAGTGGTATGGAGGACATTTTGGTTTGATGGATTTTATTAAACTGACAAGTCATGTGCATTCATATCCAGCATTGGAGCTTTTGGTTTGTGTGTAATTCATGGCCTGCCAAGCTCTGGCCGCATAGTACCTATAACAGTTGTTGGTGTGATAGCTATGTTTTGTAATGCTGAAAATTGACTTTTGTACCTTTCTATTCTTCTGCGAGAGTTCTTCGCGATGTGTTGGCGGTAGATCGGCGGCGACAGAGGGGCAAAAGCTATCCGGAGCTGGTGATCTTAAAACGGGGGACGTCATAGCATTCACTTGAAGGCAGGGTTGGTGTTCAGTGAAATCGAGGGAATGCACGAATTCGACATCTTGTACATGACCCAAGGACTCACCACGGAGTAAGGTAACAGGCGACGAGAATGAGTTGGAAACCATCATTGTAGCAGCACCAGACTCCATGGTAAGTACTGCAAAGGGCAGGCATAAACCACGACGACGAAGAAACACATCGGAGGGGGCAAACAAGACCATTCCGTCCGAGGCGGCCAGGCAGGAGACGGCTACGAGAGTGCACGTTTTCGCTGGTATATGGGTGTCTTCAGCAACGACAAGTTTGTGAGGGTCAGGCATAGGGTCAGCCGAAATGGAGTCTTGCAGCGGAGTAAGAGCCACTTCCACCCGAGAACAGTCTATGACGGCACGATAATGTGAGAGGAAATCCCATCCGAGAATAATGTCGTGGGAGCATAACGGCAGCACATAGAACTCTATCACATAAAGTACGTCTTGAATAACTACGCGCACGGTGCACATGGCAGAAGGGGAAATGCACTGTGAGCTTGCAGTGCGGAGCACTAGTCCCGGGAGCAACACGGTCAATTTCTTGATCTTACGGCAGAGGTTCTCACAAATTATGGAAACGGCGGCCCCTGTGTCAATAAGCGCTAGTGCGGCAGTTCCTTCAATGTTCACGTCGATAACATTTCGCGGCGAAAGAGATGGAGGCCTTTGATAGTTCGAGTCGCGTGCAGCTGTAGCCTCCGGAACTGCAGCAATCAGTTTCCCTCTTCCGTAGTTGGACGGCGACGCATGGGTGATAGCGAGTGTCGAGGTGATGGAGAGCGGTGGTTTGAAAGGGGTGGACGATCCTCAGCGGTATACCTTGGTGGCGTACGGAACGACAAAGGAACTGGCGCGTCAAATGTGTCGCAAGGGCAAGGAGGATACCGGCGACAGAAGCGGACGATGCGCCCAGCGACACCACAGGCGAAGCAGATAGGCTTGTTGTCTGGCGTCCACCACGCGTCCTGATGTCGGAAGAGCGGAGCCTGAGGCCTCGCGTAAGGGGGCGTCGCAGCACGCATGGTCGTTGGGACGGCATGGATCGGAACCGCGGGTCGGAAATACGGCGCAGGCTGTTGAGGCGGCCTAGCAGCGACAGAAGCGTAGGTAAGAGGCGCAGTGATAGGTGGTGGCTGTGGCATAGGCAGGAGGGTCTCGGCAACATGAGTGCGAATGACCTGTTGAAGGTCCAGAGCCAAAGATGGTGTAGGCGCGTGCGTGAGAAGTAGCAAGGAGAGCTGACGTGCTACCTCTTCACGGATGACATCTTTGATTGTGGATAGCAACGGTTGCTGATTGGCAGGGTGGGGAGCCGGCTGCAAACTTGCCAAACTAGAGGGCGCACCAGGATTTGCGAGCGCTTGGCGCGCGATTGCGCGCTGTAGGTCGGCCAAAGACGTCCGCAATGGAAGTCTTAAAGATAGGCCAAGTTGGAATAGTGGCCTCGTGGTTAAGCGACATCAGCGAGATAAAACGTGACGTGACTCAACTTCATGGGATCGTCCCACTTGTGCTCACTTACTCGTTCGTAGACAGTCAACCAATCTTCAACGTCTGAGTCACCTGAGCCGTTGAATATTGGCGGGTCCCATTGACGGTGAATGGTGCCGCATGTGACATGGATCGCCGAAGGTCCAGGCTGGGCAGGGTTGGCGTCAGCCATGATAACGTTGGGGACAGGGACAGGTCGAAGCGTCCACCGGGGGCGAAGTTCCAGGTTGGTAGTGGGAACCCACGCACCTCCACCAAATGCAACGTGGTTTATTGACGTCTGGACGACGAATAACGTCAAAGGCGAGCTCCGACAAACGGCGAGCGTCAACCAGCCAAAATCCGGGCAAGCGCTCGCTCGAGGCATGAGATCATCGCCGACGCTGCGGCTTGCTTCCTTGCCTTCCTTGTCTTCTTCTTCATTACACTATAAACATTCCAGCTCTGGGACCTCCAAGCAGTGGTCAACACCGAGCAGACTGTGCGAAATCTCACAAAGATCCTGACCGAAGAAATTCAGGGCTCGCTCAAATCAAAGGCTTGCGCAGATTGCGTGTTGACAAACATGGAGCTCCCAACTTGTGCTGAGTTTTAAACTGCATAAGTGCAATAAGTTCTGAAGAACTATGACTGTTTGTATGACATCTTTGCAGTGCTGCCGGTATACCACAAGATGACAGCCTAGCTTGCAAGCTACAAACGTTAAGCACGATTATTTATCAAATGGTACCATTTGTGTAGTTGATATTTCACACTTGTCGGCCCTAAATTTTTTGGAAGTGTACAAAACACGCATTCAAGTTAATACGAGTACCGGCTTGTTGATTGTGGATGGACGTTCTCCATGTCAGTGAGTAACTACTCCGTCGACTGCCTATAACCCCGTGCTGGAACCAGCAGTGTGCTGGTTTATTAGCAGATTCTGAGCAGCTGCTGAGAATTTCCTAATAACCCAGCAGTGCTGGAACCAGCAGCAAACCATCAAGAAATTTTCACCTGGGAATGCACAGCAATAGCGGCGTCAACAGTCCTTGGTCGACGGAAAGACTGACAATGGCTAAATGTGCCGGCTTTTATACACATGTCATAATGCGTTCTCGCATTATCTTTGAAATTCTAGAAGACACTCAAATGTGCATGTCAGGCATGCAAAGTTTCAGGAACGGTCAACACGGTTCCTGAAGCGACATGCAAAATAAACCTTGGCCTGCGCTGCACGTAACAGAAAGTGATAACAGCACTCGCCGCAAACAAGCACACATGTCACGGGAAAGTGATAACGGCTTTCCACTTAAACAAACCAAAACAACCGTACGTGTCAATATCGAAAATTTAGTTATGTTCAAGTTCGTTATATCAAGTCTTAATTTTAGTAGGAAGCAGCAGTGCACCATGCTGTCAACAGATGAAACAATATGCAGTCGTGTAAGAAGCTAAATGCTCATGAGCTCATGCAGAAACCAGATTCTACTGTTTGATAATCAGGGCATGATTATGCTGACTAAAAATGAAAGTTACGTCAGACAGAGGAGAGCACATTGACCTCGGGTATCATTTCCCGAGATGAAAGTTCAAAGAGGGAAAGTTGTGGCTCCAGTACGTCAAATCATCCAGCCACTCTGCTCCCCTCCTGACCAAGACCTTGAATGGAAGGAACTCTCTCAAGCACTGGGAGCATTTGGCCACTGAAATGTCGACACAGCAACAGTCCATTGACAGGGCGTGTTAGTAGTGTAATGGGCCATGAAAGCCCAAGAAAGATCAACTTTAAAAATGGCAGCTTTACTGCTGTCTGCCACTTCCCTGGCTCTTCACAAACCCCTCGATCTGCATCTCTAGAAGCCCGGTCAGCCTCAACAAACACCAACACTGAATTTTAGACGGGGTCTCTAGACTAACTGGCAGGTCTTAACAAGAGTCTTGAGCATTAGGGTCCCGCCTCCACGTGTCGCAACTTCAAACCCTCAAGAACAGCACCTTGTAGCACCAACTTGTTTCTATTCTTGCTTTTATTAGATCTGCATCTGTGTATGATCATCGCACATTGCACTCCTACAGATGTGGCATGGTTTTTGGTCATGCACCATCTCTGCATGCAAGTCAAGTAATATTTTACAAAATTGCTTCTCTCTCTCATAGTGAAAAATACCGCGCTCCCGCAAGCTCAGCTTCGATATCATCGCGATGAGGCATCTGTAAGTGCTCTCTTAAGACCTTCATTAATTCTTCTAGGATACATGCATATCCATGTCCTTTTTGACAATAACTAACGGACTTACCCAGTCCATCAGGTCTTTAACCTTGGCTATGATGCCAGCCTTGAGCATCCGGTCGAGTTCAGTCTACAGCGGTTTCAGCAGGGCAAGGGGTACTCATCTAGCCATATGGACAGTGGGTAGGCGTCTTGTCGCAAGACCATTTTGAGCAGGCACTGAAGGCATCCGGTGCTGGTAAAAGACGTCGTTGTATTCCCGCACGAACTCTGGAGATCCCGTTGTTATTGCATCGACTGATCTGATGAAGAGTCCCAGACGTTCGCTTGCTTCGAGACCAATAATAGCACGTCCCTTCTTTACCAGGAAGAAGTCGACCTCAATTGTCCTCTTGGCGACTGTGACCTTCACTCTGGCTGCTCCAAAATACTTGATGATTCCTCCCCGTATGAGTGTAGCGCTGAGCTGCTTTGTCTTGTGCCGCCGGCTGTAGTGTGCGGTACATACTATGCAGCAAAAGGTTGGCTTGGGCACTGGTGTCCACTTTCAGCTTCATGTACTTGCTGCCGACTTATGCTTCCACTACCCAGTCACGATGGCTCTCAATGGCATCTACGGATACGTCAAGAATCGTGAAGTCTTCATCAGCACTGACCTCGGCCACTTGTCTTGCTATTTCATCACACAGCAAAGTGGTTCTTGCCTACAGTTGCGTCCCAACGCCGGACAATTTCTCGAGCTGTGCTCCCAGCCACACCTCCTGCATTTAAATGCTGCGGACGCACCAGTTTCCATTGGCCTGGTCTGGACAAGGTACGGAGAAAGAAGTATTTGAGGAGAGGAAACTGCTATGCTGCAGCAGCGTGCGGCGGCGGCCCGTTAATGTAATGCTTGGGCGAGGAGGAAGTTGAGTTTTCTGCGCATCACGACAGATGACACTGCCGGCCTGTTCCCATCGTTTACCTGTCATCCTATGGGCGTGATGCATAATTATCGTGTTACCGTCTCATACATTGCAAATTTTCTCAGTTTTCACTCTGTAGCATCAATAAATAGGGGCGGCGGACATTTTAGCTGCAGTTAGTAATAAATGATGAATTAATTACGTGCCGCATAGTGCTTGGAACGAGCTGCTTGCACTCACTTCAGAGCAGACGACGCATGCCGCTGGAAGCCATTCGCTGGCGTGTTGTGAGCGCGCATGTGTAAGTGGCCTTGGGAAGAAAGGGCGTGAGAGGCGCCGTGTATTCTTTGTCATCTGCTGACTCTAGAACAGTCACGGACTTCTTCAGCGCGACGCCGCAGCCGATCGCGGAGGTCACAGCGCGACGCACATGTTTCTCTTTTCATCCGACAGAGGACGTGTCGGTGCGGTGCCCTAAGGCGTGACTTTATCGGGCCGCCCGAGCGAGCGCTGTTTCCCCTCCTCAAGAATTCTTGCTCCGTGGGACAAGGTCAACTTGGCGCTGCTCACGTGCCCAAATTCAATTTTGTGCGTGTGATAACTCGGCGGATTTGCACACCTGCTCAGCTTTCACCAGTGTCAAGTCCTTGTCCCGTAGCAGCTTCTGGCGCACTTTGTCGTTGCTCGTTCCAAATACAATTTTGTCCCGGATCATTGAATTTTCCATTACGCTAGTAGTTGCATGATTTGGCCAGGAGGCTAAGGTCCCTTGCGAATGGTTCAAATGGCTGACCTGCTTGTGCTCTTCGTCGAAATAGGTACCGCTCATGTATTTCATTCACCTGCGCTGTGCAGTACTCATCAAACTTCTTGATAATGGTCGCATAGCCCTGTCTTTCGGTGTCTTCAGTGAAAGTAAAGTTGTAGATTTCCAACACATCGTCGCCTCCTAAACTGAGCAGCAGGGCTTTTCTCTGGGAGCCGAGGCTGCTAGGAAAAGCTCGAATTTTCGCCTAAAGAGCTTCCATTGTTTGGCAATGTCACCACTTAGGAGTAATGGCTCGGCAGGCTTTAAGAATTCCATCACGGATGCATTTGGTTGGGCCGCACTTCTGACACCATGTTTCGTGGCATTTGTGCAAAAAATATAATCGAGCCAAGTGTCAGGCAACAAAGAAGAAGGTTGCTTTATTTGCACTGCTATTCGTACGTCTTAGGTGGGAGAGGGAACACGTTCGAGACAGTTTTCCGAGGGCGTGTTTGCTGATTGCATCGTTAGTGGGCATGCGCAATAACGCGGAGTTGGAAGCATGTTAGCACGAGGCACTTGTCTTCATCAAGCACGATACAACAGGGGCCGATTACTCAATCATGAGAGGGAAACTAACGATGCACCTGAAGAAAGCTGTTACGCTGTGGTATGGAACGCAAATTTGTACTGCCGGCAGACATGTCAGCCCACTTGGCATGTGCACAGTCAGAGTGACAATACGGGGACGTACCTTTCACTCTAGCTTCCATGTACTTTGCGAATGTTCCAGTGATCTAATCTTGGGAATCAACTTTCTACGGGAGCACGGTGCAATTAATAGACCTTCGTGAGTGAATGGTGGCCTTTTTGACAGAGAGAGTAGCAGAAAAAAACCGACGTCAGCCACCTCACTATGTTTTTGTTTCTGCCAACAGCATAACGCTGGCCCCATGGTCAAGCGTCCTGGTTGACGTCGTGTGTGACGAGTTACCGGATGGTGAGACAGTTGTCGAAGGCAACACATCGCTTTTGTTCACTCTTGGTATCCGTGCTGCCCGCAGCCTCGTCACACTTCGTGACGGATGTTCTATACTGATTGTTACGAATTTCAGCAAAGAATACTATCACCTTTTTCGTCGCACTGCAGTCGCTTTTGCCTACCCCATGACAGACGTTGCTGAATGCTTTACATCTACATTAAACTTGGTTGCAATCGACATGGGGGACACAACTTCGTCACTCGGCAAGGTCAATATTAATTCGGCTCTCCCGGAGCATCCACGAGCAGTGCTGAAGGCATTGCTCCTTCAATTCAGACTGCTTCGCTTCTTCATCTAAGGTGCGTCAGACGCCCATCATAAAATACCGAATTATGTATACCGACACCTTGCCCATAAAACAGCGGCCCTACCATGTTTTGGCCAAAGAATGGGAAGCGATAAATGCGCAAGTCAGAGAGATGCTCCAGGATAATGTTAGACAGCCTTCCAAAAGTCCTTAGGTCGGAACACACCTTTTCTGTGTTGACTGTAGGAAACTTAACAGTGTAACTAAAGGCATTTATCTGCTGCTTCGCATCGACGATTCACTTGACAGACTTCGAAGGGCCAAGTACTTTTAATCAATAGATCTCAAAAGCGGGCACTGGCACACTGAAGTTGACGAACGGGATTGCGAAAAAAGCTGCTTTTGTTACACCGAATGGCCTGTACGAATTTAAAGTCCTCCCATTTGGCCTGCGTTCTGCACCTGCGACATTCCAGAGAATGATGGACACTGTTCTTAGCGGGCTGAAGTGGCATACGTGCCTAGTCTATCCGGATGACGTCGTCGTGTTTTTGGCTACCTTTGACGAGCACCTGAATAAGATAGTACTGGAAGCCCTGCACTTTCTTGGCCATGTTGTGAGCGTGTTCGGCCTGACCCTGACAAGTCCACCGCTGTAGCCACCTTTCTCGTTCCTCGTGACAAGAAAGTGTATGTCACTGCTTGGGGCTGTGTGCATACTATCGCCGCTTCATCACATATTTCTCAAGGATTGCTGAACCTCTGACTCTTCTCACACATGATTACATACCGTTCGTCTGGAATGAGGAGCAGGACGCAGCCTTCTTCAAGATGTGGAATCGATTGCAGGCACTCCAAGTTATGACGAGGACACTGATACCAAAGTGCATACCGACGCCAGTTATACAGGTCTTGGTGCTGTTCTTGTCCAACGCCAAGACAGCACACAGCGCATGACGGCTTACACCAGCCGCACTCTATCATGCACCGAAAAGAACTATTCCACCTCGGAACACAAATGCCTCGCAGTAGTGTGGGCAACACTGAAATGTTGGCCTTACATTTATGGTTGCCTGTTCAGAGTAGTGACCGACCACCAGTCATTGTGCAGGTTAACTAATTCACGAGATCCACTGGGGTGACTAGCACACTGGAGCCTTCACTTAAAGGAATTCAACCTCACCATCGTGCACAAGTCCGGCCGCAAGCATGAGGATGCTGACTCGGTGTCGCATGCGCCAACTTAAGCGTGTAATCCTGAGGCTGAGGATGGTAACGGCTTCCTTAGGGCCTTAACCGCGGTATCCTGTACAAGAAAAACTCGAGCATTTATGATAAACCCTACCTTCTCAGTGTACCAACAGACATGCGCGACGAAATCCTTCAAGCCTGCTATGACGAGCCTACATCTGGCCACTTGGTTTCCTTGTAAACTCTCGCCAGAGTTAAAAAACAAGCATACTACTGGCCCCTGCATCTGTGAAACGTTACGTCAACAGCTGCCGTGCATGTCAATGCCGCAAATGCCCGCCACTGAAATTTCGCAACCGATCACACCCCCTAGGGCACCATTCGATCAAGTGGGCATGGACTTACTCGGACCTTTTCCGTTATTGACAGGCAACGAGTGGATCATAGTCGCCATAGATTATTTAACAAGGTACTCTGAGACAAGGGCCCTACCATGCGCTGCCGACATTGGCCACTTCTTTAAAGACCAAATTGTTCAACATGGTGCCCCTGCGAATGTTATCACTGACAGGGGAGCAGCTTTCACAGCCCAGCTGATCGATGACGTATTCAAGCCAAGCTACAGGAGCCATCGCAAGATGACCGCGTATCACCCACAGACCAACGGCTTGACAGAAGGACTGAACAAAACCATCGTCGACATGTTATCAATGTACGTAGATGTCCACCACAAAATGTGGGATCAGGTGCTACCATACATAACATTTGCGTACAACACGCTTTACACCGTTTCGTCTTGTCTACGGACGTGAAGTTCAGACCATGTTACATGCCATGCTTCCACATGATCTCGACGCTTCACTCACTTCTGACACTCAAGAACTTACCCAGTTCACTGAAGAAGCTCGCCAATTAGTACACCTGCACATCATGCAACAGCAGGGCACTGATGCAAGGTGCTACAATCTTTGCCATCGACATGTGGAATACTGCCTGCGTGATCACGTTTGGGTGTGGACTCCGGTTCGCCGCAAGGAAGTGTCCAAAAAGCTGCTCAGTCGCTACTTTGGAAGTGCTGCGCCACGTTGGCGATGTGAACTACAAGGTTCTCCTGGATGGCGTTATGTTGCTGCATCGTCAAAAGCACCAATCTGGAATTGTGCACGTTGTAAAACTTAGGGCGTATTTTACGTGTTAGTACAACAGAACGTCAGCCTTAGTCCTTTCTTTATTTCCCGTGCACTTTCTGTTAGTTCTTCATTTTTATTTTATTCGACTTTGCCTGTCCGAACTGTTGCGCATCGGGATGATGCCGTTTTCAAAGGGGAATAATGCCACTGGAGCTTGTGTGGCGAGCGCGAGCTAGCATGGACAACAAAAAAAGGAGGAAGTTGTTTTTTTTTTGGGTCAGCGTGCACCCTAGTCGAAGCTGTCTTGCTTGGCTAGTAGTGCTTGTCTACCTGACGGTGCGGTCTCTGCTGTCATAGTTCCTTGTGTGTCAAGTGACAATACCATTTGTGTATCAATGACCACATTCATGACAGGTAGTACACCACCTGGAGAAACACGCTCTTGTCCTGGAAGTTTTCTTGTTAAACATCTCCAGAATTAAAATAACCATTGCATACTAATTTTGAACATCTACTATATGAAACAATCTACAGTGCATTAGAACCTACTCGAAACCAGGAATGCAGTTCTTGTACCATATTTGGAGGCCTGTCCCTACTAGAAACAAAAACGCGGGTGACACTCCGCGCTGCGGTGAGTGTTGCTGTCGCAAGCATCAAGATTTATGAAAAGCGGCAGCAATGCATGGTAGCTGCTTGAATGGGTCGAGATTCATTTTTCACGGCAAAATGAGCACCAATCAGAAGCCAGCCACACACGCCTTGCACTACCTGTCTGCCAAGTGATGAACCATGGTGCACAGATTGGAAAACAACATGGTCGTCATAAAATTGCAGAGGCCACGCCCAGATCATATTTACAGTTTCTGTTAAGCCTACCCGTATTGAGATGCCGAGCAAGAAACATCTTCGTTCTTCGCAGGAGCAGCTTTCTCATAGCTTGGCCAGCCATAGTGCTAGATACACGCATGGTCGACGACAGGCGAAATCTGCTGATCAGAGCTCACGTTTTTGTGAGACCTTTCAAATGGAACAAGACATGTCATGACATCAGGTCGTTCTTGGCTGCCACATAACTGCTTGTCACAAAACTCGAGTGCAGACTTGTCAACGCATGCATGCCGCGCACACACTCGCCGCAAGCGTTTTTGACACTAGCGATGCTAGTACGCGAAGTTGACTATAGTTATCTTCGGCACCAGCGAGCGCAACATGTTATCACCGTTCAATGGCCATAGCCCATGTGCATTGTCGAAGAGGGGTCATATAATAGGTTTCAATTCGTGTCCTACAAACGGCAGCAAGCGGATTCACGATGGCATTCGGCATTTCTTCAGTGGTTGCAGTGCTTGTGAAGCTGAACATAGTTTCGTGTTTGCCTATTTACGAGTGTCGACAAACATACGTCACACTAAGTAACGAGAACTCCTAGAAGGCAGTACTAATGTTGGACCGTCCTTTGCTGTCCACATAAGAAAACCTAAACCTAAGGTCCACAGGCAAAAATATATAATTACTTTACTACAAAGGCGAACCGAATCAACAGGCACCGGTGAACTGTCCAGTAAGCTGACAGCTTAATAGAAGCAGATATTGAAACTTATGGGCCACAAAGCTTGGATAGCCTTTCATCTCCAATAAACTAAAACCTTTCATGCTAATACCTTTTGCAATCAGTCATAAAAACATTTCACTCTATTTTGTCATGTTTCATTATTCGAGGCACAGCGGATGGCACCGGCAGAAAAAAAACCATCAAAACGCCACACAATAAGTCCAAAACAAAGGCACAGAGCTAGGAGAAAACCTCACGTGACGATTGTGAAAAGGAAAAGAAAATCCTATTCAAGAAGCACCGCGCATTTGGCAAGGCACATGAAGGAAGGAAGGTCTGGATAGTGAAAGGGGATGCTAGGGAGGAGTCAGAAAAGGTTACATTGCTGAGGAATGATGCAACGCCGGCACTTTCTTCCTCCATTATGGCGCTTAGCGCCTGCAGAGCCAATGAAACCGAAACCATAATCATTTTTGGGCACAGGGCTTGATGGCGGTGGCACCTAGAAGTTAAATGTGGGCACATTGCTAGGAGGAAGCCTCATGTGATGATTTTGAAAAGAAAAAAAAAAAACTCCTATTTAAGAAGCACCATGCAAATGGCAAGTAATAGGGAGTAAGGAACGTCTGGATAGTGAAAGGGGAGGCTAGGGTGGAGTCAGAAAATGTTACACTGCCGAGGCTAAGGGAATGACGCGGCGCTGCCACTTTATTTCCTTTCGCCATTAAGGCGCCTGCGCAGCCAACGAAACCGAAATCATATCCGTTTCAGGGCATAGGGCTTCATGGCGGCTGCACCTAGAAGTTAAATGCGGGCGATGCAGCACAAAACAGCGCTGATAAGTGAGTTTGACGAAATAGGGGCGGTTCGGTGTACGATGGCGCATGTAAACATGTTTGATGCACAATGGCGCAAATGGTACAGCTGTTCCACCCTTGTGTTAAGGCAAATGCATATATAATAAACACTTTGCAACAAACAGTAACATTCTTTTGTGGTCAATTTAGTTGTAGTGTAATCACCACCATTAGCCTATTTTAGGTCCACTCCAGGACGAAGACCTCTCCCAACAATTTTCAATCTACCCTATCCTGAGCGAGTTGGTTCCACTTTATGCTTGCAAACTTTTTAGTTTCATCGCTCCATCTAACCCTTTGCCTGCCTGTGTTGCGTTTTCCCTCTCTTGGTATCCACTCCGTCGCTCTTACTGTCCATCTGTTATCTTTCCTCTTCATGGCATGTCCTGCCCAGCTCCACTTCTTTTGTTTAATTGATATAATAATATCAGCTACTCCTGTCTGTTCCCTGATCCATTCCGCTCGTTTTTTATCTCTTAGTGTTACACCTATCATTTATCTTTCCACTGCACGTTGCATGCTCTTTAGTTTCATCTCTAGTTTTTTTCGTTATCCTCCACGTTTCTGCACACTACATTAGTAATGGGAGAATGCAGTGATTGAATGCTTTTCGCCTTAGTGAGAGCGGTAAGTTTCCAGTCGTGATTTCGTAATGCCTTCCGAATGCGCTCCAGCCCATCTTTATTTTACGGAGAATTTATTTTTCATGGGCAGGAGTTCCTGTTAGTAACCCCATCCCAGGTATACGTATTCGTTCAAACATTCTAAGGGGTCACTGTTAATTTTGAATTCCTGTTATTTGGCTAGGCTACTGAGCATACCTTTGGTCTTTTACCAATTCAATTTTAGTCCAAATTTAATACTTTCCAAGTTCAGGTCATCAATCATGTTTTGCAGTTTGTCTCCACCATTGCTAAAGAGCACAATGTCGTCTGCAAATCTTAAATTGCTGAGATATTCTCCGTCTATTCAAATTCCCTTTTCTTCCCAGTCTAGACATTTAAAGACTTCCTCTAAACATGCAGTGAATAACATCGGGGATATCGTATCTCCCTGTCTCACACCTCTCCCGATCGGGATTTCTCTGCTTCTCTCATGTAGGAGTAGCGTGGCTGTGCAATCTTTGTAGATGTTGTTTATGGTTTTCACGTATACGTCAGGTACGCTTTGTTGACGTAAAGCTTCTAGAACTGCTCGTATTTCTATGGAGTCAAATGCTTTCTCGTAGTCGATAAACGCCATGTAAAGAGGTTTGTTATATTCCGCGTACTTCTCAATTACTAGGTTGATAGCGTGGCTGTGGTCCATTGCCGAGTAACCTTTCCTAAAACCAGCTTGTTCTCTCGGTTGGTTAAAGTCGAGTGTTTCTCTTATCCTTGTAGAAATTACCTTTGTAAATAGCTTGTATATTACTGGGAGTAGGCTGATTGGTCTGTAATTCTTTAAGTCCTTTATGTCACCTTTCTTGTGGATAAGGATTATATTAGCATTTTTCCAGCTGCGCGGTACGCTGCATGTCTTGATACATTTCGTGAAGAGCGATGCAAGTTTTTCGAGTACAATATCTCCTCCGTCTTTGATCAAGTCGGCTGTTATGCAGTCTTCACCTGCTGCTTTACCGCGGGACATCCCTTTGACAGCATTTTTGACTTCGTCAGAGGTTATACACGGAATTTCAGTGTCCACTTCCGATTCTATTTCTATTAAGGTTGTATCGTCTGTGAGAGCTGTACAGTTCAGGGTAGAAATCTTCTGCTACCTTTAATATTTCGTTGAAATTGTTGATAATGTTACCTTGTTGATATTTTAGCGCATGGATTTTGTTTTGTCCTAAGTGCAGTTTCTTTTTGACTGATTTATTGCTGGTGCCTTTCTTTACTGCTTTCTCTATTTCTGTCATGTTAATGTTTCTTACATCTCTTTGCCTGGCTTTACTGATCAATTTTGATAGTTCTGCGAATTCTATCTTATCTTTTGATGAAGTTACTTTCATTTGTTGGCATTTCTTTATTAAGTCCTTGGTAGATTGGGACAGCTTACTTTTTGCTTGCTTTGTTGTTTTACCCCCAACTTCTATCGCGGTTTCAAGGATTGTTTTCGTTATGGTTTTGTTTATTTGTTCTAAATCATCACCATTTTCGTCTAAGGCCTCGAACTTGTTGCTTAGGGCGACTTTAAATTCTTCGTCCTTCGCTGTGATTACCTGTACATTACATTTCTTTCTAGTAAATAATTTAGTTCTTGTTTTCTTTAGGTTAAGTACAATCTTTGCCCTTACTAGTCTGTGATTGCTGCATTTGATCTTCCCCACTACTTCTGTGTCTTGAATTATACCTGGTTGTTCGCACATTATGAAGTCAATTTCGTTCTTTGTTTTCTAGTTAGGGCTTTTCCACGCCCACTTCCCATTCCTGCGTTTTTTAAAAATAAATCCACGCATATCCACGGAGTGAATGATGATGAGTGGGCGAAGCTCCGGAGGTTCATCAGTAAAAACCGTGAATCTTCCATGAATCTTGCCCGGTACATCATCAAAGACATGGCAAACACTGTGTGTCGCCATCTAGCGCTTTCCTATCACAATAGAGTACACAGCGAGCGCCGAGCGCCAGCTATTGATCAATTCACGTACTAGCTAAGCAGCACCGCAGCGCTCGGACAGTTGGACGGACGGACGGACAGACAGACTCCCATACTACGCGTTCCCATACATCTGAATGAAGCGAGCACAGCAGCGCCATCATGCCATCTAGTGAGCACTTCACGAACTACAGGTGGCTACTACAAGCAAATGAACGGAGGATGGACAGACCCACGGCATAAGGAGCTTCGCCCCTAAAACGTATTCGTTATTCAGAGTCAGTTTCTTTCTGTAAATTGCACTAGCATTTCCCCATGGTTATTCCTATGGCCTATGCTGTAGTTGCCGATCGCCTGTTCTCCACTATGTTTTGTTCCTACTTGTGCGTTGAAATCCCCCATGACTACTGTGTATTGTGTCAGTACTCTTTTTCATTGCTAATTTGATATCCTCGTAGGACTGTTCTACTTGGTTGTTGTCGTAGCTCGTTGTTGGCACATATCCCTGGATTATCTTGAGTTTATACCGCTTATTTAGTTTTATTACGGTGCATACTGCCCTTTCGTCAATGCTGTAGAATTCATCTACGTTGCCCGCTATATTTTTGTGGATTAGGAACCCGACGCCATATTCTCTCTTTTCGGGTAATCCTCTATAGCAGAGGACGTGTTCATTGTTTAAGACTATGTAAGCTTCACCTGCTCTCCTAACTTCGCTAAGGCCAATGACGTCCCAATTAACTCCCTCTGGTTCCTCGAGTAATTCCGCTAGTCTAGCTTCGCTTGAATGGGATCTTGCATTGAACGTTCCAATGTTTAGTTTCCAGTGGCAGCCTGTCCGGGTCCAGTGATTGTTACTGCCCTCTGCTGCTTCACAGAGCTGACCGCCACCGTGGACAGATGTGCTGCAGCTGCTGGACACTGAGGGCGAGTGTTTAATTGTAGACATCGTGTGGGAGGTGGTGGCCAAGTGCTTCACCAGGGAGGCCAATTCCTCTTCTGGTGTAGGAGTTAGTCGTAAACAGCACTTGAACGACTGAAAGCCTTTCAGGTATCCAACCATCGCCGGGCCCCCCTACCAACGTAATCTCGAGCTTATGACAACCATCCTTGAAAAAAGAAAAGAAAAAAAAAAAAAGAGGGTTGTTGTTGTTTAAAGAGGGTTGTCCGTTGTTTAATACTACGTAAGCTTCACCTGCTCTCCTAACTGCTCTAAGGCCAATGATTTCCCAACCAATGCCTTCTACTTCCTTGAGTAGTTCCACTAATCTTGCTTATATTAAAATAAAGGTTGATCAGAGAATGAGAACCATGGCACAATGCTTATAAGAGACAACTCAGTCAATGGACAGAAGCCGCTTCCTGTTGTGTTTCTCGTACCATACAACATGGATGCTTACAACAGACATTTGGATACAACATACCAAATGGCGGTGTTGTGCTGATCAGTCATGGGCACGTTACCAGTAAAAAGTAACAGTGTTACAGTTACCTAAGCCAGAAAAGTAACAATGTTGGTTACAACTAAAAAGTAACGTTGTTACTTTTCCGTTACTGTACAACATTAATACACCACAAATGAAAATGTAGTTCTTTTAACGGAAACGTGTGAAGGCGTGCGATTAGTTGAAGTTGCTCGTAGAAAAGCGCCAGATAAAAGGAATGGAATGGGGCTCACTCAATAGCCCAACACCAGCAATCGTTGCATACGCCTCATTTTTGAACAACTTATTTTATTGATTGTCGGAAATTTCTTTACAAAATACGATGGAACAGCCTTGGGCCATGAAGGACTGCTGCATGCTCTTAAATGAATGGGAGCTCATCCTGAGACGCGACAAAGAGGATAGGCCCCTTCGAGCCACTGCTGCCGGCACTTTGCATAGTGCTTTTTGGAAGTACCGCCACTTTGAGAACTAAACGTGCGCGAGGCTTTCTAGGTGGTTTTCGCGCAGGTGGTCATGAATAAATGGCTGGCCACGCGAAAAAAATTAAGGACGCTCCACCGGCCTCTGAATAACAGTGACGTGTCGCGCACCTTTCTCTGCATGGGGGCCGGGAGAAGAACCCTTCGCCGCCATTTTTTTGTCGCCGACCGGCGGTGCTAAAAAAAGTGACATCAGCCCATTTACAAAAAGAAAAAGAAAAAAGAAAACAAGGAGAGCCATGAGATGTCCGTGTCATGTACAGCATTGCGATGCAAGCGATACATCTTAAAAGTATTCCACTAGTGAGATACAAATACATTTTGCAAATTTATCTAGATACAAAGGTACAGATGGTCATAAATATTTTAGAGAAACATCGTGATAGTCTTGCATCGCGATGCTGCCAAGCCCTGCTTTTTCTTAAGAAGTGTTGCTTCTGGATATATTTTTTAAAAGGAAGCAACTGTAACGGTATTTACAGTTACAGTTACCGTGTAAAAAGTAACAGTGTTACAATTACAAGTTCCTCTAAATTAAAAGTAACTAGTTAGAGTTATAAGTTACTGAAAAGAAGTAACTAGTTACCAGTAACATGTTACTAGTAACTAGTTACTGCCCAAGACTGGTGCCTATCTTCTATCTCCTCCACTGACTGAACTTCTTTCACAATGGGTTCTGATAGAGCATACATTCGAATATGGAGGACTAAATTACACCGCCAGCTAGCTGGTCAGCATTCCTTTACAGTAGACTTGTGTACAGTGGACCATCCCAAATTCAATAGTTTTCAACCTCAAACATTGCTTGACAGCACTTGTGGGATCAGCACAGTGAGGTACTGTGGCGGCAGGTAAAGTCAACAGTGATGGAGACATGCACAGTGTCCACACTGTTCACTGGACAGCACAGCTAAAGCTGCTTCCATCAGAAAAGTCAGGAGAGGAATAAATGCATTGTTCAACCATGTCTGTGACTTGTGATTCACTCCAGTTATAAGAGACTCATTCAGCATCTACATGAAAGTCTGTTTTAACAGCATTTGTATTCTACATATCCTTATACAACAAATCAGAATCTTCTTCCCTATCAAAGTCTGTTGTAATGAACATAACTGTATTTACACAACTGTAAATTGACACATTTTGTTGAAACTTGAAATCCAAATTTGGGGGGGGGGGGGGGGTGCACTTGCAGTTGAATACGAAACTATACCTTCAGTTTTTTTTTTCCTTTTGACTTGCCATTTTTGGGAAGGCCAACCAACAATCGAGTCAACTTGTAAATATGGCATAAAGGGATTCAACTACTGTGCACATTTCATAAAAGTTTGCGCTAGCTATGTAGCACCCGACGGGTGTTTGTTATGTTTTAAAATTAACGTTTTTTGTAACACCTGTTGCCTCTTTTGATTGCCGGCTCCAGCACAAATCTGCTTTGGTTGATTGGTTGTTGAGATGTGTGGAGTGAATGAGTTCAGTCGAGGGGTATTTTGCAAGTAGAACAGCCTCTTCCTTTGCACTAATGACAGCACAGACAACATTGTCACGTCGTCCTGACGACAAAGGATGCAGCAGATTTCAAAGCGTTTGCAGTCGAAATGTTCATATGACGAAGCGGTGCCCGGCAAGGCAAAGCAAATCACAATGCAAGGTGTCAGTGGTGAGCACAGTCATCGCACAGCGATAAAACTGATCCACAGTGAAATTCACCACCTTTTATATACACGTGTCAACGCACACTCTAGCATTATCAGTGATGGTCGCAGACAATCTGGAAGATATTACATACGTGTCCGGCATGCAAACTTTGTAGATTAGTCTAAATCGTTCTAGAAGCAGCTTGCAAGATAGGAGCAGCTTGCACCGAGCGATAATGCAAGTCATAAACAAAAGAATGAAAGGTTGTCTCCTCGAAACAAACGAAAGCAAGTGTGCATGTCAACATCTTCAGTTTGCTTCTACATTGTTGCGTTTGCTTCTACACTTATCGTTCGTGTATGGCTGGCCAATAATGAGAGAAAGTTCACAGGGCATTGAGAAAGTAATTCCTGGGGGGGTTGGCACTTTGTGCCAGCTACTCAGGACTGAGAGAAGGACTGAAATCATTGAGAGAAGAAAAACAGGCGTACCAGCTGGCAGCGCTGAAAGGCCAGCTTGCTCTCCTGTAAAAGATTGATGGCCACTTCTTCAGAAAGAAACGTCTCGCCCCCAAAGTTTTCCACCGTTGGTGCAATGTTGATGTTGGAGCGGGCACCTAGCTTCGCTTGAAGGTCACGACGAAGGTCGTGGATTCTGCGCAATGGAAATGGCAATATTAGCCAACCAAAAAAACACACACCAATCAAATAGGGTAAAGCAGCTCAAGTAACGTAATAAAAAAAAAGAAGCTTAATGGTATGACAAAATTTCCTCTTGTGATGCGAAGTGCACAGCACCAGAGCAAAAGCTCAATTGGCTCTAAATATCAAGTGACAACACAAAATTTCATGTGTCCTGGCTTCTGCACATGTTGTGAGTGCCTTCACAGGAAACTATTAAAATGAATTTGCACGTGAAGAAAATTCAAGCCCCCATGATGCCTGATCTGTTACTCCACAAAGAATGCACATGCAGCGGTGGTAATCCTGCTCTCTGTAGTCATCACTGGGATGTTACAGCGTGGTCAACACATCAACAATGACTGAGAAGGACAGTAAAAGTGCTAGCATGCAGTGGGACAAGTTGGTTCGCAGAGTGGTTTCAACAATGCAGCACAAAAGCACTCGGACAGAGCACGGGACAAGGCACTGTTCTTTTTGCACTGTGTCACTCTGTGATATGCTGCGATGGGACAGTGTGCATTTGCGGAAAAACAACGGGAGAACCGTGGTTGCTCAAGCGATCCAAAAGTGTGCTGCAATCATAGTTTCTTACTTACACACTAGAGAGAAATCTGGCGCTAGTGTCTATGGCGACTCGTTCAGCGGCGCTTCAACCACCATGGGGATTATGGGATGTACAAGCTTCGGATCTGCTTCGGAAGGATTTTGTTCTTGAGACTCGCGACGGTTCTTTTCTGAGCCTTAACCAAAATGAAAAGAAAATATTTTCCTTTATTGTTTGCTTTCGTCTCCTGCACATAAAAAGTTACACGTGGCGTTTGCATAACTGTGAAGTTGAAAGAAAAAGACAAATTCTGCCATCATGGTTTGCATGGTTCGATGATTGTGCTCTAGATGCGGCGGCACGAAAAAATTATGGTTTTTGCATCAGCGTAAACAAACGTGTGCGTTTGCCCCTGAAAAATATGCAGCATGCATTTATCAAAATAAAAGAAAAAAAATGTCATATTTGGTGGGAAGTGTTGAGCTAGCAGGAGCAACACTAAACGTATCGGCTGCTTTGGCGTCTGCTCCGTCCGAGCTTGGGAACCGCGAGTGTCTCTTGCAGATGCTATTGAGAACAGCACGCATTTGGTCTTTTATCAAGGTTTCTGAAGATTGCCAATACAGGCGACTGTTTCAGTGGCTCAGGCGGCAGCTGGATGCCTGTGGCCTCCTGGCCATTCAACTTTATTCTCTTTTTTTTTTTTTTTTGCGTTACCAATTACCTACTGACTGAAGCGCGCGCGCCGCTTGTCGTGCTTTATGCGTATCCACTATGCAATAGCAGGCTGCAGCTTGGATGCAGCAGCCCTTCATATCACAAGTGTGTGTTTACAATCAAAACGAATTCTATTCGCCAACGGGCGGATTCAATTTGCCGACACAAGCATCTCTATGCTCTGCCCGCCCTTTTCAATACACCACCGCCCCACGACAGGAAAGTACATGTACATGAACGCGGCTTGAACGCCCACGTTCGCAAGCTCGCTTTTCACGCAGGCTTTCTATTGAGAGTGCACCAGACCACTAATGAAAATATACTGATTGGCGAGCATAACAAAACAGGCTGGCGGAATTACGTCATGTGGCAATGCGACGCTGGTTATCTTTCTAGCTTTTGATTCTTCTGAGTGTGTTGCACGCCTTGAACAACCTCATGGCAGGGTATGCGGGAAACAAAACCAAAACTGCAGAAGTAAATGGCTTGTGCACAGTTCGCAAGCCAACGCGAACCAATCCGAAGCCTGTCCTTCCCATAATTACAGTGGCTAGAAGAGGAAAGTGTGCAGACCGCGCCGCCGGCACTGACGCCAATCCGCGATGCGCGGGAAAGGGAAATCCAGGGGGCGCTGAAACCCGTTTACACGTTCGCTCGGTGCGAAATCGTCTGCTCGCCGCGCAGAAAACACTTAGGCCGAGTTTGGTGATGTGCGCTTATACACCGCAGCGTTCGTTCTGTTTTTTTTTATACTTGCACATGTATACCGTGTTATTCTTTCTTTTTTCTTTTTGCTTTTGTGGAAACGAGCCCTTGAGGCTTGGTCCTTCCCTTCCAATACGACTGAAGACGTTCGTGCAGCGATTATTCTTTTTTCCGTTGTGAATTTTGTTCTTGCAGACTATTTCGGGTGTCATGCTTCTTTTTATATAACGGCGTTTAATCGCAGGCGCATTGATATTTGTGACATTTAGCTGAAGTGGTGTAGTGGTGACTGTATCAAAAGTCCCGGCGCTTGAGAAGGAACTGCCGAAATATGATCTGGTGAGAACGGTATGTCTGTTTAAATGTTTATCTGCTTGAGTTGTTTATTTGGCTACGTTCTTCTATAAACGGATAAGAAATATTTTTATTCCGCACATGACTCACAATATCAAGGAATTCTTTTCTGAGTACATGCTCGTACAACCTTTCTTATAATGGAGCATATTCAAGAACACATAGGAGTATTACAATGGGAACAAACAGCGCTAGACACGGGACGGGTGAACGACAGACAGGATGCCTTAGAAGTATTTCTGGAAGGGATGGTTGGTAAAGCAAACTCAAGAAAAAGGGCCTTTCCTACCGGGTTCGAAAATCCATCTTAAAGCATGCATTTTGGTAATTTTCTCCACACGACAGATGCATAGTAGTTTTTTTTTTTTCCGGGACGTTAAGGCTTCCGGTCTTTCTCTGAAGAGCGGCCGATTTTTCAACCTTCTAATTCTTCGTTTCATATGCAAAATTACTTCATCCAGCAGCGTCACTTCGCCCTCCAAGTGCTGCACATCTTGAGTTTCAGCTTTTACATTTCCAAAATCATTTGGTTCTTTTTGTTACATTTTTCATTCCTCTTTGCAACATTTTTTTTACTTCTATCAGGATTATTCGGAGATATTTGCAGGCTAAAATTCCTGAGCACTTTTTGTGGTAAAGGCCCTTCTAACGAAACACACAAACGAAAACTCGATATCCTGCCCCTGAAAATACATGTCCATAATCTTACCAGCCCGGGGAATGAATATTCCCCAGGCTGGTAAGATTATGGTTCCATATTGAGCGAGAAGTTGGGCGTCCAGCCTTGCCAGGCAGTGGCGAGGCTGGACCTTTCTGTCATTTTTGGGGAGGGGGTGCAATAATGGCAGACACAACACCAAACAAAAGTCCCAGCCTCCATTCTCAAGACGCACAGCTTCGCTGTCATGTATAGTAATGATCGATATGGTGTGACAAGAACTGTTTGCTGAAAGGAAGCTCGCAATATTGTTCTTGCGCTCATGTCTCTCTGCTCTTTAAAAATTTCATGCATTGTTGAAATACTCCCTCTCTCTTCAGCACAAGGAACAACTACTACACATATTAGGAGGAAAACCTGAGATATGTTTGGTTTGCGTCCATGATATGATTTGTGCAGCGCTTACACAAAAAGCAAAAAAAAAAAAAAGACGATCAGATGGGTACAGCGCCCGCATCCAACTGTTTCTTCTTTTATGCATTATATTTACACTTTTCGGAGCTACATGTGAAATAGGAACTCTCGGCGCACTGTCACTGCTCAAGGCAACAACAAATTTGCGCAAAAAAAAAAAAAGAAAAAACACCAGGAGCCCGCGCCACGCATGCAGATGAGTATACAAGTGTGCATTTCACGCGGCGGCCTGACGTGTATGTGGGAGCGCGCGCCACCTAGCGGAAACATCGCCAAGTGGCATCAACGTCTCCCATACGCGCCGCTTGGCGGTAATCACTTTCCTATTCTAGCCACTGTACCATAATTCCCATGGTGGTTGAATGATCGCAGCGCCAGATGGCCCTCTAGTTTTATAGTATGAAACTCTACAGCTGCGATCAACCGGTGAACCTTGCTTGGAAAACTCGAATATGAAGGGCAGCACACAATAATAGCAATTTCTGGGGTTTCATGATCCTGTAGCAATAAAAGCCCCACGACGAATTGGCATTTATTTAACAGGAGAGTGTTTGAATATCACGCCACTATCGTTCAGCTTGTATGCATGATGGCGCTCATCCAGTCCACTTCGTCAGCAGGCTCTCAGCGCGCTGTCCACTACATGGGCCCCCCCTCCCCAGTAATGAAGGCAGTGCCGTGGAGCAGTTTATGTTGAGGTGGGACATCGAGAGTCCAGATGAGTCGGCTTCAAACAGTCGACTGAAACTTCCTCTTCGCGTCCGTGGACGAGAGGTGTGAAACGCTTGTACAAGACTCAAAAGCGGTGCAGATGTGGCGATACCTTGCACACAAAGGTTTGTCGAACAGTCAATGAGACGGCCTTGGCGAAGGTTGACAAGAAGGTTTAACTTCCACAGAAAGTTTGTGAAATGATCGGACCGCAGACGTTGCTGACTGAACAGCCATTGCAAATGGCACCGCAGACCAAGGTCAAGAGGTCAAGGTCAAACATTTTAACATTGGAACCATAGATGGCTGTGAAAAAAAAGATGTGCCATGGCGATGTCATCCGCATGCTTGAGAAGTGGGAGGAATGACACAAACTTCCGTGCCAGTGTGTACAAGGTAACAAACTTTTGTTACACGGTCAGCGACGTGGAATAGGCGGCTTGGTGTAGGGCCGGCAGCACCTGCCGCCCCATCAATGACTGGCTGTCATGGGAGAAGTGCGCGCCTGTGGTGGTGTTTGTTGCTGTGGCGAACCCGCAATGAAAAGAGCGGCCACGAACAAGCGCCGGCTCAGCACGTGAGCCGGTGAGGAAGACGACGACAGGTAGAGAAACGCGGCCGCAAAGAGAAAAGACGGAGTGTGGCGCGTGGAGCGTGCACGCGGGGTGCCATATGAGAGAGAAGCGAGGCGGCGTTCAACCAGCGCGGACGTGGCACGGGAGCTCTCCACCAGGACTACGGTCGAGGCGTAGTCCCGAGTGCCTGGCGGCCGCCAAGAGTCGAAGTGTATGGCTTCGCTTGGCACCGAGCTCCCAATGCTGTCCACGGATCGCCTGACCAGCCGCCTGTGCCACCGACAGCACCGTCGGGTGTAGACCCGAGTGCTGCCCTCTTTCTCGGAGCCTCGAGTGGCGACGCAACGCTTGTCGCGACGCCGGTGCCCGACGTGCTCCTCGTCCGCGTCCCTGACCCGCACCAGTGCCGGCCACCTTTCGTCGACCAGGCACAGCGACGACCGCGAGCTCGCGCCGACTCTTCCCTCCTGTGACTCACCCCTCCTGAGCGCATCAGCTTTGGTGAGACTGTTGCCTATGCTGCGTGGACTCCTGCGCGTTCGCATGCTTTTTTTTTCTCATGTTAGAGTGTTTTCTCCTATAGTGTCTTTTGTTGTTCTGTGTTCGTGTTCGTTCGTGTTCTTCATAAAGTCTTCACAGAAAACAGCCTCGCCGTATTCCTGAACGCGTTGCCGTCGTCAGACGCAACGTGCGTTCTTACCTAATTCTCAAAGAACCCCATCACAATGGCGCCCAACGTGGAGCGGGGCTGTTTTCTGTGTGGATAAAAGTTCACAACGACTACGACATGGATGCAGACGAGCTCGTTATTCTCGGCGAGAAACTTGGTTTAACGGGAGACGCACTTTGGGCATGGCTTGAAGAAGAGAATGCGAAGGAACGCGAAGCGCTGCGCGAGGAGGCTGAACTAGCGCGTGAAGTGGCAGATCTAGAGGAGAGAAACCGTCAACTTCGCCAGTGGTTGCTAGAAGCGCAAAACGCTGCCAGGGCGCGCGCATCCGCGGTTGTCAACGGGGTCGATTTTATGGGCTCAGGGAATTGGCAGAGTTCATACGAGCTCCACGAAAAAGAGACCTGCCATACGAGAATTGGGGAGAGTTCTGTTCCGTGTGGTACATACCCTGAAGCATCTCAGAAGCAAAATGTTATTAATGAAGGGGCAGGAGCTCCTCTAGACAGCTCCAGTGAAGGAGTATTGCTAGAATTCCCTGCTAACAATGGCGAATACCACAAGGAGAGCTCTGAAGAGCTTATCGCCGATTCGTCGGGGGTGCCGTTGATGGCGGTAATGTGTAATAGCGCCATGGGTGAATGCCCCAGACTAAATTCTGAGGTGACCTATTCGGATTCGTCGCTCATACAAGGTGATGCGACAAGGAATGACATAAGCATGGTCGAGGACCGTACAATCCACTTCCATGAAGATTAGCTATCTTCAGGAGATAGTGATTATTGTAGTGTCTCGTCTCGAGAGCAGGAGGCGACCGATGAAGTAATCGATAAAGAATCCCAAAGGGATACAGGCGAAAGCACACCTGACATGGGTGCAAAGAATGGCTTCCGATGTGATGGCAAAGGGTTGATGCGGGGGTTGTTCAGGCCTGCGGTGACTGATGAGTCACCTGTTCGATCATGTGAACCAGAAACCATGTCTCCAGAGAGGCATGTTCTGCAGACTTGTCTCTCGCAGCAAGACGCTTGGGCGTTCGAAGTGTTCACTCATACGCTTTTGCATCGAACTCCTTGCTCGGAACGCCACCCGATTCAGTGTCAGGTTCAGGCAGAGGTTCTAGTGAGAATCAACGAACACAAGCAAGTCAAAAGCACATGCTACATGTGCAAAGATACTGACCACGGAGGTGGTAGCACAGCGGTTGTGCAGGAGTCTTTCAGCCGTGAAAGTACTGACAAGTCATCTTTTTTGTTATCTGGTTCAGGAACCCTGTCTCTAGATAAGGATGTGTTAAGGACTTGTCTCATGCAGCAGGGCATTTGGGCGTCTCAAGAGTTCTATCACGAGTTTCTGTGTCACACTGCACATCTTGAACACCATACTATTCCTTGTGATGATGTTCATCTAAGGGCCGTGCTAAGCACCAGCGCAAGCGCGCTGTTCCAATGGACCATCGTCCTCAATATTTTCTCGTGGGGTCACGAACGCGCGTCGTTACATTTATGTAACCAGATCATGAGAGGTGTTGTTCGTCTTGTGTGGGACGCCATTACCTGAGGCCGAATGAGTAACCGGTCGCTAATTTTGGTTTTTACTCCCGCATTGTTTCAAGGACTTTGTGCACGAACCTGTAGTTAGCAGTTCGTTAGTTTGGACTACATATCAGAACTGTGCGTTGTGTGTGCAGTGTGTGCTGTGAACTAGGTGCCTTGTGTGCTGGACAAGTGTAGTGCATCAAAAGCGCGCACTTACCCGAAGTTTTTTTTTATATACAAAAAAAAAACTTATCGAAAGGGGGGCTCGTGTCATGGGAGAAGTGCGCGCCTGTGGTGTTGTTTGTTGCTGTGGCGAACCCGCAATGAAAAGAGCGGCCACGAACAAGCACCGGCTCAGCACGTGAGCCGGTGAGGAAGACGACGACAGGTAGAGAAACGCGGCCGCAAAGAGAAAAGACGGAGTGTGGCGCGTGGAGCGTGCACGCGGGGTGCCATATGAGAGAGAAGCGAGGCGGCGTTCAACCAGCGCGGACGTGGCATGGGAGCTCTCCACCAGGACCACGGTCGAGGCGTAGTCCCGAGTGCCTGGCGGCCGCCAAGAGTCGAAGTGTATGGCTTCGCTTGGCACCGAGCTCCCAATGCTGTCCACGGATCGCCTGACCAGCCGCCTGTGCCACCGACAGCACCGTCGGGTGTAGACCCGAGTGCTGCCCTCTTTCTCGGAGCCTCGAGCGGCGACGCAACGCTTGTCGCGACGCCGGTGCCCGACGTGCTCCTCGTCCGCGTCCCTGACCCGCACCAGTGCCGGCCACCTTTCGTCGACCAGGCACAGCGACGACCGCGAGCTCGCGCCGACTCTTCCCTCCTGTGACTCACCCCTCCTGAGCGCATCAGCTTTGGTGAGACTGTTGCCTATGCTGCGTGGACTCCTGCGCGTTCGCATGCTTTTTTTTTCTCATGTTAGAGTGTTTTCTCCTATAGTGTCTTTTGTTGTTCTGTGTTCGTGTTCGTTCGTGTTCTTCATAAAGTCTTCACAGAAAACAGCCTCGCCGTATTCCTGAACGCGTTGCCGTCGTCAGACGCAACGTGCGTTCTTACCTAATTCTCAAAGAACCCCATCACACTGGCCCAACCGTTTCCCGAAAAGTTGCAAGGCAGATGGCATTGGTGTGCCCGAGCACCATACTGGGCGTGATACCAACAAATAAAGAAAGTTGACAGGCGCGATTCATTTTGGTTATTGAGAGTGATCTCGGGAGCGCTTGCTCCGATGGATTGAGAGATGCCTACAGCGCTGGCAGAACAAACGTTACCTTACGTACGGGAACACTGAAACATGTAAAACAGGAAAACAGACAAATCACATACAAAAGAAACAAAAACACCCAAAAATCTAGATTAGCAGCCTAATTTGTCTGAGACGCTCAATGTTCGTCTGCGTAAGGCATAATCCTAGCTGCAGTCCGCTAACAATGGGCCTTGCTTCCACGTACGCGGTTGTCACTCACGTTGAATGCCCTCACTTTACTTTCAGTGCAGTGTCAAAGACAGAGTCCCCTCGGTGGTGTCGCGTCCATGTTGACATTGACGACAAACGGTACTTGTGGCAGCCGCCGCTCACGTAGAGTCTGTCAGTCTCTGCTGCCTGCCTTCCCAGCTGACATGGCAGTCACCGGTTCCTTGCTGCGCCTCGGCCTCTCTTTTGAAGTTATGCCCGGTCCCCAAAGCGACCTGACCCTCAGCTGTGATTACTCTGTGGGTCGTTCCATTCTGCCGGCGAAGGTGGAGCATTGCGGGTACCCCGAGAACTGCTGCAGTTCGGCCGCTGCCACTCTGAAGGATCTCGCTCGACCATAAGCCTGGTCGACGGCCACCCCGGCGCCCTTGGCTCCTCGTCACCAGTCCGTAGCTGGCAGCACAACCTTCGTTGACCGGTGCCACGCAAAGAATCCCAGCTTTACACTTTCCAACGTCGATCGCATCTCGGGTCACGCACCACGAGCCTGCTGTCCACCAATTATGCACATGGATGCGTCCCTGGCACGTGCTTTTCTGCGCCACTTTGCTGATCGCTCCTGAAGGCAGGGCTGAAGGCAGGGCTATGTGGCCCTGCCTTCAGCCCCTTTACACATGACAGTTATATGAGCGATGGCTCTGAGGATGACTACCCGCGTAATAGTGTAAGGCATCCAATTCAGTAGTTAGCTTGTCCAGCCGTAGTAAGCCGCACGTTTAAAGTAGCAGAGTCATTGACATGATGCTCTAACTATGGTTGAGTCGAAACAGGTGCATTAATGCCGTCCATGGAAGGTATCACAGGATGGAAATTATCCACGGTTTGGTTCACCATGGTTGCTAAGACTTCCACAGTCGTCGTAGTAGGTGAGGCACATAAAGTCATGCTTACCTGATGTGGTAGATGCTGGAAGAAGAGCTCCCGTAGAATTTTCGAGTCTGTTGATGACGGACTGGTGCCATGTCACATGACTGTGTCATGTGTCGAAGTAGCTCCATTGGCTTTCGATCAGCAAGTTCCTCCGATGAAAGAAGCTGTTTGATGTGTCGTGACTCAGAGTCAGTGGTATGCCATAGCAGCTCACTTAAGGGTGTCATATTGGTCAGCTGGCGGAGAATCAAGCAAGATGTCGCGGACCAAAGCTGCTGTGATCAGGTTGAGCACACTCACGACGTTGTCACAATTGGTCGCCTGAGATGTGACTCGGTGATGGTGAAACTGTGCCTCGATGTGGACAAATGAGAGGGCAGAGTCCAAGGGCCAGAAATCGGGAAGTTTGAGTGCGGCGACCGACGACATTTCACTTTTTTCAAGGGGTCACTCTCCTGTGGTCGATGGTGTCGAGGAGAACGTGACAAGCTGCATAGTCGTGATGTAGATCATGTCCAAGGTCACCAACGTGTAGGAACAGAAGTACCACAACGAATTGGCATTTATTTAACAGGAGAGTGTTTGTATACCACAGCTACCATCGCTCAGTTTATATGGGTGATGGCTGTCATGAGTAAGGGGGCCCCACAAACACAGGCCACTAGGCCAAATGGAGGGATCGGCGAAGTGGCGCGGGAATGCACGCGCCGCAGACACGTATGTGTTCATAATTGGATGTCAGCGGGCTCGCGGCACGCGACCCGAGGAGAGATCGGTGTTCGGGAAGGCTGAGGTGGCATTCTCTGCGCGGCACCGGTCGACGAAGGGTGTCTGGCCAGCTACGGTCTGGTGACGAGGAGACGAGGGCGTCGGGCTCCGGGGTGCCGTCGATCTGGCTGACGATCGAGTACGGACTTCGGAGTGGCAGCGGCCGAACTTCAGCAGTTCCCGGCGTACCCGAAGCGCTCCACCTTCGCCGGCAGAACGGGACGACCGGCAGAAGAATCGCTGCAGAGGGCCGGTCTTGGTCGGAGACCGAACATCACATGTGAGGAGGCCTAGGCTGGGCTAGGCCTAAGCGGTGAGTCGCCACGTCGCAGGTGAAGCAAGGCGAAGGACGAGAACGGACCTTGCGTGAGCGGCGGTCACCACCAGCAGCATCATCCTCGACGACGGCTACGGGACACGACTCGCCAACAGAGCATCGACTCTGAAACGCACCGCGTCGAAGGCAAAGTAAGAGCGTCTAACTGCACCTTGACCGGCAGGCAGCTGACGCGGACTTGAACGCGAGGCCCAAGGTTGAGGGACTCCCGTGGGAACTGCGCCCTACGCGGAGGATTTTTAGTTAGACCTCTTAGGCTGAGTAACATTTAGGTTCTCTTTTTGTGTGAATTGGTGGTTTGCTTATTTGTGATGTGTGATGTTGGTTTTATAAAGTAACGCCTTTGTTGTTTTTGTTAACGCTTCTCGCCTCCGTCACTCTCTCTCAATCCATCGGAGCAAGCGCTCCCGAGATCCTCCCACACAAACTCGTGACAAATAATTGGCGAGCCTCTGCCAGGATTAACATCTCCAGGCCCAGTCACGAATGATCGTCGGGGGTTGCGAAGATGGATTTGGAGCGTTTGGCGGCGATAGCTAAGAGTAGAAACCTGTCAGGAAAGGAGGTGCTGAGGTTATTTGAAGATGCCCAAAAAGAACGGGAGCGAGAGCATGAAGCAATGGTAGCTCTACTAAAAGAACAGATAGCTGAGGCCGAAGGGAAGCTGATGCACCGGAAAAGGGAGGAGACATCATGTGCAAATTTGCCAGTAGTGCAATCAGTTGAAATTTGTGGACATGAGGCGGAAGCTAGCGAACTTCCAGAAATTCAGGCGAGTCAGGGCAGTGTCTCGGTAGGGTCAGAGAAGGGCGACGCGGTTATGCGGTTAAGTCTAGAGGAGCTCGAGTCGAAGGTTGAGGATGCGGGCGTAGGCGCCCAAGAGCTGATTGATGATGCGGGCGTAGGCGCCCAAGAGCTGTTTAGCGCAGCGGGGGAGGAGGAAGAGCACCCACCGCCGGTGCAGGAGAATCAAGAGTGCATTGCAGGCTGCTGCAAGCACGTACGTGATCGAGGGCGTATTGCAGGTTGCTGCAAATGGAGTTTTGACGGGGTTTGTTCTGATGAGAGCCCCACAGTTAAGGACGTGACATCGAGTCACGATCCGTGCAAAAATTGTGCCGTGCTCGAGAGCGAGCACAGTGAAGGTGAAGTCCGCGATCGAAGCGGCATAGTACATGGCAAGCAAGAGGGTTTATACTATAAGAAGGGAGACGAGAAAGTTGAAGAGGGAGGACTTGGCGCTAAAACGCGTCTGAGAACGCGAGTTGCAAACGAGCGAAAGGGCGACAAACGCGACAGGTGTTACAGGCGTTTGCGACCGCGCAGGGCCTGTAACCGCGTGAGAATTGTTTTGGTGAAGCGTTTCATCGGTAATAAGATGGGGAAACGCCGCAGACAAGCTAAGCGTTCGCGACCGCGCGCAAAAAATAGACGCTCGAGTGAAAGGGTTGTGAAGGCGCGTTTTCGTTTGAAAGAGCACAAACGCGGGCGTCGCACAAGGTGCTCGCGACGGTGCGCAATAAGAAGCCGCACGACAGAGAATTGTTTTATGAGGCGTTTTACCCCGAAAGATATCGAATTCAGAGGCTGCACCAGGCGTTCTCGAGGGAATTCAGCAAATAAACGCCGGAGAAGGGTTGGCAATGCTAACAAACGCCGCCGCCGTGGCGAGCGTTTGAGGCGACGAGCACATGCAAGGAGGCGCACGAGAGAGTTGCGCAAGACGCCGCATGGGCGAAAAACCGGGATTAAGGGAGAGAGGTTTTTTCTGTGGCCTCTGAAGAAAAAGATTATGGTTTTATGAAAGGATAGCTTTTGATGGAAATGAACAGGGACAGGACTAAGGACAAAGACATACGGATGGGAAAAATAGATCAGAGAGATTTTCATAGCAAGTACTGTTTAGTTGTTAGGGAAGAGAAAGAGCTTGGCAGAGCGTTTAGAGATTTGAAGGACAGTGAATAGGAAAGTGACTGGAAAGTCAGAAGAGATACAAGTACGATAGTGGAGCTGGACAAAGTGCACAATAGAGCAGGTCATAGTTTAAAGAGAAAGGATCAACAGCAAAAAGTGACATAGGAGTAAGGGAAAAGAAAGTGGAAGCACGAGGTCTTATGAAACATAGGTTTTCAAAAGGAAAAGAACGTGGAGACATTTGGATGGACATAGATAGAGAAATGAGAGCAGATAGTATATTTAACCAGCTAAAGGGAAAGGAAAGAGAACGTGGTGATTGCCAAGCGAATTTATAGGGGTAGTGGAGAAAGAAAAGAATAGCAAAAGCGGATAGAGCAGTGTGGAAGTCCGCATGGAGAAGAACGCTACGGAAAGATTGGATATCTCTGATTACAGCCGCCGGCATGAAAAGGATTATAAGGAATGGCTGTATGTCCGCACAGCAAAGGGTGTTATTGTGGTGATGTGTACAGTCATGTATAGTTGTGTATGTATAGTTGTGTGTGTCAGGTATAGGGCATAGACCAATCCTTTAGAGAGTTAGTGGTGGAAAGGGAAACAAAAGAATGTCTTGGCCAAGCTCGTGTATAGGGAAATGTTAAAAAGTATGTGGGGCCGACAATGCGAGGGTGGTAAAATATGCATTAGTAGCATTAGTCCTATGATTGGGAGACGCAAAGAAGGGCTACAGGGCTGCATAGGAAGGTGCTGCAGTGATCAATATGTATAGCTATGTACATAGGTTGCTATGTACATAGATATGGTTTCAAGGAAATATGTATGGTATTGGTAGTGACGATATAATGAATTGATACCGTGTATTGATGTGAGATACTGATCTAGGGTGTTGTAGTGTACTGTTCAGTGGACAAAATGTGAACTCAACGAACACTGACTTTTGCTATGTGTGAAGTGATTATGTATTAGTGTTGTGTGTGGTGACGAGCAGACCAAAAGGTGTATGAAGGTGTGTCAGTGTATGCGTGAAGAGTGTGGTGGTGACCAGTGCTACGGTGAGCTCAAAATGGAAGTCATCCGAAGTTTATTTACGAAAAAGCAAGAAGATTTGGCAAGTTCAGGAGGATTCAGGAGAGGAGGAGGAAGCAGTTTTTTTAGGAAAAAAAACTCTTAAAAGGGGGGCCAATGTCATGAGTAAGGGGGCCCCACAAACACAGGCCACTAGGCCAAATGGAGGGATCGGCGAAGTGGCGCGGGAATGCACGCGCCGCAGACACGTATGTGTTCATAATTGGATGTCAGCGGGCTCGCGGCACGCGACCCGAGGAGAGATCGGTGTTCGGGAAGGCTGAGGTGGCATTCTCTGCGCGGCACCGGTCGACGAAGGGTGTCTGGCCAGCTACGGTCTGGTGACGAGGAGACGAGGGCGTCGGGCTCCGGGGTGCCGTCGATCTGGCTGACGATCGAGCACGGACTTCGGAGTGGCAGCGGCCGAACTTCAGCAGTTCCCGGCGTACCCGAAGCGCTCCACCTTCGCCGGCAGAACGGGACGACCGGCAGAAGAATCGCTGCAGAGGGCCGGTCTTGGTCGGAGACCGAACATCACATGTGAGGAGGCCTAGGCTGGGCTAGGCCTAAGCGGTGAGTCGCCACGTCGCAGGTGAAGCAAGGCGAAGGACGAGAACGGACCTTGCGTGAGCGGCGGTCACCACCAGCAGCATCATCCTCGACGACGGCTACGGGACACGACTCGCCAACAGAGCATCGACTCTGAAACGCACCGCGTCGAAGGCAAAGTAAGAGCGTCTAACTGCACCTTGACCGGCAGGCAGCTGACGCGGACTTGAACGCGAGGCCCAAGGTTGAGGGACTCCCGTGGGAACTGCGCCCTACGCGGAGGATTTTTAGTTAGACCTCTTAGGCTGAGTAACATTTAGGTTCTCTTTTTGTGTGAATTGGTGGTTTGCTTATTTGTGATGTGTGATGTTGGTTTTATAAAGTAACGCCTTTGTTGTTTTTGTTAACGCTTCTCGCCTCCGTCACTCTCTCTCAATCCATCGGAGCAAGCGCTCCCGAGATCCTCACACACTAACTCGTGACAATGGCACTGTCAAGATTATAAGAATGGAGGAAGAAAAAAGGATGTAAAGAAATAAATAAGTGGAAATAAGAACAAAGATGATGATAAGCAGAGGAAGAAGAGAGAAATAAGAACAAGAGGTACAAGAAAGGGCACGAATAAAGAGAAAGAGGTGATGTCTACAAAACAACGAGGAAAGGAACATATTGTTCCGGAGAGTTGTGAAGGAATGGCTTTATTTACAGCAGATGGATGATGATGATCTCGCTGCCCGGACTTTCAGCACTTCGTCCTCCTCTTCTCTCATCCCTCTAACCTGCTTCTACGATCGTTACATTCCCCCACCAGCAGACGAAGCCTGTGGGGCGAGCCAGGAGCAATCAGGGGGGTGGAAACGTTTCAGGCGAGCAACATGAGTCACCTGCGTCCTGCTTGATCATCGGCCATTTCCTAGAAGACAAGAAACTACATAACAAAGTTCGCTTAAACGCTCCAGAACAACGTATGGTCCGGAATAGGGAGGAATGAACTTTTGACACATTCCGCACTTGCGTTGAGGTGTCCAAAGAAGCACCAAGTTGCCTTTGGCAAACGATACTTGTCCGTCACGCTCGTCATATCTGCCTTTCGATCGGTGTTGCGAGGCTAAAGTGCAAAGCCGTGCTATTCGACGCATTTCTTCAGCGAGGCACACATTCTTTAACACAGAATCGTCTTCGTGCAGAATAAATGGCAAGAAAGTGTCCAGAGGGCTTCGCGGCAACCTTGCATAGAGGAGATAAAATGGGCTATAGTTTGTGGTCTCGTGTTTCGCCGTATTATATGCATAAGTTATGAAGGGCAACACGTCATCCCAGTCCTTATGATTGGAAGAGACATACATGGCAAGCATGTTTGTCGGTGCCCTGTTTGTCCTTTCAATGAGGCCGTTGGTCTACGGGTGATACGGCGTGGAGTGACGGAATTCAGAAGTGCAAAGACGAAGCAGCTCCTCAACGGCGTCCGCAGTGAACTGGCGACCACGGTCGCTGATGATAACACGCGGTGGGCCATGGCGAAGGAATACGGAACGCAGATGGAAGACCACCACGCAGGCAGCTGTAGAAGTCGGTATGGCTGCCGTCTCAGCATACCGTGTGAGATGGTCCACGCAAACGATGATCCAACGGTTCCGGTTGTTCGATAAGGGGAATGGTCCCATAAGGTCTATGCCGACTTGCTCAAATGGCGTAGTGTCGGTGTCAATGGCCGAAGGGGACCCGGTGCAGCAGTGGTTGGTCGCTTGTGACGCTGGCACGTTTCACAACTAGCCACATAGTGCTTGGTTGTCTGGTGCACGTTGGGCCAGTAAAAGCACTCTTGTGTGTGGTGTAACGCTCGCACGAAACCGAAATGACCAGGTGTCACAGAGTCATGCATGGCGCGTAAGACGTCAGAGCAAAGACTCTCGGGGACAACTAGAAGAAAACGCGCTCCAGTCCCAGAGTAATTTCTCTTGTAGAGCAACTCATCACGGATGGTAAAGCGACCACTGCCTTGAGAAGTACGAGCGGTGGCAAACAGTGGATCCAGGTTGAGATCGTTTCGTTGCTCTCTCTTAAAGGGGCCCTGAAACGGTTTTGACGATTTTGTGAAAATATGGTGATCCGGTAGAACGAGTCATTAGGATCATTAGAGGACAGATTCCAGCGCTCTGCGTAAAGTGTGTAATTTACAATAAGGCTTTGAACACGTGCATCGCAAAAGATCGCAGCGGCTCGGCGAAATGCGTTTTCAAACGCCCCTGCCTATCGAGCGATGGAATGCGAGACCGCTGATTGGCCCCCTAACATGTGACGTGCACGTAATTTTCCCAATCTAAATGCAAGAACGTGCTCCTACAACGTGCTCCTTCGTTTCAGCCAACGGTATCGTCGCGGCATCTGGCGGCGTACACACGAGTCGCCGGCGCTCTATCGCAGAGCCTAGCACTGCCGAGGCCGGGGAGCTTAGTAAAGATATCGGGGCGCTATGTAGCTGCGGAGGGCTCCGCAGGGCGATGGACGAGGGAGGCGCAGTCGTCGCTAGCGCGCACTCCGCAGCTGATCGAGTTGAGGAGGAACAGCAGTGGTAAGGAGGAAGGCGACAGAAATAAGCTCATAGCTGCCTTGGCGCATGGTGCTTCGCTTTATTTATGGCGTGAATGGTTTAACAACTGTGTTGCCTAATCAGTGACGCAATGTCAAAAAAACGTTTCAGGGACCCTTTAAAGTCTGCTGCGTCGGGGAATGTACGAGTAATGGCAGCGACACAGTTATCAAAATTCTCAGCGTTGCAATCAGTAGTCGCAAGAGGAATGCGAGAAAGGCAGTCCGCATCCGCATGACGATGGCCGTTCTTGTATGACACCACAAAATCATATTCCCGGAGGCGCAGCGCCCAGCGCGTGAGTCAACCTAACGGATCACGCAAAGCAACCAGCCAACACAAGGAATGATGATCAGTGATAATCTTAAATGGTCTACCATAAAGATAACAGCGAAATTTTTGCACGGCAAAAACAGCAGCCAAGCATTCCTGCTCCGTAATGGTATAATTTTGCTCAGATTTGCTCAGAGAACGGCTGGCATATGTGACAACATGTTCGGCGTTGTTGTGGCGTTGTACAAGTACCACTCCTAGTCCAATGCCACTAGCATCAGTGTGTACTTCAGTCGGGCGAGATGGGTCGAAGTGACGCAAGAGGGGTGCTGATGTCAGTAGAAACTTCAGTTGCGAGAACGACGCTTTGCACTCCGGTGTCCATGTGAAGGCCGCACCATGCCTCGGCATACATGTCAATGGGTGAATGATATTGGCAAATCGTGGTACAAAGTGGCGAAAATAAGAATATAGACCAATGAATGAGCGAAGCTCTTGCTGTCTGCGGTGGTTTAAAGGAGCTGACTGCTTCAATCTTACGAGGGTTGGGTCTGACGCCTTCCTTGTCAACTAGGTGTCCCAAAACCAATGTTTGATGTTCGCCAAACCGACACTTCTTTGAGTTCAGAATTAGGCCAGCTTTTTCGATACAATCCAAGACAAGGCTCAGGCGGGTGATATGTTCTTCAAACGTGCGGCCAAAGACTACAACATCGTCCAGGTAGCACATGCATATTTCCCATTTTACACCACGTAATATCGTGTCCATAAATCTTTTTCGAACGTGGCAGGAGCGTTACAGAGACCAAAAGGCATAACATTAAATTCGAATAAGCCATCTGGTGTCATGAAGGCTGTCTTTTCTTTATCTTTAGATTCCATAGGTATTTGACAATACGCCGATCTTAGATCCAGTGTCGAGAAATAAGAAGCGGCGTGTAAGCAATCGATGACGCCGTCGATTCGCGGTAGTGGATAGACGTCCTTCACGGCGTTTAAGCGTCTGTAATCTATGCAGCGCCTCCAGGAACCATCTTTTTTTCGGACGAGGATTACTGGAGCTGCCCACGGGCTAGATGACTCTTGAACAACACCTTTGCTTATCATTTCCTTGACTTGTTCTGCGATAACCTTCCGTTCGGAGGATGACACACGGTAGGGCTTCTGGCGAATGGGGTGTGCTGAACCGGTATCTATTCTGTGGCGCGTACGTGATGATGGCAAAGGAAGGGGCGCATCCCCATGTTTGAAGTCGAATGCAGCAACATGCTGGGAAAGAACTTCTACTAGTGCATGACGTTCGGATGTAGAGAGAGCCTTGCTAATCATACCGAGAATTACATCGTGCGAACATCTAGAAAGTACTAAAAACTCCGACACAAACACCTTCCCAGCCAACGTAACATTGACGGCGCAAACACCAAGAGGGTGAAGCCACTCGCCGCCCACTCCACGAAAGGTAATGGTACGGTCCCACGAAAACATAACGTTGTGGCCTAGGCGGTTCTTGAAAGAAAGGCTCATAACAGAAACATTAGCGCCAGTATCCACTAAAGCCATGGTAGGTATATCGTCGACTAACACGTCCACTTTGTTTTTAAGCAAGGCAACAGGCAGAGGCATTTCTTGCAAAAACCATCCGGCGACCTCACCTCCATCGGCCGCGAAAGCTAGTTTCCCAGCGGAGGCGGAGATGAACGGCGCCGAGGGGACGGAGAACGTCGAGGACGGCTACTTGGTGGCGTCAGGCTGCGGTCAGACCCTGGCGAATCGCTGCATCTGACCTCGGGCGGGAAACGGTTCACCGGCAGTGAACTGGTCATCCATGGGCCATGGGATGTACGGCTTTCGAGTGGCGAGAACCGCGGTGGAGTCCTTCGTGGCTGGCGGCGTTGGTGACAGAAACGGGCTATATGTCCCGTAGAACCGCAGCTGTAGCACACAAGAGGGTCACGGTTCAAAGTAAATTTTTCAAAACCGGTGCTAGATCGCTGTGGACGGTAAGTGAATTCCATTTCCCCTGAAATAACTGGCCTGTGGTGGTCGCTGAGGGCGGTTGTATCAGTCAAAATTCGTGCCTTGATAGTAGGGTAGACTTCACGCGCCGACGTCATAAGTAACAGAACTTGAGGAAGCCAGGCTTGGGGTTAGACTTCTCCTACGATCATTACAATATTGTCACGTGACACACAAGAGACTACGATAGCAGAGACCGCACCGTCAGGTAGGCAAGAACTGCTAGCTGAGCAAGATGGCTCCGACTGGGGCGCGCTCTGAGCCAAAAGCAACTTCTTCCTTTTCTTTGTGTCCATGCTGGCTCGTGCCCGCCGCGCATGTCCCGGTGGCATTATTCCCCCCTTGAAAACGGCATCGTCCCGATGCACAAGAGTTTGGACAGGTACAGCCGAATAAAATTTTAAAAAACTAACAGGAAGTGGACGGAAGATGAAAAATGACTAAGGCCGAAGTTCTCTCGTCCTAACGCGTAAAATAAGGCTTCAGTCGTACAACGTGCACAATCTCGGACTGGTGCTTTCGACGATGTGGCGACATAACGCCATCCAAAACAACCTCATAGTTGACGTCACTAATGCGGCGCAACACTTTGTAGGGTCCGAAATAGTGACTCAGCAGCTTCTCGGACAACCCTTTGCGGCGAACCGGAGTCCACACCTAAACGTGATCGCCCGGGCGGTATTGCACATGTCGATGGCGAAGATTGTAGCGCCGTGCGTCTGTGCCTTGCTGCTGTGTGATGTGCAGGCGTGCTAATTGGCGAGCTTCTTCGGCGAACTGGGTAAGCTCTTCAGCATCAGGGGTGAGTGAAGCGTCGAGGTCGTGTGGGAGCATGGCATCTAACATGGTCTGAACTTCACGTCCGTAGACAAGACGAAACGATGTAAAGCGCGTTGTTTCCTGAGTGGCAGTGTTGTACGCAAATGTTACGTACAGTAGCACCTGATCCCACGTTTGGTGCTGGACATCTACGTACATTGATAACATGTCAGCAATGGTTTTGTTCAGTCGTTCCGTCAAGCCGTTGGTCTGCGGGTGATACGCGGTTGTCTTGCGATGGCTCGTGTAGCTCAGCTTGAACACGTCATCAATCAGCTTGGATGTGAAAGCTGCTCCCCTGTCAGTAATAACGCTCGCAGGAGCACCATGTCGAAGAACAATTTGGTCTATAAAGAACTGGGCAACGTTGGCAGCCGTAGCGCTTGGTAGGGCCTTTGTCTCAGCGTACCTTGTTAAATAATCTGTGGCGACTATAATCCACTTGTTGCCGGTCGATGATAGCGGAAAAGGCCCGAGTAGGTCCATGCCGACTTGATCGAATGGTGCCCTAGGTGGTGCGATCGGTTGCAACAGTCCCATGGGTTTCAGTGGTGGGGATTTGCGACGCTGACATGCACGGCAGCTTTTGATGTAACGCTTCACAGCTGCAGGAAGTCGGGGCCAGTAGTACGCTTGTTTGACTCTGGCGAGAGTTCGCGAAGAACCCAAGTGGCCAGATGTCGGCTCGTCATGGCAGGCTTGAAGGATTTCATCGCGCATGTCTGCTGGTACAACGAGAAGGTAGGGTTTACCGTAACTGCTCGAGTTTTTTTTGTACAGGACACCACCTCGTAGGCTAAACGACACGAGACTGCGAGAAAGGCATCGAGGCAGGGGAGACTTGCGTCCTTCTAGATTTTCTATAATTGCGCGGATTTCGGCGTCTTCGCGTTGTCGTGCAATCAAGTCGGTGGCGGTTAAGGCCCCAAGGAAGCCGCTATCATCCTCATCCTCAGCCTCAGGATTATACGCCTCAGTTGGTGCGCGCGACAACGAATCAGCATCCTCGTGCTTGCGACCGGATTTGTACACGATGGTGAGGTCGAATTCCTGCAAGCGAAGGCTCCAGCGTGCTAGTCGTCCCGATGGATCGCGTAAATTGGTTAACCAGCACAATGAGTGGTGGTCGGTCACCACTTTGAACGGACGACCATAGATGTAAGGGCGAAATTTCATTGTTGCCCATACCACTGCGAGGCATTCCTTCTCCGAGGTGGAATAGTTCTTTTCGGCACGTGATAGAGTACGACTAGCGTATGCTATCACGCGCTCTGTGCCGTCTTGGTGTTGGACAAGGACGGCGCCAAGACCTACATTGCTGGCGTCGGTATGCAGTTCGGTATCAGCGTCCTCGTCAAAATGAGCCAGAACTGGGGGTGTCTGCAATCGATTCCTCAGTTCGGAGAAGGCGGCGTCCTGCTCCTCATTCCAGACGAATTCAATGTCATCACGCGTGAGACGAGTAAGAGGTTCAGCAATCCTTGAGAAATTGGCGATGAAGCGGCGATAGTACGCACACAGCCCCAGAAAGCGACGTACCGCTTTCTTGTCACGCGGAACGGGAAAGGTGGCTACAGCAGTAGTCTTGTCAGGGTCAGGCCGAACACCATCCGCGCTCACAACATGGCCAAGGAACTTGAGTTCTGTGTAACCGAAGTGACATTTTTCTGGCTTCAGCGTTAAGTCAGCAGAGCGCAGAGCTTCTAGAACAGTCTTCAGACGCCTCAGGTGCTCGTCAAAGGTAGCCGAAAACACAACGACGTCATCCAGATAAACTAGGCACGTATGCCACTTCAGCCCGGTAAGAACAGTGTCCATCATTCACTGGAATGTCGCAGGTGCAGAACACAGGCCAAATGGGAGGACTTTAAATTCGTACAGGCCATCCGGTGTAACGAAAGCAGTTTTCTCGCGATCCCGTTCATCAACTTCAATCTGCCAGTACCCACTTTTGAGATCTATTGATGAAAAATACTTGGCCCTTCGGAGTCTATCGAGTGAATCGTCGATACGAGGCAGCGGATAAACATCTTTTTTAGTTACGCTGTTAACTTTCCTGTAGTCAACACAGAAACGCAGGGTTCCGTCCTTTTTCTTTACTAGGACTACCGGTGACAACAAGGACTTTTGGAAGGCTGTATAACATTATCCTGCAGCATCTCTCCGACTTGCGCATTTATCGCTTCACGTTCTTTGGCCGAAACACGGTAGGGCTGCTGTTTTATAGGTGAGGCGTCGGGATACGTAATAATTCGGTGTTTCGTGATGGGCGTCTGACGTACCTTAGATGAAGAAGCAAAGCAGTCTTTGAATTGAAGGAGCAATTTCTGCAGGAGCGCTCGTTGGTGCTCCGGGAGAGCCGAATTAAAGGGGCCCTCTAACACTTTCCTCGCACCCATTTTTTATTTGCGGGTCGCGTAGACAGATGGCTGAGGATATTTTTGGCAGGTGTCAAACCGCCCACATCAGTTGATTTAATATTTTAATCGTTCAATGAAATCATCCCATCGCTGCCGACCACATCAGCGCGTAGTGGCGCTCGCCAGAACTATTTGTGCGGAAATGACGACTTAGGGCTCGAGCCGGTGATTGGACGAAAGTAGCACTATAAGTGCTCGCGGCACTACATCGGTAAGCAAGTAATGTTCGGCTTTGTTTTTTGCTTGCGTAGGTTTTTATTGAACGCCAATAGACGCAGTCGTAGTAGAAAGATCGCCACAATTATAAAACGCGATAGAGGCGCTGGCTCCCGTTTCGCCTCTTGCCTTTTGCTTACATGAGTCGTATGTCCATACGAAAAGAATCACTTTGTTTCATCTCTCTTGTGTACGTTCGCGACTCGCTAAAGCGCTGAACCACTGGGTGGACTTTGCCGTTCTGTCAAAGTGTGTTGTATTGCGCGCAGCGCTATAAAGGAATTTGAACGTGTCCACTAAGCCGGTATACGCAAAGATGTACTAAATACCGGATAGCGTTGTTTGTCACAGCCAAGTGGCGCCAGCTGTGGGTGGTAAACAGAACAAGCAAAACCGCGTGATCTATGTCCTCCGAGATACCTGCAGCCACTCGCTACCTTACAGCCTTGACATTTTGTGTCGCGCTGAGAAACGGTGTCGAATTTTCACGGGTGCTTTACCGTCGAAGCTTCATCATACAAATCTAAAGCAACTAAAAGCGTCAGCAACTCGAGGGCTACATAGCGCGCGACGACCACTCAAAAGATTCGAAGCGGACAGAAACCGCTCCAGGTGGTCTGCCGTGCTTGCGCATGCAATGTTTACACCCGGTATTCCGCTCTACACAAAGTGCTTTGCGCATTGGGGTTATGTTGACATGCTAAAATTTCCTATTCCCACTTCTATGCTTCCATGTCTGCGCGTTTAGCTGAACAACCCGTGAAGAAACGTTGCCGAGTATGGTCGTATTCGCCGGCCCCTCTCAGTGGTCATGACGGCGAGTTTAAAGACGACGGCACTTGCCTTGGAGTGTCTTAACACGGAACGACGCGTAAAGCCTCGGTTCAAAGCACAAGCGTCCGCTCTTACAAGTCGGAGCGGTCAGAAAAGCTCATAACTGACAGTGCGGCACGCTCTCGCTCCGCGTTGTTTGTTGGCATGGCAACGGCGTCATCACTACACTGGAGCGAACAGGCAACGATGGCGTACGAACTTCCGCTACGTAGGCGCCTAAAGCCAATTCCATTGGCCGAGCTCTATGACGTTTGTGGAGAGTGAAATGCGATCACTTGACCCCGCGAAATCCAAGTTGAGGGTCCGCATTTTTTTGCTTGTATTTTGAACTTTGTCTCCTTAATAACTTTGCACTGCGTGCTCCTATCGCTGTCATTCTTGTAGCATTTGTCTGTCCACCTTCCGGTCTACGCACTACGCGCATGAAAACGGGTGTGAAAAAAGTGTTAGAGGGCCCCTTTAATATCGATCTTGCCGAGTGACGAAGTTGTGTCCCCCGATGTCAATTGCAACCCGTTTTCCGTTAATGTAGAAGTAAAGCATTCAGCAACGTCTGTCATGGGGTAGGCGAAAGCTATCGCAGTGCGACGAAAAAGGTGACGGTATTCGTTGCTGAAATTCGTAACAAGGAGCGTAGAACATCCATCGCGAAGTGTGACGAGGCTGCGGGCAGCGCAGATACCAAGAGTGAACAAAAGCGACGTGTTGCCTTCAGCAACTGCCTCACCGTCAGGTAGCTCGTCACACACGACGTCAACCAGGACGCTAGACCGGGGTGGCAACGTTATGCTGTCGGCAGAAACGCGAAACGTACTGAGGCTGCTGACGTCGGTTTTTTCTGCTGCTCTCTCTGTCGAAAATGTCACTATTCACTCACGAAAGTCGATAACTGCGCCGTGCTCCCGGAGAAAGTCTATTCCCAAGATGAGGTCTCTGGAACATTCACGAAGTACAAGGCAGCTGGAGTGAAAGGTACGTCCGCGAATTGTCACCCTGACTGTGCACATACCGAGTGGGCTGACTACATGTCCGCCGGCAGTACGAATTTGCGTCCCATACCACGGCGTAATGACTTTCTTCAGGTGCGTCGTTAATTTCCCGCTCATAATCGAGTAATCGGCCCCTGTGTCCAATAAAGCACTAACGTCGTGACGGCCGTCAAGCACAACAGGTATTTCCAAAGAAAGTCGCCTTCCGAGATCGGTTGCTATCGTCGTCTGATCGCTGCTGGTCCGCGTTCGCGTCGATGGGAGGCCTTGCTCACGTCGATTGTCAGCGGCCTCACTCCCGAAGGTCGCTGCCGTTAGTTTTCCCGTCTAGGGCTTGGCGAACGCCCCTGCGCCGCCACTTGGGAGCTTCTGAAGTTTGGGGAAGGCCGTCTTGGAGATGGTGATCGTGACTGCCGCCGGAAGGGCAACGTGCGCTGCTGCGACAGGTACTCTTCTATCGCCCTGGGTCGTTCACCAAACCTGGGCCTTGGCGAGTCGACGGCATAACCCCGGAGTCCGAGGCGGCGATACGAGCATTCGTGGTATAAGTGGCCGGCTTCACCGCAGTGAAAGCACAGCGGTCGCCTGTCCGGTGTGCGCCAGACGTCGGATTTCCGTCGAATCGGCTGCCTGTTGTACGAGCGTTGGATCGGTTGTACCAGTGGAAGGGTATCGTGCGGCGGTATCGGGTGCACAAAGCGTGGCGCAGCGGGAGTAAAACGGCCTGCAGCTTCCGCGTATGACAGGCGTGGCATCTCTGTCGGTGCAGGTTGGGCAACGGGGTTGGAAAGCGGGATTTGCAGAGCATGCTGTACCTCGTTCCTGACGAGGCTGGAGATTGATCCTACGGTATGCTGAGGCGGGCACTGAATCCTTTGTAGTTCATCGCGTACGACAGATCGGACCCAGCACCTCCACCAGTTTGTCATGTGACACACAAGAGACTACGATAGCAGAGACCGCACCGTCAGGTAGGCAAGAACTGCTAGCTGAGCAAGATGGCTCCGACTGGGGCGCGCGCTAAGCCAAAAGCAACTTCTTCCTTTTCTTTGTGTCCATGCTGGCTCGCGCCCGCCGCGCATGTCCCGGTGGCATTATATTATAGAAAAGAAAAAGATGAAGATGTGCACGAGTGGCTACGTGGCTCAATGGAGAAGAAGCAATGTGGCCACGAGAGGAGGAGTGGACGTGTTGCAAGGGAGGAGGCAGAGACGCGGCAATTGGAGGCGAGCTGTAGCTAAAGGTGGGGTCAGGCTGAAGGCTGACAGCAGAGGACCAGGTCAACGTGCCCCGGCTGTCGTACCACTGCAAGCTGTGTGGGCACTGCCAGGAACAACTCTGGCGAGGCAGATGACGTCGGTATCAGGAAGACGTGACAGACAACCTACAGCTACGCTCCATAGTTCCAGGGGAATGTGCGGCACAGCAGCATCGGAGACTCCCTGTCGGCGCCAGCTCTGCGCAGGGCGGCATCCCAGCTGAAGACTACCTTCCACAACAAGATGTGACAGTGCGGTGTTGGAAGTGCCTCCCAGCTGAGAGCCTCAACCAGGACTTGGTGAGACGAGAAGTGACTGAGCGTCGTCAGAAGCTCGTTGATGTCAAGGACATACGTTTGCATGAACTGCAGATAGTTTGACTTGATAGATTTCTTTCCTTCATTGATGTGTCTAGTGTGGAATGCATTTTTTTACAGTTAACTTAGCACACTGCGTTCTTTCGCCTATAAAGATTTCTCGTTGTCTACACTGTTCCTGCTGCCTGTGCGTAACATCGAGACCACATGACAAGTGCTCATTCAATCCACGTCTTCAACAGCGGGCTCTCAGCGCACTGTCCACTCCGTTGCAAAACCACGATACGATTACGAGAGATGCCATAGTACATGTTGGCTGGTGCGACTCATCTGGTTATGCAAGCGATGGCTCTGAGGATGACTACGAGTGCACCAACAAAACGGATTATTGCCCACCTCCATCAAAACATGGCTGCTGCGACTGGGATTCACTCCCATGACCTTTAAATCAGCAGCTGGGTGCGTAGACCATGGCCACAACAGGGTGAAAGGCGAGGCATACGTTGCACGTGTTCAATGTGGTGGTGGTATAACACAAACAAATACAAAGTAATATATACGGAAGACACCACGAACCATAGCACCCATTATTGCAATAAATCAGGCTTCTCTGCATTGCCTGAGCTTGTGTGCTTCCCATTGTGCCCCAGATTATGTGCACAACACACTGATTGCAGAAGGCAAAAAAACACTCCTCTTTTCGTTTTGTACATGTGCCAGCCTGTTTGGTTATCGCAGTACCTTGAATTTGTACGACAAAACACACATGAAAGACACAAACCAGAACAATCGCCTTCACCTGCAGTACAGTGCCTGGAATATACTGGCTAGTCTGCCATGCATCAGCCCTTTTCAGTGGAGGAAAGTGGAACTGTTTGCAATGAATGCCATAGGAGACCACCAGATGGTGTGCATTGATGGAAGGTGCTTTATGTACACGTCTTTTTTCTTTTTTATTTCCTGCTTTGTTTTTATTGTAATCACCTTTTTCCGGCTTTCCTGCTAAATGTCCTTGCTCACTACATCAGGGTCAGGGTGCTGACGGGTGACATCATCAGGGTGCTGACGACATGCTCAGCAGTTTGGCAACAATGCGTTAATTTCAGTATTTGCGTTTGATCTGTTGTCAACGTATTAAATGTTTGTTGTCAATGTCGTCAAAGTGTGAGTGCATAGCTTTTTGAGTTCCTGTCCTTGCCATAACAAGAACTCTAAATGAGGTGTTGCTAAAAGAATGCCAAAGCCAAAGTGACAGTACAAGAAGATAACTCGCTTTGTGCCGTTTTACAGAAGCATTTACTGCTTGAGCAACGAATGTGTATCGTTATTCACCGCACCGTTTGGGTGCAGAATAGGAAAAAATTTATCCAAAGTGCCAAGCTGCACATGTGGGGCCCTCTTCTTCAACAAGGCACATAGAGCTGAGGGAAGTGCGCAAAGCTTACACTGCCTTTAAGTTCACTACCAGTTTGGCAATGGAGCCTCTATCTAACCAAATAAGAGCTTTTAAACTGTTGTAAGAGCTATGGAAGATGCTTTTACTGTTTTTCCTTTTTTCGGTAGAAACAAGCTACCTGGATAGATCACCTGCAGATGTTGACTTCCCGTCAATTGGAGTGCCCTGAAACACGAAAAAGCAGCTTTGACGGCTGTTGTGAAGTTCTATGTACTGCTGAGGTTTCGCTCTTGTCTTTCTTTTCTCAAAAACATAACAAAGGGAGCAAAGCAAAAAAGCAACTCCTAAAGCACATTAAGCTTCACCACTGCCACTAGACTTTTCTTGATTTTTCATGTATGAGTGCACTTACTCATGTATGTATATTTTCAAGGTCGTTGGTGTTATTGTTGCTATGTTTCAATAAAACCTTTCTTTTAAGTAAAAGCAGTGTTTGTTATTATTTTGTTCCATGCATTATGGTTAACATGTGCAATGATTAACCCCAAGTCCAAGAAAATTATGAGCACATGGAACGGTGTATAGAGGCTAGCTTTGCAGGCCATATAACATTGGCATTTATTTTATTTCAGAGAACCTAAAATTGCTTTACCAAAAATAGTTGTGCTGCATTCATTGTAAGAATACAATTACGATTTCCCTTTGCCGGCATTAAAGCAACAAAGGTATGGTTTTCAAAGCCGAGCTGAGCATTGCCCTCTGCTCAGCTCGGCTTTGAAGTTTTAAAGATAGCGACGAGACCTACGCAAGTCCATTATATAGGAAACAAACCTTTAACAACCCGAAAACATTCACGCAGGAGAAGTGCGTTACTATGACTTGAGAACGGCAAAAAGCGCGGTGGCCCAATTGTTCATGCTGCGAAGAGTGCGTGGCCCACCCACTCGCACTGCAGCGGCGCTCCTAGCGGGCAGCACAGTACATTCTAGGTACTATACCTACAAGAGAAATCGCCATGTTTTGCTGAAGAAAGAAAAAAAGCAATGGCCCATGAAGAACACTACTGCCCATGGACATTTCACACCACAAAGAGGATGCAGTCATGTGTCTGATCTGAAGAATCTTGGAGTACAGTAGACTCCCTTTAAGACGAACTCGAGGGGACCATGACAATTTGTTCGTCTTAACAGAAGTGCCTCCAAGAATGGATTAGCCACTTGCCCAGGTGGATCCAAACATCTCACTTCAAACAGTCAATCAAGTAGACTTGGAATTGGGAAAAAATTACAAATGAAACCATATTTCTACCCAACTTGAAAACTGTCTCAAGCACTGGTAAGCAGCCATAAATAACATTTCGTCTAATGCTCTTAAGTATCCTCCAGTATCACCATGCTGCTGGCAAAGGTTGTGCAGGCACAAGCTACCTCCCGTATTCTTCGAGTGCTGCTTCAGTGGGCATGTCATTTGTGTTGCCAGTCAATGCTTTAGGCATTGTGGCGCATCTTTGAGGATACTCACATATGCATTGATGTCTGCAAGGACACGTTTGCTGCCCAGACAGAACCAAGGCCTGTCTTTCTTCAGCGCAGTTTTCCTGCACTTGCCTCAGGAGGTGCTGATCAGCCAAAAGGTCTAATGTGTACACTTTGTTGCTGTGGATAAAAAGCAGCATTCACTCTACATCCGCCCCCTTTTTCTTGCCCCTTTGTAGGAGCCCTGGTCCTCCCTTTTTGTTTCCTTTTGCTTTGCTTTACCACTGCTCTACTAGTTGGGGGCAGGGGGGGGAAGAAGGGGAGGCAACTTTATTCAGGTGCCCAATATCTGTGTAAGAGCTTTTGGATTCTTTTGCCTTGTGTTCCTTTGTACTCTCACTGTAGGTGCTGAACAGGAGGTGGGGAGACAACAAAAGAACCCCAGGTGGAGAGACAGCAAAAAGGCCAAAGAAGGCAGGGTGCCTCTAGCACTTGAGGCCCCCAGCAGTAAAACTCCTTAAGAGTTTTATTGCTGGTGCCTAAGTGGCTTTGCTTACTTAGCCTTTGGTTCTTTTGCACTCTCCTTGGTGGGGAGACAACAAAAGAATGCAGGTGCCCTCCCTCTGGGCTGCCTACATTAAACTAGGGGGGAGGGGGGGGGCTGTCCACAGCACTGGGAAAGTTCCTCTTAACAGAAGGTTAACTGCGAAGGGGTTCGCCTTAAGAGGATTTCGTTTGCATTGAGTCTAGGGGAAACCAAACAAACATACCTATGTTCTTTGTTATATCCGAGAATTCGTTATAACCAAGTTCGTTTTAACGGGAGTTCACTGTATCTTTATTTATTCTTCACTCAATAACCTGCAGCGCCATCGAGGCATTTACTTGAGGGTAAGTCAGTTGCATGCTGTAGCCATACACCACATCTGCAAGTAGCAAGTTCCAACTGATGATGGTGGGAAAAGAAAAAAAGAATATTCAGGACATATGTCTTGGTTATAACACAACTCTCTAGCCAAGATTTGTTTGAATTTAAGCTCACCCAGCCTTTCGAGCCCAATTTTGCTTTTTTGTCAGAGGTGTCCACTTGGAGAGAAACCATGCATAGCGTTCTTAATGGTCAAGTCCTGCGATTTCAATTTTTTGAGGTCAATGTATTCCAAACAAAATTCACTGAATAGGTTCAGCTGTAAATAAGGACCCGTGCTGTTGCCTTCATCTCTACTGTTCTTGTTTATGGTGCTTTTTTTGTTATGACATACCAACTCATCCAACAATCCACTCCTCTACAAAACGTATGGATTTCTCAGAAATGAAACCATCTTAACTGGTAGAGTGACTACCCTGGGCAGGCGTTGGACATGGGTTCAAATCCAGGAACGAGGACTTTTCTTGTAGCTTTGTGCTACACCCAACCAAACTGCTGGATATGGTTAATAATGTTTTCACTCTCTCTTGAGCTAGAAATGGACCAATGCTAATTTTCTCTTTCGTAATGGTTACTCCACCTTGTGGAATTCTGCAGAACTTGTCATATTCACGGCCATGCGCTTTGAGCATAGCCAGAAAGTACTGTCCATGCCCGCACTTTCTGTTCAAAAAGTGTTGCAGGGGCCTCCACTGTCCCTCAACCCTGACTAACTTTCACATTTGCCTATGTGTTTAAGCTAACACCAACTTCCAATTTTTGTGGGGTTACATTGCACAGACTGTTTCCCGGAACTGAGTGGAGGGAGGGTGTAGAACCTTCTACCAACCCTTGCTGCTCCCCTGCATGCAACCCATGGTTCGTACATGTTTTGAAGGGAAAAATTCAAGGGTCTTCAAGGACTTTCAAGGCCCTATTGGTGGCCCTCTTCGTGAGCTTAATTTTCTCCTTCCGCTTTATAAGACCCTCAGATAACCCTCCCAAAAGGGCCGACATATTCACCGCACAGAAAGTAAAATCATAATGCAAAATTTTTTGTACCACCCACAAAATATCTAATTGATTTCTGGGGTTCTATGTCCCAAAACCAGCTGTGCTTATGAGAGACTACACAGTGGATGGCTCCAGAAATTTTGACCACCTGGGTCTCTTCAACGTGCACTGACATCGCACAGTACACAGGCCTCAACATTTCACCTCTTTCAAAATGCAGCCACCGCGGCTGGGATTGGATACTGCAACCCTTGGAACAGCACCTGAATACCACAGCCACTGGACCACCGTAGCGGGCTCCACAAAATATTTATAAAGATAGCTTCACTAAATGCTACAATGCAGCTTTGTTCATATCACCAGATATATCATACAGAACAGAAAATAGTTCTATTCAGAACTCAAACGAAACAAAAGTTCACCAACAAGCACAGTCTTCATGATGCCAAATGACAATTAAAATTTAGTACAGTAGAACCTCGTTAATTCGAAAAATCAGATAACAAGGAGTTGTTTCTGGTCCCAGCAAGCATATGCATTGTTCGAGGACTTCTAAACCTCGTTAACTCTTCGACGACCATGTTTCGAAACGTCGATCACCCGTAATCGATGATTTCGCGCCCCTATTTAAAAAAAAAACTATGCGCTCCTGGACTTGCTGCGCCATCTCGGCGACCTTGAGCAAACAAAAATTGCCATTCCTGAGCGTTTCACGTCTCTACTGCGAGGCGGTGATTTTTAAAGGGAGTGCCCGTTCAAAGGTTAAAGCGCACTTGTGGGCTGTGATGGCGTCGACATCCGGAATGACGCATGCTCGAAAAAAAAAGCGGTTCCGCTTGATCCCGACACTAGCACAGGTGATGTTTTGGATTCCCCGAGCAGCGATGACTCGGACAACGAAGTCACAATGTCGGAGTTTAGCTCGGAAGAGGAAATTTTGCTAAACCAGCCGGGAACATCAGCTGTCAGGCACCAGTAAGTTTCGCTTTCACTTGCTGTTTTGTTTATTGCGCTCTAGAGCTGGTTCATTTGCTATGAATCTGTTCCATCCGCTATTACTTTTTATTTACAGAGTCTTCACTTCATTCGGGCGAGACGTGTTGCTGCCAGCGCAACAAAGAGTTCACTTTCAACCCGAAAGAGAATCGGGTATCCACCTCAACATGACGCTCCTAAATGAAATAAAAAAGTATCGTGCCTCAAGTTCCTGAGCTAGAGCTTTTGTAAGGACTTACACTTTGTAAGGCCTTCTTACACTTTCATTTTTTTCAGTGTTATCTTGCTATGATGTTTTAAACACTGTGTAAGTCTCATATTCTTTTAAGAATCTTTTTCTCATTAATTATGAGTCCATTTTTGCGATGTTTCTCGGTGAACTTACTTCATTATTGGACTTTGTTAATTATTATTACATAGTTTGCTTTATGATTTTTTCTATGGAATACTCTTATAAAAAGCACAGTTAGTGTGTGTACTTCACATGTAATATTATGCTGTTAATAATTTTATTTCTTGACAAAAAAAAATTGTAAGCATGACCAACCAAAAATATGCATTTTTCAATACGTTTTATGTAAATTTTTGTAGCTCGAGTAATACTAGACCTATTTCTATAGTTTTTTGCACAAATATTTCCAAGTCATTGTTACACAATTTGTATATTCTAGAATTTCTCAAAAAAATGTTTTGTTCGAGTTGTTGCTTCTTACTTAAAACTTTTGAGAAAATTTTTTTTTTTTTTCTGTTCGGGGATCTTTTTGGTGGGCAAGATTTTTTTCTACTTCCATAAAATAAAACAGTTTCTGAAAGAACGTTGATTTTCCTTTACTTCGGCGTGTTGCATGATGCTGTAAACTTAGTAGCCGTGACACGAAAAATTAGGAACTGAAGCATACAAAAAACAGCCAATTTCTCGTGGTCGCAAAAGAGTTAATTTGGCTAAATTTAGCTGCTCCCCGATTAATGAAGATGATGTCGAAAGTGCACTGGAAGCAAATGCACTGCAAATGTGCCACACAAAAAAGCAAAAATGGTGTCAACGCAAACTGAAACGAGGTGGAAAAGCCCGAATCACCATTGTCATCAGCGCCAACCATGCAGGAATGACAGCACGACAGTAACGAGTGGGAAGCCAGAAGAGTTCATGCCTGTTTGTGTTAACTGGCGCGCACCACACAGCGTTGATTGCGTGCCTTCAAAAAAGCGTAGTCGCCATCTACTGTGGCGTTGTTGGCAAAGGAGGGTTCATCCGCGGTGTATGCGGCACAGTTTTGTCTAGACAGCAGAGTTGAACTGCATGACAGCATAGACAGCTGTGGCAATGTGCTGATTGCAGACCACGCTGTCACTACTGCAAGTGGCTACAACTGCGTCCACAGCAGATGCGGCATTCAGCCAAGAGCATTGACTCCATGTGCGTAGGTGGTGCGCATGCCTTCAGAAGTGTGCAGACGTCATATTTTATCGCATCACGAGCGGCCACGGTTGCGTTCACAGCAGATTCAATGATCAGTAGTTTTGTTTTTACTCTTAGCGCGTAGGCAGCGCGTGTGTGAATTCCAACTAGCATAGATGCCGCCTATGACTGCTTCACCATCGTCAACGGCCACCGTAGTTTGATTGTACACAGCAGAAGATTAATTGAGTATAGCCGTTTCATATTCAGCGTTTTGGATCACTGGCTTTACTCAACAGTAAAAATAGCAAGACGTAGATGATTTGCCACCTACGCAGGCGGTATGTCTACGGCAAGGTATAAGTCGGATGTATTCTTTCATCGGATGCCACATGTGTACCAACGATGCTACCCGCACGGTGGCAAAACGTCCATGTTTTGTTATTTTTGTTGTTGAGCAAATCCAGTGATCCAAAACGTTGAGTATGAATTCCACTGGCTTTTGAAACATTTTTTACAGTGGTTTCATTTTTACCAGGTGCAGTATGCATGAAATGTCACAAAACTCCATGTGGCAGAAGCTGTTGAAAATTAGCAATTTTGGCGCGCTCTGCACACTGGCTCGGCACACTCACGATCGGTTTATGGCCAAATAATTTACTCGCAGCCATTCTACTGGCGACAAAATCATTGTCATGCAGACATAGTGGTGGTACAGCGGCGGCGGCAGTAACAAAAGAGACGGGAGAAGTCACGTTTTGGATAAAGTAAGGCATTGCACTGCGGTCGCACTGTTAATACAGTGACAACATGAGGCGGATGACTGTTTTTGCATTGCACCTCTGTAAATTATGAACAGAATTTGTATACTTCTTCAGAAAATAAGTCTATCATATTAACATTTGTTTACTGTTTTGTAGATACTCTCAATAATTCTGACATACGGTTAGTTCGGGCATTGTTTCCGGTCCCGTGAAATCTGAATTAACAATGTTTTGCAGTAATATTAGAGAAACTTGAAATTTCTCAAGGACTGGTGTGAAATTCGAGGTTTTTGAGGGCCTTGAAAACAGATTTTTGGAATTCAAGGGTATTCAAAGTTTTCAAGGACCTTTGGACACCCTGCAACCGCATTTCCAGAAGAGTAGAGTGTGACAGGCATACGCAGAGAGAAAGGGGAGACAAGGGACAGTGGTCTCAGACTTCTTTGCGTCTGTGCCTGTTGTGCTCTACTCTTTTTGGAAATGGAAACCTAACAAGCCCAACATTGTTTTATTTATGTGACTGCATGCCATGTCGATGCAAGACATATTACTGTCAAGAAATTGATATTCACATAAAAGTCCGACCCTACGTGGACTGAATCAGCAGAGCTGTGCCACATAAACACACTTCCAGCATTAAAAACGAAGCTCTTACCCCCCAAATTGGAATTGCCGCTTGTGGTGGTTCTTGGACTCGTAGTACCTGCTGAGTACGGCGCAGCATTTGTCCCTCAGGTACTGCATCTCAATTGACAGGTATGGGTCCAGATGCTTGGAGAAAATCTGGCGTGTCAGCTTCTTTAGGAAAGCAGGATCATTACCCATCTTGAATTTGGACAGGTTGGTGGACAGCTGCATCGTCCTATTAATGGGATTCAAGAGCTCGCATGAAACATGTTGCCCACGCTGTCACAGCATGCCATACACAAGGTCTATTCGATTCGGTCAAGGTACCTTTTCACGCTGCACCACCACGGCGGGGTGCAGCCGCCTCGGGTGTCGTCAACCTCCCAGCGTGTGGTTGCAGCATTTCGGTGCAGCCTAGTGTTGCTAGCCCGTGAGACGACGGTGTCAGCTAGTCTAATGACGATACCGCATCGTGCACAGTGGTGAAATCATAGCAAGTAATTCTCTCAACACATGCACGATGACGGCCTGTTCTTTTTACAAATGGTAGGATGCAGACTGATCGCGTCATTCAAGGATCAGCATGTGCATGTGTGGTTTTGCACGCTTGTGCGCCGACTTGTTGTAGCATATCGCCATACTTGTAGCAGGGTCCCTCAATACATTTTCTGGTCATGAAACTCCCGCGTCACTCCATGGGAGAGCTTGATATACCGCCCGCAACCACCGCATGCGGCACTGGCGTGGCAAGGAGGGTGACAAGGAGGCCGGCAGGGGCTGTCTAAAGGGTGATTGCCATTAGCGGAGTGTAGGCCCGGCGTGATCCTGTTTGCGGTTTTTTTTTTTTTTGTTCGCTGTCACCTCGACGTATTTCTCCACGTGGTGACAGCAATGCCTAGCACTTGCTGCATGCTGGGCTGTCGGTCGGGATACAAGCGCATCGATGAAAAAGTATCCTGGTTCTGTTCACGAGCTGACGCAGAACAATGCGAGTACAGCGGCTAGAATAGTGAGCGATCCCGCAACAAGCGACGGCCGGGTTTTTGTTCGACTCCAAGTATGTTAGCGTACGCTTGTGAAAAGCATTTCTACGCCTAAGACATCATTCGTGCGGACGTATGCACAGTGAGTGAGAGCGCTGTGTCAATGCCTCGCAATCACCACAAACTGGGAAAAGACGCCGTACCAAGAATTTTCGAAGATTTGCCTTCCTACTTAACGAAGCCAAACCAGCGTTCACGTGCCCAAACATGGCTCTCACCTACAAAAAGGCCATGAGAACATTCTTCAGAACGCCCGGCATCAGAAATTACGACAGTCGCAGCTGCAGACGTCGACAATGCAGCCGAAGAAAAAATTCACAGTAAGTCTCGCACATGCAGCTGCTGCTTGCTCAATAGGCAGGCAAAATATGGCACCACTACCAGTATAAAATTTTCCCTTTGTCACTATTTACAGATGCAGTACAAACTGCGAATCACAGTGGCTGTGCTGACGCAGTATGCCAACAGAGGTAGCCGTTTGTTTGGCATCGGAGCTGCAAAGAGTGAAGGCACGATTTGGAGGCTGCACCCTGACCAACTTCTGTGCCTTCTGCGAAGTGTTGAAGAACACATAGAAGAGTGCACCACGGAAAAAATAGCATGGCAATGACTGTACGAACTTTGTGGAAAACATCATGATGGACCTCACTTCCTCCGCCAGTGTCGGCTGCGCAACACATTTTGCCAGCACTATGGCTGAAATCGTGCACTTGTTTATGAAGTGCTGTTCGCACTTTTTTAATGCGCAAATGGAACACACAATTTCGTGCTGCCACTCTTCCATCCTGTCCAGTGACAAGTAGAGGAAAGCGGTGAAATAAAATGTTATTCTAAATTCTTTTTTTTTCCTCTGTTTCTACCACTGCACTTGCCAGACTAAAAAACGCAGTTTTAATGGCAACATATGCTAGTTCTCATGGCCATATGTATCGATAATTGCAAGTGATTACCACCTCAGATTGGATACAGCACTATTAATTCCTCTCACACTGCCCTACAAGGCATTGCATAGCTAGCACAAGTCAGAATACTTTGCACTGTTACGTAAACGTCTACGCGAATTGGCTATCTGTTAAACACTTGGCTGCTGACCTAAAAGATGCCGCTTCTATTGTGGATGCGGCGGTCACATTTTTCATTGACGCGAAAATGCTGACTATTGAGGCATGTACTACACATTATAGTGCACATTAATGAACCAAAATTTTAGCACTCCACTACCGCTTGCATCATAATCAGCAATTATTGACGATCTGAAAGGCAGAAAATTTCTCACATAAAAAGCTATAGTTGGACTTAAAAAGGAAGTGTATAAGCGAAACTAGAGAGACGTGCAAGGAACAGTGTAGCTTGGATAACCAAGCGATACATGAGCTCCAAGTTTACAGCAGAGACCATTTATAACGTAACCACTTACAGTGCAGGACCGGCTATAATGCGGTTTTTTCTGAGCCCCGTTTACCCTCCCATAGAACTTAATATATAGGTATACCGCTTATTGTGCAGCTCGGTGAGGTGAAAGACCGGTTATAATGCGGCTGCCGGGAAATCAGCGGACAACTGAGGTAGGGAGCAGGCTTCACAATGGAAATGCGCCGTCCGAGAAAAGCGCAACTAATCGCCATGGAGGAGGAAAAAGCGCGGAATGAATGAACAAGGAGCGGAGGGAAGAAAAAGAAAAAGCGCCGCGGCAGCAGCGGGTCGCGGGCGCGCCCTGCGAGGATAGGATTGATAGAATTGCCAAAGCGACCGAGAACGCTGCTACGGCCGTTTGGGTGAAAACGGGTGTCAAACGGAACGAATCGCAAATTATTGAAGTCGGTGGGTCCACGCAAGCCCCACCATGTTCGATATTTCGCGATCCGTTCCCTTTGACAGCAGTTTTCACCCTTCCACACGCCCTCCGCACGCGTGCGGAACGGAGTGCAGGCTGAGCGACAACAGGCCCTAAGGCGCGTTCCGCACGGAACGCGCGCCCGCGATCGCATGATGTCCGCGTTACCAGTGTTTGTCACCAGTTTTTTTTTTTTTTATCATTTAACGCGCACTGCCCTTGAATCACCCCGCGAGCGCGATTCCTTGTGCACCCGATCCCTGTGTTGTCAAGGGCAAGCTTCCCGCGCGGCGCGCCGCCCGCGACCCCGCAAACTACGCAAACTACGCGCGCTACCTTTCCGGTGCTGGCTGCATATAGGGTGCCGCGGGTGACTGTGATTCATGGCGGCTGCGTTTAAAACGCGGGCAAATCATTTCGACAACGGAAGCGAAGGCATGCGTGGCAGGTGCACCACTCGAATGGCGGTTCGCGGTCGCTACGTTTTTGCCATCGCGCACGCGTCAGAGAAAACGAAGGATAGCGCGTGCAGTAATCGGTTCCCGTTTCTGCGCAGTCCGGTTCCGCGGGAAGTCCGCATAAACGGCGACGTCGCTATAGCGCATTTTCTTTTCTTTTTCGTTTTTGCAAAGCGCGGCCCCGCACTTAAATCTTTGAAATATCCTTTCTTTTTCTTTTCTTTTAAGCGGGTGAAAGCAGCCCGGTCGCGCGCTTCGAATGTCTAACCTGTTCGACGGTTTTTACACACGTGTAGACTGAGAAATGTTGTTTTGGTTATAGTGCGGTATCGCTTATAGTGCGGGTATTCGCGATTCCGGCGACTTGCGTTATAAGCGGTCTATGCTGTATTTCAATTTGTGCTAGTATTTTCGTAGAAGGACTCGGGTGATGCTTTCAGGTGATAGTCACTGTGGCGGCATAAGGGAATGAAATAAATGCAGGTTCGAACTCGTTAGTGTTATGAGATTCGGTTGCGGAAACCCAAATTTTTTCAAATGGACACCGCGGATATCGCTAATATCGAGCAACAGCAGGTAATGCCAGGAATGCCTCATATACAGGCTTCCTTGTTCGATCAACGTTCAAAATTCCCATTGGCAGCATCGCGATGCCCCAGAGTAAGCCATAGGAGATGAATGCTGCGGGTGGCTAGCGCACGGTCGAGTGCACCGTAATTTCTAGCCCAAGCTATGTTCATTTGTCACGTAGCTAGTCCTATTTATGGTTTTCTGTGTCATTCAAGCCCGAAAAGCAACTGCACAAGTATTAAGAAAAGCTGGTATGGCACGAATGTGGACAAAACTGCGTCACTTGACGGACCACCTCCGTCAAACTATTGGCAGCAATCAATTATTAGACCCCCTAAAGAACACCCATTCAGTATTATTTGGCCGAGGGTAATCACTGCAATAACCAGTTAGCCGACACAGTGAAGTGCAAAAATTTGGCAAAATGTTTTTCATGGCAAACACTCACGCAAACGCGGAACTGCCGTTCCAAGCACGGCTGACGGATTCCCTTCTGCTCACGGTGGTGCCTCTGGCGGCTGTTTTTGTCCCTATGTGAAACTTCAGCGGGAGTTTCATGACCAGAAAGAAGTATTGAGGGACCCTGGTTGTAGCGAACCCCCAAGCAGGTTACTAAAAAAACAAAAACTCCTCGAGCTAGTCCTGTAGCAGATGACAGGCCTGCATTCAATACGCACATTTGGGCGGCAGTGGACAGAGCTGCATCTGCACCACGAAAATGGGCGCTGGGAGCTGCCGCACCAGGTGTTGACACCACCTGCACCTTTTTGTATGTGATGCCTTTTCTGAATGGAATAGACCTATCAAAATCAATGACCCCCCCCCCACCTGCAATTCAGATGTTCAGTGGGCCCTCAAGCACTAAGCAATAAAAAATATAAAAAGCTAGAAAATGTGGATTTTTTTTCTTGGTGACCAGCATGGCTTGACAAAACACACACTCAACCTGCACCACAGTAACTTGCTCACGAGACTCATAAAACAACTGTTTTACTCTACAACAAATTTACTGCCTGCACTGTGCAAGGGCAGGCAGATGATAGCACAATTCAAAGCCATCACTGCGATCCGCTTGTGCCTGAAAGGAAACACAGTAACGAAGTGAAAGAAAAGAAAAAGAGCTGTGGACAAAGATGAGAAAGGTAAAAGAAAAGAAATTTGGAAACTGAGTCAAATCCCCAGGCAGCAATGCATCCAAATCAGAAGCTAGCAAAGTCACAAGTGCTGAAGGCAAATAAGGAAGTGACTTGTAAGCAAACAACTTCGTTGGAATGATACCCTAGCTGTGGAATGTTCGTTTTATGATTCAGGTGCTATTTAGTCATTGCCATTTCCTTCTCTACTGTGTATATCATTGCATGTAAAAAGGCAGCAACACCATTCGGAGGCTGTGAGAGAGACGATGGGAATATGGATCGCAAAGCTGTAGCTTAAATACAACTCTCAAAAAATGCACCTCATATTGCCCATAAGTCCAACTGCCTAGGTGCATGAAGCTTCTTTTAGTCTGCCCATTCACTTTTTTCACTGTGGTCACATGTTTTAGAGCACATTTTTCACAAATAATGCAGCCTGTGGTGTTCCTGTCTAAGGGTCGGCAGGGACCTAGTGGTTTTGATATAACTGACCTTCTTGCCTAAACGGGAGTGGGTGATTATCGATAAAGAATGTTATGGTAATAGACCATGACTCAGGATATTACTTTGTCATAGCAATGACTCACGATTTCACTGAGGTGATTGTTAAATGACTGTGAATGATAAAACGTGCTTATAAATTTACTTATATAAACAAGCATTCGAAAAACACCTGTCTGGTGAGGGGGCATACTTGCAGAAAGACATATATTCGCCATGGTAAAAATGAAAAGGCCAACGTTTCGGGCCTTGTACGGGTCCCTAGGCGACGATGAATAAGTTAGCATGGGTGTTGTGGCTGTTTATAGGTCAGGTGGCACATCTCTGCAGGTTACCCTTTGTCTTGTTCATCGTGCAGTCGGTCGATTGAATGTAAAATTATTCTAAAGCAGACGTGCAGGTAGATATTTTTCTATTGCGATGATAGCTGCCATGTCAATGCCATGTCCAGTCTGATTATGATGTTCCACCAGGGCGTTCACAGTTGTGTGGCTTTTGGCAATGTCATTTTGACGCTGTTTCAGACAGCATTTGGAATTCCCACTCTCGCCGATGTACGACATGTCGCACTCCCGGGAAGTCCGTGCATGTAGACAACTCCCGGGAAGTCCGCGTGTTCCAGATGGTCTTTTGCTGAAAGAGCTGTTGACTAAGTTTCCAGGTGGACACATAGCCTTTAAAAATTCTTACGAGAGCCTTGCTTGTTCCCACTGCTAAGCAAATGCTTCACACTCTTTTGCCTTGTCACGGCAGAGCTTGGCTACCTTGTGCTCCTGAGTCGTGAGCAGTTGGTTAGGGTAACCATTCATTAACAAGTTCCTTCTTACAATCTGCAGATCTTGCCTACCGTTTTGTAGGGCTGGGGCAAACACAGAATGCCCAGGAAAAGAGGGCTGCTGGGACTGGTGGTTTTGGCTAATTTTGCGCGCTGATTCTATGCTGAGGTACTTTATCATGTGTGTTGGCTTTCTATACACACTCGTTTTTAGGCCGCCTGAAGTTCTTTCCACAAGGATGCCAAAAAAGGGAATTTGTACGTCTTTTAAATGTGGAAACACCCTTTCCTCTTCAACCATGAACTATATGCTTGCCTTGAAGGAGTTCAGGTGCTCAAGAAACTGTGGCGACAGAAGCAGTCATCTCTAAAAAAAATAGTGGTCGCGACGTGAATGAGTGGCACATTCCAGGTCTGCCAGTGCAATGCTGGCACACACCAAACAGCTGTTCAAAATATATATACCCGAAGTACATGTTGTCAAGGCAAAATGTTAAAAGGCGGCAGAGATCCTGGATGTCAAAAGGAGCCTGTTTGGGTAAACATGAATCCGTTTTGAGAAGTTTCCTGCAATGATCGGCCTGCACAGTCCACGGGCACAAAAGTATAAACATTGACTTCACGCCATATGAAACCATGACCTCATCGTCCTGAAGGCGAACACTTTGTAGTTGCTCCATGTGTAACTGATAAAAGTGGGAATAAGCACCACTGGTGGCCAAAGGACATGGCACTGGTAATACAACAGTTTGCACAGAGGTGTACAGTCCACAATTGGCCGTACTGGAACGTTGGAGCTGATCCATTGTGGCAGAGCAGCCTGCAGTAGATGTTCTCATTCTTGGGCAGAACAAGCTTGAAAACATCAGTGAGTAGCTTATGGAGTTCAGATTCTACTTTTTTTGTCAGATCAGTTAACAGCACGGAATAGGTCGATGTGTCCTGGAGAAGCCCGTTCACCTTATCGACGTAATCCGCGTGGTCCAAGATTACTCCCTTGTCAGCAGGGAGGATGGTTATGTTCTCATTATCCCTTAGCCATTTCAATGCACTTCTCTCTGCTGCCGGCAGCAACATAGATTGCGCACCCATAGTCTTTGAGTTTCGTGGAATTCTTCACACCAAACACGTCGAAAAGAGGTTGGCCTTCCAAGATTAAAAGTTTTATCTTCTTTTAGAACAGAATTCCGATAGTTCGAATACACAATGTGTTTGAAACCTATCTTCGTACAAACCTGACGAGGTGAAAACAAGGCTTCTCAGTCCTTGGCTTTAGTTATAACACCGGAGCATGGCTGAACCCTGGTCAGCTGACGTGTGCTGTTGAACAAGAAGTATGCAGTGTTGAGCGCAGTCTACAAGAAGAGGCTCGCTCATAAGCAATTGGGACCATCTTGGAGGCTCTCAGGCCGTAATCTACGTTGCTACCAGCAGCAGAAGGAAGTGTGTTGAGAACAGCTATGAGAACATAGTCATCATCCCCACTTACAAGGGAAACACCACTGTAATCTTGGGCCGCATGGATTACATTTGTCAGAAATTAGCAGAAGAAAAAGAAGTCAGGGGCGACTGCTTCCGCAGCTGGTGCCAAGAAGTACGTGCGTATCTATCATCCTCATATACGTACAGCGTTCCATTCTTACCGCTGAAATGGTTCGAAGGTTGTTCAGCGACCTCTTTTTTTCTGGCGACACTACCTAACGACCAAGGTCAGCGTTCCACAATATATGGTGCTGAAACCACGGACATCGAGCAGCTCCCAATGACTTGGAGAACGAGCGATGGTGACGAGTTCCTTCTCGAAGCTACAGCCAGTGCAACCCGATCCTCGTCGGAACCACACCCCGGGAATCAACGTGCACAGTGGGCGACCGTACAAGTCAAGCAAGCCGTAATGAACTATGGAATGCCTGAAAGCTAAATGCGCTACTAAAAAAACCAAATCAACTGAGAATTATAAAGAGTGGCTGCAACGATCGAATGGCGATCACCAAGGTTCTAGATAAACTTGCAGTGAGCAGACTTGAGCTTCGGAATATAAATGCTGAGCTCGAGAACGTGATCCCCATCGAAAATCTTGAAAGGGAATGCGAGTCGGCAGCCCATTATGACGATCAGACGATTGAGGCCCTCACACACCTCCGGTGCCGGCTTGAAAACCTCAGTGTCGGCAATACGGTGCACAAGGCTCCCTAGACACCACCCAGTGCGCCACCTGCCCCAACGTCATTCGCGTCCTATAGCTTTGGACCGAGCCTCCCGACGCTGGCCATAAAACCATTTCATGGGGATGTGTGTCAATGGACATCGTTTTGGGAACAATTCAGTGATGCTGTCCACGCAAATTCAACTGTGAGCATGATGGATAAATTCCACTACCTCCGCAACTACTTGGTAGGCGAAGTAGCAGCTGCTATCGCCGTGCTTCCAACGACTAAAGCTTGTTATGAGAGCGCCATCCAGCTAATAAAGGAGAGGTTTGGGGACAAGAGCCGCATTGTACAGCAACATTTCAGAGCACTCTGCGAACTACAACCTGTGAGGTCTCCGTCAGACACAAGAGAGTTATGCATGCTTTACGATAGAGTGCAAATGAATGTCCGAAGCCTCAATTCCTGGACGTTCCGACTAGCAGTTCTGCGGCGATACTCGACGACATTATGCGTCAATCACTGCCCCAAAAAATTGTCGTTGCGTCCCACTGCCATAGCTGTCTCCAAGATGATGCACACTGCACAACATCCCTTTCTTCTGAGGAGGCGAGCACAGTGTTTTGCAAGAAACTCAAACAACTCTTGCGATATACTCAAATAGAGCTCAAAACAAGAGAGAAGTGTGCTCCAGTGGCATCCTCCATTAGAGAAAGCAGGTACCATAGCAAGCATGTCCCGTCGTCATCGGACTTGCATGCGTCAGAAGAATCAAAGCAAAGGCGCAACGAATGCTTCTTTCGCAAGTCAACCAAGCATGAAAACGAAGCATACCCTGACCATATCGGAGAACAAAAGACGGCTGTCTAAATCTATGCGGTGCTACTGATGTACTTTGAAGGGCACCACACCAACGAGTGCCGGCAGAAGTTGCTGTGCACACCATGCAAAGGCAGGCATGCTTCAACGATGTGCGGCTCAGTTTTCCGAGCGACAATGGATGAGAAGTCACTTAACATGGCATCTGATGCTACCAGCAACAACTTCATGAGGGCTAGTTGGTGCATATCCACAGCAAAGAAGTAACAGCGCAAAGGACCACAGACGACGAAGACCACAGGACAAGCGCTGACTGCCAACTGAATGTTTATTGCGTGAAGACCAGCCTATTTATACATTCTCAGAAGAACACGCGCACATCAAAACACTCACAATCACAAATACAATCGTTCTTTTATGAAGTCTATCTCCTTCTGTGATAGTACAAGTGAGTGCGAACTAACACAATTATCTCCTTCTTGGTTGATATAGAACGCCTGTAAAATTTCTCTTTCTTTCTTACATTTTTCTTTACCAATAAATTTTGTTTTTTTAAACATGGGAACGCATGTGCACTTCTTACAATGGTCAACTAAATGGCTACCATATCCATTTCTTACATTATTTGCGTGTCGACGTGCGCGATCATTAAAGCATTGTCCTGTCTGACCAATATACACTTTCCCACAGCTCATGGGAATTCGATAGACTACCTTGCTCATGCAATCAGTGTAACGGGTTGTGTGATTAGTGGTGCACGCGGAGGTCCTGTTATTCGAATTCATGAGCGCACTTATCGATGACAGCTTGCAAGGAGCATTGAAAATCAAGTTAACATTGTGCCTATTTGAAACTTTTTTAAGATTGTGAGACAACTTGTGCAAGTATGGAACTACGTGCACGGGCCTCTTGTCTTTCCCCTTACCTTTGTTGCCCTGCTCTGCTTTTGTTCTCTGCAAAATCGTTTCGCACACGGATGTAATGACAGATTGGGGAAACCCTGCGTCTCGTATCCGGGCTAGCTGATTCATCAGACTACGTTCACATTCGTGCTCACATGACTTATTTAATGCTGCCTTAATACAGGTGGTAGCTATGCCCCTCTTAACCAGTTTGGTCTGCGCGCTGTCCGCCTCGCACTGGGTGCGCCTGCGCACTGGGCCTATCAGCCTAGGTCAAAGAAAACCTTGCTGCCGTATGACAGCGCGCAGACCAAACTGGTTAAGAGGGGCATAGCTACCACCTGTATTAAGGCAGCATTAAATAAGTCATGTGAGCACGAATGTGAACGTAGTCTGATGAATCAGCTAGCCCGGATACGAGACGCAGGGTTTCCCCAATCTGTCATTACATCCGTGTGCGAAACGATTTTGCAGAGAACAAAAGCAGAGCAGGGCAACAAAGGTAAGGGGAAAGACAAGAGGCCCGTGCACGTAGTTCCATACTTGCACAAGTTGTCTCACAATCTTAAAAAAGTTTCAAATAGGCACAATGTTAACTTGATTTTCAATGCTCCTTGCAAGCTGTCATCGATAAGTGCGCTCATGAATTCGAATAACAGGACCTCCGCGTGCACCACTAATCACACAACCCGTTACACTGATTGCATGAGCAAGGTAGTCTATCGAATTCCCATGAGCTGTGGGAAAGTGTATATTGGTCAGACAGGACAATGCTTTAATGATCGCGCACGTCGACACGCAAATAATGTAAGAAATGGATATGGTAGCCATTTAGTTGACCAGTGTAAGAAGTGCACATGCGTTCCCATGTTTAAAAAAACAAATTTATTGGTAAAGAAAAATGTAAGAAAGAAAGAGAAATTTTAGAGGCGTTCTATATCAACCAAGAAGGAGATAATTGTGTTAGTTCGCACTCACTTGCACTATCACAGAAGGAGATAGACTTCATAAAAGAACGATTGTATTTGTGATTGTGAGTGTTTTGATGTGCGCGTGTTCTTCTGAGAATGTATAAATAGGCTGGTCTTCACGCAATAAACATTCAGTTGGCAGTCAGCGCTTGTCCTGTGGTCTTCGTTTCTTCGTCGTCTGTGTTCCTTTGCGCTGTTACTTCTTTGCTGATGCTACCAAGCCAACAAAAGCAGAGCTTCCGCAGTCGATTGCCATCACAGGCCGTCAACTTGATGAACCAGTCAATTTACAGACCTTCCGTTCCTGGATCATCACTTTCAACGAGACGTCTCAAATCAGAGGCAGTCAACGCACGTTCATAAAGGAGGACTTGATGACGCGCTTGGGACTGAAAATCGTAAGAGAGATGAGCCTAGCTGTGAGCACATTTGCACCAGACGCTCCTTCCCAGGTGAGAAACTGCAATGTCATGGAGGTTCTACGTAGCCAGTTTGATGGCAGTGAGCACATCATTGAGGCGATAGCCATACCAGTGATTTGCCACGTCTCTGCAACAGCCATGGAATGTTCCTTCACAGTGAAACTACGTGAGCAAAGATTTCAACTAGCGGACAATGAAATTGTGCCTCAAAGATCTGGCAAGAAAGGCTTTAGCATGCTTATATCTGGAAGATTGTGAGCGGCGACACCATACACAGCACGAAAGTGGAAGGACTGGTCGTGGTCAAAACCACTCTCGGATGGACGCTACAAGGTCCTGTCAAGAAAACGAGCTTCGTAAACGAAACATCCAGAGTAATGATTTGGATCCTGCAAGTGCCAGCCGAAGAAGCTCAAGGACTGGAACAAAGCATGCTGGAATCTTTTTGGACTTCGGATGCTAAGCGAATCGTGCCACATGAAGCAGCCCATGGCAGCGCAGCCAGCCACGTTATCTGTTTTCCAGTATAGCCTTGCAAAAACTGGGAAACGGTTCCAAGTAGCCGGGCCGTGTAAAGAAGTGGATATTCAGTTGCTACAAGACAACTACAGTGCTGCACTCTATTAAAAGGACAGAAAGTTGAGCGAGTTGGTAACAGTCCATAATCAAAAGAAGAGGCGTGCAGGACACGGACACAAGGAGAGCAGTGAACAACACGAACGCCGACTAACAACTGCTCTCCTTGTGTCCGTGTCCTGCACGCCTCTTCTTTTGATTATGGACTGTTACCAACTCGCTCAACTTTCTGTCCTTTTGAGCTTCATTTCTAGTACCCTGAGCCCTTTTCCGTGTTCTCCTACTTATCTGCGCAATCCTGCTTCTTTAGCCTCTTTAATTGCTATATGTATGTTTTGCGCTAGAACTATGTCGTGGTTCAAACGCAATAATATCATTCCGATGAAAATTCAGATGTTGTGCGGTTTTCTACTTCCTTATACGGGACACGCGAACAGGATTTGCGCGATTATTTCAGCCGAAGCATGGCGGCAAGTCAGATTTTATCGCCAGTGTTTAGAAGCCAGCTGCGCCACCCGGGGAGACCGTCAAAGGAACCGCACTTGCGCCAAGTGGTTGAGAGTTTCCGAGCAGCACGCGGATTTTTTGTGGAGGACGAAGCTACCGGATCTACTGCAAAGTAAGAGGAATTCTTTTTCTACTTTCTTCGGAAAAGGTAATGATTCTCGGAGACGCCGTTTTGGACGAGAACCACAAGAAAATTTTAGCATTAGGCCCTAAGTACTGTTTTCATCCTAACCTAAAAGAAGTTGACGTTTTAAGCTTACCTCGATCGATAACTAAGGTTATTCCGGAAGTTGAACGGTCTCGTTGTATTTCAGATTGCTTCAGCAGCATCAAGCATTCGAACGATCTCGTTAAGGCCTCTGACCCTATCCGACCGGTTGTAAATTACTGTGTGGAACATAAGCTTCGACCTGTTTTATCTGATAAGGAAGCTTGTTTTGCAATAATGCCGAATAGCACTTTTTCTGATAAAGCCTCAGCAGCTGTTGAAAAGAATTTTAGACCTGTGAAACTGAAACCTTCTGTAGTAAAACAACGAGCTGTCGATCTCCTGTTGAAACATAATCTAGATAAGGTAGCTTCCAGTGTTAAAAAGGCAAAACTGCTCACTTTAGAATTATTTTTCTCGGCGAAAACCCATAAGCCAGAAATTCCGTTTCGCTCGATTGTATCAGAGTCAGGGACTTGGCAAGTTTGTGTAGCTAGCTATTTGCAGAAATGCTTAACATCCTTAAGTTTTTCTGACCCCTTCCGTGTACGTAATTCTCAGGCTCTAGTTCAGTTGTTAACAGAGGAAAATCCTGGCCACTGCACAGCGTTTAGCATGGATGTAGAAGATTTGTATTACTCGTTGCCACATGAAGGTTTACTAAATTGCGTGAAAGAATGTATTCAAGAACAAGGGAAGGAGTCCGCGGTTTCATAGATAGATGCGCAGTTTCCACAGGTACCTTTCTAGAAATTCTCTCCATGTACTTAACGTCAACATTAGTTGGATACAGGGAAGGCGTGTTTGTGCAGAAATCAGGGATTTGTATAGGTTCAAAGGTAGCCCCTATTCTAAGTGATCTATACTTGAGCAAGTTTGACTGTCGTTTAAAAGAGGCCTTAGGGGACCGCATCATTAGGGTATTTCGGTATGCGGATGATTACTTGGTACTTTGTAGTAAGGATGATTTTGAATCCGTCGTCACCTATGTAAGCGATCAATTTAAACTTAATGGAGATGGTTTAAGGCTTACGAAAGAACTACCGGAGAGAAACGTAATACAATTTTTAGATATCTCGTTGTCATTTGAGCAGAATCACGTGTGTTGGCAGTATTCCCCTAGAGCATCTAAGCCGTTGTTAAACTTTGACTCCAAGCATTCGAAAGTAGTAAAAAACGGAATAGCCTTGTCCTGTTTAAAGTCAGCCCTATCGAAGTCGTGCGTGCACCATTTGACCATTAGCTTTAATGCGCAGGTCGAGCGCCTCTTAGATGCAGGTTACCCTAGACTAGCCATAGCCACAGTAGCTGAGCGTCTTAAGAAGTCGATTTCAACCGGATCGAAAGCTGTAGCAGAGAGTAACATTAACAAGAAAAAAGTCGTGAGTATTCCGTATATCCACGCAGTTTGGCACAGGCTTAAGAAAGTGGGAAGTAAATATGGGGTTAATGTTGTGTTTACGGCTCCCAATAAGTTAGGAAGGGTTTGTGCTGCAGTGCATAGAAGAAATGAGCAGATGGAAGGTAAGAAGCGAACGGATATCTGTCCGGTTAAGCACCTAGCCAAGAACAATTTCAGCGACTGTCGCATGGGTGTAGTTTATAAGATTCCTTTTAGCTGCGGACGTTTTTATGTAGGGCAAACTGCACGTTGTATTAATCAAAGATTAATTGAACACAGAAGGTCGCTATCAGGTGGGACGCCGTCCAATCTATCCTTGCACTGCCAGGTCTGTAGCTGCATGCCCGAGTTAGACAAAACCGAGATCCTGTACAGGCATAAGAACGAAGATACGCGTTCATTGGTTGAGGCCTGGCATATCAGTATTAGTGGAAGTGCATGCGTGAGTCAGCCGTCGATTAGCTTAAACAGAGAGGAGATAGAAAGCCTTAGGAGTTGTCTATCGCGAAGACCGGCACGTGTAACCGATTGACAGGTGGTGCTACCATTCCGAGCATGCGCAGATAAGCTGTGTGTCTTCTTTCTTTTTCGCCTCTGTGCTGTGCATCAGTTGTTAGTCGGCGTTCGTGTTGTTCACTGCTCTCCTTGTGTCCGTGTCCTGCACGCCTCTTCTTTTGATTATGCACTCTATTATTTATGAAATCTGGTTAACTCTTTGACGACCACGTTTCAAAACGTCGATCACCTGTAATCACCGATTTCGCGCCGCTATTTAAAAAAAGAACTATGCGCTCTTGGACTTGCTGTGCCATCTTGGCAACTGTGCGCAAACTAGAATTACCATTCCTGGGTGGTCCATGTTTCTACCACGAGGTGGCGATTTTTAAAGGGCGCGCCAGTACAAGGGTTAAAGCGCACCATCGCGCTGCGATGGCGTCGACATCCGAAACCACGAGTGCTCGAAAAAATCGGTTACGCTTGATCCCGACGTTAGTAAAAGTGATCTTTTGGATTCCTTGAGCCGCGATAACGAGGACGACGACGTCAAAACGTCGGAGTTTAGCTCGGATCAAGCAATTTCACCAAACCAGCAGGGAACGTCAGCTATCAGCTGCCAGTACGTTTCGCTTTCACTTGCCGTTTCGTTTATCGTGCTGCTGTTATATATGGGCGTGTTGGAACTACTGTGGATCCATTTGTACTGGAGCACAAGACAATTGATTTCTGCACTTCTACCATTGAAAATCATGTCAAGGCATCATTTCGTCGCACTATTGGCCATGCTGCACATTTCCGACCCCGAGATGAACAACAGTGCTGCCGCCGTTGCTCCAATCTGCCTAATGAAAAAAAAAAAGGTATCACTCCTCAAGTTTTTGAGCTAGAGCTTTCATTTTTTCAGCGTTATTTTGCTATGATGTTTTAAACATTGTGTACATCTCACATTCTTTTATGAATTTTTTTTCCCAGAAATTATGAGCCCATTTTCGCGATGCTTCTCATGAACTTACTTCATCATTGGAGTTAGTTAATCTTTATTACGTAGTTCGCTTTATTGTTTTTTCCTGCGGAATACTCCTATAAAAAGCGCAGTTAGTGTTTGTGCATTACATCCAATATTCTGATGTGAATAATTTTTTTTCTTGACAAAAGGAAAATTGTAAGCATGACCAACCAAAAACATACATATTTCAATACGTGTTACGTAAATTTTTGTAGCTCGAGTAATACTTGATGTACTTCTATAATTTCTTGTACAAATACTTCCATGTCATTGTTACACAATTTGTATATTTCAGAATTTCTCAAAAGAATGTTTTGTTTGAGTTGTTGCTTCTTACTTAAAATGTTTGTGAAAATTAGTTTTTTTTTTTTCTGTTCGGGAATTTTTTGGGGCAAGATCTTTTTTTTCTTTCTATTTTCATAAAATAAAACGTTACTGAAAGAACGTTGATTTGCCTTTACTTTGGTGTGTTGCATGACGCTGTAAACCTAGTAGCCCCGGCATGAAAAATTCTGAACTGAAGCATACAAAAAATGGCCAACTTCCCCGTGGTCACGAAAGAGTTAAGCGCATCTCAATCTCTGAAGGATTGCTCAAAAGATATGATGTGGCAGTTCGTCAATACTTGGTTTCCGGACATGCTGAAGTTGTACTTGACAAGGAATCCATAGGTGGCCCTGCGTACTACATGCCACACAGAGAGGTTATGAGCGAGGACTCAATCCCAACCAAGCTGCGCGTGGTCTTTGATGCCTCCTGTCATGCCAAAGGAGAGAGATCTCTGAAGAGTTGCCTTAAAACTGCCCAAGTGTAAACCCAGACCTATTGCAAGTTCTCCTGGACTTCAGATGTTACCTAGTGCCTATGACTGCAGGCGTTCCTGTAGTTGAGATATGAAGACTGTGACATGTTCAGATTTCTGTGGTTTAACAAAAGACCTGATGCCTATTACAAGGAAGAAATGGCAGAGGCAGGGGGAGAACATACAACCAAAATTGCAAGGGTGCTTTCGAAGCGTCGAAAGAGCGGCTGGCGATCGGCAAAAACAAACGATATGCAGTCATCGTCTGCTACTTTATCACGGGTGCTCTCTCAGTCGCTACAGGCATGTAACCCCAAAATTTCTCCCGTTTCCATAATGTAATTGCATCCCGTTTCCATATTAAGAGACTTATAAGCACCTTGCATACTTACTTGGAAGGTTACCACTGCCATAAGGACAAGCGGAGTGACAACATTGATCATACAAACTAGCGGCAAGTAAACTGCTTTATCGTAATGACATCGATGTTTACATGAAATAAGGGACAGGTGAGTAGTGTTTTACGAGATGCGCTGGCAAGTATCATTCATAATCGCTGATATGCCAAAAGGTACGTGCTATGTGCAGCCCCACCACAGATATCCGGAGTACACCTGTCCACCGCTGAAGGAAAAAATACATAGAACTGCACGAATCGGTGCCAACAGAATATACCACTGAAGTCCCTGCACTTTTACAATGATGTCGTATGAATCTGTTGACAGTACCAGTATCTTGCAGCTTGATTTGAACATAACGGCAAAACTTTCACAGGCATCAAATGGTGCGTGCGTGACTGTTCTGGTACTCACTGCCCGCTTTCGCTCGTCGTCACCCGTTCAAGAAGTTTCATTATTCAAAACATTTCAGCGTTCATGCTCAATACGCCTCCTGCGACTTAAAATTAAAGGGCAACTAATTTTTTTTATGCGAATCGATTTGAAGTTTACAAATAAAGTAGGCAATTTAAAGTAGGCTCATGTGGCGTTTTGCTTGCTGCTGCCGGCGGTGCACTGTCGTTGCCTCGATGGTGACGCCACCTGATAGCGCGGACACCGCAACATGTCCCCCCCGGTAGAGGTTTCACGCGTACCCTTTGGATCTACTGAGAGTTCATTCATGCTTACGGCTACTATACAGCATCACTTGAAGGCACAAGTCCATCTCGAGAAAAGGGCCATACCACAGTCACTTCTGAAGTCATTTTATGTGGATGATCTCTTATTCAGAGCGAATGACTTCGAAGAAACGGCGACTCTTTACAAGTGCACAAGCGAGCTGATGGACAATGCTGGGATGCCTTTAAGAAAATGCAGCTCAAGCTTTAAGCAACTAGAACGATTGTTCGATTCCAACGATGACCTTACTCCTGTAAGCAATGAGAAAGCTGCACACCAGGGGAAATTTCTAGGAATGGGTTGGCCAAAGGAAACAGACTGCTTCATCTACAGCCCAGAGAACATCTTTACTTTCTTGTAAAAGGCAAAGGACACCAAGTGTTTTGTACTCCAGACCGTGTCGGATATATGACCCATTAGGGTTTTTTTGCACCTTACTTAGTATGACGAAAAATGCCCTTTCAGCAGCTATGGATTTTAAAGGTCGACTGGGACAAAAACTTTCCTGATCATATTGTGGCAAAATGGCACGAATGGAAAAAGGATTCGATTCATTTGCCGAAAGTGCATGTTCCCTGTCACCTCATGAGCGGAGTTAAAGAACCATGTGTCATTCAGCTACATGTTTTTGTTGACACAAGCACAAAAGAATACAGAGCTTGTGCGTACCTTCGAGTAGAAGATGGCAATGGAGGTGTGGCTACCAATCTCATTATAGCCAAGTCAAGGATAACCCCACTGAATGCTCTATCCTTGCCACGACCAGAGCTGATGGGTGCATTAACAGGAAGCAGACTATTGAAATATATAACAGAAACCTGCAAAGGTATCATACCAACAGCTCAATGTTTCCATTGGACTGACGCAACAATAGTGCTTGGCTGGTTACAATGAGTGTCTTCGAGCTCGGATGTCTTTGTGATCAACCGGGTCAGAGAAATTTTGTCTATTACTTCAGGATGTAGCTGGCGACATTGCCCAGAAGAAACTAATCCTGCTGATAGACCAACAAGGGGTACTTCCTTAGATGTATTGGCTACTGAGGTAACCTGGTGGCAAGGACCACTTTGGCTGAGCAAGGACCGAACGGAATGGTCAGCTGTGAAGCACTTAAAGCTCCCAAATCAACAACAACCTAGGTATGACAGTGGCAAAACCAACGACGCTTCACTCGACTGGAGTACAGTTAGCACCCCTGCTGTTGGATGTCATGAGGTTTAGCTCTCTGCACAAACTCCTTCATTTTACTGCGTGGATTCAACGTTTTGTCTCCAACACAAAGTGCAAGACTAAAGAAGAGTCCTTTCTGCTGAAAAAATATCGGTAGCGAAGGAATATTGGATCTGACCAGTTCAAAGTCAATTGTTTTCTGAGGAGAGGAGTTGCCTACAACAAAGATAAGGCTTGTCCAACAATTAGCGGATAGCACAACTACACCCGTTTCTGAACGAGGACGAACTTTTGCATGTTGGTGGAAGGTTGCAAAACCCCACCAACAGCTAGGACGTGAAGCATACATTGCCACTTCCTGAACGACATCATTTCACCGAACTGGTATTGGTGGAGACCCACCGTAGAGTTATGCACGGAGGAGTGACAGCGGCGATAAGAAACGTCTATTTTGATCAGCTAAACAGTCTAAGCTCTCGTCTGCATGGGACAAATATTATGCCACTGAAGATGATTACCTTAGGGCTACTCGAAACAGCCAAGCGCTCTTTTTTTCATGAGGAGTTACCTAAAATGCTTGCAAACAGCCCTCGCAAATTCTGGCGGGTGATGAACCCTCAGGAGATGCGCACAATAAGTGTTCTAAAGGCGAATGGTGATGCAGCTAACAACATTGAATGTGCGAATATTTTTAACGAGGCTTTTTTCTCTGTTTTTACCAACGAAGGCTCATTTTCTGAGCTTTCTTCACCTGCTAGCAGTACCGAGCCTATGTCCCCAATTACTTTTTCTACGAGCGGGATCATTTCGATCATAGAAAAAATTAAGCTTTCATCGTCTGCAGGCGTGGACAATATTAACTCAAAACTCTTAATAAACATTAAACATGTGTGTGCCGCGTACCTAACATTGTTATTTTCGCAGTCATTATTGTCAAGCATTCTGCCACCAGATTGGAAAGTGGGGAAGGTTATTCCAGTCTTCAAATCAGGTAACAGAGACTCGCCACTAAATTACCGTCCCATATCTTTAACTAGCGTCCCCTGTAAATCATGGAACATGTCATATACTCCCATATCATCAACTTCTTAGATTCAATACACTTTTTTCATCCCTGTCAACATGGATTCCGGAAAGGGTATTCTTGCGAAACACAGCTGGCCATTTTCCTTCACAACCTACATTCTAACCTTGACTGTAACATTCAGACTGATGCCATTTTCCTAGATTTTGCTAAAGCATTCGACACTGTCCCTCACAAACGCCTAATTCTAAAATTATCTATGTTAAATCTAGACCCCAACGTACTTGCATGGATCACATATTTCCTGACTAACCGCTCCCAGTTCGTTTTTATTGACAATCATTGTTCTAACCGACTGCCTGTAACGTAAGGTGTCCCGCAGGGGCCTGTCTTAGGACCTCTTCTTTTCCTAATTTATATTAACGATCTACCAATGCATGTATCGTGTAACTTTCGCATGTTTGCAGATGACTGTGTGATTTACCGTTCAGTAACCAACACTCATGACCAAACATTAATTCAGCATGACCTTAACAACATACAAACATGGTGTAATTGTTGGCTAATGAACCTAAATCCTAATAAATGTAAGCTTGTTTCCTTTTCTCGCCGCCGTAACCCCTTTAGTTTCACCTATTCAATCGCTAATATTCCAGTAGAATCAGTTCAGTCATTCAAATACCTCGGTGTCACCTTGTCTCACGACCTTTCTTGGCGTCATCACACCACTAACATCATTTCAGCTGCTAATAAATCACTAGGATTTCTCAGACGACACTTACATCATACTCCACCACATGTCAAAATGCTTGCATATAAATCATTAGTCAGATCAAAGCTCGAATATGCATCTTCCATCTGGAGCCCCCCCCCCCCCCCAAATATATCATAAATGAACTCGAATCAATTTAAAATCGGGCTGCCAGGTTCATTCACTCTGCATATTCATATGATATCAGCATCTCATCTTTGAAGGCGGAATCAGGTTTGGAAACACTTGCTTCTCGCCGACAGATTGCCGCCCTCTCTCTTTTTCATATGTTGTATTTCAGTTCACTGAATCATCCACCGTACATGACTCCCTCTCCCCACATATCTCATCGCACTGGTCATCCGCTTCAAGTTGCACTACCACGTACCCGGACCACTACATTCGAAGCCTCCTTTTTTATACAAGCAGCAAAAGACTGGAACGGCCTTCCTCACGCCATTTCTGCCATGATTAACCCATCCATGTTCTCCGAAGCCATTAAAAACATCACTGTATAGGTTTATTAAACACCACCCCTTATGTAATACCCCTGAAGGGGGACTTTAAGGAAATAAAAGGAAGTGAAGATGCAGATGATTTGGGTTCTACGAGCACGGCAAGCGGCAAAGAAAGCAATCAACCGATGCCTGATATGCGTTGTGGAGTTGCCACGGGGGTTCTCCCAGGCTCGAAGAACAAAGGACACAGTTAACCGCAGTGCAAACCAACAGTAGGGCCTTTATTTGCACCTTCTACGCATAGTAAGCACTCTAGCCGAACTATACAAGCCAGGCATGCTAATGCAATACCCCACGCGTAATCGATGACATTCGACTCACTGCAGCAGGATACCGAGCGAGTAATGTTCGCCCATGCTGGAAGAGTAAGCCTATAGTGCTCGTGAGATAAGTCGCGCGAACAGAGGCTCGATCGGCGATCAGGAGAGGCATCTGCGGAATCGTCCCAGCGGAGCTCATCGCCACCACGCACATGAGCGTCCACTACGCACGACGACGTCCCAAGGCCAAGAGAGTGAGGATCGTTGCCCGTCCGCGGGCCCTGCGAATCCTCGCCGCCAGGTAGTGCTACCGCGAGTACACTAGCGCCATCCTCAGCGCAGCGATGCGCATGACGATGATGTCACGTCTCGTGCCCCACGGGAAAGCCACCTTAGAGGAGCTTTGAGGAAATGCAAGCACCACGCGATAGAAACTCATCAGGGGATGTCAACATTCCCACAGCGTCCACCTTCGCATGAGACCCATGGTGTCCGCCACTTCTAGTTTGTCGAATCGAAAGTACAAAACCTTTTCGACACCACCGGACTTGACTTCGCTGAACGATTGTATGTGAAGTAATTCGAGAGCTCCGACAAGAAAATCTACATTGTGCTTTTCACATGTGCAGTAATACGAGCACTGCATTTAGAGCTAGTCTCAGATATGTCTTCACCTGCATTCATGTTGGCATCCCGGCGCTTTATTGCAAGAAGGGGACTCCCAAGTGACATTTACTCGGGCAATCCTTTAAGAGGACGTCTCGGGAGCTACAACAAATATGGAAAGTGCTACGATGACTTCCAGGCTTACATCACGAACCAAAAAATTCAGTGGAAGTTCATCGTCGAAGCGGCCCCATGATGGGGAGGCTGGTGGGAATGGTTAGTGGCAACTGTGAAAATGGTACTTCGCAAATTTTTAGGTCGAGACTGTCTCTGCGTGGAAGAACTTTCAACCATTCTAAGCTGAAGCAGGGATAAATCCACGGCCACCGACTTGTTGTGATAGTCAGGCAAGCGAGTCTGTAGCCCTCACACCAGCGCATTTATTAGTGGGCCAGCAATTGACGATGTTACTGGTAGCCATGCCATTGTCAGACCGAGTGGTCAATGAGGATAGCAACGACTATTAGTAGCAATTCCAACATCGAAAAAAAAACAATGGATGACTTCTGAAAGCGATGGAAACACGAATATTTGCTGCGGCTTTCATCAGCGTATCACTCACCCACGCATTCAAGAAGTTTAAAACTTGGCGACGTCATAATAGTCGACATTCAAAACATGCACAAGTTATTCTGGCAACTAGCCCGGGTTCAAGAAGTGTACCCAGGCGCCGACGGATTGTTGCGTGCCTGCTCAGTTCGATTACAGGGAGGCAAAGTCTTCAAGAGGCCAGTGCCGAAGCTACGTCGCCTAGCACTAGATGCTGCCACCTTTGAGGCCCCAGAGGATGACTGAAATTAGCAGAGAAAGAAGAAGAAGAGATCAGGGGTGGCTGCTTCCGCAGCTGGCGCCAAGAAGTGAGTGCACAGCTATCATAATTATGTGTACAGCATTCCATTCTTGCCATTAAAGTGATTCGAAGGTTGTTCAGTGGCCTCACGCTTTCTGGCGACGCTACCTAACGACCAAGGTTGATGTTCTGCAATAACAGTAAGGTGAATGGGCTTCTACAGGACACGTCAACCTATTCCGTGCCATCAAGGGATCTGACAAAGAAAGTAGAATCTGAAACCCAGAAGATACTCACTGATGTTCTGCCTAGAAACAAGAATGTCAAGTTACTCTGCCACAATGGATCGGCCCCACCCTGCACAGCCTTCCACAAAATTCATAAGCCCAGCGTTCCAGTACGGCCAGATGTGTACAACACAAGCTCAACACCTTGTGAACTGTCGCGTTACCTGTGTCCTTCGGCTACTAGTGGGGCTCACTCCCACTTTTATCAAGGACTCTGCTCATTTCATTGAGAAACTATGAAGTGTTCACCTTGAAGACGATGAGGTCGTGGTTTCACATGACGTGAAGTCAATATTTACATGTGAGGCCATGGACTATGCGGTCGATTGTTGCAGGAAACTTCTCCAAGCTGGCCCATTTTCACCTGCACAAACGTCTTTTGAAGTCCAGGATGTCTGCAGACTTTGAAAATTTTGCCTTATGTTGTGTTCAACAAGCATTACTTCAAACATGTGTTTGGCACAGCAATGGGTGCATCTGTGTTCTTCGTTGGCACCAACATTGCACTGGAGGACCTGGAATGTGCCACTCTGTCCTCATTTGCATAGCGACCAAGGTTTTTTTCCTGAGATACATGGATGACTGCTTCTGTCGCCAACATACAGCACAGTTTCTCAGGCACCTGAACTCCTTCGAGGCACGCATACAGTTCACGGTTGAAGAGGAAAGCAACGGACAAATTCCTTTTCTTAACATTATTGTGGAAAGATCCCGAGGCGGCCTAAAATTGAGTGTATGTAGAAAGCCAACACACATGAGAAAGTACCTCAGCTTCGAACCGGCGCATCACAATGGCCAAAAACGACCCATTGCTGCGGCACTCTATGCCTGGGTATTACGTGTTTGCTTCAGCCCTATAGGCAATAGCTGCAGACTGTAAGGGACTTGTTAATGAACGGTTACTCTGACCAACTCCTCAGGACTCGGGAGCGTAAGGCAGCCGAGCTTTGCCGCGGAACAGCAAAAGAAAGAGCGAAGCGTGCAGCAATCCCTAACACAGTATGAACAAGCGAGGCTCTCGCAATAATTTTTAAAGGCTACGTTCTCACCTGGAAACTCGGTCAACAGCTCGTTCACGCAAAAGACCATCTGAAAAGCACAAACTTCCCGGGAGTTGTCTACACGTGCGGACTTCCCAGGAGATGTGACGTACATCAGCAAGAAAGGAAATTTCAAACGTCAAGATTTCAAGCATCAAAATGACGCTTCCAAGAACCACACAACTGTGTTGGTGGAACACCACAATCAAACTGGATGTAACAATGAATGGGACGCGGCAGGTATCATCACAACGGAAAGACATTCATCTGCTTTTAGGATCATTTTATATTCAACCGACTAACCAAACAGCTACAACAGCGTGCTGCGCCACCTAACCCATAATTAGCTGCATGCCCAAGCTGACTTCTTCATTGTGATGACGGAACCCGTACGGGGCCCAAATATTCTAAGCCACCACCACTGTAATAACAATAATAACAATTATGCTTCAGAATACTCTAACCCGTGGGTCAGGTTACTGCATGCCACTAAGTGGAGAATGCGGGAAAAAGACTTCCTCTGCAGTGCGACTGCTGCGCTGTCTCCAATTTTCGTAAAAGACATCGAGGAGGTGCGACTGTTGTTCTGTTGTACTACATGGCACAGAGGTAAGCAGGGAAATGTGGTGGCACTTTATGTTAGCACTGAATACGTCGCCCTCGTATTGACTGTGTTTGAACATTCCTCTGCTTTCTAACTGGTGGCACATTTTGCAAAACCTCACACATAATACAATGAAGTCCTCCAAATGGTTCGTCATAATCCTAAAGTGCATGCCCAGCTTTGTTGCATGTCCACTTTCACACGGTGTAACGTATTCAGGCCAAATTTTCATTTTTTTCTGGGAATGTGCACGCTAGAGAGGAAGAACACGACATGGCCATTTCTTATGATTGCACACTGCACTCTATTGTGATAATTTTTATATCACCGGCATTACCCACGAATGAAATGAATTGCAACTATAAGAAGCATCACAGATGACAGAAAATCAAATAGAGAGCGGAAAATGGACAGACTTTGCAAAGGGGTTTCACAGTACGATACATTGTATTTTCTTTATGCGCTGGAATGTGAAGAGCTCGTAGACAGCAAGTGAAATTGCACGTGCGAGCTTATTTCTGCAGTATGCACAGGCCGCCAAGAATGTCTGTAATGGTTATTTTAACCGCCCTAGTCAGCAAGAACACAGTTGTGGCCATGTAGCATAGAAGAGACTCACTGTGCGCAGACAGCAGGGACGGCACAGACAAGGCCTGCCTGCTGATATGGAGAGAGAGAGATAAGGAGGGCTGCTATATTGGAGGTGGTCACATGCCTGGGCACTTTACATACTTACTGTAGCCTTTTAAAAAAAACAATCACTCTTGTCCATGCAGTCAAGCAGCATGATGCTTTACACACTTCCTCAAGATACTACTGTTAGAGAAGTGGTACAAAAAGAAAAAGAAAAAGGGGGGGGGGGGGGGGGTTATCTTAGCTCAGCACTCATGGGCAGGCAGGGTACAGATATGGAATGAGAAGAGACGACCAGTAGTAGTAATCATCATCATCAGCCCATCTTATGTCCACTGCAGGATGAAGACCTCTCCTCTCCATTCTTGCCTGTCCTGTGCGAGCCGATTCCATCTGATGCCTGCGAATTTCTTGATTTCGTCCCCCCATCTAACTCTCTGTCGTATGCTTGCCCTCTCTTGGTATCCATTCCGTCGTTCTAACTGTCCATCGGTTATCTAGCCTTCTCATCACATGGCCTGCCCATGCCCATTTTTCCTTCCTAACATCGGTTATTATATCGGCGACTCCCGTCTGTTCTCTGACCCACTCAGCTGTCTTTCTATTTCTTAACATTAAGAGATAGTAGTAGTAGTAGTAGTATTAGTAGTAAATGGTTGTTTGTTTGTACTGAGGCCGTTGTGGTGGCAACCCTCAGACTTGAATGACAAATAGCAGCTTCAACATCCAAAAAGAAAACAAAACAAATAAACAAAAGAGGAAGCCCAGAGAGACACCTCAAAGAGGGAGCACGTGCATTTGCACAGCTGGGCTGGAGAAATGTGTGCATGTTTAATTAAGCCGCAAGTGGCCAGTAGAAACCGTTGGCACACACACTGCTCTGAGTGTGGGGATAACCACTGTAATTCGGTGCTCACTGGGGGGAAGCCAGCGGGAGGTCCACAGCATTGTAGTTAGTCGGCCCTGTTCTTGTGTCCTGTTTGTTGCACTCTGTCCAAAGCTAGCTCAAACGCTTGCAGGTGTGCATTTCCTCACCACTCTATGTTATGCTGATGCCTGCCTAGAGTTTCGCCTTCTAAATTATTTTTTCTCTGTTGCCGACCGAGTGGCGTCACCAGTTGGCAGAATCTGAACTGCTCCCATAATGGCGATGGCGGTACCGTCACCTTAAGCATAGCAGTCTGAACCTCACTGGAGAACTGCTGTCCAACGCGGCGTGAACACTGGTAAAAATACATTGGAACCCCGTTCATACGTTTTTCAGCGGACCGGGCGTAAAAAACGTAACAGCCGGGAAAATGCAAGAGTGAGGAAAGCTCCGAAAATGAATGAGAACCAGGGCCGCCTTGATTTCAAACAATTTATTTCAGCAAGGTGAGCCATCTAGGTCGCCGACCGATAATTCGGACAGCCGCGTGGTACCGGCAGTGCCCCCATAGACTCTATGTGTTAAAACGACGGATATTTCGGACGGTTTCTAGCTCTAAATTCGATAATTCGAACTCCGGCGCCCCGATAAGAGAAAGTATGGCCTCAGAGAGTGCAATCAAAACTGTGATCATTGAGGCTTAGTTCCAGCGTGGCGCACCAATATTGAAGGCAAGTCACTGCGATCACCGCATCCTGTTCTGGCACCCCGCGCGTGATTTGCGATTGCGAGTATGGCTGGTCCGCGATCGCTCGATATTCTAGTACACTATAGATAGTGCTTTCATGTTCCGTCTTCAGTGCTTGTTTACTGTATTTACGCGCATAATTTGCGCCCTCGCATAGTTTGCGCACCCCTGATATTTAACCAGCTTTACAGAAAAAGAAAAATTCCTCGCATATTTTGCGCTCGCCGTCTGGCCCGAACCAGCTCGCCGGCGCGTGCACAGACAGACTTTGGACAGCCGCGCGGCCGCGCCCTTCGCTGCGCAGGCAAGCGCAGTCATACGCAAAAGGGACTTCTAGTGCGATGTTCCTTTTTCCGATTCTTTTCTCCGGAACCCCCCGGAGCCCAAAGTACGGTTGCTAGAATAAAAGCATGCGAGTGGGGGCGACGAAAATGGCTGAAGCAGAGATAAAACGGGCCCGGCCCATCTCCGTCGCTCCGAGGTGATAACAGCCTGCCGTCGAAGCGGGGAGGAACCGCCCCGCCCGTATTTAACCAGCATGAAAAGACGCACAGACAGGAGGGGCGGGAGTAGTGTCGCTTGGCTGCCGAGCGCTCGCGCTATGTCGGCAGCCATCAGCAGGCGGCGATTCCTGCAAGCGTGACCAAGACTGTCAAGTACGGCGTGCCAGGTTGCGACGCATCATGCGGGAACTGGCCCACAGTTGCGGCGTACCAGCGGGGTTCGCAATGCATGGGATCCTATGGGAGTTATGCCGGGACCGATGAAAAACAACAGCCGGGAAAACGCAGCAGTGAGGAACGTAACAGCGGGGTTCCACTGTATAAGATACTTTGTGTCCTTCCCTGTCACTCACTCCACAGTGAACATAATCCGTGACACGTCAGTGTTATGGCATCTCAACCAATGAAAGTATGATATAAATGGACGACACGCGTTTCCCTACCGCATTGGTGAGGAATGTAAACACACATGCTCCGCAAGGGAGCACAAGGAGTCTCGAGTCTTCTTCGTCTGACATTACCAAGATGGCGCTGGTGGTTGCAGTGACGCCTATGAGATGGGGCTGCCGATTCTGCAAGAAGCTCTACTCTTTCATGCATTCCTTTAGCAATAATTTCACACAGGAATTCATGCTACTGTGGAGAAATAGTGCACAATATGTTAGCAAGTAACAATTAGCGCTGAAGAATGCTATACAACCTATGCTAGTCCAAAAAATATTTCTTCGTAGTATAGTATCAGAATTTTAGTTTTAATGCTGTTTTCTTTTTAAAGTTTGCGCCATGGGTATTTGGGTGTTCCACAAATATTTCAAATACTGTAGATGGACACTTCTTGTGAGAGAGGTGTCTAATAAGACGAACAGATTCTATCATCTCTTTCTGATCAGTTCAAATATCAGATTTTATCTATTGATGCCCATATGCCCTGCAACAATAGCTGTGCTAAATATTCTCCATGTAGAGCACGAAACAAAAATTACATTTTCAGCGAAGAGGCAAGTGTGTTGTTGCACTAAGGTGAAATGGCGCACAGCATGTACATACTCAAGAGGCAGCACTAGTTGACGAAAAGTTAAGTACAGCACTACGTACTTTGAATAAAGCTCGTACAGCGTCCGAAGGTACTTCTCTGGGTCAGAGCGGTCACTCAGGTTTGACTGAATGTACTCCTGAGAAAAAGAAGATCAGAACAGCACTTCACTTTTTTTTTAACACTCACGCAAGCACGTTTACTCAGCAAACATAGTGCTGTGCACAAGTTGTTATGAAAGTGCATGTGTAAGACATAAGTGGCAGGCAAACACAAAAAAATGAAATGCAACCTGCAGCTTCCCACTGTAGATGTTGGACACAAACTTGCACATAACTTGCTCCGGGTTTGTAAAGACCTCCTCGATTACTTGCTCACTGCGTTCACAAAGTGGCACAATGTCCGAGAACATATCCTTCTTCATGAACGCACCCTGTGGAGTTTAGACACTGTTGAACACATGTTGTCGAAACAACTGTCTGTTCTACTTACCATTTGGCTCTCATCGATAAATGTGTCAATGCAGTTTGCATATCCCTAAAAAAAGGAAAGAAATGCAGTGTCTGTGATAGACATGTAAGTGCTGCATTCCACAGGGAACAGTCCCCTGTAGACTGATGGTTCCCTGCAAGACTATTAAAGGAGCATTGACACAAAAATTTTGCATTTTGCTCTCTTCCGTTACAAAATGCTTCTAATGTTAATGACCCACTCATGGTGTGCCAGAGCATCCTTTGCTTTAGCGCAAGACTTTTGTAATTAGAGACATTTTCATTTAGGGGAAGTTGCAGTTTTGGCTTCAGGGAGCATAGAGAAAGGTTAATTTGTTCATAAACACGGCTGGCGATATGACGTTTCATCACAACAATTTCGTCACATGGTCTCAATTTAGCGAAGTTTTCAGCCATTTCAAGCACTTTCTTGAGCACGTGTGGCTAGCAAATTCAGTAAAGATGTAAGAAGTACAGAAGAAAGGGAGATCACTTCTAAATGCCCTTTTGTATCGAAACATTTGAGCAGCAAAATACACATAACATGCACAAATTCTAGCTGAATTCATGCTAGCCCCCCCCGCTGCAGCATACTGCTGAAAAAATAAACTTCAAATGTTGATCATGACCAAGAAAAACGTGAGTACAAATTATTGCGATACTCTACTGTGATAGGCATCTCCAAACAGCCGGCGATGCAGCGCTGTTTTAGTGTGTCCCACACACTTTCAGTAAAAGTTAAACCCACAAGATGAAGTAACAAATGCGAAAAAAAAGAAAAGAAAAATTTAGTATCCCCCCCCGTTTGTAGCACAAGCATATTCATATCCACATGTGCATCAATTTGCTGTCACGTTGTCAATTCCTAGCATCCTGGTTAGCTGAATTGGCAGAGCAACTGCCCCGGACAGACGTCGGTCCCAGCTTCGGTCCCCAGACAGGACGAATTTTTCGTCAACCAAGAAGCTTTCATATCTGAGAATTCCATGCGGATTTCCTAGTAGCTTTGTGCTACAAACGGGTGGATGCTAATCTTCTCTTTCAAACACGATTTTAAACAGCGCATACCCAAAAGCACCTTTGTGAAGAACCAATTCAAAAGTGCATCACTACCACTGCATTTGCCCAATGAAATACGTGCCATAACTATGCACGATCAGGACAAGGAAACTGCAATGCACGCGACTCCCACAAAAAACATGCAGTACAGCAAGGGTCCTGCACTGGTACAACATGACTCTGCCCTGTTCTTGGACACTTTTTAATGAGAAGCAGGGCTATTATAGAAAGCACTCCAACCACTCTCCCAGCAAAAATATAGGAACTTAATGAAATTTGCGGTCAAAGTGAAAACACAGAGGCTTTTCAGGACCTGTACAGCTTCTTTCATCATACCCCGTGAACAAAGAATGCGTGCTGGTCTTGAAACGTCTGCGTTTTCACGTTGGCTTGGTCAATTACTGCAACTTCTACAACTTACTATACGACATAACACTGAGGTACTTTCTTAAAATGCTTCATGGCGCTCAGGCCCCTTCGCTGGAATGCGGATGGTTGTTAGCAAAAAAAGAGTGTACTCCTGCGAATGAGTATTCAGTGATGTTTATGGTAATGCAACAACTGGTGCATTGCATCCACGTGGAAAGCGTGTCGCATCTATGCACCAGACGAGGACCGACTCGAGGTAAGAAACATTACGGAGGGGTGAGCATTTGTGCTCGGTGCCCCCGGCAAAGTCTGTACACTGGTGACAATGGTGCACTCATGTGGTGCCACAGTAGAGTGCTGCATGTAAACAGTGTCACACTGCCTTCCGTAAATGCGCTTCAAAATGCGATGTGCTACTGTCGCATTCACGTAAAGGCAGCTTTCTTTTGGAAAATATTGTTGCAGGAATGCCAATTTACAGATTATTGCAATGCGTGAATAACCACACTTCCAAGAACATACTTCCGAAGGCAGTTACTCCTGTGCATCATGGAATGCAATGAGCGGAACCACTGGCCCAAACTGATAAGTACAGTCCCAAACATGGATATATCGAACTCAAAGGGGTTTGCGAATGTTCGATATATGAAAAATTTGATATGAAAAAATACAGGCCCCGAGACCTTATTAGTGGTGGACAATCACCTACAATTGGCGCATTCAAGAATGACAACTAATTCCGTACACATGATGCAACAGAATGTCTTATTTGTGTGAAAAAAAAAGACACTTATCTTGGCCTGCTTCTTAGTCTTCGAAATGAAGTTGAAGACGCTGGCCTCGATCTTATTGAGGCTGTCCAGGTGTGCCAGTCCGGTTCCCTCCATGTTGCCGCAACAACGGTGAATCAAGCCTAACGCTGCCACCACTTCAAAAGCGGCGTTTGCGCATGTAGCCACCACCTCGTCCAGACAATCTTCGTCACCACTTGAGCTGTCGGCCTGGGCATCCTGGGTCCCTGCGACTGCAGCTACAGTGTCCTCGTCAGCGAGGCTCGCAACAGCCTGAGCATTGCAGTCCACTTCCACGAAATCGTCTGCAGACACTTCGGGTGGAACGGCAGCCAGGAAGAGGGACGACAACTCGCGAAACGCATCGTCTATGCACTCTTCGTCGCCATCTTGTGGTTTATGCACTCTTCGTGACGGTGGAACTTGCGGTTTCTGCAAGCCTGCCTTCTGGAAGCAGTTGGCCACTGTGTCCCTCTTCATGTCTCGCCAGGCGCCCGTCATCATTTGAATGGCACCAAGCAGGTCAACCTTCAGCTCTGTGCCCATGCGGAGGTTGACAAGCAGCCTATCAAGGAGTCACCTCCTGTAGCCCACCTTGAAGGACTTGGTGATGCCCTGGTCAAGTCGTTGCAGCTTAGCTGTTGTGCTGGCCTGCAGAAACTTCAGCTCGACATTTTTGAGCTCGGACTTGCGCAGCTTGACGTCCCATGCTTGCAGCCATTTTGTGAACAGCTGACGTGTCATCCACGCCTTCTTGTTCGAGGCGTTGTGAACAGGGCGGTGCTTTGAGTTCTTGAACCAGTGCGGTGCCCTTGCTTTCCCGATCACAAAGGGCTGGAGCTTCCGAGGCCCATCCACGTTGGCTGCCAGCAGAACACTCAAGCGGACTTTATACTCATTTTGCCGCCGTGACACATGCTACCCTGGACGTCGAGAGTCTTGCTTGGCAACATTTGCCAAAGCAGACCAGTCTCGTCGACGTTGAAGATTTCTGCGGGTGAAAACTTTGCTGTGATTTTCAGCCACTCCTTCGTCATCCACTGCTGGATGTCCTGGCTGCTTGAAGCCACCCAGTGTTGTTGGTGAAATTGTCTTCACCGAGTGCAGCGGCAAACCATTTGGCCTTAGCCATCAAGATCAACAAAGGAACAACACTCCGCATACTCCAAAGGCAACTGCAAAGGGACCGCCCCAACTGCCCCATGTGTCAACGCTCACTACATTGTATGCGGCACCATGCCGTGGAGGCACACCAATATACCTTCGTATGGCGTCGCCACAATGCATGGCGCCAGTCAGCAAGGGAGCCCACTGCCCTATTCTAGCTCACTTTAATGTTGCCGTCAAATCGCTGATGCCTTTGTCGGAAGCATCGTGCTGCTGCCACTCGACTGTGTCGATGTCCTCGCTGCTTCACCAGTGTGGTAGAATCGTTGGCAGCTGCACCGTAGACTGGTCAGTCGTCCGTGTCTCGAATGCCGTTCCTTTCGAGTTGCTGCCGTAGCTTCGTCCCACTAGGCCTCGTCATCTTGAACTCTCGATCAAACCATGACTCGTTCTTTCGAAACTCATTCGCCAGTGACAAGTCACAACACATCACCGCAGCCGCGTCACTCTAAGGATTCTATCATGCCCTTTTCCTTGAGGCTCTAGCTCGGTAGCGCCACGTCACCACGCTTCACCGTGGCAACGTCGCTCCAAGGACTATCTCTGGACTACGAGTCATCTTTAGAAAAGGGTTAATTGCCAGCTCATCTGAATCCCCATGATTAACTGCAGTGCCGAAGTGCCTCTACTGAACTAGGTCGGTGTCGACGGTGCTTCTTCAAGTCACCAGCATCACGTAACGGTCAGTCGCCAGATGTTCCCACTGTGAAAGCGTAGCTCACGGGCCAACCTTTCTCGCTGGTGCCATGTTGAATAGTCTCACCTCAACCTTCCTTTGTTTTCTTGTCCCTTTGGTTGCGTGCCTCGAGCTCTTCTTCCACCAATGATGTGCTCGGATGTGGCACCCACCATAAATATAGTTCCATCTTCTGCACATGCCTCGTGCAACATTCTTTTCCACCTCTGGCACGTCTTGTGCCCTTTCAACCGCTCCTCAGTGCTGCTTTGTCCTTCTCGTCTTTTGCGCCTGCCTCCTTACTCATGACAAACTACTATGCTCAAGTATATTAAAGGGCAACTCCAGTGATTTTTAGTGTCCACTGATCGTAATGAAATTTTCAATATGTATTCTCCTCGGTTCTGTAATACATGCCAAACCAGTGGGTTGCAACTCATTTAGTTTTCCTGGAAATGAATATAAAAAATTTTTAGCGGATTCCCCCGCAGGCCACCCTGTGTTTTTGACGTCATCACCTTCTGCACTGCTTGCCTGCGGGTCTTCACAAGCAAAACAGCGACACTTCAGCGCTCAAATCGTCGCTGTCAAGTTCATAAAAGCTAGCATAACTCAATACATTGTTGGATAACCTCACCACTGTCATTTTTCTGGTACCAGCTACATATTTCTGATGGCGGGAGGCTGTGACATCATCGCATACGTTGCGCAAAGCGTCTACCCATTTTGGTTTGGTTTGAGCCCGCTTTTCAGTCAGTTATTTACATTATTGGCACGTTTCTGAGCCAAGTGAACTACCCTAGCTGCTACTGTCTATCAATACCATTCAAAAACATCGATATCAGAACATGGTGAAACAACTGCCGGAGTTGCTCTTTAAGAACCAAAGGTACAAAGAACCTAGTAAGAGAAGAACTAAAGGCACCTACCCTGAAGTGTGAGAGGACAGCTGCAACTTGCCTCATGGTTTCCTTGTCACCCTCGTGGTGGGCTCGCACAAATTCAGCAATCAGGGCTTTCTCAACCTCATTGTACTTTTGTGCAATCCTCAGGCGTGCCTTCTCAAACCTAGAAAATAAGGTGCTGCGTGACTCGCCAAGTCGATGAGAAACAGCACCCACCTATGCACATTACTGCAAGCAATCGCAGCAGCAAGATTGCTGTTCTCAAGACCATAAACATATTAAGAAAGCTGACAAACGATCAACATTTGTAGGGAGATTGCACTGCAAACAAAAAAAAATGTGGGCAGCTTGCACTGCTGCAAGGCTGGACTAAGAGCAGAACTTGTGGCCAACCTAGCTCAGGCTTCTACAAGCTCAACCATGGCTCAACGAAGTCACATGTCACACAACCATCTGTTACATAGTTTTGGCAGGAAGATGTCAAGTGACTAGCTGTTACATGGTTTTGGCGGGAACATGTCACATTACCCGTCATGGCATCCTGTTATGTGATATGGGTCACATGTCTAGGTTCCAATTGGCTTGGCAGGCAATGTCCGGTTGTGACGTCCTCTTTTCCCTCCTCACCTTCACCTCCCTTTCCCGCCCCCTACTGCGTGTCGTGCGAGCGAGTGACACAACCACACAACCGCCAAGTCTCCCAGCTAGCAATTGCCTCCGAAGGGTTTACTGACAACCTAATGTAGCCGTAGATGCCATACTGCCATCCAGCAGTACTGCCATACACTGCATGCATGCTGTGCTGCCATATAGTGGTACAGCCGCACACTACGTCTTCCCTTCAGTAAAAAAAAAGAGCCAGACCTGCATGGAACCACAGGACAGTGACAGCGTAAGCTGGAGGAGCAACCTTCTTAGAGGCCATTTTACAGACTTGGGGAAACTAGTGCAAGTAGAGGTGGTGGGTGTCCCCTGCTCCATAACTCTTATCATTTCGCCAAGTAGCGCAGTACCCACTACGCCATAATTAATGCGGTATTGTAACGTGCAAATCTGTATAACTGCACATCTTAGAGAATCTCTTGGCATCGTTTTCCGGAGAACGAACCAAACTCTCAGCCCGGCGTCAACGGCGAGCTGCAGTTTTGGCTTTTCTCTGCACAACTGTGTTGTGCCCAACGTTGCCTTGCTCCAGCCGCGCGCGTAGCTCTGCGATTTGCTTCTTCAGCAGCGGTCCACACCTTGCGAGGAGGCGCCAAGAGGGATATCGAAGAGCCAAGTTAGGTTGCTGTCGGGGCTGCGCACGTCGCCTGCCGTGTGACGCTTGGCACGATATGTCAAAACTGCCTCACGAGGCAGCGCTTCATAATAATGATGACGGTAAAGTTGAAGATTTTTTCATAATGATGATGTTGATGATGCCTCTGTAATGGGTGCAGAGCTACGAAGCATGTAGCCCTGTGTTCTTTGTGTTATCAAAGTATGGCACACAGCCACAATCCTTGCAGTGGATAGCCAGGTGCCCATCCACGCATTTTGTACCGCAACAGGGATATGTTAACGAGACTGATAGTTGAAGCTGCAGAAATGAAACGTGATGATATTGATTGTGTCAGTGCACCGTCTATCTCGCTTACGCAAAAGGAACTTCGTTTTTTGGATGGTGTGGTGGGCGATAATGGATAACCGATATGACACGTGGGCTATTTGTTTGTCTTCTTTCTTTCCTATTTATATGTCGCGCTTCCGAATAAACGCTTAGTTGCAGTCAAGCGCTTGTGTTGTGTCTTTCGTTCTAGCTGTCCTTGTGTGTAGTTTTGCGCTTCTTACGAAGATGATTATTAAAATGCGGAGCTTGCTTGTTTCGCTCTCTCCTGCGCCCCACCGGCCGCTTGCTGGTGCCACCTCCTCGCCGAGTGTTCCTCCGAATGTCACGTGACATACATCGCCGATGACGCGCATCCAGTTGACGCGCCTCTGCCGGGCTCCCGCGTTCGCGCAAGTGTTATGTTGGTGCTGTGCGGACGCTCTCTGTTAGTGCTATCCGTCGTGTTCTGACAGTTGCTGCAGTTTCTAGCCAGCTGTACCTCACTTGCACTTGCGTACTGTAGCGCATTTGCGAATTCATACGCGAACACCACACGAACAACACACGACGAGGAAAACAAACAGGCAGGGAGCACGTGCATTTGCTAGCAGACTAACCGGAAGTCGACGTTCTCCTTCGACCAATAAGCGGAGCTCAGACTCTTCTGACGTCACCAAAAACCACAATGTCGTCGCGGCTAACTTTGGTATGCCGGAAATGGCCGGAGAGGAGCATGGGATTGTTTGTCGAGTTCGTGGCACGGCCACGGCCATAGCGCTGTTGCATTTGACATCGTTCATCGTGAAGGCATTTCCAAATTGATGCTCGTGTGAACTTGAAATGTTCAAAAAAAATGTCGGGGGTGGTTTAGGGGCCCTTTAAGAGGGCACAGCACACGAGCCATGGGTCTTTGGTTGAAGTCTGATGCTTGGCACCTCCAGTTGTCTTGGTCACGCTGACTGAATGGGACCAATGGGGGCCAGGCTGGCTCCAGCTGGTGCGAAGTCTTGGGCACACGGCTCTGTAGGTGCCTACCCATGAGCAGCTGAGCAGGGCTCACATCGTTTACTCCAAGGGTGTCCCGGTATGCCAGCAGCGCCAGGTAGGGATCATCCGCCTTCCGCAGTAGGTCTTTGACAGTCCTCACCATGCGTTCCACCTCCTGTTTGACTGTAGAAAATGGGGGCTGCTGGTGATGTGGCGGAAGCCATAGGACACTTCAAAAGTGAACTCCCTTGCCACAGATTAGGGACCGTTATCGCTGCGCAACAGTCTCAGGATCCCATGGGGCGCGAAAATGCTCTTCATGGAGTTGATGACAGCTGGTGCTGTTGTCAAGCGCAGGCTGATGACTTCCGGAAAGTAATCCACCAGAAAGACGTAGTCTTGGCCGTGCAGATGAAAAAATTGCCAGGGATGTCTAGAGTACACAGCGCAGTGACAGCGTAAGCTCGACTTTGCTGCATGCTCGTTCATTCTTCTCCATCAAACTTCTTTTCCTGTCCCCTCCCCCTCCTCTTTCTTGCCTTCGTCAATGAAACCACAGCCAGTGACGGTAAAACATATGATATCTTGAAACATTTCCTGCTGAAGAAAAGTTTGTTGCTTGAAACAGGAAACATTGTTCTGCTGAACACATAGCGAGGCTTATGGGCTGCCAAAACCTCTAATGTAACAGCTCCATAACAGCTTACGCTGTAAAAGATCGGTGCCCACCTCTTCCCAGGGTAGAGTCGGAATGGTTGATGGCAGCATGGGCTCCTAGCGCTGCACCCTGGTTTCGGCACACGTGGGGCACCAGTGTCTCTATCTGTTTGTTGATGCCCAGTCACCAGACCAACTCCGGAGGAGCTCAAGGAGGAGCTCAAGTCACGGAGGAGCTCAAGCATGCGGCACTGAAGGGCAGACGGCACGACGATGCGAGACCCCTTCAGAAGCAGTCCCCCGCAGACACTGAGGTCCCCTTGGTACTGCCAGTACCTCTTCATGTGGAGAGGCAAGTGAAACTGCCTGGGCCAACCTTTGGAACAGTACTGAAGCAGCGGACTGCACTCGGAGTCGTTGGCTTAGGCCTGGCGCAGGTGCTCGAGCTGCGACGAGACAATGTTTCGGAAGGAGAGGACGACCTCTTGGGCAAAGAGCTCGACCTGATTCACCTGGTGCACGCGAAAGCGTATCAGCAGTTGCCAACAGCTTCCCTGGCACATAGAGTACTTGGTACTGGAAATGCATCAGCTCCAAGTGAAACCACTGGATCCATAGTGGCAGCAGGTCAACATCTATCGACCCCAAGAGCGCCACCAGAGGCTGATGTTCCATCTCGCTGAAGAACTCAAGTCCATGGACGTATTCCTCAAACCTTTGCACCGCCCAGCTGGCCGCCAGAGCTTCTTTCTCAGTTGGCGATACTGGCGTTCCATGGGTGTGAGGGACTGCAAAGTGAAGATGATGACCCAACGCTCATCGGATGGCTGCTCCTGCAGAAGTGCTGCCCCAATACCATAGGAGCTGGCATCGGTCGAGACCGCGGTCCTGTACACTGTGTTGTAGCGAGCCACACAGAAGTCTGAGAACAGCAGCTTCTTCAGTTCGGAGAAGGCAGACTGCTGCGCAGGGCCCGAAGTCCAGGCAGGGTCCTTGAGCAGCATGGCTCGGATCAGCGCAGTCACTTCTGAAATGTGGTGCAGGAAGCACCCAATGTGATTCATGAGGCCCAGCAGGAGACAGACTCCTGCAACATATTCGGGTGCCTGCATGGCTTGGATTGCCGCAACCTTGTCTGGCTCTGGAGATATGCCTTGCGCAGACCACGATGCCAAGGACCTTGACGATAGAAGTGGCAAACGAGCACTTATCCCGGCTGAGCATCACGTCTGCTTTGCTAGCAGATCCAGGACCTGCCCGAGACGGTGGTCGTGCTCGGAACATGTTTTCCCAAAATCGAGGATGTTCACGACCCCCACTTGGCCTTCAAGAATCTGGGACATCTGCCGCTGGAAGCACTACGGTGCAGATGTAATGCCGAATGGCAGCCAGAAGAAGTAACAGCGGCCAAGTGGGGTTATGAACGTGGTGTACTCTTGTGACTCAGGGGACAGTTCTACGTGGTAGAAGCTCGACATGGCATCTAGCTTGCAGAGAACTGGCCTCTCCAAGCAACCTAAGGCATTGTTCCACAGTATGGAGCACGTGACCCTCTCAAAGAATCACCTTACTGAGGCGAGTCAAGTCGACGCAGGGCCAATAGCTGTCCTAAACCTTGGGTACGACAACCAATCCAGCACACCAGACAGTGGGTGTGTCTTGATGACTTTGCAGAGAGAGGGAGTGGAATGCGCTGGAGTATGCTCAAGGAGAAAGGCATAGCGTTGGGTTGTAGCCTGATAGTGTAGGCTTCAGGAAGCATCCCAAGTCCTTGGAGGAGGCTGGGATCAAGACTCAAGTCGGCCAAGGGCTTTGGAGTCCCCGAGACTTGGTCGACAAACGTGCAGACGCCCACGGTTTGGATAGGCAAGAAGCAGAGCGGCAGGACAGTCTTTGTTGCCAGGAAGTAAAGCAGCTGCTTGGTGGACTTGCCATGCCACGACAAGGTAGCGACGTAAGTGCCTATCACCCCACAGGGTGATGTTGCCAGCGCCTTTCAACTCACTCTTGGGTCTTGAAGCTTCGAGGAGACAGTGGGAAATGTGCTGGGCATAACAGAAACTTTGCGTTCGGGCACTCTCTCAAAACTGTATGTAACTCAATGAGAGCTGGCAGAAGGCTTCTGTGCATGTTTCCCATTGACGTGCTTCTTCTTGAGGCACATGTTCTCAAAGTGGCCACTATTGCAGCAAAAACTGGAGGATGCTCTGCGAGCCGGACAATCAGCGCGAGGGTGTGGTGCCCAACCGCAGAATAGGCACAGGTGTTGCTTTGTCTTTTCAGCTGGTGCCGGTTTTCCTTTGCGAAGGTGAGTGGCGTCGACGGCGAATGACAATGAATCAGCAAAGTCACGAGCCTTGCGCTCGTTATCAGCATCTTCGTGTTGGCGAACGTGCGTGAATGCCTCATGCAACATCAATCTTGGGTTCCAACAAAGCTGGTCCAAGAGCTTGCGGTCAAGCAGTCCTAAGAGAAAACAGTCTCAGATGAGCTCACTCTACGACGTCGAGCGAGGAGTCATTGCAACACCTAACCATCGTCTGGAGCGCAGTAAAAAATGCATCGCCCGTCTCACCTGATTGCTGTGCACGGTGGTGGAAGCACGGTGACTCGTACAGCTCATTCCGCGGGGGAACGAAATGGTCAGTGAACGCCTTTTTCACGGCAGCTATGTCCTTCAGATCCACCACTCCGAGCGTGCAGGACACCAGAACAACCCTGGCTTGCAGGCCCATACAGTAGAGCATGGAGTGCAATTGGACCTCGGCCAGAGCAGCATAGAGTCCGTTGGAGAACGAGTAGTCTTCGTATTGCAGCCGCCATGCGGGCCGGGAGCTGGGGTTGCCAAAGTCTAATGCCGACTGTAGAAGGAGCTGGGGCATGCCTTGTAGAAACGGAGCAGCCGACGAAGCGGGCGTCCCAGCAGGGTCATCACTCGCAGCCATGGCACACGGCAGGCGACTTCTTTCTCAGAGGGCGGCGTCGCTAGGCTGTGTGTCGAGCACGGGATCAGCAGAGACGGATCCCGCCCACTTCTGACATCATGTCGAGCGTGTCACAGCCACCAAGTCCCCCAGCAAGCGTCACCGTAGGGTTTATTGACAACAACCATCCAGCGGTACTGCCGTACACTACATGTGTGCTGTGCTACCATCTAGTGGTACAACCGCACACTACACCTACTATACCATACTGTACACGCCTACACTACGCTTCACCATCTCCCTTCCTCCTCACCCTCACCTCCGCTTCACACTCCCTACCACACATAATATACATGCCTATGCTCATCATCAGCCTGCTACACTCACTGCACGGCAATGGCATCTCCCATAGATCTCCAGCTATCTCGGCCCTGTGCTAATTGCGACCAATTTATCCCTGCAAACTTCTTGATCTCAACTCCCACCTAACTTTCTGCCACCCCCTGGCACGCTTGTCTTTTTACAGCATAAGCTATTATGAGATCACAACAAGGGCCGTTTTTGGCGCTGTAGTTGTCCGCTGTTGCCACCGCCACCACCGGTGTCCGTAACCACTATCGCGCAAAATTTTAGAAAACATAACCAGCACCGAGGATGATTCAAACCCACGTCCTCTGCGTGGATTCGAACCCACACCCTCTGCGTGACAGTTGAACATTCTACCACTGAGCTATGCCTGTGCGTGAAAAATCTTCGCTAAGAGACCTAAACAGGTATAACGTCTGCCGAGGAATCGCATTAACAAATGTAATGTTATGTGGCAGAATAATAATACGCCACTACGCGTTGCGGAAAGTGAATTGCATAACGAGTTTGAGGAATCATTTGAAAGAACACAGGGCTGCATGCTTCGTAGCTCTGCACCCATTACAGAGGCATCATCAACATCATCATTACGAAAAAATCTTCTTCAACTTTACCGTCATCATTATTACGAAGCGCTGCCTCGTGAGGCAGTTTTGTCGTATCGTGCCAAGCGTCACACGGCAGATGACGTGCGCAGCCCCGACAGCAACCTAACTTGGCTCTTCGATATACCTCTTGGCGCCTCCTCACAAGGTGCGGATCGCAGCTGGAGAAGCAAATCGCAGAGCTACGCACGCGGCTGGAGCAAGGCAACGTTGGGCACAACAGACAGTTGTGCAGAGAAAAGCCAAAACTGCAGCTCGCCGTTGACGCCGGGCTGAGAGTTTGGTTCGTTCTCCGGAAAACGATGCCAAGAGATTCTCTAAGATGCGCAGTTATACAGATTTGCACGTTACAATACCGCATTAATTATGGCGTAGTGGGTACTGCGCTACTTGGCGAAATGATAAGAGTTATGGAGCAGGGGACATCCACCACCTCTACTTGCACTAGTTTCCCCAAGTCTGTAAAATGGCCTCTAAGAAGGTTGCTCCTCCAGCTTACGCTGTCACTGTCCTGTGGTTCCATGCAGGTCTGGCTCTTTTTTCTAGGGATCCACTCTGTTACCCTTAATGACCAATGGTTGTCTTGTCTTAGCATTACATGGCCCGCCCACGCCATTTATTCTTCTTAATTTCTATCAATATGTCACTAACACGCGTTTGTTCCCCAACCCACTCCGCTCTCTTCTTGTCCCTTAATGTTGCACCTACCATTTTCCGTTCTATAGCTTGTTACGTCGTCCTCAGTTTAAACAGAAGCCTCTTAGTTAGCCTCCAAGTTTCTGCCCTGTAGGTGGGTACTTGTAAGATGCAGCTGTTATACACTTTTCTCTTCAGAGACAATGCTAAGCTACCATTCATTATCTGAGAATGCTTGCCAAATGCACTCCTCCCCATTCTTATCCTCCTAATTATGTCAGCCTCATGGTTTAGATCAGGGGTCACTACCTGGCCTAAGTAGACATATTTGCTTACCGCTTCCAATGTCTCGCCACCTATTTCAAGCCGCGGTGCTCGGCCAAGGCTATTGAACATTAAGTTTTGCGCATATTAATTCTCAGGTCCGCCGTTCTACTTTTCCTGTCTGGTCGGTAATCATGCTTTGCAATTCGTCTCCAGAGTTACTTAGCTAGGCCATGTCATCAGCAAATCTGAGGTTACCGAGGTATTCACCATTAACCCTTGCACCCACCTGTTCCCAATCCAATGTTCCAGTGCTTTTTGAGCTTCACCAGCATGGTTCTAAATAGCTCTTGTAAAGATGCTCTGAATAACACAGGAGAGATTGTGTCCCCTTGTCTTATGCCCTTCCTTATAGGTATTTTACAGCTCTCCTTATGGAGGACTATGGTGGCCGTGGAGCCGTTGTAGATGTCTTCCAGTAGTCTTACGTAGTGCTCGTCTAAGCCCCGATTATCAACGGAATCAAATGCTTTTTTGTAATCTGTGAAGGCTATACAGTCGAACCTCGTTAATTCGAACTCCAAGGGGACAGGAAATCTGTTCAAATTAACCGGAGTTTGAACTAGTGAGGGTCCCTTTTATCGGCAGTACTAGTGCACAATACCAACATTAGAAGCATGTGTGCTACTGACGGTGACTGCCGCCACCGGTCTCGTCTTGCAGTGTGCTTGCGGGCCAACGGATATGCCACTGTGCATGTGCGGTGGCATGGCCGCAACGGCGGCCAGTAGCCACTGAGCTACTGTATTTACTCGCATAATTTGCGCACTTTCTTTCGCAATTTTAGAGCTCCGAAACGGGGTGTGCAAATTACGTGGAGATTTCAGGAACACCTTCGAATTAACGTGTAATATAATGTAATGCACATGGTATATGGTAACTCTTTTGGATACGATCTCACATAACACTACAAAACGCTGGTGCAAGAGAATGCGGCTGCTCGAAGGACACTTTTCGCAGATCCTCCGCGTTGAGAGCGCAGCACGTAGAAGGGCTTACGAGTCACCCACTGATGGCTGCCGAAATTGCACGCGCGCCGGCGCTATCTGCGCAGCCGAGCGACACTCCACCCCTCCCCCCTCGCGTCTTTTCATGCTCGTTAAAGACGGGCGGGCGTTTCCTCTCCGCTTCAACGCCAGGCGTCCCGATTGGGGTGATGTTATCGCCCTCCGAGCGACGGAGCTGGGCCGGGCTCGTTTGATCTCTGCTTCAGCCGTTTTCGTCGCCCCCACTCGCGTGCTTTTGTTTTAGCTACCGTACTCTGGGTTCCAGGCGCTTCCGGAGAAAAGAATCGGAAAAAGGGACATCACACTTGTAGCCCCTTTTGTGTATGACTGCGCTCGCCTGCGCAGTGAGGGGCGCGGGCGTGCCGCTGTCCGAAGTCTGTCCGTGCGTGTGCATTGGCGAGCTGGCTTGGGCGGGACGGACAGCGCAAAATATGCGAGGAAAAATTTTTTTTTTTGTAAAGCTAGATAAAAATCAGGGGTGCGCAAATTATGCTAGGGTGCAAATTACGCGGGTAAACACAGTATGCCCTCTTTTCTCATGGGCGTTGCAGAAGGAGAAGGAAGGCGCCGGGCGCCCTTGCAAGGGCGCGAGGCATGACTTCTGCCAGCTGATGGCACCTTCCAATGCCCGCGGAACGAGCAAATACGTACGGGTTTGCAACGCTACAACGTCTGACGCATCAATATTTGGCGATCGGCTTTGGATTTCACGAAATGTAGTCTTAGCGGACGGGCAATCTTGTTTGAATTAACCGTGGCATGTGTTTCAGGTTCGAATTAAAGAGAGTTTTTCCCCATTCAAATACATGTAACTTTGCCGGGACCAACGGGCCAGTTCGAATTATCCATTGGTTAGAATTATGCAACTTCGAATTAACGAGGTTCGACTGTATATAGGAGTTGGTTATACTCTGCGCATTCCTCTATCACCTCGTTGATAGTGTGAATATGGTCTACTGTTGAATAGTCTACATAAAACCCTACTTGTTCGTTAGGTTGGCTAAAATCTAAGGTGGCACTAATTCTGTTAGCGATTACCTTGGTTAATACCTTGTAGATAACTGACAGTAAGCTAATCGGCCTGTAATTTTTCAAGTCCCTTGTGTCGCCTTGCTTATGGATTAGGATGATGTTCGCATTCTTCCAAGATTCCGGTCTGCTCACGGTCATTAGGCATTGTGTATACAGGCTTGCCAGCTTATCTAGTATAATCTGCCCACCATCTTTTAGGAGATCTGCTGTTATCTGATCCTCACCAGGTGCCTTTCCGGCTTGCATCTTTATGATGACTACTCCGTCAAAAAGAGCGGTGGCAAGGTAATTTGTACAAGCCACCTTGAGAAGAGTTTCTTCTAGAATCTCTGTATAAGAGACGCGCGTTGACTTGGAGCAGCTATGAACATTGGCGGGAAAGCGAAATGTTAAAGGGAACATTTTTTCAGGCCGTCTGCTCAAGTTTTGAACTTCAAGGACAAATAACTTCACAGGGGTGGAAGCAGGCTCCAATGTTTCGGAGCAGGGCTGGGATCTGCAAAATCGCCATTTTGAAGCAGCAAATTTGTAGTTTTGTAGAAGAGAAAGCGAGATAGCCTTTCTCATGTAGTGGAGAAACATTAAATTAGAACATTTCTTTTCAACATATAGAAACTGTCTGCTAATTTAAATGTTTTTTGGGTTGCAAATTGCAATCAAACCTTCAAATCTCGCTACGGGTTAATGGAACTGACGGGTCGCGCAATTTTGCCACAGCGAAATGTCATCTACGAGACTACACAAGTTCAGAAAACATGTTTATTTCAACTTGTTCTCTGGTGCCCACAAGCACATGCATTGTTTATTGGTATCAAACTCTCGATAACTAGGACGTACTCGGTCGCACGTTGAGTTGTTTGCGTGCACAATCCTTGGAGCGTGCGGAGTGCAGAGCGCCGCGACTGCTCGTCACATCGTGCGCGCTAGAGGCCAAACGAAAACGATCGAAATATCGAAGTGTGCACTGCCACGGTCATCAGCGAACAGTAAAAAAGCCAGAACACTTTGTGCCTTTTCATGCCATAATTTACAACTGCCGCTGCATTGGCCGCGTATTTTCTGAGCTGTCGTTATCGGTGATCACGAAGAAAGCGAGCGCAGACTTGTCTTCAGTGGACAGCAACCTATAGTTCCCTTTTCACTCCGTGGACACTGGCCGCACACGTATACCCTTATAAACTGCGTCATTGCTATCAGTGATCGCATCTATAGCATGGTTTCCTCCGCAACTTTTGTGTAAACTTCGTCACACTGCTCGCTGGGCGCACGCGTACTACACACACACATGAACGCGTTGGTAGCGACCGCTGTTTTTAAAACCAGCAAACGGTAAAACCTTGTTCGGACATTGTGTGCACTGGACATGCGCATACTTTCAGAGCATTTATCACTTTGTCATTGTCATTCATAATCACGGCGACCGCGATTGTGCCTGCAGCAGTTTTGAGTATGACAGCCACCATCTGTGAACGTGTCAACAGACCACAATTTTCGGCAGAACGCGGTTTCGTTTGGACTTTGAGTGCGTAGGTTGACTAGAAAGACGTTCAAAACACTGTATTAGTCATCTTCGACAGCAGGGACAGTGACAATAGAAATTTCGTTTTCACTCAGTGTAGTGAGCGCGGTGCAAGGAACACGGCAGCAATTCTTGAGTAGCAATTCCACTGCGGGCTGCACGCGCATAAGTCCCACCGCCAGCTTCGTGGTTTTGAAGTGTGGTACTTCGCCCTTTATACAGTGGAACCCGGTTCATACGTTTTTCAGCGGACAGGGGAAAGAAAACGTAACAGCCGGGAAAACGCTAGAGTGAGGAAAGCTCCGAAAACGAATGAGACAGGGCCGCTTTGACTTCAAACAATTTATTTCAGCAAGGTGAGCCATCAAGGTCGCCGACCGATAATTCGGACAGCCGCGCACTACCGCCAGTGCCCCCATAGACTTAATGTGTTAAGATGACCGATATTTCGGACGGTTTCTAGCTCTAAATTCGATAATTCGGACTCCATTCGCGGCTGTCAAGCGCAATGAATGGGCCGCCATTATAGCCTCCGGCGCCCCGATGAGAGAAAGTATGGCCTCAGAGATCGCAATCAAAACTGTGATCATTGAGGCTTAGTTCCAGGGTGACGCGCCAATTTCGGAGGGAATTCGCGCCATCACTGCGATCACCGCTTCTTGTTCCGGCACCCCGCTCGTGGTTTGTGATTGCGAGTACGGCTGGTCGCGTCGGGTCCGCGATCGCTCGACAGCGCTTTCACGTTCCGTCTTCAGTGCTTGTTTACCGTATTTACCCGCATAATTTGCGCTCCCCTGATATTTAGCCAGCTTTACAAAAAAAAAATCCTCGCATATTTTGCGCTCGCCGTCCGGCCCGAACCAGCACGCCGGCGCGCGCACGGACAGACTGGACAGCCGCGTGGCCGCGCCCCTCGCTGCGCAGGCGAGCGGTCATACGCAAAAGGGGCTGCGAGGTCCCTTTTTCCGATTATTTTCTCCGGAAGCCTCCGGAGCCCAAAGTACAGTCGCTAGAATAAAAACACGCGAGTGGGGGCGACGAAAACGGCTGAAGCAAAGATCAAACGAGCCCGGCCCATCTCCGTCGCTCGGACGCGATAATGTCACCCCTATCGGGACGCCTGCCGTCGAAGCGGGGAGGAAACACCCCGCCCGTCTTTCGCTATCTCGGCAGCCATCAGCGGGCGGCGATTCCTACAACTCTAACCAAGACTGTCCAAAGTCAAATCAAAATAGCGGTGCCCGGGCGGGTACGGCGTGCCAGGTTGCGATGCATCATGCGGGAACAGGCCCACAGTTGCGGCGTAACAGCGGCGTTCGCAATACATGGGATCCTATGGGAGCTATACCGGGATCGATGAAAAACAACAGCCGGGAAAACGCAGCAGTGAGGAACGTAACAGCGGGGTTCCACTGTATAAAGAAAAAAACATCGGTAGAATGCTGCGTTTTCTGACTACACTCATTTTTCCGGGACTACCCGACTTTCCGGGCGTCTTTATGTTCCCGACAGGGTCCGAAAAATCGGTCGCCGACTGTAATCGTACCAAAATGCTGTTTGGGCGCACAAGGGCTCTTTGGTGCAGAATGGAGCAAATGGCGCAGCACTTCCAACCCCGACTTCAGTTCTCCTGCACCAGTTATCATTCCTTTTGCGTTCATCTAAGTACTACACACACTCCAGTGCTCCAGAAGGCTGTCGAAAAAGCGTCACAGGGCCACAGGGCTCATTTAGGGGCCCTGAAAACAGACTTTCAAAATTCAAAGGTATCAAAGAACCTGTGTGCACCTTGGCACCCTCCTTTTGTCTAACTTAAACTTGAACATTCAACCATGAATCAATTCATTCCAGGAGCATTATACTCCTGAAATGCTAGAGATAGCATCCAGTGCAAACATTTTCCAGCTATTCTTTTTACTCTACCATTTGCGCAGCCAAGTGCTAATGTCCACTTGCACCTAATAAAATGAATTGTACTGAGATGCAATAAAGGATGCACAAATTAACAAGAGGTCATACTTTCCATAAGGCAACTCTTGGGCTATTAGATGGAGCTTCTGGATAATGTCAGCTGCTTCATGAAGCTGCAAAAAAGGAAAAAGAAACAGAGAGAATTTATCAATACTTGCTACAAAATTCATTATGTGTGCGTTTATAATTGCACTGTTCTAAGACGGCGTTTGTTTACTCTTGTAAAGAGTTGCACTGTAGGTAGTACTTCCTGTCTGATGTGAAGAGTGGCTAGCGAAATAATATCGGCCACAAAAGCTCAGCAGTAAACCAAACTGTAAACCAAAGAGAAAAGCAGTTCCACTGAAAAGCAGTGGTTTGCCTGTGTTTCCCATGTGTTGTGCTTGTGTTATGTTGTGGTTATGGTGTGTTGTGCTCATGTTATGGTTAGGTCATGTTGAACGGTGGTGGATGTATGTGATATCTGCTATGTCATATTTATGCTGCACTAAGCTGGACGCATGTTCTGTTATCATACTGATCTGCGAATAAGGTACTTATGCGTTATTCTACTTCGACACAAAGGTGCGGATTGGTAGTGTTATGTACCATATATTGCCATGTATAAGTCGACTCCGAGTATAGGTTGAACCCCTCAACTTCTGAACCCACCAATCGAAAAAAAGAAATGCATCTAACGAATTTTAAAAGAAATGGCTTCCATTGACGAAAAAAGCAATTGCAGGAAAATACACATTTGAATGTTCATGAAGACGTCATGATCGCCCATTCCACAAACGCGTCGCGCACGATGCTGTCTGGCAGCCCGTATCACGCATTGCACACCCACTGTGCCACAGTGCTCAAAAGAGCCCGCTTTACACGTCCTGTCGGTGTGTGGAGCTTGTCGTCCTGCTCCATCCGTTCTTTGTACTGCGCTGCCACCCAATCCTTAAACGGCTTGTTAAGTACAGGGGCTGGAGATCGGGGGTCAGGCCACACAGGATGATCGCCAACTGACAGTCTGCGTTAACTGCAGCTCTCTTGAAGCCCTCAGTGATGTGGCCACGGAATGAATCGAGCACCAACATGCTTGAGAAGACCACACGGGCGCCAAAGCCAGACGAGGCGGAACCACTTGTCGACAGTTTCCTTGGAGAAAAACCCCTTTTGACTCACGCGAACGATCACTTTAGGGGGGAATTTCTCTATGACCATTGTCTTTTGCTTGAACACAATAAATAGCTGAAGTCTGTGGCCGTCGGCAGCACAGCATCCCCGTAAATCGGTTGTGTTTGTTGCCACTGGTCATTAGGCACACTTGCCGCTCACCTTTGCCTGTGACCGTTCATTTGCTGGGCATGTCAAACCAGACGGGCGTCTGATCGGCATTCTCGATCCAACCGAGCATGGAGGGCTGCTCATGCCGTCCACTGATGAATTTCGGGAAGGCTTCTTTCTTCTCCTCGTACTTGTCAGGTGGCTTTAGGCAAACAGTAGTGCGCCTCTTCAGACTCTGGCTGTTTTGGCTCATAAAGTTAGTGACCCACTTCTTCGATACTTTCAGTTCATTGCAGTCTATGTCCAATCCGTTCACAACACTGCGAGCCCTCACCTGAATGTCATCGTAGGAAACACTCAGGGCTTTGTCCCGCTGTTCTTGGGCCCACTTCGTACTTCCTCAATGAGCGGGTACTTGCCTCCTTTCGGGCCCCAGAACGACTTTCGCGAACCTGCACACACGAAAAGCTTTTGCTTTTGGTGTCGCCAACTTCGCACACGTTCTTACAAGATGCCAAACTCACACTCAGCTGCCAGGTTGCTCGTCAATTTGGCATGGGTGATTACTTTCCGCTTAAATGGTGTGCACCGATGAGTTCATGCCATTTCCCTGCCGTTTTGTCAGCCACCTCAAAATGCGACGTCGGTGCACTTCACTCTCATGCCGGCAAAGGTGCCGGGCGTGCTGCCGAGAACAGAGCAGTAGAGGAGAGCTTAATAGGCCTGAAATGTGCTCAATGCGCTGGCACCAGCAACGGGCACTGGCAACCGCGAAAAGCAGTCCAAAGCCTATGCCAAATCCGAAGCTGATAGCGCTCATGTTTCTATAACCTCAGTTTCACACTTGCATTCGTAATGTGCGTAAAATATGTTGATTTTTAATTATTTCTGCAGCAATATACGGTAAATGACCTCTTGCTATTGCCTTGTAAATGTTATTATCGTTCATTTGCCTGCTCTTCAGAATATCTGTTCCAAGATGTAGCAGTGGGCTGACATCAAGGGTGTGTGTGGTGGGTCAAGGGCAAGGGCGGGTAAGCTTCCTCCGTAATCTGAGACAGAAGACTGGGCTCTGTTTCCTTCTTGCCCTTTGCATAATCACTACAATGTGCCAATGGGCTGAGGCCAAGAGTGCGAGTAGCAGGCTGAGGGCAGGAGTGGGTTCACTTGCGTAAAATGATACATCATGACACATTAGACGACGACGGCCCTCGAAGAGCTTAGCACTCAATAAAACATCCTTGTCCCGGCAGCCATTGTCTGGTCTGTGCCCAGTATGCTGCAGTCCACCCCGGAAAAATGAAAAATGTAGCAATGGCAGTGAGGAACGTACCTATTGTAAGGTTCACTTGATTCACCCTGCGCTACCCTCAACTCATGATGGTGTCATATGGTTGCCACTGTCATGCAGGAGGCACTTCAGCAGGTGCAACAGCAATGCGATATTGGTTCACCTGATGTAGAAACACAGTGATTTTGGCTCTGTGACTAGAGCGATTGCGATCTTTTTTCAAAAAAAAAAAAAAAAAAATCGCGCTTGCTCTTGTTGCAACGGACTGCGACGAGCGACCAACGTGTTGGAATTTAGTCGCTCTGATCGCGATGATTGGACCAACCTCCCCGTCGAAATTGCGCCAAGCAGTTCCCAAGCTATGTGGCTGTTTATTTTGGCCATGGCAGTGGACTGCGTATTTTATGATCGAAGTGATCGGCGCCGTGGGTTACCGAAACTGGCATGTAGTACTATTAATAGCAACATGCACAGAAAAGAAATAAGACCTTGTGATTCGGCATTCCTGACTCGTATGTTTTTATTGATTACGTGACAGCAGTGGGTTATGTGCTTGAGCTTTCGCTTCGACACAGTACAACACACGAATGCATTTTCTTCGATGCGTAGAGAAAGTTTCCGCTGGTTGATGTACTCGAGTTGACTCGATGCCCTCGAATGTGTGCGACTTGCTTTGCATACACAAGCGTTCTCTTTGAAATCACTTGTGGTTGCCGCACAGCCTAGGTGTTATCACTGCACATACTTTTCTTGCGTGCACTCACACGTGCACTGCGGGTTATAAATGCTATGAGCCTACGATAATAACAATTGAGCACGACATGGTCACAAGGCATACGCTGGCAGGCTGCTTTTCTTGTCCGCGAATGCTCTTGCTTTTCGTCCCCATCGAAATGAGGCCGCCATGACCGGAAATCGAACTCGCGTTCTAGCAGCGCGATATATAGGAGGTCGTGAGTGCGACATACGAAACTACACGGCTTTGTCAAGAAGCCGTGACCTTCGTATGTCGCCAGAACTTTCTGACCTGTTAATGCACGCAGTTTGCGTGGATACGGGGCCCGCTAAATAACCAGAAATACTTCAACTTAAATCGGGCACGTCTTTGTTGGACTGAATATGCGACTGGTAGCTAAGCTCAGACCATTTTCGGTGTATTAATGTACGCTTTTATCAAAAATGCTAGCAGCGTCGTTGATTTACTTTCGAAGCGTTGATGAGTGACAAGTATTATTCATACAGCTGAGGCCATTTATAACGTAACCACTTATAGTGCAGGACCGGCTATAATGCGTTTTTTTCTGACCCCCGTTCACCCTCCCATAGAACTTAATGTATACGCATACCGCTTACTGTGCAACTCCGTGAGATCAAAGACCGCTTATAATGCGGCTGCTGGGAAATCCGCGGACAATGGAGGTAACGAGCAGGCTTCACAATGGAAGTGCGCCGCCCAAGATGAGCGCAACGAATCACCATGAAGGAGGAAAAAGCGCAGAACGAATGAACAAGGAGCGGAGGGAAGAAAAAAAAAAAGGCTGCAGCATCAGCACGTCGCGGGCACACCCTGTGAGGATAGGACTGATAGGATTGCCAAGGCGATGGAGAATGCTGCGACAGCCGTTTTCAGCTCCGAACGTGCGCTCTGCACGGAACATGCACCCACGATCGTATGATGTCCACGTTACCACTCTTTCGTCTCCAGCTTCTTTTTTTTTTTAATAATTTCACACGAAATGTCCTTGAATCACTCCGCGAGCGCGATTTCTTGTGCACCCGATCCCTGTGTTGTTAAGGACAAGCTTACTTTGTCATCCAGCCTTCGACCAGTCTGTGGGTTTCGCCAGTTGTACTAGTGAAGAAAAAAGATGGTGTGTTGCGTTCTTGCGTAGACTATCAAAAACTGAATAAGATCACCAAGAAGGACGTTTATCCGCTGCCCCGCACTGATGATTCCTTGGATCGCATTCGCCACGCTCAATACTTTTCTTCCATGGATTTGCGCAGCGGCTACTGGCAAATCGCAGTTGACGCACGGGACCACGAAAAAATGGCATTCATTACTCCTCTACGAATTTAAGGTTCTCCCATTTGGCTTATGCTCAGTGCCGGCTACCTTTCAAAGAATCATGGACACGGTTCTATCAGGACTTCAATGGCAATCCTGTCTTGTTTACTTAGACGATGTGGTTGTATTTTCGGACACGCTTGAACCGCACGTACAGCGCCTGAGGGCAGTTCTTCAAGCCATTCTAAAAGCCGGCCTTTCTCTTAAATCTGAGAACACGTCGTCAGCCACGCAGGTATGAATGAAGGAATGAATCTTTATTTCATCTTGAATACCTTTTTCAAGAAAGGTACAGGGGCTAAAGGCGAGCAATGCCTGACAGGGGCCCCTGCACCCGTAAACATGTTAATACACCATATTGCATTACATAATGGTAGTTCATTGACAGTGAACGAAAAAACACACAAAATTGTAATAATTTGCGATACAATTCATCAGGAAAAACAGAAAAACTTACATACCATTACATACCAATTTGCGATAAAATTTATCAGGAAAAACATAAAAACTTACATACCATTAAGCTCGCATAGTTATTGTGCTACTATTTTCTTCAGAACATAGGCCATGGCATATGGAAAAAAAAAAAGAGAGAAATGCTGATAGGAGGAAAAAAAAACTAATATAAAAAACGGTAAGATGCAGCGCTGAACATATAAATTACAACAGTATACAGAGATGAAGATACGAACGTAAGCATATACACATGTACACACATATATGCACACACGTACACATATTGTTTTAACAATCACTCTCTCAAACGCTGTGTTAGTAACATTTCCTTTACATTATTTTTGAATGCATTTCTAGTCGTATTGAATTCAATATTACCGTCTTGCCATTGCGGCATTTCCAACGCCGACAAATAAGCACGATCTACGCCGATTCTTGGGACTCTGTGCGTACTACAGACGCTTTGTAAACAACTTTTCAAAGATTGCTGCACCCCTCAATGAACTTATCAAAGATGACACTCCATTCATTTGGGGCCTGGATCAGTGCTATGCTTTCGATATCCTGCGGAAACATCTTCAGGCCCCATCTGTACTCTGCCACTTCGACGGAGACGCTGACACGGAGTTGCACACAGATGTCAGCAACGTCAGTCCTGTAGCTGTGTTGGTGCAATGGCAAGGTGGCGTAGAGTGTGTGATTGCCTACATGAGCCGTACGTTATCACTTGCCGAGAAAAATTGTTCGGCAACTGAAAAGGAATGTTCAGCCATTGTATGGGTGATAACAAAATTTCGTTCTTACTTGTACGGCCGCCCCTTCTGAGTAGTCTGCGACCACCATGCCCTTTGCTGGCTCGCAAATCTCAAAGACCCCTCCGGATGCCTGGCACTATGGAGCCTACGCCTACAAGAATTTGATGTAACAATCGTCGACAAGTCAGGCCGCAAACACACCGACGCTGACTGCCTGTCACGAGCACCGGTCGGAAGTGCCAATACCAGCCTTGACAAGGATGACATTCGTCATTCTGCAATGTCAGTGACTGATCTGGCTCACCTACAGCGTGACGACTTAGAGCTCAGACCTCTCATCGAATACTTGGGGGGGCGCACCTCCTGCATTCCTCGAAGTTTCGCACGTTCACTAGCCTCATTTTGCTTCCGCAATGCAGTTCTTTATAAGAAAAACTTCGACCACACCGAAGCTGCATACCTGTTGGTTGCGCCGACCACGTTACGGGAAGACATTCTGGGCGCCTGTCATGATGAACCATCGTCAGGACACCTAGGCTTCACTCGCAAGCTGGAAAGCATTCGCTACTCCTACTATTGGCCCCGTCTTGCAAAGACTGTCAAGAAATACATTCGCACGCATCGGGATTGACAACGACGTAAGACGCCACCCATGCGACCAGCGGGGCTGTTGCACCCAATAGCGACACCGAAAGCGCCCTTTCACTAGATCGGCATGAATTTGCTGGGATCATTTCCGACATCCTCGTCCAGAAATCGATGGATTGTGGGGGCCACAGATTACTCAACGCGGTACTGCGAAACAAAGACATTGACAAGAGCCACCGCAGCAGAAATCACCCATTTTTTCGTTCACTTCTCTGCCATGGAGCGCCTGCTATAGTAACTACTGATCGTGAAGCGGCTTTTACCGCAGAGATGCTACAGGAAGTCTTGCAGCTGAATGGTACTGAACACCGCAGGACAATGGCTTATCACCCGCAGACCAATGGCCTGACTGAACATCTGAACAAGACAATCATGGATATGCTCTCAATGTATGTGACCATCGACCATAAGGACTGGGATAACATCCTTCCCTATGTGACTTTTGCGTATAATACCGCCATTCAAGAGAGTACAGGATTTACACCGTTCCGCTTACTTTACAGTCGGGAGGTCACCACAATGCTCAATGTCGTGCTGCTTCCCGACAACCTAGGACCGTTCAATACCGGTGCTGCAACGTTCGCCAAGCGCGTTGAGGACACCCGTGAGCTCGCGCAATGTCATATCCAGTGTCGCCAAACCTTGGACTCGCGCCGCTACAGTCTTCGCCATCGAGAGATCACATATAATCGTGGTGACCAGGTGTGGGTGTGGACCCCTGTCCGACAGCGTGGCCGTTCAGAAAAACTGTTGCGTCACTACTTTGGCCCTTACACGGTTGTAAGGCACCTGAGTGACATTACTTATGAGGTCCTCCCAGAAGGTACCCCAAGAAACTCGCGCAGGTGTCCCCAAACTGAAGTTGTGCATGTATCAAGACTGAAACCGTACTTTCCGCGTGGTGATGGTACTGTCGAGTGACTGCACATTCTGTGATGGCTTAGCGTTTTTTTTTTCTCTTGTTTATTTGTTTGTTTTGTAAACCGTCTTTCTTCACGACAAGAATAACAGGCGACACCCAGGGGCTGTTTGAAGGTCGAATAACATCGCATCGAAGCATGTCATCGACTTGTTCGTTAATTACGCGACATTCTGAGGGAGAGACTCGGCATGGACGTTGCCGCAGTGGCGTTTGGGTGCCAGTGTCGATGTGGTGTGTAAGAGTGGACGTGCAGCTGAGAGAAGTTTGCGCGACATCGAAAGAAGAATGACATTCGTCTAGCAGGCACACAAGCTGGGAACGTTGGACCGGCGTAAAGTTGTCAGCAATGGTGGAACCAACTACATCAGCGAGTGACAAATGAGACATGGGAACAGCACTGAGCACACTGGAACTGGGACAGCCATCGGGTGCGTTGATAACTTGTGCGCCTTCGATGGATTCCACACTGCCAAGACATTCACCTTGCATCAACGGAACTATGTATGGGGATGGGTTTGTTACGAAGATAGCGGTGCTGCCCTGAGAAAATTTTATGGTCACAAAAGGCACCAGCAAGCCTTTCCTAGCGCCAATGCGGTCAGATGGCGAAAGGAGTGCAACGGTGTCGGCGAGAGTGGCGCAATAGCCAGACGCAACCGTTGACGGGTTCGGAGGCACTCTGGTGTCTTCTCGGACGAGTAGCTTGTTCGAAGCTGATGGTTCGCTTGCCGACGTCAAATCTGAGAACGGCGAAAGTTCTATTTCGGCTGGTGCGCAATGAATGACGGCGTCGTGGCGCGAAAGAAAATCCCACCCTAGGATGACGTCATGAGAGCATGAGGGAATTATGATGAATTCGATGGCATACATGGTGTCCTGAATGAAGACGAGAGCTGTACATATCACCGTAGGATGAATACTTTGGGCGCTAGCTGTATGTAGGGACAGCCCAGAAAGTCGCATCGTAACTTTTCGCAGCACACAGCTTAGTTTTGCATCCATAACTGAAACGGCGGCTCTAGTGTCCACAAGGGCAGATGCGCGAACACCATCGATAAACACGTCGATGATGTTCGACGGGCTTCGCTGAGGGCTTGCACAGTTCGATAGAGTCGCAGCCCTTGCCTCGTGGACTGCGACGACTAGTTTTCCTGGTCGCCTACGACCGCACGCGGCCGCATAGGTGACAGTGAGCGGCTTCGTGGAGACGGTGAACGGCGGGTAGACGAAGCTGGTCGTAACGTCAGTGACATAGGTGGATGTGGGTTGTAATACGGGCAGCTGGACCAGCCAGTGGTGGCTGATTCGACTCGAGGCGGCTGCACGCGATTGCAGTAACGTGCGACGTGACCTGCGTAACTGCACGCAAAGCAGACTGGGTGGTTGTCGGAAGCGCGGCATCGGTTCGCTGGTGCAGGACGCGATGGAAGGGGCTGCTGCCGAGACGGCTGCATGGCGTGCTGCAGCCGGGCCCTCGGAACGACGTTGGCGTATGTAGGCAGCACCCCTGTTTAGAAGGTCCGAGGTCTAGCGGCGACTTCAGTGTAAGGAAGTGGAGCAGCTGCAGGAATCAGCATAAGTCAGGGTTGCAGAAGCCAGAGGGTGCTGGTGGTATTCAGGTATTACCTTGGCAATTTCCTGCTCAATCACTCGGTGGAAGGGAGGTAAAATTGTGGTTGACGGCTGTTGGACGTGCTGCGGTTGTGTAAAGGCCAGCAGCGAGAACTGGCGGGCAACCTCCTCGTGCACGAATGTCTTGACTTCCGCTAGTAACGCGGAGTGGTCTGAAACGGTCGATAAGGCAGCGAGATCTACGTCGCGTGATGGAAGTCGACGGGTCATGGACCACTGTCGGCGCAGCTCCTCCTAGCTTTGGCACAACGTTATGACCTCGGCCACAGTGCGAGGGTTTTTGGCGAGTAGCATGGTGAAGGCATCGTCGTCGATACCTTTCATGACATTCCTGATTTTGTCAGACTCCGACATGGTTGGGTTGGCTTTTTACACAAGTCAAGGATGCCTTCGATGAAACTTGTGAAAGACTCACCGGCCTGGCGAGCTCATTTGCATAAACGTTGCTCTGCTTGCAACTTACGAATGGCAGGGCGGCCAAACACGTCGATAATTGCGGATTTTAAGCTTGACCATGTCGATAATTCTGATGCATGGTTGTTGTACCAGAGGCTCGCCACACCATCGAGGTAGAACACCAAGTTACACAGCTTGCCTGCGTCATCCCATCTATTAGGTACGTTCATGCGTTCATAAATCGCGAGCCATCCACTCCAGTGAAGATAAGCGGGTCACGGACACGAGGGACACCAGGACAGGCGGGCGGTGGCATTTGCTGGGCGGCGTCTCGAGGCATGGTAGATGGCACTGTACGGGATTGAAGTTCCAGGGCATAGAAGGGTACCGCAGTTGTTTTGATACCCAGCACCTCCACCAATTGTAAAAGCGTTTATTCAACGCTAGCGTAAGGGCCGACCGGTAGCATCATGTCTGTCTGTCATCACTTCCTCTAATGAAATGCTCTCCTCAGCGAATGTCGGTTGGGTATACAGGTGGTGCACAAGGGACCTGTTTGTAGAATGTGTATTAACCACAGATGTGGCTACATGGTCTTCTAGCATTAGGGAGCAATCCATTAGTACGAAAACACTTATTTAGCTGCTTGCCAAGGTATCGTCGGTGCAATGGTCTTCGCTCGGTCGTTGACCCGTGGAAGCTCACACATTCATTCTTGCCCGATCTGCGACTCGGGGGTATATATTCCACTTGTTGAGTTAATTTAGGAGACCATTTAGGATGACCCGTACCAACTCGACAAAATTTCGATTCTTCTTCTTCCTGCGTTGTCTGTTTGCCTGTTGTGCCCTGAGCAGTGCAGGCTAGGCAACATTCCTCAGTTTTTTTAGGGGCGAAGCTCCTTAAGGTGTGGGTCGTGCGTCCCCGATGTATGTAGTTGTAGGTAGCCACCTCTCGTTTAGTTCTTGGAATGTCCACTAGATGGCGGTACTTGTATATGAGCGCTGGAGGTGCCGCTGCTCTCCGATTAGCTGCTGCGCGGGGCTGCGCCGGGAGCGCTCCTCTCATTCTCCTGGATCGTCGCCGTACGCGTCGGATCGCGCTTCATGGACCATGGACGAAGAGAAAAAAATTCCGAAAGTTGTGTCCGAAGCGCGGAATCGAACCAGGGACCCCTCGCTTCCGAACGCGCGGCGCTAGCCACTACGCCACGAAGCGCACATGGACACATGCACCACGATGACAGTAAACACCCAATATTAACGAAAGACTACGCGTTTTTAACGCGTTTGTGTTAGCGCGTTACGACCCGTGTAAGAAGCTGGTGTAAGACGCTGAGGCCTCTCCGCCTTTTACTCTCTCAGCAGTCATGTGATGGCGTCGGCAAACGCGGTGCACGTTCCGGCCTGTGTAAGGGGCTGCGTGAGATGTCTTTACACGATGATCGACTGGGCGAATTGCACGGAAGATTCACGGTTTACCGATGATTCCCTCCGGAGCTTCGCCCACTCATCATCATTCACCCCATGGATACGCTGCGATTTTTTTTTTTTCACATGCTCACTGTAATGTATGTGTTGGTGCTTTAGTCTTTCCATTACATGCAACGGCTGCCCCAACATAAAGTGCCTACAGCAAGCTTCCCGCGACGGCATGCCAACTTGTAGGTTAGGCCAAACGTATATGCTAGCTGCCTCGTCAGTAGGGGCTCTGGACGATCAAAGCTGTGGTCGGATGCAGAGCAAACAAAACACTCTGCAATGGCTTGACTTCAACGGGAGGAAGCACACCGTCAACCAATGTGAGGGTATCCATGGTGCGTGCAACACTCGAAGGACAGTTCATAGTTGCAGCATTTTCAGCATTTTCAGCATGCACCCGAAAGATTTAATGGGGCAGCGTGCAACACACGAGAGCTCCATTTGACATACGTTTCCATGTAGTGCACTTCCCCAAAGAATCCCACACAAATAAGGAGGTCTGAGAAATTTGTCCGCACATTGTCAGCACGGCACTTTTCTTCCTGCGTTTAGTTTATTGAAAGAATGGGTCCTTGGACATTTCAACGTTAGAAAATTTTAGCGCGTGAAGGACCCTGGTTGCGTGTCTCAGTTCTCAAATACATGCAACTGCATGCCCGGCAAGTTTTGCAGACACAACACAAGTGCTACATTGTGTTGTGTCCTTCCTGTCATCCGTGTCTATTTAAGCACTGTACGTCTTTGTCTATGTTGAAATTCTCAACAAAGAAGTGCATGGCAGAGGAAAAGTGCTCTCAAAGCTGCTAAATAGAGCACTTTGCAAAACAGTACGCTTAGTCATCAGACATCCCTTTCTTCAGCCATCCTCTCCATAAAAAAAACCTAAATGTAAAACCTTACCTTCGCTTGGTCATGGAAGACGCCAGTGTGCGACCCATGTTCCGGACCGAGGAACTCTGCGAAGTGCTTCATCAGCTTCTGAGCCTCAACAGCACGTGAACGGGGTGTGTTGACACTTTCCAGGAGGTCTCCCAAGTGCACCACCTTCATTGCCACATAACCAATCTGTGAATCCAGCTCCTTGTAGGTGGCATAAGAGGACTGCATTCAAAACAATGTGGGTGCATCAGCAATTAGAACGGACCCACAGCAATATCATGATTCAATCAACATCCAAGGCATGTGTAGCCCCCATCCCTTAAGTGCCCTAATGGTATCTAAGCAAAACCATCGAGGCTCACACGTACAGTGCTAAGCTAATGTTTCCATGATCTGAACGCAACTGCTGCATGCGCAAATAACATGAAAAGTACAGACCGGGGTGACTGACATGAACCACAAGCAGGCAACAACAGACAAACTTGATGGCCATGAAATACCCCCAACTAGTCTTAGACGCTGGCTCATTGCTTGAGCCACCACAAAAAATTATGAGTGCACATTGTTTACAACACAGAAGCTGATAGACTGACTCTTTCTCTTGGTACAATGCATGGTGATGCGTGCTTTTCGAAGAAAACTAAAATTAAAACATGCACAGTTCTTTTGAAACAAATTAAGCGTGTCTGGCAACACGGGGTTACTTGCTGGCAGCTATATACTGGCTGTTACTGTGCTACCTCAGTTTTATGTGATGATAATAGAGATCAACTTGTTTTCACGCACATCACCCCAATGCAAATGTCACAAAACAGTTTGCCTGATAATACTGAATACACAAACAATGCAAAGGTCGCAGGATAAAATCGTGGCCACGTTTTGATGGAAGCAAAAATGCTAGTGGCCCATGCACTGTACGATACCAGTGCACATTAACGAACCCCAAGTGACCAAAATTTCTCTAGCCCTCAATTACGGTGTGTCTCATGATCGTACTATGTTTCTGTGATGTAAAACACCAGAAGTTATTACAGTCAAACCCGTTTATAACGAACTCAAAACTGCCTTGAAATCATCACCATCATCATCAGACTATTTTAGGTCCACTGCAGGACGAAGGCCTCTCCCAACGATTTTCAATCCAATCTATCTTGAGCGAGTTGGTTCCACTTTACGGCCCCAAAATTTTTCATTTCATCGCTCCATCTAACCTTTTGCCTGCCTCTGTTGCATTTTCCCTCTCTCGGTATCCATTCCGTCGCTCTTACAGTCCATCTGTTATCTTTCCTCCTCGTGACATATCCTGCCCAGGTCCACTTCTTTCTTTTCATATAGTAATATCAGCTACTCCTGTCTGTTCCCTGATCCATTCGGCTCGTTTTTTATCTCTTAGCGTTACACCTATCATTCTTTTTTTCACTGCACGTTGCGTGCTCCTTAGTTTCATCTCTTGTTTTTTCATTATCCTCCACATTTCTGCACCATACGTTAGTACTGAGAGAATGCAGTGATTGAATACTTTTCACTTTAGTGACAGCGGCGAGTTTCCAGTCATGATTTCTGCACGCCTTCCGAATGTGCTCCAGCCTATCCTTATTCTACGGAGAATTTCTTTTTCATGGGTAGGTGTTCCTGTTAGTAACTGTCCCAGGTATACGTATTCGTTAAAGCACTCAAAGGGTTCACTGTTAATTTTAAATTCCTGTTCTTTAGCTAGGCTATTGAGCATAAGTTTTGTCTTTTGGTTATTCATTTTTAGTCCAATTTTAATGCTTTCCAGGTTTAGGTCATCAATCATGTTTTGAAGTTCGTCTCTGTCTATTTGAATTCCCTTTTCTTTCCAGTCTAGACGTCTAAACACTTCCTCTAAACATGCAGTGAATAGCATCGGGGATATCGTATCTCCTTGTCTCCACACCTCTCCCGATCGGGATTTCTCAGCTTTTCTCCTGTAGGAGTAGTGTGGCTGTGCAATCTTTGTATATGTTGTGTATGGTTTGTGTGTATACGTCACGTACTCTCTGCTGACGTAAAACTTCTAGAGCTGCTTGTATTTCTATGTAGTCAAATGCTTCCTTGTAGTCTATAAATGCTATATAAGGAGGTTTGTTATAATCACCGTACTTCTCGATTACTAGGTGATAGCATAGGTCTTATGTCAGTAATTCTTCGCATATGAAGTTCCCCTTCAAAACTTGTGCAAATTAGCGATCACATAGTTTTTTCTTGGCCCAGTTTTATTGAAAAGTATTAACTCCTTCAGTGAAGAGTTTGGCTTTTTCACTTCGTGCAGCGACGCCCACTGTGTGCTAATTAGTACTAATGTATCTGCTGTTTCTGGGTGAGTGCATAGCCGCCTAAAAAAAGAAACGGCCACATGGGTTTGAGATATCCACTCAATGGAATGATTTTTCTTTTTTTCTCCTCTTGGGATCAACCACACCAGGTTCAGCATGCCGAAAGCTGTGGCGTTTCGACCGTAGGGCATGGTGTTCAAAGGTTGGATATCATGACGATTCGATATCAGCAACCGCTCAAACCGTTTGAAGTGTCAACAAGCAGCAATCTCTAGATAGCAGCTTACAACCACCAACCTATTGCGCAGTGCTGCACTCACGACAGCTCGGACCGTGTAAAGATCGCCAGCTGCAATAGCAATGCTTGAGCGGCAGAGCAAGGTCACATACTGAACATTTTGGCTTTCTGCACAAGTTATGACATGCAGGCAGCTAGCTTCAGTAGAATTTTGTGTGATTACTCACGTCTATAGCCCCCCCTCAACAATGGTGGCGGTGAAAAAAATTTATTAACACTATTTACAAAAAGAGAGATAGGGGCGGCCTTAATCCTGTACTAACTCTAGAAGGGGTCCCTAATCCGTGGCCCCTGTGGCTTCCGCAGTGGCACGAGCCCTGGCCACGAGGGCCTTTTGGCCCTCCAAGATTGAATAAGCGAGCAGCCTCCCAACTCTCTTGGGTATGGGGCGAAGGGGAGGTGAATGGGGAAACCGCCGGGTTAGATGGACATGCCCACATCATGTGGAAAAAAATCTGCAAGCGGATGATCACAGTGCGGGCATTCCCCAGATTGACGTATACTGAGGCACTTCAATCCGGCCTTCTCCGGGAAATGCCTGCACTATGATCATCCGCACTGTGAACTCAAGCACTTCAATCTACCGGACACAATAATGTATTGGTGTAGAGCCATAAAAGCCAGAGCTTGTTAGCCTTAGTCACGCCCGGTGCCGGAGGCTGAAATCAGAGCCTGTTCGATTTGTACATCGCTACGATGTCTCGAAATAAGGTGTCACTGGATTGGGTTCTGGATCGTTAGGCAATGGAGGGCAAGGCGGGTCCGGGGTATCAAGTGTGCGGCCCGAGGCATTGGCAGCCTCGTTACCACCTAGCCCCGCGTGGGGCAGAGTACAGATGACAGAGTGTGTATTGGGGCAGTCCCAGGGGTGAGACAGCAGAAACAGCCTTGGGAGCAGTTTTTGGAGCAGCGAAATGTTCATTTTGGAGCAGGAGAACCTTGATTTGGAGCAGCTCACGACAGTTAATGTGATGTCTTAAGAGCTCAAAAAGTCAAATTTGGAGCAGCCCAGGCAGACAAGAAATTCTCATTGCACCAAAATTGTCGACACACAATAGTCTTTTAGTTAAGACCACTTACATGATTTCACCAACCTGTGCTTTGACTTTTTGACGATTTTCTTATTTAGCTTCTGAAGGATTCCTAGCAGTTCTTGTAGGTTAATTAATGTTCTCTTCTGTCAGGCGAGTCTGGTCACTTTGGATTTTATCAAGATTTTCCTGCTTCACACCATTACAAAGAAGCTCATCTGAGCTTTTCACCAGTGCATTGCCCTCTATTGTAACATTGCAATACTGTGGTGGCAACTAATCATGGAAGATACTCCAATTGCATGTAGGTAATGGCTTCCATGTGTCTCGGTTGCACGTCTCGATTTTCATGTCAATGTACACCGACACAACAATCGAAGGGTCTGCAGCAAATCTTGGACAACCGAGATTCAATCACACGATGAACATTGCACAACCCCGCTTTTTTTGCCCCACTGAAACTGACGTGAGCACCAAAATACTTGCTCTTCAGGCTGTTTTAAAGCAGTCTGGAGCAATTTTCATGCTTTTGGAGCAGGAAAACGGAGCTGCATCAAAACTGTGCAATATGAGCAACTGCGGTCCAGATAATCACAGCGATTGAGGATTGAGTGAAGCGGCTGTAGAAAGGGTGTCCTTCGCTAGAGGCATGGTCGAAAACTGGGTGAGATGCCCATTGCGTACCCAGCACCTCCACCAAAATGTTACGGTTGCAAAGAATCATTTACACCGCGTATTCACAGAAATGCACAGGTGCCGCGCAGCCAGCAAAGCTGTTGTTGCTTCGTCGTCGTCTTAGTCATCAACGTTCTCTTCTTTGCTTCTCCGTAACACTATATTCACCTGAAGTAATGGTAGTGCTTACAAGACCACCAGATGCAGAGGATAATGTAGAGTATCGTGCTCTGAGGAGGCAAAAATACTTGCCATGGTCGCTAAGTCACTCAGTGATCATGAGCGCAGCGTGTTGGTGACCCTCCTTTCGAAGCATTCTTCAGTATTTGACTTTGTGCAACATGACGGCCCGCCATTCATTCCTGCTTCCAGAACTCGCCATCGCATCAACACAGCATCAGCCCAACCGATCCAACAAAAGCCTTATCGTGTGACTCCCGCGGAGCGCAAGATAATCAGCGACCAAGTTCAGGAGATGTAGAGCAAGGGAGTTATCCAAGAATCCTCGAGCCCTTGGGCAGTCCTGGTCATATTGGTGAAAAAAAGGGTCATACATGGCGATTCTGTGTTGACTACCATCGTCTAAACACCATTACTAGGAAAGATGTATACTCGTTACCACGAATTGACGACGCCATCGATTGCCTCTTTGCGGCATCTTACTTTTTGTCGGTTGATTTACGGTCAGGGTACTGGCGAATTCCCATGCACGATAACGACAGAGAAAAGACGGCATTCGTAACGCTGGACGAACTATTCGAATTTAATGTGATGCCTTTCGGGCTGCGTAATGCGCCCGCAACGTTCAAAAGGTACATGGACACCATACTGCCCGGCTTGAAATGGGAAATTTGCATGTGCTACCTAGATGACGTCATTTCCAGACGAACATTCAGTGAGCACAACAAGCGCCTAGACCTAGTACTGAACTGCTTGGAGAAAGCCGGCCTTGTGCTCAATTCAAATAAGTGCCGCTTTGGTGAACGACAGAGCTTGTGCTTGGACACTTGGTTGACAAAGAAGGCATACGACCAGATCCCCAGAAGACTGCTGCTGTAGAAGCATTCAAGGCGCCTCAATCTGTCAAACAGTTGCGAAGTTTCTTGGGTTTATGCTCTTACTTCCGGCGATTCATTCCCAGATTTGCTGACTTGGCTCATCCCCTTACATGCCTTCTCCACAAAGGTGTTCCCTTTGAGTGGACCACGGAGTGCAACTCATTGTTCCGCCGGCTGAAGTTTCTATTGACGTCCAAGCCCATTCTCCGTCACTTCGATCCCTCATCACCAACTGAGGTTCAGACCGACACAAGTGGTGTCCGCACCGGGGCCGTACTGGTCCAGCGTGTTGGCAACAATGAGCACGTGATCTCGTACGCCAGCCACTCCTTGAGTCGCTGCAAACGCAATTATACTGTTACGCACGAACAAGGCTATGTACAACTGTATTTACAAGCACTGCCGTAACCGTGAACAAGAACAGCCGGCATTAGGTTGTCACTTCATCGTCTTCTTCTCTGGCCCAACCACGAAACAGCTTGTATTCGCGTATATGCCGTAGCGATACAGTAACAGAACAAGAGTGTTTGGCCGTCATCTTCGCCGTGCAGCGGTTTCGTTCGTACCTTTATGGACACCCTTCGACTGTGTTCCTCGAGCTTGCGCCATTCCACATCCTACCATCCGCAAATTAATGGTCTTGTAGAGCGCATGAACAGAACAAATGCGAACATGATGTCCATGTATGTCGATTCTGCCCACAGGAACTGGGACACTGTTCTACCTTTCGTCACCTATGCCTTCAATACGGCACGACACGAGACAACGGGCTATTCACCTTTCTATCTTGTCTATGTTCGTCCGCCATGCTACACACTCGACACGGTACTTGCTTATTTCTCTCATAACAACGAGTCGATTAATGAGATTCTCTGTCGAGCTGAAGACGCGCGGCGCCTCGCTCAGCTACGCACCTTGGCCTCTCAGGACCGGTAAAGAATCCATTACGGCGATTGTCACTGACATGTTTATTTTGATCCTGGCGACCTTATGTTGCTCTGGATGCCCTTGTGGCAACGGGGCTTGTGCCAGAAGTTTCTCGCTCATTGTGTTGGGCCATTCGTCATTCTGGAGCGGCTCAGCGAAGTCAACTACCGCGTAGCACGACTCACAGGAAGCGGACGACCTTCGGCCAAAACAGAAGTGACGCACATCGCCCGCCTGAAGCCTTACCGTCTACGCACTGCTGACTGACTCGCCCGGCGGTCTTCGTCTGCCAATGGGGGAATGTTGCAAGAGCACGCAGGAGAAAATAGTTATCGCGGAAACGGGCACTGCGGCGAAATGGAAGAAGAACGACGTTCGGCAGGCTGCCTAGGGACGGCTCTCTCACCAAGCCAGCATCGAGACTTATCTGGTCACCGTCACTCCTCGAGTGTAACAATATATATATAAATATATATAGACTGTATATGCAAAAATAGCTTGGGTTGGCCCCGCCACGGTGGTCTAGTGGCTAAGGTACTCGGCTGCTGATCCGAGGGTCGCGGGATCGAATCCCGGCTGCGGCGGCTGCATTTCGATGGAGGCGAAATGTTGAGGCCCGTGTGCTGTGCGATGTCAGTGCACGTTAAAGAACCCCAGGTGGTCGAAATTTCTGGAGCCCTCCACTACGGCGTCTCTCATAATCAGAACTGGTTTTGGGACGGAAAACCCCACAAAACAACATAGCTTGGGTTGCCGCTGGTTTATAACAGAATTGACGATGTGCCTCTTAGAGAACGACGGTTTATTAAGTCAACATTTCGGTCGGAGCCCGACCTTTTCAAGACAGGTCGGGCTTGAAAAAGGTCGGGCTCCGACCGAAACGTTGACTTAATAAACCGTCGTTCTCCAAGAGGCGCATCGTCAATTCTGTTATATATATATATATATATATATATATATATATATATATATATATATAGCCATGTCCATTAAAGGGGCACTGACACCAAAATTTCGCTGCTAAGATAGCCTGCGGGATCGATTTTCGCGGACGTACAGATGTCATCTACCAAATCTCAATGGCGAACACAGCTCCGAAGGTAATTTAAATGAATATTGAAGTTCGCATGCGCATTCCACCTCTAGACGCCATACATCGCGACATCGACAACAGCAAAGGTGACCTGAAGGGGACCCCCAACTTCCGCGACGTCACCACGGCAGCCGAACTCCGAACAGTGCAGCTAGCAATGATGACGTCATAGCCGCCATTGTCAATTCGCTGCCCCTGCGTTAGTAGACTGCCGGCGAGGCCAGGCCTCAAGAAAATAGTTCCCACCCAACGTCGACGAGAGCAACAGCGAAAACAATGCGCAGGACGTGCGACAGGCAAAAGAAAACGAGCATGCGGCGGTTGTCGTGCGGAAGTGCGTCACAGTTATGTGTGCTCATGTGGCTGAACTCGTTTACTCCATTGCGAGCGTTAGACGGCGCCAGTTGCACTGGGCGCCTTGTCGTTTTTTGAGCTCTCCCAAACCAAAACTGAAACTAGTGGGTAATAAACAGGCCGTAAATAATTATCTGACGCGCGCTGGAGTAAATGATGTGCCGTGTTATGGCTAACAGGTCCCCAGCTACGTATTGCAGCGAAAAAACAGCGACGAAAATTTTCGTGTCAGTGCCCCTTTAAGGCTGCTATAGCAAGCTGTTCATGCAAAAGCCGTGGAACAATTTTGGGCTTTTTCTCTTGTCCACTGGTTAAAGCTCGGAAATATCTCTAGCAGCTTCGCTTATCTTTTGAGACTGCTTCAGTCCTTTCTTTTCTCTCTCTCTCATTTTGCAATGCATACGTGTGCAAAATATCTTCAGAAAAGACGAGACACGGAGCATTGACAGAGCTGCAGACACACGAAACCACGCGAGCGCACCTTTACTTCAGCGGCGCCACCTGTCGGCCATAGTTGGAAGGCATCACCCACCCAGCCACCTCCTCCTATTGGGAGTCCCCTCCGCTCAGCACACTAGCCAGTATATTCTAGGCACTATAGCCTGATCAAGGCATCTTGGGAAGCGCTGGACTGTCAAGTGTCTCGCGGAGTGGCCACGACAACCCTAATGCAACGGCTACAGTACTGGTGAGTACGACGGTTGACGTGTGTCAGGACGCGTACAGCAAGCATATATTATCGGTGCTGTCTTGTTTTTAAAGCATTAAACTTATCGTGTGTTGTAATACAGTCGGTGTTGTCTGCACAAAACACCTGTCGGCTGTGTCCATTCTTACAGACTTTAGGGCCACATTTAGCTACTTATAACAAACTTGGCAAGCCTGCCAGGAGACGGCAAACTGGTGTTTCGTGCAGACAACACAGACTACATTACAAGAGGTGATAATTTTAATAATTTAAAATCAAGACAACACTGATAATCATGCTTTGCGATGTCTAGAAGCCGTATGTGCTCGGACACACATGAGCTGTTCTACCCACCGGTACTTAGGTTATCAGTGCGTTGGGGCTGTCATCGTGGCCGCTCCGCGAGACAGTCGACAGTCCAGCGCCTCTCAAGATGAACAGCAGACCACAAGGCCACTGCACTACCAGTCAATGGCCAGCACGGCAGCTCATAACCGCTCGCAGTTGCCCTTTTGGTGCCGGGCCACACTCAGATCACAAGTCCTCAGGCCAGGTACAACCAGGTTAGTAATGGGCGGGCATCGGAGCTCACCAGGTCCACATAGCTGCAGGATGCCTGGTCGAGAGAGGCAGCTCAGAGAAAGACATCATGCTCACCAGGTCCGCATGGCTGCAGGACGCCTGGACACTGTGATCCGAACTGCCGATCAGCAAGCTGCCATTCAAATTGTGTAACACTCCCTCTGCTCGAGCCGCATGCCGCACTCACTTTTCCTCTTTCTCCCATCAGCAGCACAAAGCGCCAAGCCGCGCTGCCATGGCATCTCCACTTCGTCTCGGCCACACAATCCACATCATCACAGTATGCAGTAATTCATCCCATCTCAAGCACTAGAAACTACTTTTGGAGGTTTGAATTTTATGTAGAAAAGTATCAAATAATTTTCAGAATATATCCTTTACGACTTGCACTACAAGATCAGCTTTCAAAGCGTCTGAATGTTGCAAGCACTATTCTTTTTAAAGAACTGCCATTTCTATTCCAATTAACGTAAGGTTCCTTATTTCCCTGCCTCCATTTACAAAACCAACCATGTTAGGTACGTAAGGGGCAACTCTATCCAACTAATTCTACAGTGTTAGGGCCATCTGCTAGCATTGCTATGCTGGTTGAGCAGCCATGAAACTGCAGGACCTTGTTCTTGTCCTGAAGTTCGGCGACCTTGTGGCAGTGACGAGCTTCCTCCTCACGACAGATCATCTCGAGGCGTTCACACTTTTTTTGGGTCATCTCAAAGAGGACCTGCAGGTCCCGAATGCCTTGCTTGAATGCCTCCTGTAGCACACTGGGGTCAAAGGTCTCGGGGTCCATGTTGCCTCCCAGGCTGCGCCAGGCAAGGCGCTCAACGAAGTCCTCAGGGCTAAATGACTCCTGCACATGGAGGAGCCATTGGGACAGTCCATAAGAACATTGTGTTCATACTGGTTAATGCCACTAAGTGCAACAATTGGAACACTATGCAGCTGTCAACCATGAAGGACTTGGCGTGACAGCCGTGTGGGAACGCAATATGCAGCGATAGAAAGGAAGCAGGAAGGAGACTGTTTCCTTTGGCCCAAAATTCTGGGGACTGCTTTGAGCGCTAAAATACTACACTCTGGTATTGCTCACAGTCAAATGCATTGAGATATCATTTTCAAGTCCCATAACACAGTCTTATGCATCTGAACAATGGCATCTGACTAAAACGACTGTAAAATAAGTAAAGGTCTGTGACTGCAAAGGGTGAAAGGCCAACAGAATTTCACTTCGGCTATATTTACTATCAATTATTGCAATGAGGCGTACCTGCGAAGGGCATCAAGTGTCATTGGAAGTTTTCTGCCACAAGGCATAGTGGAACAGAGTACCCACTCTTGTTGCTTTCGAGGCCTTGGATCACTATGTTTCAGAGTTGCATTGTGAGGTACAAAAAAGCATGGGCAAACATCAGGTATGTGAAACAGGTATGCAAACGTATCTCTCGCTCCACTGTGAAGCTGATCAAGCAGACCATGATAGTGTGTCCATTCAGTTTCACCTTTGTTTTGCAGCAAAGTTGACTGCGTTTCAAGAAATTCAAATGTGCAGCTCCCTGCAATAGTGCAGTGTGTGCCGGCAAAGCGGAGCATCTGCTTTATTCTGCATCGCTTTGGGTGACAGTGCATAATGTCGCAGGCAGGAGAGGACAGAGAAAGCACACCATGGCGGACAAGGCTGCTCATCGTAATAGCCGTTGGGAGGAACCAGTGAAGTAGCAGAAGCAGACGGTCCAACTAGGGTTTTGCCTTAACATTATTAGGATACTCGAGGCAGCCCCTCTAACTTGGCTCCAACAACCTTAAAGCATATTTTGCAACAAGACAGCATTTTCTGCATCCATCCTACAATCGCTCCCAAGTTTACATGTCTAAATAGTGCCTTCTTAATCTTAAAAGGGACACTGAAGTGGTTTAGACTGATAAATTATTGTTTGGGAACTATATTGTTACTAATTTTGTCATCTCATACTCAGTGTTAAATGACAAAATCAAGGTCAAAGCTGCATCCTTGAAATTCACGTCGAAACATTGAGGAGATGACGTCATGAGCCCCATTCCCTTTTTCTGTATTCTTGCCGGATCGGCTCAGTTAAACTGTTTGAAACATGCCATGTAAGGTCTCAGGGTTTCTTAGAACACAACCTATATCTTTTCTACCCATGAATAATTACAAAGGCCTTTGTACACACGGACAGAGATTAACACATCACTTGTATTAGTGTGGGAACCTCTGAGCAGACGTTTCCACTTCTATTTCCTTTTTGCGCATTCTCCGGCTTACCAAGCACCTCCTCGCGCGAGAATACTGTCGTTCATTGCGTGAAAAGCTGATTTACTAATATGAGAGAAACTGTTTTTCTCTTTAGCGTCCCTATAAAATTCTTTTCTTTCCCCCCTGCGGCAGGCAACTTGCTCCTACAGTGTCAAGGCTGCCATACTGTAGCAACTTAAGAGCACAGTGATGGAAGTAGGGTTGCCACCTGCCCGGTTTTGGACCCGCCGGGCCAGTTTTTTAGACAATGGGCCGTTTGCCAATCCGCACCTAAGACCAGCCGTCAATGGTCGGTTTTTTGCTCATCATATCCCGATAATTTTTTTTTTCTTTTTGTGGCAGATGAACGGTGCACATGTGTGTGTTTGGTACTTCCCTTTTTCCACCCCTCTTCTTGATATCCCGCTCTCCCCCTACCAAAAAGGCGCCGATATGTTACTCCTTTAGGGGCTTTATCCCATCTGGGTTATCCACCTGCTGCGAACATTATTATTCGCTGCAGGTGCCGGCAGTAGTTTTAGAAACCGTAGTGGGGGCCGAGTGGGTTGAGACGCGGCTACGGATGGCAATGTAGCATGCTAGGGCCGTTCAAGGAAGTTCAAGGCACGCTAGTTCAAGGCGTGGCGGTTTGTGAAAAACGCATTAAGTTCATAATTTTCCGCTAGTTTCTGTTTGAAATGAAGGTAGTGTCTAGGGATTTCAGAAACCAATATTTAATTTGGCTGAAAAGCTCTGCGGAAACATTTTGTTAAGTGTCCCTTTAACGCTCGTTTCACTTCAGGTGCAAACATTGTAAGACTCATGGCATTTATGCGCTAGCCAGCAGACTAGTTGGTCTGCTCAGTTCTCTGTTTGTAAGTACGAGGATATTATGCTGAAGGGTGCAATAAATGTCACTGCACGTCGAAGATTTCACATGGAGCTCTTTTTTATTTCAACACAACTTCAAGTTCCTCTACACCCCTTCCCTGCCCTCCACTGGTTTTCTTACCTGGGAAAGGTGGCAACCCTAGATGGAAGCTGCTTTTGATGTTTTGCACAGCTTTCAAAGCAGGAAAAATAGGAGTTCGGGGCAGGAACTTGAGCTTTTGAATCAAGAATTTTTTATGTTCCTAGGCTCATGCAACCTTTGGTTGGAGCAGTCCCATTACATTATTAGAAGACATGAGACAGAGACATTATTAGAAGACATGCACAGAACACGAAAAAAGAAAACAAAAAGGAGAAAGAGAGAGAGAAAGTCACCTCCATGTGCTTGTGCTATGTTTGTGAAAAGCACTTCAGACGCTTGCCTACTAGTAACCTATTTTAAGAAGCATGACTTTAGGTCAATGTCACGCCATGGTGGCTGCCTTAGCATTGACAATGAATAGTGCTCTGCTGACAAGTGTTGAAGATTGGGCAAGTTGGTTTGTCGTACTTGGACTGGTATAGCGCATTATAGAACAAGAGAAACAGCCACACAGACCGACTGTCGGTCTGCTTGGCCGTTTCTCTCGTTCCATAACGCGCCATACCAGTCTAAGTACTCTGCTGCCACACCACTTGGATCGTCACTTCAACAGGGAAGACTGCACAACGTTAAAACGGCTGTTGCCTTCTTTTAAAAAGTGAGTGTTTGGCAAGCTTATTTATTCCACAACAATAATGCTCATCTCTCTCGCGCATCTTCTGTTACAGCCATACACTTGACAGTACCCAGTCACAAACAGCATGCATGTTATCAATGAGACATGGTGTTCAAGACAGGAATGCTCTGAGCACTGAGTGTTCAAGAAAGACCGAGGCAGATGATTGCTGCAACCGAAAAAAAAAAAAACACTCCCCAAGTAGTCATTCTCTCCAGAATATAGAGGGTATGCCACCTCATGCAGTCTCAGATATCCAGCACTGCTCAAACTCTTATTAAAACACGGTCACTTTCTAACATCACTTGTCATGTGATCGTCTCTTTTTATCTTGATCACTTTAGAACTGCAGTTCGTCTAAGAAATATGGTGACATTGGAAATGAATGCACTCAAATGTTACAGAAAAAAACAAAAAAAACACTGTGCACATCAGAGTGTGATATAGCAGTATGATGGCAAGAAATGAGCGGTATACAATTAGCAAAACAGATTATCAAGCTTGAGACAAAAAAAATGCTATCTGATATTCGCACACTGAAAGTAATAATTTGCAAGCATTACATTCACAGCAGCGAACATGATACCATAGGCGTATGTGGCACCCACTACGGGCTTTCCTCATGAAAGTGTCATTGTGCCTGCACTAGACTGCTAAGCAGTCATCAAACTAGTAGGTTTCACACTCTTCAGCAATTGGCACATGAATCAATGAATGGGAATAAGAGCTGAAACTCTCAATGCGTGCGGCATGTGCTCAATCCCGTTAAGCTGCATTGTACTCAAGCACACAAGCCACTAGCAGTCCATTCTCTGTGCTGGCAGCGGCTGAAAATTGGCTTGATTTGGTCGCCATATAAACACAGTTTCAGTTTTGGAAAAAACTTAAAGTTCAGCCAGTAAACAATGCAGAAAACTCCATGAAGGCCGTTGTTATCGGCCTTGGCTCAGCCATGGCATGATATATGCTAAAAAGAGCTGTTTGGCCAGCATTAATCAGTATAACTCTCTTGGCGCAATTGGCACAGCACTTCCATCACGGACAGCAACACAGGTCAATGAGAAGACTGCACTTCAGTCATGGCTCAGCTCCAGAACACCGGTTAACAGTTGTGGCTCGGGTTACACTTGTATATCATCTGGAGTTCCACAAGGCTCGGACCTTTACCTTTTCTAGTATAGACAAATGACTCGACCTATTTCCGTAACATCACAAATTAGATTACTTGCAGCCGACTGTACGCTTTGCCGGAATGTAACATGTAACGCTGACAGGCAATTATTACAGCCTAATTTAGATGCAGTAAGGACATGATATTCAGACTAATGATTAATGCCATCAAATATTCCGAAAACTAAGCTCAAGTCACTTACAAATAACCAATGCAAACAGACCATCTACTTTCTTGATAACAGCACTGTAGAACTTGCCATCAATCTCAAATCAAGCTTACGATGGAATAATCATATTAATATTAACCCCACATCTATTAACTGTAGTCTTGAACTACTCAAATGAGAACCCCTGTGCGTGTTAAAGGGGCTCTGCGACACTTTTTCGACTGCTTCTCTGGAGCACTAGTATTGAAATCTGAGATGAACGCAAAAAAGGAATTATTCAAATCGGTGCACGAGAACTGAAGTTATTAGTCCTCGAAGCTCAAAACTTGAGCAGATGGCCTGACAAGAATGTTCCCTTTCGCATTTCGCTCTCCCACTGACGTATGCGGTTGGATCCAATCAGCGTGCACCTCTTATACAGAGATACCGGAAGTTTCTCGTCAAGGTGGCCCATACAAATTACCTTGCCACCGCTCTTTTTGACAGAGTGAAGTCTGTTTAAGCCAACCTGCAAAGAGTGGGGACACGCCGCTAGAAAGCCATCTGGGGTCTCTACACATCTCACAGTGACTGCAGCAGAAACAAGCGGTCCTTCTCAGTATTATGGCCAAGGGCACATGTGCTGTGCGACACAAAAAGCCCTGTTGACGCTATCTTTGTGCTATTTGTCATTTTTCTGTTTCTCCCTGCAGTTGCAAAATTAAAGCATGTACATGTGAAAGTTGCAGTGCCTGTTAAATGCAAAGCATTTCGTGGGAATGCACTGAGTGAAGAATTAAAAGCTAACACAAATGGAAGTACCTACATCAGAACAAAGCTAACTGCAAAGGATGCCATTCCAGATGTTATAGATGACAATAATTATGCCGGCGACCTCAATGGAAAGGCTGAATAGAATCTGTATTCGTACAGTCTATTCCCGAGGCCAGTGGCATCCGAACTGCTACGAGTTTTTCACAAATGAGTGGTATATGCGTTTGCAAAGTGGGAATAATAATGCTGCTATAAAAAGTGAACGTGAAGTTAGCACCTGGCCCCAATTACGTTTCAAATTATGTATTAAAGAACTGTGCTGCATCATTTGCCCATTTCCTCTTTCAAAAGCCATTTGATTCCACTGCTCTACAAGGTGACTGGAAAACTGCAAATGTAGTTCCTATATTCAAAAGTGGCGAAACCACGCAGACTCAAAACTACAGACCTATTTCACTCACTAGTGTTTCATGCAAGGCACCAGACCATGTCATTTACTCTAATCTAATGGCTCAGCTTCTAGCAAATTTTTTCACACCAGCACAGCATGACCCTAGGTGAGGAGTTTCTTGTAACACTCAATTGGTTGAGTTTTCTCACATATATAGCTCTGTCAGTAATGTGCAGTAATGGCAAACAGGTTGACTGTATTTTCATTTTTTTAAGATTTCCAGAAGGCCTTTAACTCTGGAGCACACAACTTGTTACTGGTCTGCGCTTAATATTCCTATTGCGCTTTTGCGTTGACTTGAGGCTTACATTGCAGACCGAAAACAGTGTGTTGTTCTTAACGGAATGAGCTCATCACATAAAAGTCTTGCAGGTGTTCCGCAAGGATCGGTTCTCGGGCCTCTTCTTTTCTTGATATTCATTACTGATATAGGCGAACAAGTATCAAGCCGTCTCAGATTGTACGCCAATGGCTCTTGTCTTTACCATGAAAATAATGCTTTGAATGACGTGACCTTGACAAGAAATTATTGTGGCGCAATACGTGGAACATGACACTGAATTTTTCCAAATGCAAGATTGTCCAGTTTTCTACCAAACGTCACACTTAAGATACTACATACCCTCTTGATGGTGAAAGTCTCTTGACTGTATCCAGCTACAAGTACTTAGGTGTTTTGTACAAAAATGACTTTCCCTGGAATGACCATATTGATTATATTGCAGCGAAGGCTAGCTGGGTCCTCAATTTCCTACAACGAAACTTCAAGCAAGCTCCTGCTAAGTTAAAGAAAACTCTTTACTTTTCAAATGTGCGCACTATACGAATTCTCTGCTTGGGACCCCAGAACAAAGACATCTATTGCCGAATTAGAGCGCATCCAAAAGCATGCAGCACAGTTTGTCTCACCAAAGTATGATTTCACGAAACGCTCCTCTGACATAAGACAATCTAGGATAGCTGCTATTGCAGTAAAGATGAAACTACGTGCACCTAAAACAATTCCACAACATTATAGGTGCAACAGGCTTAAGTAAAGAAGCGTATATGCTAGATACTACCTGCAGATCTGCCCGCGTAAACCATTCCCTAAAGGTTAGAGAATATAGGCAATGAATAAACCTATATAAACATTTTTTCTTTCCCAAGAATAGTGCATGATTGGAACAGTCTTGCAGAGAAGGTTGTCTTGTCGTCGCAGACTTCCTTTGATGGTGCCATTGCAGAATTTTTGTTTAACTAGGTATTATGCAACATTTGTGTAATATCTGAACACTGTGTAAGGTTTGTGCAACTTTATTTAGAATGTTATTTATGTTTAGTGAGTTGATCTTATCTCTTAGCATTACGTTTATTGCTTTTCATGCTGTACCATACTACCTGTATCATTTGTTGTTTGTTTTCCCCCTACAATAATGCCTATTTGGACACTGTAGGTGCATTCCTAGGATGTCAACGACACACCCATTTACATTGGCATTTATGGCCACTGCCCGTTAATTGTTGACTTATGCAGCAGAAACTGTGCACTACTGACATGACATAATGAAAAATACTGAAAAATGCATATGCACATATTAGAAGCCTTTCAACACACCAACATGCATTAGAATCCTAGCACTCAGCTTCGATCCGCCATTAGACATTTCGGAAAGGACCTCAAGTTACTTGTGAAAGAGTCCAAAGACAGGTCCTACGGTATCACAGTCTCGAAATTCCTCAAAAAGGCACCAGACAAATTTTGGGGATAGGTTAATCCATCATCGAACACTCGATTAACGATACAGTCTAGGGAGAACCTACCACTGAGAGTTTCAATAAATATTTTGAATCTGTGCTCACAAAAGAAAATGGTATTCTGCTGAGCATTGAATCTTCATATGACAGGCCGCCTATTGCTGACGTTAAAATTTCTGAACAAGGTATTCTCAACCTCCTGCTACATTTGAACACAAAGAAAAGCCCTGGACCCGATGGCATCCCTAACGAATTTTTTCATCGATATGCTGAATGGATCTCGAAATATCTTGCATTATTGTTCCGATCTTCACTCCATGATGGTTCCTTACCAGAAAGCAAGCTAAAGTGGTTCCAATCCCGAAAAGTGGCAGTGCTGACAAGTTGTATCAATTACCTGTACTTGTTCAAAGCTGCTTGAACCCATATCTCAAAACATCTCAAACTATACAAAATGAATACAACCTATTATCTCACCGCCAACATGGTTTTCGTCAAGGCCTATCCGCAACATCTCAGCTGATAGAATTAGTCCATGATCTTTCAGAAACTGTAAACTCTCGGGGCCAAGCGGATATGATCGTCATGGATTTTGCAAAGGCTTTCGATAAAGTGTCCCATCGTGAATTGCTTAGTAAAATAGATGTCACTTTCAAATATGCTACTATTTCAGACTGGTTCTCATCCTATTTTCATCGTAAACTGCTTAGTAGAATTGATGTCCACTTTCAAATATGCTACTATTTCAGGCTGGTTCTCATCCTATTTTCTTTCTCGCGAGCAGTATGTTAAAATTGGTCACACTAGGTCTCAGATTTCATCTGTTAAGTCGGAGGTACCCAAGGCAGTGTTTTGGGCCCCCTTTTATTCCTATTATTTATCAATGATCTCATGAATGAAATAGATGTTTCCATCAGGCTCTTTGCAGATGACTGCATTATATACAACAAAATAGAATCTGTAGGTCACCACGATAAATTGCAGGACAATTTACAGAAGATACAGAAATGGTGTGATGAGTGGCAAATGGTGCTAAACCCACTAAAAACAGTAGTTATGACAGTCTCTAGAAAGTTAAATTATTTAAGGTGCTCTTCTTATATCAATAATCACGAACTTACAAGAGTTGAGCAGCACAGATATCTTGGCATGATCTTCACGAGTGATCTTTGCAGGAACCACCATATAGATTTTGTGTGCGCGAAGGCTACCAAATCGCTCTGGTATCTGAGGCAGAATTTGCCACTCACAACACAGGAAACAAAATGTATAGCATATAAGACACTAATTAGGCCTATAATTGAATATGCAAAGGTTGTTTGGGATCCTTTTACTGCTACAAATATATCAAAAATTGAAAAAGTACAGCGTCTGGCAGTCAGGTTTATATTCTGCAAATATTGGCGGATGGACTCCCCCTCTAAACTGTGCATACTGGCAGAACTAGCGACATTACAGGCTAGAACAAAATACAAAAGGCTTAAATATCTTTATTTAGTAATTCATAATCATGTTCGCGTCAGGCACACAGACTTCTTTGAAATTCTTTCCAGCGAAACCTCTAAGAACCGTCACTCAATGTTCATTCGTCCTCCTACTATTCATACCGATTGCTTTAAGTATAGTTTTTTTTCCAGGAGCAATCAGTGAATGGAATTCTCTATTGGAGGAAGCCGTTTCATCTTCCCTTGAATTGCTACATTTACTAAAAACATTGCACATATCAGTCGTTACACCTAACACATGTGTACGAATATAGATAAATTTCTTTGGCTCTTAGCGAACTCCAACGGTTAATGTTACATACAGCTTAGATGTCTTTTGGTGTCATTTGCTTAAGTTCTTCAGAGCATTGTCTTGTGTGACTTTGCAATGTACAAACTATTTGTTCTGTTATTCTTTCCACTCCTGCTCTGGCCCTGTATAAGGGCTGGCAGTATTTGTAAATAAATAAATAAAATAAATATAAGCGCTGTAGCTGCTTTCATGTGGACATACTTATGGTGGTTCCTTATATTGAGAGCTCCTGCTTTTCATACTCAATCATCAAAGTTTATGTTCTCCATAATGTGAGCATTCTCCATAATGTGAGCTAAAGTGAGCATTGCTCTCATTACTGCTAATGTAGAGAGCCCTTTTATATATATAAAGCTTTCCTCCAAAAATATTGACGCCACATTTGTGTGATGACTCAGCGAAGCGGTAAGTTGTTTGCACTGCACTTGAAAAGTTGCTGCATTTGTTCGTTATAAGGTAAACACCAAGTTCCTTATTAACCAAAAACATTTAGCTTAACAGTACACATAGATTTCTGCCCTACATAGATGCAATTTGCCCATGCAAGCGCATTGTCGGTTCGATGTTTTCACTTGGCAGTCAAACGCCTAGGACGGCAGACAGGTGATAGCGTCTCAGTACAAAAACCCTTCACACTACGGCAACTCGCATCACTGTCCCCATCATAAAATATTATTTTTCCCAGTGAAATGGGAAACGCTTGCCAACTGGTGGACGAATGTTGCCACTGGAGCCGTGTATGTTGACAACAACTCAACTTTGTCGCCCCACACGTTCAGTATACGTGCGCGTCGTATGCTGTGAGCCCCCCCCCCCCAATGCTGTTTGAAACATTTCCAGCACCAGGTTACGGCGCATATGCAAGAGGTGGATTGCTGCCAATGTCACTGAACTGGTTCTGAAGAATGCACATAGTGTCCAGACAGAGAACAACATGACAGAAGTTACTGATTTGTTTTCTGGGTGTCATGATATAGGCGTGAAATTTAAACAGTTGAGTGTTCGCCGTGCGGGGGCGATGACGATGTGTGCTCGTGCGGTGCGTGTGGTGCGTGCTGTGGTTCGTGCTGTGCGGCTTGGAAGCCAGCTGATTCTCGCTGGACGTCCGGTCCAGAGAATCTGAGACCGACTGCTACAGCGTACTGCATCGCCAAGGACCTGCGTTCCTGCTGGGCTACGGGTCCAGGGAGCCAGGCGAGCTGAGGAACAGGTGCAGGCAACCTCAAGGGCCCGTGTTCCGTGCTGGCCCAGGGAGCCAGGCGAGGTGGCCGTGTTCTCAGCCACTGCAGCGACCAGCCTTGCTACAGGCGCTGTCACTCCAGCCACCGGTGTCGTCAAACTCAGATGCTGAGTGACTACCACGGCCTACCGGCTGCCGTGGCTGCCGTAAGGGCCGCTGCTGCGGCCAACAGTTCCGTGGGTGGGCCCACGCTACCAGTATCGTACCGGCCCCTTCCTCGTCGCAAGCGACACCTGCTTCGAAGCCTGGAAGTGTCAACGACGACACGCCGCAAACATGGCGAGACTTACCTTCTTTCGTTTGTCCAGGACATAGTATAGTAGGAGCCGAAGGACTACGTAAATAGTCACCGTGACACTAGGTGCATGCGTGATTGTCGCCTTATACATGTAATTTTTTGTAATATAGATTGCGTGTGTGTGTGCTCGAGTGTCGATTGCGTTACTTGGTGAGTGGTCCTGGGCCCAAACCTAGAGCAATTCCATCACAATCTGGCGAGCCTGCCAGGATACCACTCGTAAAAACATTGAAGGAAATTAACTATCTCGAGCACACCCTCACTGAAGCTAGTCCGATCATGGATACGGAAAGATTAGTCGCTGTCAGATCACAACTGGGATTGTCAGGTGCAGTATGGCGTAAGTGGGTTAAGCAGGAACAGGCAAAGCAAAGAGAAGAATGTGCTGTGGAGAGAGAGGCGAGTAGGCAAGCAGACGAAAGAGCGAGAGAGATTCTCGAGCTGAAGCTAAAGCTTCAAGAAGGAGCCATTAATGGAGCTTCAACTCCAAAAGCCAACTCTGACCCACTGTCTCTACCGAGCGGCACCTCTTCTGCATTGAACCCGCAAAAACTGCTGCCGTTGTTTGATGAACGAAATGATGATTTACACGCATACTTACTGAGATACGAGCGCGTGGCCACAGGACAAGGCTGGCCCCAAGAGAAGTGGGCATTAGCTGTAAGCATGTGCTTGAGCGGTGAAGCGTTGACCGTAATTGGCCGCACTGACTCCCTCGATTATGAGAAGGTAAAGGAAGCCTTGTTGCAAAGATTTAGATTTACTGCCCAAGGATACCAAGAGAAATTTCGCAAGGCACGGGAGGAAGACGGCGAAACAGGGAGACAGCTGCGAGACTTTCAGGCCACTTCGATCACTGGATGGACATGGCGGACGTGCCGAGAACGTTCGATGGCCTTAGAGACCATATGCTCGCCGAACAATTCATCCAGTGTTGCCATTCAAAGCTTGTATTCTTAAAGGAACGAGAGTGCAAGTCCCTTCAAGAGTTAGCTGACGCCACCTATCGGTTCATGGAAGCTCAGAACCTATCCAACCTGGGAAGGGGTCCAGACGACTCAAAGGACTTCAAGAAAAGCCCCGACACTTCCTTAAAGGGGCCCTGAAACGCACTTTACGCACATTGATTTTATTGCACATTTGCTTTGTGTGGGACTTGACGATGACCGAAACACCAGTGAAAGCGGCGAAATTGAACCGTATTATATTTTAATTTGTACCTGAAATCGGTTTCCGCGCTGACTGCAGCGCCATACATCAACAGTTTCTTCGAGCGGATATGACATCACCATGCTGCTTTACTGCAGGTTCTGATTGGCCGGGAACAGTAGGGAATAAAAATATACATCGCACATATCGATAATGCACCGAATATAAGAAATTCCAAATTCAGAACGTGTTTTATGCTTGCTAAAGGTACAAATTTGGGCATTACAACTTCATTTTGCTTGTAACTGACACAAGGATCGCTGTGCGGCCCACGTGGTGGTTGTGGTAGGAAGGCCACAGAGGGCAGCACGGTTCCGGTTCTGCAAGATGTAAGCTGCGTTTTGATTGGAAGCAGCATGCAGGCCTTGGGATGCCGATATCTGTCGTCTGCTTTTATTTTGAATTTGTAAGTTGAATAACTTTCGTTTGCCTGCATCGATCTCGAAAATTCTTTTTGCATTTACCTCAGAACAATACAATGAACCCGTTTCAATGCAAAACTCAGCGAGTAAAATATGGTTTCAGGGCCCCTTTAAGAAAAACGCCAGCAAGGTGCATGCTGTGCAAGCGTTTGGGACACCAAGCCCACGAATGTCGCAGCTTAGCCAAAGCTGTGAAGTGTAACGCATGCGGAAAGGCCGGTCACAAGAATGAAGATTGCTGGAGTGGAAAGGCCTCAAAGGATAAAAGCTCAGCATGCGTAGTCAGTGAAAAACCTGACGCTGGAAAACGGAAAAAGGGAAATAACCGTAACCTGCCAAAGGAAAAGTTTCAAGAAATGAAACCCTCTTTTCTGGTTGAAGGAATGCCAGTCATTGAAGGGAAGGTGTTAGGACAAAGAGTGAGAGTTCCCCGAGACACGGGCAGTAAAACTGCTATCATCCGAAGAGACCTCATTTCGGATCGACAAATGACCGGGAAGAGTAGCAGAGTTTTACTCATCGATGGTTCTGCTATAGAGGTACCAGAGGCCAAGGTTCACGTAGACTTCACTGGAGAGATAAAAGCATTATGTATGGAAAAGCCTCCCTACGACTTGGCATTGGGTAACCTGCCTGGTGTCAGAAACCCTAATAAGCCGGATACGAATTGGACACAGAATGCAGTTGAACAGAGGGGCAGGGCTACGCAAAACTGCAGTGTGCAAGTTTCTGATAAGCCCCACCATATTTCTGCCATGGTCAAGGCATCAGAGAATGAAATAACTCCCTTGTACGTGCCAACGATAAAATGGTGCGACCTAACCAAAGAGCAGTTCTTAGAGGAACAGCGACGTGACAAGACATTGAAATCTGTGTTTGCTAAGATCGGTAAACAGGTCAAGTCACCAAAAGGTCACTCCTACTCGTTTGTTGAAAGAGGGGGACTTCTCTACCGACAGTACTGTCTTGTGACAGGCAGGAAATTTATTCAGCTTGTTGTGCCGAAGAGCCTAAGAGGACACATCTTACAAGTCGCCAGATTGTGATGGAATTGCTCTAGGTTTGGGCCCAGGACCACTCACCAAGTAACGCAATCGACACTCGAGCACACACACACAATCTATATTACAAAAGATTACATGTATAAGGCGACAATCACGCATGCACCTAGTGTCACGGTGACTATTTACGTAGTCCTACGGCTCCTACTATACTATGTCCCAGACAAATGAAAGAATGTAAGTCTCGCCATGTTTCCGGCGCGTCGTCGTAGACACTTCCAGGCTTCGAAGCAGGTGTCGCTTGCGACGAGGAAGGGGCCGGTACGATACTGGTAGCGTGGGTCCACCCATGGAACTGTTGGCCGCAGCAGCGGCCCTTACGGCAGCCACGGCAGCCGGTAGGCCGCGGTAGTCACACCGCATCTGGGTTTGACGACACCGGTGGCTGGAGTGACAGCGCCTGTAGCAAGGCTGGTCGCTGCAGTGGCTGAGAACACGGCCACCTCGTCTGGCTCCCTGGGTCAGCATGGAACACGGGCCCTTGAGGTTGCCTGCACCTGTTCCTCAGCTCGCCTGGCTCCCTGGACCCGTAGCCCAGCAGGAACGCAGGTCCTTGGCGATGCAGTACGCTGTAGCAGTCGGTCTCAGATGGACCGGACGTCCAGCGAGAATCAGCTGGCTTCCAAGCCGCGCAGCACGAACCACAGCACGCATCACACACACCGCACGAGCACACTTCATCGTCATCGCCCCCGCACGGTGAACACTCAACTGTTTAAATTTCGCACCTGTATCATGACACTGGGGTTTTACGTCCCAAAACCATGACATGATTATTAGAAATGCCATAGTGGAGGGCTCTGGAAATTTTGACAACCTTGAATTCCTTAACGTACACTGGCTCAGCATTCCGCCTTTATCAAAATGCAGCCACCGGAATTCGATACCGCGACCTTCGGATCAGCAGGCGAGTGCCACAGCCACTAAACCACCATGACAGGGCGTGAACGCGAAGTAAACGAGCAAGGTTGCAAAATGGTTTATCTGAAAACAAGGCGAAGGAAATGTCACCTTGTCGCAAAATATGTGTGAAAAGGAAGCTGTAGAATTTTTTAACAGTGGCTGTGTAGATCATGACATCTAGTTCCATCCCTCATCACAACACTGCAGTCAACACAAATTCACTGTGCTGAAAGAGACTTAATATGTATCCTTACTTTTGAATGCGGACTGTTGCTAACTTTCAATGCAGTAAAGCGACCATTAAAGTGACCAGACACCCCGATTTAGGTGGGACATGTCGATGTTTTGTGGCTGTGGTCCTGCTTGTGGGACAGTGTTCCGTCCTGCTTTCAACCTTAACCGTGGAAGACATGCAAAAGGTCGCATCTGGTCGGCATGCTGTCATGGAACAACTTGCACGCAAGCTGCAACTTGTGCCTTGTTTATCTAAACTGTGAGATTTCGTAGTGTGTTGTAAGGTATTTTATCTGTCTCAATATAAGATTTCAGACGAAGATGTTCTGACCAGCTTGCCTACAAAGCAGTAAGATGGGTTTCTTTTTTTTTTTTTTTCTTTATACAAGGTCTGTTAGAAAAGTACCCGACCTTATTTTATATATATATTTTTTTTGCAAATACCTGATGGATATGAAGCAAGTGCGCTTGCATCATCCGACCTTGAACCTACGTGCGCATGCGCGAATTTTTTTCCTGCCTGCCAATGGTGTCAGTCGCTGGCACACAGCGTTTGAGTGAGGTAGTGCGTAGTGCTCTCGTCGTTTTTTTTTTGTTGTGCTCAACAGGAAATTGGCGCATTCATCACGACGATGCTCCTGCACATTCCTTGCACTTGATTCACACTTTTTTGGCGAAAAACCAGACCCCTGTAGTTCAACAGCCTCCTGCAACTACTGGCTGTTTCCGAAAACCAAGAGGCCATTGAAAGTAGCGCGATTTCAGACACGGTATTATGGCTGCAACGACAACTGTGCTAAACTCTATTCCGAAAGAGGCCTTCTGGGAATGCCTCCAGCAATGGCAGCACCTCTGGGAGAAGTGTGTGGCTTTCCAAGGAGACTACTTTGAGGGTGATTAAGTTTCCAACACTCCAGTTATGCCAGTTTTTTTTTTCTTCGGCCAAACGTCAGATGCTTTTCTAACAGCCCTTGTATAGTGCAAGATAGGGCCTGCAGAGAAAGAGTAGCTTCATTTCATCAACCCACAAATCATAGTGTCTAGGCTCAAGGTTAATGCACACATGACGAGTGAACAGTACCACAGACATATGAGCAAATATGAAGGCTGTTGAGGAGTATTCATTTAAGCAATGACTATAAAATATTCGTGCAATTGGCCAGGAAAATGGCCTTGGAGGATAAGAAAAAAAAAGTTCCACATAGTAGTGATGCGAGTTTATCGCCATGCAGCTTGACAACCTCCCCCCTTCCTGCGGGACATGTCACCATCTTTTATGAAAGGCAACACGCGAGCGCGTGGCCTGCGCGGCTCACAAAAGCGCCGGTATAGTTGGCAAGAAATAACGTCCGCTTTTGGCGGGCAGAATAACCACCGATAAGAAATCACCTGCTATACTCTCTCATTCGTTATATGGTTGTCCTGGCCGCCAAAAAGGGACGTTCGTCCTGATCCGGCCACACCGCAGAGGAAAGGTCACGCGCTCGCGTGTTCCCTTTTATAAAAATGACGGCTGTGCACCTCCTACTTAAGCAGACGCATTTTTACGATCATGCCGCACATTCCAGCCTCAACGGCGCCAGCACACCGACTGCCTTAATTAGTCCTTACCAGGAGGCGTCGCCACCGAGTTTACTCTAAACAAGCATGCAAATTATTGTAGAACGCGAACAATGAAAGCGTACCGCTATTTATCCGACACGGTAAGGACTTGGACAGTGCAGTGTGAGCAATGACCGTAACTGTTTCGCAGGGAAATTGCACGTTTCCTCCAAATCCGCACAGCCGAGATGAGTGTTGTATCAACTGAGAGCGTGCGCCGCAACATTATCATATCTTAAGTGTACCGACCTGTTCGAGTTCCGGCAAAAAGTGCGACATGTTCTCCGGCATGCGTATATCCCTGACATCAAATTCGTGCGTCTAATTTCACATGCTACTACCACAGAGAAAGGGTCAGAAGGCCATTCTCTTTAAGCGCACCCACTACGCTGAACCAGAACACTGCTTAAACCAACTGTAGAGAACGGAAAGTGTACCTTTGGCTGTAAAACGAAAATAAGAGTAGCGGCGGTGTAGGGAACTGTAATAACGCGAGCACAGATGGCGCAGGCTGTACAATTCACCGGCTGTGAAGGTACAGGAAAAAGCCTTGGCAGCAAAGGGAAAGAGGAACGCAGGAATAATGAAGCACAGAGCGTTATGGGGACACAATAGGTACGAGGTGCTTAGGGGTCTGTGGAAAGGGGTAATGGTACCGGGGCTTACATTTGGGAACTCAGTGGTGTGCATGAGGCCAGAGATACAATCGGGAATGGATGTGAATCAAAGAACTGTGGGACGCCTCGCGTTGGGTGCTCACGGGAAAACTACAAGCGAGGCTGTAAAGGGCGATATGGGATGGGCGAGTTTTGAGGCAAGGGAAGCGCAGAGCAAAATAAGGTTTGAAGAAAGGCTAAGGAATATGAAAGAGGTTAGGTGGGCAGTGAAGGTGTTCCGCTATTTATATAGAAAGAGCGTTGACACGCAGTGGAGAAAGAGAACTAGGAGGCTCACCAGTAAATATACGGCTCTAAGAGAACTGACAACAAAGAGCGTAAAGGGAAAAGTCAGAGAGGCGGAGAAGATTTACTGGAGGACAGCGATGGAAAAAAAACCGACTCTGAATAACTACCGAGAGGGAAAAAACGAAATAAAGATGGAGACATTTTATGATAATTCAAGAGGAAGCGCTTTATTGTTTGAAGCGAGATCGGGCTGCCTTAGAACGCGTGTTTATAAAGCGAAATTCAGTAAAGAAGAAGAAAAATGCACATGCTGTGAGGAAGATAGGGAAACGACAGAGCATGTTCTGATTGAATGCGGAAATATCCACCCAGGTGTACGTTTGGGCACCACCCTACATGAAGCCTTGGGTTTTAGGGCGAACAACGGGAAGCTGAACATAGCCGCGATTGAAATAAGTAAGAGACGGTTAGAATACTGGTGGCAGAAAACTAGAGAGAACGGACAAAAATAATTATAGGGAAAAATATGGAATTTCTGCCATAAGGGGCAGGGAACTGGGCTATGAAATTCCGTTTTTGATATGGCATGAACGATTTGATTGAAGTAAATTTAAAAGGCATGAGGAAAAATAAATGTAGAAAAAAAAGTTCTTAAATCTTCTTACGAGCCTGGTGGCGCACATGTCACCGCCCCGTTACAAAGGGGAAGCTCATAGCATCCATCCATCCATCCATCCCACCTGCACAAAAGCGCAAGGTAGTTCGGGTAAGATTGTTACATCACAGCAGAACGATAATAGATAAAATAAATAGACGAGGAAAAAAAATTAGTTGTGAAAATATGTGTGATTCGGGAAAAGAAATGGTTGTAAACGAAAAAGAAATAAAGCTTTGGTGGCCCGGCCACTGCCCCGTTATAAAGGGGACGCTCCATCCATCGTGGGAGGAGCGTTGCGGCTTAAAGTGCCGGCCAGCTCTTGCAGAGCTGCAATTGTCGAGCCACGTTTTATGTTTTTGCCGTCAGCGTTGAGCTGTACGTACCACGCAAAAAATCAGTATGCCTTTTAGTGCCTGAGCCATGCCGCGATATCGGCAAACCCACTGCTACGGGCCTGGGTGCCAAACAGGCTACGTGTTCGTGAAGGGTGCTCAGAAGCTATCGTTGTTTGGCGTCCCGAAGGATAAGAACAGGCGTAAAGAATGGGAAAAGAACCTTCACAGAGCGGACAAGCCCCTGGAAGACATCAGTGCAGTGTGCGAGCTCCACTTAGAGCCGCGTTATGTGCTCAGAGACTATGTGCACATTATCGAGGGAAAAGAAGTGCGCTCGTGGGTGACCGGTTCTCCGCGCGCCGGTGCTGTGCCGACGCTTTTTCCCAATCTGCCAGCTTAACTCAGTAAGAAGCCGACGCAACAGTACACTGTGCCGGGACCTTGGCCACAGCACAGCAAAAGTAATTAGTTTTTACGTCTTCATTTTTATGTGAAAGGACTAAACAGTGACAAAGCAGAAAAGCGGCAGAAGGCCAAGCAGCTGAAGCTGAGCCGTTGCACATGAAGTGAACAAAGTGTGTGAATCAAGGGCTGGATGTTATACCTCATTTCTGCCAAATAAGAGCTTCGTGTCAGGAACATGAGCTTACTGTGTATCTTAATTTCGTTTTCCATTATGTCCCTACATGTACATATGCCTAACAGACCTGTAGCTGCATAATTATGGTCATTAATAACCCCAGAAAACTACTGTGCCACGTGCAACAACCGAAGTAGAAGAAAAAATATTTCAGCTACAATTTCAGCACAGCAATGGCACAAACTCAGCCAGCACGCCTGCACGTTATAGCTTGGCTAGGAAGCGAGCGTGCGCTGTTCTATAATTATTTGGTGGAAGGCAGAGCATAATCTTGTTACAAAATCATTTTAGGTTAGGTCTACGCGGCATGTAACCGTATATTTGGTTGCTGTATGAAACCGTATATTTTGAGGGGTACATCGTCCTTTTCGCCGAGGTGTCATATTCGGGAAAATACCATGTGGCCTGAACAAATCTGGTGTTTGTCAAAATATGCAAAGAACTCAAGCTCCCCTCCCCCAAATGAAAGAAGCGTTAACTGCGCGTCGAACTAGAACGGAGCAAGCATACGTATGCTTGCTCCGTATGCGATGGCAGCCTACGCAGCGTAGGCTGCGCCATCGACTCACTTTCGGCAAACGCTATCGCAATAAACAAGGAAAAAACGGCGAAGCGTGAGCAAAATACGCTCTCAATGTAGTCAGAGGGCAGTCAATACATGAAAGTTTATTACAAATATCGAAGAAACGAGCGTCGCAACTCTTACGAGCCGCCAGCAGCCAGCAACTTCTGCAGGCGAAGCTTCCATCAAAGATGCCTGTGGAACGTTGGCGCCACCTTTCCAATGCGACGCCAACTGCGTCAGACAAGCGGCGGAGCAAGCCCACTGCCCTCTTCTAGAACACTGTACCTGTTTGGAAGCGATTGTAGCGCTACTGGCCGTCGAGGGCACTAACAAATAAAAATGTTGTTTTGCTAACACTTTGAACAGTTCTTGCTATTTTATGCTTGCAATTCAAGTTTTAAAACTGTAACTTTTGTTTGGATAATTTATAACTGCTTAGAAAGTTAAATGCGGTTTAAAATTACAAGGGCGCTTTCGAAGCGTCAAAATGGCGGCTGGCGACCGGCGAAAACAGACGATATGCCGTTGTCGTCTGCTACTATATAGCGGGTGCTGCCTCGGTCGGCAGGTACCCCCAAAATTTCTCTCGTTTGCATAATATAATTGCGTCCTGTTTTCATATTAGAGACTTATAAGCATCTTGCATACTTACTTGGAAGGTTACCGTTGCCGTAAGGACGAGAAGAGCCAAAACATTGATCATACAAACTAGCGGCAAGTAAACTGCTTAATTGTAATGACATCGATGTTCACATGGAATCAGGGACAAGTGAGTAGTGTCTTACGAGACGTACCGGTGAGTATCGTTCATAATCGTTGATATTCAAAAAAGTACGTACTATGTGCAGCCCCACCGCAGATATCCGGAGTACAGTGTCCACCGCTGAAGGAAAAAATACACAGAATTGCACGAATCCGTGTCAACAGAGTACACCACTGAAGTCCTCGCACTTTTACGATGATGTCGTATGACTCTGTTCACAGTGTCTTGGAGCTTGATTTCAACATAACCGCGCACAGGCGTCGAATGGTGCGTGCCCGGACTTCTGGTACTCACTGCCCGCTTTCGCTCGTCGTCACCAATGCAAGAAGTTTCATTATTTAAAACATTTCAGCGTTCGTGCGCAATACGCTTCCCGTGACTTAAAATTAAAGGGCAACTCTTTTTTATGCAAATGGATTTGAAGTTCTACAAATAAAGTAGGCAATTTAAAGGCTTAGATGGCGTTTCGCCTGCTGCCGCCGGCGGTGCGCTGTCGTCGCCTCGATGGTGGCGACACCTGATAGCGCGGACGCGCAACTCACAACGTGTCCCCCCCGCCCAGAGTACGAGAGTACAAATACCTCGGGATATGAATAAATGATGTGATACATACATAGAAGCACAAGAAAAAGCTATGATAGTTAAAGGAAAGAGAAACTCCGCAATAATGAAGCATAGAGCGCTGTGGGGTTACAACAGGTATGAGGTAATTCGAGGTTTGTGGAAAGGTGTAATGGTGCCAGCACTTACATTCGGAAACTCAGTGGCGTGCATGAGGTCAGAGGTACAATCAGGGCTGGACGTGAATCAGAGGACGGTCGGGCGTCTCGCATTGGGCGCCCATGGGAAGACCACAAATGAAGCTGTTAAGGGGGATATGAGATGGTCTGACTCTGAGGGAAGGGAAGCTCAGAGTAAAATTAGGTACGAACAGAAATTAAAGGGCCCATGACAGCCATTTTTTTGTTGGGGACATTTATGTTCTAATGAGTAGAACAGTGTCTTGTAATCACTGCATGGAGTGGCAAATTCTCCAGCGTGAAGTCTAATTAGTCACAGCATCGTAAATTTTGTTCAGTTTTAATGAAGCTTCGGAACGCGCGCCAAAAGCTGCTAGGGAGCCTACATGACTGCTTTTCATGTAGTCATGTAGGCTCCCTAAAACTGCAAGAATTAAACTAGCGCCGCAGGGCTAGCGCGGCGGCTGTCGGATGTGAGCGCAGGCACTGATCGCGTGAGCTCAAGATTCGGTGACGTTGCGGAGAGCGCAAGAAGCGCCAGACCAGTTGCTGAATTCATCTGCTCGCCGCACCCGCGTTGCATCATAGCGTGTGTACAATGTACGCTTGAGCGACCAACACGGAGAGGAAGCAAAAAATACGACTTTTGGCGTGGCCTCCGCGATCGGCCGCGGCAGCCGATCTCGGAGGCCATAGCGCGGCGCGCCGGTGTCTCTCTGTGACGTCACGATATCAACTTACAAAAGTGAAACGTCACAGATGGCCCACTAACCGCGTCATACTAGTGGCGATGTCGCGAGGTGCTGCAAGCTCGGATGAGCATTCCCGCTTACTTTGAAACCATATTAAAATTACTTAGAGGCGACGTTCGCCGCTAACACTCGGTCAAGGTTGCCTTCGTATGCAGGAAAACCAATTAACGCAAGCATCTTGCGTTTGAAATTTTGGTGTCATGGGACCTTTAAGGAATATGAAAGAAAGTAGATGGACAGCGAAAGTATTCAGGTATTTGTATAGCAAGAACGTTGACTCGATCACAATGGAGGAAGAGAACTAGGAGGCTTACCAGTAAGTATACAGTCAGTAACGAAACGGATGGTACGAAAAAGAGCGTTAAGAGCATGGTCAGAGCGGCGGAGAAGTCGGATTGGATAACAGGAATGGAGAAGAAACCGGCATTGAACAACTACAGAAAAGGGAAAGACGAAATCAAGACAGAAAAATTTTACGATAATTCAAAGGGAAGCGCTTTACTGTTTGAAGCAAGGTCAGGGTGGCTGAGAACCCGAAGTTACAGAGCGGAATTCAATAAAGAAGGGGATACATGTACTTGCCGTGGAAAAGCGAGGGAAAATGACAGATCGTATTTTGATTGAATGTACAGTTGTCCACCCAGGTGTAGCTGGGTGGACGTCTGTACATTCAATCAAAATACCCTACAGGAGGCCATGGGTTTCAGGGGTAGCACGGGAAAGCTGAACATGTCGGCGACAGAGATAAGTAAAAGGCGCTTACAGTATTGGTGGCGCAAAGGTATGGAGCAAACAAAAGCTCAAGGTAGTTCGGGTAAGATTGTTACATCACAGCGGAACGATAACAGATAAAATAGGTCGACGAGGAGAAAAATTAGTTGTGAAAATATGTGATTCGGGAAAAGAAATGTTTGTAGAGGAAAAAGAAATAAAGCTAGAGCTTGGTGGCCCGGCTACTGCCCCGTTTTAAAGGGGACGCTCCTAATATCCATCCATCCATCTATCCCTAAAGCAGGGGCTTTAGGTTCCCCAAGGGGAACATATACAGTACCTCTATACCAAGTTACATCGACAAAGAGACGCATGAAGAGAAGCCTAGAATGATGGCGAGAAGCAGTTGTGGACATCCATAATTGCCAAGTCAGCGCGGCTCTCGTGTTCTTTCTTGTTCCTTATGTTGGGGTTTTTTTATGCATTCTTTCAGTTCCTACCTTTAGTAATTGGTAGGCAGTAGAGGTTCTTCGGCTAGGGCGTCGTTTTCACGTCCACCCGACGGTTGGCCGCATCATCATCATCACCATCATTATAAAATTTATTTTTGTTTGTTTAGCGTGGGTTGCGCTACTAACTCCCCGGGTTTAGTTTTTTTTCTCTTTGCTGGATCCACGGCTCCCATGTTAAAGTGGGCTGTTCTATACAGATGTTCTATAGCCCACTTTACCCATGTGCTTTCGAACCGCGGCGAAACTTTTGTGCTTCGCGTTTCGAAAACGCATGGGAGCCGCTGATCCAGCAAAGAGAAAAAACAAAACACGGGGAGTTAGTAGCACTTCGATATTCCGCATTTCGTACACAACTAATGTAGCTTTTCGCCAGGTGCCCGAACAGGCCTCAACTGGCATAAAAAGCGTCAATTAAGTAAGGTTTGCATCGTTTATTAAGAGTGCCAAAGCTGGTACAAGCATGCTGAGTGCGCTTCAAACCGCGCTGAACACTGACATGTGTACGGAGAAACTGAAGGCAGAGGCATTCTGTTTCTCCATACACAGGATCTCATTGTTCAGCACCGTTTTATTCTGGCAGATATAGCACACAGGCAAGCGTTTTATCCTGTCTTTACTGTTTCCAATAGTAGGATACAACCTAAAAAAATCCACGCATATCCACGGAGTGAATGATGATGAGTGGGCGAAGCTCCCGGACGTTCATCGGTAAAAACCGTGAATCTTGCCCAGTACATCATCAAAGACGTGACAAACACTGTGTGTCGCCATCTAGCGCTCTCCTATCACACCAGAGCACACTGCGAGCGCCTCCGCGCCACCTATTGATCAATTCACGTGCTAGCTAAGCAGCACCGCAGCGCTCGGACAGACAGACAGACGGACGGACGGACGGACGGACTCCCTTACTACGCGTTCCCATACATCTGAATGAAGCGAGCACCGCTAGGGAGCCTACATGACCAGTCATGTAGGCTCCCTCTGTGATGAAACAATCTTACCCGAACTACCTTTCGCTTTTGTTTGCTCCATACCTTTGCGCCACCAATGCTCTAAGCGCCTTTTACTTATATCTATCGCCGGCATGTTCAGCTTTCCCCTGTTACTCCTGAAACCCATGGCCTCCTGTAGGGTAGTGTCCACAGCTACACCTGGGTGGACATCTGTACATTCAATCAAAATATGGTCTGTCGTTTCCATAGCTTTTCCACAGCACGTACATGTATCCCCTTCTTTATTGAATTTCGCTCTGTAACTTTGGGTTCTCAGGCAACCGGACCTTGCCTCAAACAGTAAAGCGCTTCCCTTTGAATTATCGTAAAATTTTTCTCTCTTGATTTCGTCTTTCCCTTTTCGGTAGTTGTTCAATGCCGGTTTCTTCTCCATTCTAGCTATCCAATCCGAGTTCTCCGCCGCTCTGACCATGCTCTTAACGCTCTTTTTCGTCCCATCCGTTTCGTTACTGGATGTATACTTACTGGTAAGCTTCCTAGTTCTCTTCCTCCATTGTGAATCAACGTTCTTCCTATACATACTTTCTTTCATATTCCTTAATCTCTGTTCGTACCTAATTTTACTCTGAGCTTCCCTTCCCTCAAAGTCAGACCATCCCATATCCCCCTTAACAGCCTCATTTGTGGTCTTCCCATGGGCGCCCAGTGCGAGACGACCGACCGTCCTCTGATTCACGTCCAGCCCTGATTGTACCTCTGACCTCATGCACACCACTGAGTTTCCGAATGTAAGTGCTGGCACCATTACACCTTTCCACTAACGTCGAATTACCTCGTACCTGTTGTAACCCCACAGCGCTCTATGCTTCATTATTGCGGAGTTCCTCTTTCCTTTAACTATCATAGCTTTTTCTTGTACTTCCATGTATCTATTCCCATCATTTATCCATATCCCGAGGTATTTTTACTCTCGTACTCTGGGTATCTCCTCGCCCTGTATTGATATGGTCTGATCGTTGCTGTCATTGAATATCATACAGCCGCATTTTGTCACACTAAATTTTAGCCCTAAATCTTCACTTTCCCGACCACATATACTAACCAGACCCTGCAAATCTGTTCGACTGTCTGCGAATAGCACAATATCGTCTGCATAAAACAACCCGGGGAGCTTTTGTTCTATCACTATACCTGCCTGTCTGTACGACAGCTTAAAACCAATATTGCTCATCTCCAATGCTTTCTCCATTCTCCTCATGTAAAGCATGAATAATAGTGGGGACGACGGGCATCCCTGCCTCAACCCTTTACCTATATCGACGGCCTCCATTCTACCATTACTCGCCATACCTTCCCATTCCACACATACTGTATTTCCACTGTATATTTCCTTTAAGAGCTCTATACAATCATCCCCTATACCAGCCTCTTTCATTATGTCCCATAAAATATTCTGATTCACATTGTCGTACGCACCCTTAATATCCAAAAATGCCAAATGTAGAGGTCTGTTCTCTAAGCACCGCATACCATCACGCCATCTAGTGAGCACTTCACGAACTAGAGGTGGCTACTACAAACGGAGGATGGACAGACCCACGGCATAAGGAGCTTCGCCCCTAAAAAACAGCAGTTGGCAACAAGGGCAGATGGACCGCGCCATTATAGAGGCTGGAAAGGTTTTGAAAACCTTCTAGCCTCTATAGAGCCATAGAGTAGGGCGGCTAGAATGGAGAGGTGTGACGACACGACAGCCACGGCGCCATTGCTGCCTAGCCACGGCCGGTCTGGACGCGCGCGCTCGCTCTCTAAAGAGGGAGCGAGCGCGCGCGTCCAGACCGGCCGTGGCCTAGCGAGGCCCCACTGCGCGTTCTTGCCGCTGGGGGGAAATTCGGCGCGTCAGTCGGGGGCGCCGCTGGCATGTGCCGACTGCAGAGGCCGGCAGTTTGGGAGAACACTCACTCACCCTAATTTTTCCAGCACCCGCACTCACTCGCACTCGCCTCCACTCACACTCATTGGCACTCACTCGCACTCATTTCCACTCATACTCATCGGCACTCACGCTCACTGGCACTCACTCGTACTCATTTCCACTCACTCACTCGCACTCACTTCCACTGACACTCATTGGCACTCGCTCGCACTCACTTCCACTCATATTCATTGACACTCATTCGCACTCACTTCCACTCACGCTCACTGGCACTCACTTCCACTCATACTCATATTGGCACTCACTCGCACTCACACTCACTGGCACTCCCTCGCACTCACGTCTATGAAATTAGTGCGAGTGAGTGCACTCATGAGTGAGTGCGCCTACCTATGGCCGGCTGTGAGCATGTGCTGCTCGTGTTTCGACAGACCAGCGCAAGTTAGCTCTCGCGATCAGTGAAGTTCGGCCTGTTTTTCTTGCGTTTCCTGATGCTTTAAAGGAGACAGTGGCAGTGAATGTCGTTTTCTGGAACGCCCTGAAGAATGGCGTCGACGAAAAAAAAAGGCAAAGGTGGTGCTTTGTGCCAGCTTGCGACGGCGGTTGTAAGCCCTGCGGAGAAAGACTCTCTCTCTCTTTCGTGCATCTGCCTGCAAAGATGAATTTGAAAACAATACGTAGAACAATACAGTTTTTTTTCACTTGGTTACAGCGCAACATAGACGAGGACAATAGAAGGAAATGAACAACACGGCGCTGCTTCTATTTCCTTCTATTGTCCTCGTCTATGTTGCGCTGTAACCAAGTGAAAAAAATGAATTCCAACCAACTGGCCCAACTTGCCGTTTTACGAACAATACAGTGATGACCACCTGATTTATTACATTGTGGGGTATGTAGCGATCGAGGAAGCGCATCTTTTCAAACCATTGTGACGCTTGCAAGGATGCCTGCGTTGTCACGCCATTACCAGCAGAAACTTACAAAGAGTACGACATGGGGGGACTTCTTTACCCGTCAGTCCATCTATTTATCCTAATTAATACCCTTGAGGATAGGCTAACTAGTGCTTTTAGCACTATACACGCCTGTACTCAGACGTAGTGATGAATTTTCTGCGCCCAGTAGCCAATGTGCCGCTTTATTTTTGTTTTCGGATGTTCCCTCATTTTGGGTGTCTGATATGACATATGTGGTCGCGCGGTGACATCGGTTGACGCGATAGTGGATTCGTGCGGTTACGTTGTTACTTTTACGACCGGCCCCTCTCTTTGTGACCGTAGCGGGGTAGCGACGGTCGGGTTGATGCGGTGTTGTTCGAGGGCACCGGCTTGGCAAATGGGCTGTTCGATCATGCCTCAGCCCGCCTCAGGAACCTCAGGATTCTTAGGAAACGTTTTCAGTATGCTTAGTATTTACACTCGTGTTGTGTCAAAGTCGGTGCACGGCGAGAGCGGCACTGTTGACGCAGCCACTGCACAACTGGCGCAGCGGCCCGCTCGGCGAGTTGCAAAGGAGTTACGCCGACAGAGACACCTTTAACCTTGACGAGGCGGCGCTCTTTTATAAAATGTTGCCGAGCCGCACCTTCACACCGAAGGGTGGAGCGTGCTCGGGAGGGAAACAACGGAAGGACAGGGTAACGGTCCCTTTCGGCGCAAATGCCACAGGTGAAGAAAAGCTGCTGTTACTGGTAATTGGCAAAGACCTCGAGACTAGGTACTTTAGAAATGCACGACTGCCGAATGGCATCATCTATCGCGCCACTAAAGCAGCGTGGATGACGGCAACTCTTTTCGAAGTATGTTCCCGCCATCGAAAACAAGAAGACGAAAAAAAAACAAAACAAACAGGAAAGTCCTATTCATTGTGGACAATTGCCCAGGCCACGACAAAATATAGAGAACTTAGAGGCAGTGACAATCGAGTTTCTGCCGGCAAACATGACGTCTGTGCTGCAGCCGATGGACTAAGGTGATAAAAGTTGCCCGAAAACTCTACCGAAAGAGCCTGCTCCATAGAATTTTGTTGTCATGCGAAAACGGCAAAGGCTACGGAATTGACCTGCTGGGAGCAGTACATCTCCTCAGCAGCGCTTCGCAGCAAGTTCGCGCAGCGGCTATCGCCAACTGCTTTGCGTACGCTGGGTTTTCGCGTGCCGCCATTTTGCCAGAGGCCGTAACAGATGACTTCAAACACTGTTAGGAACTTTGTCAAGAGGTCATCAAGCTTAACGGTAACGGTGCCGCCGAAGGTGACGTGACTTTTCTCGAGTACGTGCTGTGCGAGCAAGATGTGCCGGTGGGCGGAGAAATGACGGACGCCGAAGTCGTTCAAACGGCCACTAACGGAGGGGACAGCAGAGAGGACGAGCCACCACGAGAGGTGCCGACATCTGCCGAAACGAGAAATTTGCTGCGCTTGCTGCGAAATAAGGTCGAGCGCAGCGGCGGGGAAGATCAGCTCATGCGATGCATCAAGCAGCTGAAGGACGCCTTCCTATAGGACGACCGCAAAGCAGGCCAGCATTATGCATTTTTAAATGCGGAGCATTTCTTAGTCGCACGATGTCGCGCTTCGGCGTCGGCGCCGTCCACACCCCCACTGCGCATGCTCGGCTCGTCTCGTGCCGGCCCACCGGGCGTTCAGCAAGCCGAGCATGCGCAGTGGGGGTGCGGACCTCTCCCCCGTACTCCTCTCCCTCGAACGCGGGCAGTGTGTATATAAGCGGCGGAGCGCGCGTTCGGAATTCAATCCATCACTCGCGCAGCGCGACGCTTCTGCGAAACGGCAACGCCGAGCTGCGGATTCCGAACTTCGTGCACGAGAAGCAGCGCCGAAACGTGAGCAGCGAGCGACCCCAGGTACGTGAGCGAGAAGCGGCGTGGAAACGTCGTCAACGAGACGCGGCTCCGGACGCTGCTCGTGGACGCAAGCGCCCACCTTGGTGCCGTCCAATACAACGACGGCACCAAGCAATAAAGGCACACTTTAACTTTACACTCCTTGCCTTCGCTTCTCCTTCATTCAGTAAATAAGAATAATAAAGACGAAATAACAATTAAGCATTCCCAAACCATACCCAATTGCGCAACATTCACGAGATACCCCCACCACTCTGCGACGCATTTACTCGAGTTCAACCCGTGGGAAGATGCGGGCAGAATTTTTTTCTCTGCTAAATGGCAGTACCGCAAAACCCACCCGGTTAACGTCTCTTCTATGTCATTTTTTTTCCCTTTTCAAACCATTACGAGAAGAAAGATTAGACGCTGCTGGTGAAGAGCCGGTAAGCAGTGATTTTTCTGGAAAGCGCTCGACTTTTCCTAGCGATTTGCGCAACTTTGCTTATGTCGGAAATCCGCTTATCTCGAAATTTTCCAAGGTTTTTACAAGTTCTAGTTAACGAGGTATTACTGTATATCCGAATTCACGACATCGCAAGTCAAGGGGGCGGGGAGCGACAGTGAGGTGGCAGATGGCCTTTCCCGAAACCCTATCAATGCCACTGTGCCCACAAAGCAGCGCGATTTCTCAGCCTTGGCAGCAGCTCAACGTGGAGTTAAAGAACCTGTTGACCGAGACCGCTGCACTGGCTTCAAAATCCCAGAGCCTAAGAAAACCTTCGCTGCAGCACAAGTACAGGCAGATCACGCCCGGGCCACAGTTGGGGCGGGGGTACGCGCAGAAAGATGCTCACAGCGGAAGCAGCCTCGAACCAACTACTGAATTTATTCTTTCCTCCCCGTACCGGTCTCCTTACGTCCCGCGACCACTTCCTTTTCCATAGAGTTAATATCCTTTTTGGTCGGTTGTTGTTGTTGATGATGATGGATGAATGGATGGATATTAGGAGCGTCCCCTTTAAAACGGGGCAGTAGCCGGGCCACCAAGCTCTAGATTTATTTCTTTTCCCTCTACAAATTTGTCTCCCCGAATCACACATATTTTCACAACAAATTTTTCACCCCGCCTACCTAGTTTATCTATTATCGTTCCGCTGTGAAGTAACTATCTTACCTGAACTATACCTTGCGTTTCTGTGTTCTCCATACCTTTCCGCCACCAGCAGTCTAAGCACCTTTTACTTATCTCTGTCGCCGACATGTTCAGCTTTCCCGTGCTATCCCTGATACCCATGGGCTCTGCAGCTACACCTGGGTGGACATCTGTACATTCAATCAAAATACGATCTGTCGTTTCCCTCGCTTTTCCACAGCAAGTACATGCATCCCCTTCTTTATTGAATTTCGCTCTGTAACTTCGGGTTCTCAGCCACCCTGACCTTGCTTCAAACAGTAAAGCGCTTCCCTTTGAATTATCGTAAAATTTTTCTCTCTTGATTTCGTCTTTCCCTTTTCTGTAGTTGTTCAATGCCGGTTTCTTCTCCATTCCTGCTATCCAATCCGACTTCTCTGCCACTCTGACCATGCTCTTAAGCTCTTTTTTTTTTGTCCCATACTACGTTTCATTACTGGCTGTATATACTTACTGGTAAGCCTCCTATAGTTCTCTTCCTCCATTGTGAGTCAACGTTCTGCCTATCCCTATTGCAAAACCCAGCGCCTCCAGTGCATTTCCAGCACGTTTTCCGTACTGGGACCACTGGAAACGCGCTGGGAACGATCATATTTCACTGGGCCGTACACACTGGGACGCTGGCAGCGCTGGCTTGCACTGGTGTGCGCCGGCGTTGTACTGGGACAAGCTGGCATAGCTGGAATGTCACTGGTACCAGTGAGAGGCTCGCTGGAAAGCGCTGTACACTGGGAGGCTGCGCGCTGGCACGAGTGCGGAACACACTGGAAGCAGCCCAGAGACGCTGGCGCTGGTTTCACAGGCGCGCGCTCTGCACTGGGCCAGTATTGGTTGGTTTCACTAGGTGTGAGGACTCTTGGAACATTTACGGCTTATCGCTGCGATCTACAGTGTGCAGCAATGCGGCGTACGGCGTCCGCGCGCAGTAAGCGCTAGCAGCTGTGAATGTTTACGTTTGTGCATGTTCCCCGCACTTTGCTCAGACAGGCAATGTCACGTCTATGAGCCACTCTGGTAATAGCTCTGCTGTAGTGTTCACTTGTGTGGAGGAGCTGGTGCAAATAACAGTAAAATTTTACATCGCCGCGAAATTTATTGACGCTCTCAAAGCGTCGATCCCAACTCAAGCAGAAAAAAAAAACACCGATTACCACCACGCTGCAAATGCACCTCTGGCGATTGCTGCACCTTCAAATACTTTAGATGCGACAAAAATTAATCATGTCAGAAAGCTTCTTGAGATAATATACAATACTTTTAGCTTTCTCAAGCTGCCGAGCCCCGATCGGTCTGTCCCAGTATGCTCCCAGTGAAGCTTGTGCATAGCGTACCCGCCGAGTCCGTCTACAGGCGAACGGCACTCCAAGCCTTAAGAATACGCTACTACGACGAATCAAAATTACTGCTTAGTACAGCCTTGGCATCGGTTAACCTGAACAGATGATTTTTATTTCTTCGCGGTGCTTGAAGATGAAGCGGTGAGCATCGAAGCGACGCACTTTGAGCAAGCACATATATGCCACGGAAAGTTGCTGCCGCACTTTTCTGACTCAAATGCAATCACACATATTTGTCGATCAGTAGGGCTTAGTGAACAAAGATGATGAGAGGTTTCCCACTGCACTGCGCTTCCTTTTTGCGAAGCGATTAACAGAATTGTGAGCTTCGATGAACCTGGGTATGTCAGACACTGGTACTGCCGCTGTCCAAAAATATCAACGTTTGAGCGAGAAAACTGCTAAGTGCCACTTGAAGTACACGTTCAATTATCGACTGGCATTATAGTCTACACAAAACGCATCTAAATACATGTCGACTATTCGTAAGAGCAAGAAAAGGCTATCGAGTTCACGCCGTAACAGCCGATAGTCCCTGCCCGTCGGTCTAGTTATATTTTGTCGGTATTAGATATGAATTCTATGATATACTGACTGCTGTCGCCATTATTCGAATGGCATGCGTGTTAGGCGGCTTGTTTCATTTGTCTGACAAAGGTATGGGGGTTTAATTGCGCATAAAAAGCGTGTTGGTCTTGTGTGTACCCCTGCAAACGACAAGTCTGACGGCAGGTCACACCGCTGACTAGCCTGTTTACGGTATAGTGTGCTGGGCTGGCAGTGCAGAGGTGCCACGTTCGAATCCTGTTCATGTGAGGTTTTTTTTTCAGTTCTTTATTTTGTTTTCTTTTGTTAAAATGCGTCCTCTCGCCTTTTTATATTTGTGTATTATTTAGCATGCATGGCAGGGAAGCACCACGCTTTTTTGCTCTAAAGCGGTTTTGCGTGCCAGTAACCCGCGCCTCCCAGTATCCCGTGGCACGCCAGCGTGCCAGTATACAGCGTCACACTGGGCCCATAATCCGGCATGGCGCTGGACGCTGGCTCCCAGTGGCGCTGGGTTTTCCAATAGGGATACAAATTACTTTAGCTGCCTATCTACTTCCTTTCATATTCTTTAATCTCTGTCCGTACCTAATTTTACTCTGAGCTTCCCTTCCCTCAAAGTCAGACCATCCCATATTCCCCTTAACAGCCTCATTTGTGGTCTTCCCATGGCCGACCAATACGAGACGTCCGACCGTCCTCCGATTCACGTCCTGCCTTGATTGTACCTCTGACCTCATGCACACCACTGAGTTTCCGAATGTAAGTCCTGGCACCATCACACCTTTCCACAAACCGCGAATTACCTCGTGCCTGTTGTCGCCCCACAGCGCTGTATGCTTCATTATTGCGGAATTCCTCTTTCGTTTAACTGTCATAGCTTTTTCTTGTACTTCTATGTATGTATACCCATCATTTATCCACATCCCGAGGTATTTGTACTCTCGTGCTCTGGGTACATCCTCGGCCTGTATTGACGTCTGGTCGTTGCTGTCATTGAATATCATGCAACCGCATGTTGTCACAGTAAATTTTAGATTTAAATCTTCACTTTCCCAACCACATATATCAACCAGACTCTGCAGATCCGCTCGGCTGTCTGCGAATAGCACAATATCGTCTGCATAAAACAACGCAGGGAGCTTTCGTTCTACCGCTATACCTGCCTGTTTGTGTGACAGCTTAAAACCAATATTGCTAATCTCCAATGCTTTCTCCATTCTCCTCATGTAAAGCATTAATAATGGTGGGGACAACGGGCATTCCTGCCTCAAACCCCCTTCTACCATTACTCGCCATACCTTCCCACTCCACACATACTGTGTTTCCACTGTACATTTCCTTTAAAGGGAGCCTGAAACGGTTTTGACGATTTTGTGCAAACATGGTGACCTGGCAGAGCGGGTCATTAGGACCATTACAGGACAGATTTCAGCGCTGTGCTTAAGTGTGTAATTTATAATAAGGTTTTGAACACGCGTATCGCAAAAGGTCGCAGCGGCTCGCCAAAATGCGTTTTCAAACGCCCCGCCAATCGAACTATGAATGGGAGTTCGCTGATTGGCCCCGAACCATTCACACTTTCAAAACCTAGCTGCGAACAACGTGCTTCTACAACGTACTCCTTCGTTTCAGCCAACGGTATCGTCGCGGCATCTGGCGGAGTACACACGAGTCGCCGGCGCTCTATTACAGAGGCTAGCACTGCCGAGGCGGGCGAACTCAATGAGGATATCGGAGCGCTATGCGGCTACGGAAGGCTCGGCGGAGCGGCTGACGCGCATGCTGACGCGGGAGGCGCTGTCGTCGCTAGCGCGCACTCCGCAGCAGATCGAGTCGAGGAGGAAGAGCAGTGGTAAGGAGGAAGGCGACAGAAATAAGCCCATAGCTGCCTTAGCGCATGGTGCTTCGCTTTATTTATGGTGTGAATGATTTCACAATTGTGCTGCCTAATCAGTGACGCAGTGTCAAAAAAAGCGTTTCAGGGACCCTTTAAGAGCTCTATACAATCATCCCCAATACCAGCCTCTTTATGTCCCATAAGATATTCTAATTTACATTGTCCTACGCACCCATGATGGATGCATGGACGGATGGATGCTATGAGCGTCCCCTTTGTAACGAGGCGGTGACATGTGCGCCATCAGGCTCGTAAGACGATTTAAGAACTTTTTTCTCTCTCTTTAAATTTTCCTCATGCCTTTTAAATTTACTTCAATCAAATCGATCACACTATAGCAAAAACGGAAATTCATAGGCCAGTTCCCTGCCCCTTATGGCAAAAAGTCCATATTTTTCTCTATAAGTGCACACACACACACACACACACACACACACACACACACACACACACACACACACACACACACACACACACACACACACATATATATATATATATATATATATATATATATATATATATATATGGGTCATTCCACGCCAACTGCCCCAGCTGTGGCGCTGACAAAAATGAACTTCTTCCGAAAATTTCCAAAAAAGTACAGGGAAGTGAGCCTTACTTTCACAGCACTTTCAGGAAATATTTTGAGCAAGAAAAATTTTTTATGCTCGTGAGGGTCATTTGAATTTCGGAAAACGGCGGAAAACAAGGCGCCAGACAAAAAATTCCTGAAGATCAACCAATGTGCCAATCGTTTACAAATATGCATTTTTGCATTCTCATAGCATTTATCTTCACTTATAAAAATGTTTTACAAATTATGTTCATGTTCCTCACTGCTTAAGACCGAGGTGAAAATGGTAAAATTGCAGCGTTTTTGGGATTTTTTTTTCTGAAGAACAATTTTGCAAGAAAACCAGAAAATATTTTTGTACAACTGTACATGACAGGTACAATAGTATAAAAAATCATTTCTGCCTATGTGCTGTGCAGAGGCTCTGAAATAAATGTGTAAACTTGACAAAAACGGCATTTTCCCCTATGTTTAGGCGTCAATTGCACCCTAAGGTGGTCCATGAAAAAATAATCAAAACAGGGCATGTAGTTAAGCAATGTAAGCGCTTTCGAAAGAGCAAGTTTCATCGAGGTAATTTTTGTCTTATTCGAGAAAAAAATTTTTGAAGTTGAGTCCCACCACTGTCCTTCTATTGCTCCGTGATTCGCCTTCTCCTTATGGCTTGCTGGCGGGAAACACAAACCACCTTGCCTTGCCACGTAAAATAAAAGGTGGCGTGAGCAGCTTGTGGTTTTTCTATCTTTTCGTTCCTACCTCAACTGCCGTTTCCTATATAAAAAGCGATAACAGCACAGGGACACATTTAACTGTACGCTTGGCTTAGAAACCACCGTGTCTCCATAACAAACAACGGTACCTTCTGCGTGCTCCTCTGACTATGAGAAATAATGAGCAGTAAAGCGTATGTACTTGCGAAGCATAAGAACTTTCAAAGGAGCAACTTTTATCGACGTAATTTGTGTTTTCATTAAGAAAAACATTTCCGAATTCTTCCTCTTTTTTTCGCTCCGCAGTTTGATATCTCCTAACAAGATGTTGTCGGGCAATACAAATCAATTTACCTTGCCGCGTAAAATAAGAGATGGCGTGTCCGCAGCTTATGGCTTTGGAATCTTTTCGTTCCTACGTCAACATTCTATTCTTATGTAAAAGGCCAATATCAAAGGAAGGCATTTAACCCCACGCTTGGCTTAAAAACCGCGATGCCCCCTTAATAACAGCGGTACATTTAGCGTGCTGCTTTGACAAGCAGTTCGCTGAACAGGAAACGAGGAAGAAAAATGGGGCGTCAGCGTAGCCTCTAATTGTGAATCCCAGCCACGAAAACACAGGTCCTTGCCTCGACGGACAGCGCAGCACGTGATGACACGCCGCGTATTCATGCTACCTGTACGTCGTCGGCGACCCTCACAAACAGAAACCACAAAGCTTTTCTTCACATCAGGATTTCTACGGTTGCAAGCCGACTCATCTGCTCGAATAGAATATCTCAGTGTGTTAACATCCATATTTTCTATATCGCGAGCATATTTCGCGTTCTCAATCACAGCACACCACTGATACCTGCATGGAACCAAAAGAACAATTTGATTGCAGCCTGACCAGCGCCAACCGTCGTTTACTCGAGCCGTCTTTCTTTTACCTTGGACGCCGGCTCTTCGTCTATCCTTGCTTGCTTGCATAACAGCTGACCGTGAGACCTTAAATTCGTGCTCCTAGTGGCGCGCATGAAACGCTGAAATTGATTTGAGGCCCATTGTGAAACTACACGCGTGGGGGGTTGCATATGAATATTTACATTAGCACATGAAGTGCTCACTATCGGTTTAACTCAGTGTTTGTGAGGGTCGCGACGTACAGGCAGCGTTGTACACGTTCCTCCAAAACAGGATCGAAAACTCATTCCTTCTCAATTTTGTTTGTTGTTGTTTTGTGGGGTTTTACGTCCCAAAACCAGCTCTGATTATGAGAGACGCCGTAGTGGACGGCTCCGGAAATTTCGACCACCTGGGGTTCTTTAACGTGCACTGACATCGCAGAGTACACGGTCCTCAACATTTCACCTCCATCGAAATGCAGCCGCCGCGGCCGGGATTCGATCTCGCGACCCTCGGATCAGCAGCCGAGTGCCCTAGCCACTAGACCACAGTGACCGGGCATCTCAATTTCGTGGCGAGTTCCCATTACAAGTTCGCTTAACAGAAAAGGAACGCATCCAGTTACATTTCGAAAATTGGAACGTGTCGTTACGTTAACGTGACATTTGATTTATAAAATTGAAGATCAATCCTGAGGCAAACTAAAGTGAACGTATTAAATCTCGCAGCTACCTATGTATAATTGAAGAATTTGAACGTCACTGGCGGCACGTTATGTGGAGTCAAAGAAACATCCAAAGAAACGCTCCGAGGTAAATATTTTCAAGGAGCATCGAACATACAACGGACAACTACACTCCAACTTTGGCGCTAGTCTATTACAAGTGCAACACTTTCCACTTCAGTCTTCAGTTGCGTAGCTAGGATACTGCGCCTCCAATATGCAAATAGATATATAGTTACTCACATGCACCAGTGCATTAACAGCGGTGCATTTGACACTAAAAGCTAGTAATAGACCTTTTGATTTAGGATAGCATATAAAGATTTGTGCCTGACCGATGCCACTGCGCGCAAATACTGGAACAGGACTCCCTGATGTCGTCAGCCATACCGATACTAAACGACTTTGCTCAAAATTGGTGGCCCTTGTAGCATTTTAATAAACTATTTGGCAATTCTGGATATATTGCTTTCACTTAGTTCTCGTCACTTTAAAGTACTTGTGATATACTGAACTTTTTTTGTTAATTATAGCTGAGTTGAGTGTATGCCGGCGTGAGAAATTTTAATAATGCTATCTTGTGCGTTTACCGCCGAATTAAATAACACAAGACTGTTTTCTTCTTTTCTTTGTGGCATTACAAATAAGCATTATCTGATATAGAAAATATGGATGTTAACACACTGAGATATTCTATTCGAGCAGATGAGTCGGCTTGCAACCGTAGAAATCCTGATGTGAAGAAAAGCTTTGTGGTTTCTGTTTGTGAGGGTCGCCGACGACGTACAGGTAGCATGAATACGCGGCGTGTCATCACGTGCTGCGCTGTCCGTCGAGGCAAGGACCAGTGTTTTCGTGGCTGGGATTCACAATTAGAGGCTACGCTGACGCCCCATTTTTCTTCCTCGTTTCCTGTTCAGCGAACTGCTTGTCAAAGCAGCACGCTAAATGTACCGCTGTTATTAAGGGGGCATCGCGGTTTTTAAGCCAAGCGTGGGGTTAAATGCCTTCCTTTGATATTGGCCTTTTACATAAGAATAGAATGTTGACGTAGGAACGAAAAGATTCCAAAGCCATAAGCTGCGGACACGCCATCTCTTATTTTACGCGGCAAGGTAAATTGATTTGTATTGCCCGACAACATCTTGTTAGGAGATATCAAACTGCGGAGCGAAAAAAAGAGGAAGAATTCGGAAATGTTTTTCTTAATGAAAACACAAATTACGTCGATAAAAGTTGCTCCTTTGAAAGTTCTTATGCTTCGCAAGTACATACGCTTTACTGCTCATTATTTCTCATAGTCAGAGGAGCACGCAGAAGGTACCGTTGTTTGTTATGGAGACACGGTGGTTTCTAAGCCAAGCGTACAGTTAAATGTGTCCCTGTGCTGTTATCGCTTTTTATATAGGAAACGGCAGTTGAGGTAGGAACGAAAAGATAGAAAAACCACAAGCTGCTCACGCCACCTTTTATTTTACGTGGCAAGGCAAGGTGGTTTGTGTTTCCCGCCAGCAAGCCATAAGGAGAAGGCGAATCACGGAGCAATAGAAGGACAGTGGTGGGACTCAACTTCAAAAATTTTTTTCTCGAATAAGACAAAAATTACCTCGATGAAACTTGCTCTTTCGAAAGCGCTTACATTGCTTAACTACATGCCCTGTTTTGATTATTTTTTCATGGACCACCTTAGGGTGCAATTGACGCCTAAACATAGGGGAAAATGCCGTTTTTGTCAAGTTTACACATTTATTTCAGAGCCTCTGCACAGCACATAGGCAGAAATGATTTTTTATACTATTGTACCTGTCATGTACAGTTGTACAAAAATATTTTCTGGTTTTCTTGCAAAATTGTTCTTCAGAAAAAAAAATCCCAAAAACGCTGCAATTTTACCATTTTCACCTCGGTCTTAAGCAGTGAGGAACATGAACATAATTTGTAAAACATTTTTATAAGTGAAGATAAATGCTATGAGAATGCAAAAATGCATATTTGTAAACGATTGGCACATTGGTTGATCTTCAGGAATTTTTTGTCTGGCGCCTTGTTTTCCGCCGTTTTCCGAAATTCAAATGACCCTCACGAGCATAAAAACTTTTTCTTGCTCAAAATATTTCCTGAAAGTGCTGTGGAAGTAAGGCTCACTTTCCTGTAATTTTTTGGAAATTTTCGGACGAAGTTCATTTTTGTCAGCGCCACAGCTGGGGCAGTTGGCGTGGAATGACCCATATATATATGGGTGGCCGGTGAACGGTTCTCCAACGCGAGCAGTCGGTATTTCTCAGTCAAGAAACTCGCTAGGAGACGCTGCCTGCGCCAACGTTGTCTATCGCGGGTGAGGGCGCGTTCTCCTTCTTTGCGAGCTGGTAGAGCGTTCCTCTAAGAAAGAGCGTTTCCATAGCCAACGCGCGCCTTTCGCTCTCTCTCTCTCACAAGACAGCAGAGGCACGCGCCGGGAGAGAGACAGAGAGGCACGCGCCTGGAGGCACGCGCCGAGGGCGAGCGTGTGCCTCCCGGCACGCAGGTTACGCCTGACGCGGGACAATGTTAGACTAAGAGGAGCTTCGCCCCTAAAACCCCAAAACAAGTTACTGACCTCTCCGCGATGGCGCGAGAGCTCATCACCTCTCGCGCCATCTCGCGGCATCCCTGCCTCAACCCTTCACCTACATATTGTGTGGAGCGGAGCCCGCAGTTTATCACTGCACGTGGGAATGCCCATGTCCACCGGGCTGTTCCCCTATCCCATCACCATCAAATTCCTCCTGGGAGACTGCGCTGACCAGCTCAGCGCCGCAGGAGCAGCGTCGGCTGATCCAGCGAGCACGTGGAGTGGCGCGAGCCAATGGGGCCCTGAACTAAGGGCTCCACCCTATACGAGGAAGATCCCTCATTTCGTTAAAATAAATATTTGCTCTCTCTCTCTCTCTTCACCTACATCGACGACCCCCATTCTACCATTACTCGCCATACCTTCCCATTCCACACATGCTGTATTTCCACTGTATATTTCCTTCAAGAGCTCTATACAGTCATCCCCAATACCAGCCTCTTTATGTCCCATAAGATATTCTGATTTACATTGCCGTACCCATCCATGATGATGAGCACCTCTCGCGCCATCTCGTGGCCACTATAGTCTTCTTTCGTGAACCTTGTCAGCCTTATTTAGACTCAAGAAACGAAGTTATTGACGGTCTGATAAGCAGGGAGCCTTCGAAGAGCCGCTGCCAGCAGTAAAATGTGTAGTGCAGAAAGATGTAACGGTGCGCAATGCATGCACGGCCAATTGGCTGCTTGGGCTTCGTGTCACCATTGCCTCGCCAGTCTCTACTTCTCACACACCTTGCATCCCACCGCTGCAACCAAATCTGTAACGCACACGATTCACACACGCTTAAAATGCACAAGAAACGCTGTTTTTCCGCGGCCATTGCCTCCGATCACGCCGCCGTGATCGCCCTACTCGTCCTCTTCTGGCTTGCTCTGTCCCCCTCCGAGCCCATGCCCCATTGTCATGCATGCATTGTGCGCCATTACAGTATTGCCACTCACTCAAATCCCCGGCCACCCATCAATAACAAACGTCGACCCAATCGCAGAAGTAAACTTCACTGTGGCAGTCGCGGTTTAGCTCTGTTGTAGAGCCCCAACGACAACAGCGGGTCGCCTATTGGCTTGCAAGAACCGCAAGACACGATTGATAGATACAATGTATACATTAAACGGTTTATATAATATCATGCTGTGACGAGCGATAACAGGCGACGCTCGGTGCGTGTCTCGCGCCTTAGCGCGAAGAAAAGGAAGAAGATCGGCGCCAAGCTCGCGCGTGCTCGTGGAGCTTCGGCGAATAAAAAAAAGGGTGAGGCAGTCCCTTCCAGGTCACGAATGTGCTCGGACGTCTTTCTTACGCCGCCTCGGAACCCATAGAATTCCGACGGCCACTACGGCACGTCACATTTGGCGCCCAACGGCTCAGGGGTTTCCTCGTTGTATCGCCTCTTTTAGGCACGTTTCTCTGGGCTACTTGATCATCGGAGGACTCGCTCGACCCGATGCTCTCCGTGCGCTGACGATGGCGCCTGGGCTTGGGAGGTCTGCTGCTGCAAGAGGATGAAGAGCGACGCTACCGTCCTGTACTCTACTTGAGTAGGTCGCTCAAAGGTGCAGAGCTCAATTATTCTTCCACAGAACTGGAAGCTCTCGCAGTGAAATGGGCGTTAGAAGAGCTGCGCCCATATCTGATAGGCCGAAAATTTCAAGTTGTCAGCGACCACCACGCACTTTGCTGGGTTCTGCGCTACAAGGAAGGAAACCAACGTCTTCTTCGTTGGTCGCTGATTTTGCAGGAGTTCGATTTTGATGTCATCTATAAATCAGGAATCCTGCACAGCGCACCAGATTGTCTTTCCAGGAACCCTCCCATTGTTGCTGATTCAGACCAAATTCTTGCAGTCTCACATCCATCACAGCGATGCTGTGACAACATGGGTGAAGAACAGCGTCAGGACCCATTTTGCGCTAAAGTCCTGGATATACTTAAGGGTGCGCTGGGCACGAAGAAGCAACAGAAACGGGCGCAAAAGAAGTTTGTCACGCACGATGACGTGTTGTACAGAAGAGACCAAGGCCCGGTCACCAATCGATTTCTCCTTTGCCTTCCTAAGCAGCGACAAGCTGAGGCACTTCGTGAAATGCATGAAGGCAGATATGGTGGCCACATGGGCATCAGGCGAACATTCGATGCCCTAAGGTCTAAGTATTACTGGCCGAAGCTCTATGCGGATGTCAGACGGTACGTGCGTCACTGCGACCTCTGTCAGAAGATGAAGATGTCGACATCGGTGCCTTACGGTCTACTACAGCCAATAGAAGTCCACAGCCCGTTCCACACAGTGGGGATGGACATAATAGGACCCTTCAAGACTTCAAGAGGTTACAAGTACATCATCGTAGCCATTGATTACCTCACAAAGTTCGTTGAGGCAAAACCACTGAGGAATATAGAAGCTCCAACCGTCCAAAGGTTTGTTGAGCGACGGATCATCTTGAAGCACGGATGCCCAGCCACGATTATCAAAGACTGCGGTACTCAAATGATGGCGCGCTCTACTCAAGCCTACTTCAAGCATCGGGCATCAGACATGCGGCCACCACCGCGTATCACCCCGCAGCAAACGGCTTGTGCGAAAGGGCTACAAGACAATCAAACAGATGATCGCCATGCTTACCTCCGGGGGGGAAAAGTGGGCCGATGTTCTCCCATATGTTGTATTCTGTTACAACACCGGGTACCAAGACACGGTTCGCCAAACTCCATTCTTTTTGGTGTACGGTAGAGATCCAGTGTTACCATTGGACGTTGTTTACAGCCGCCGGGAACTTGAAGAACTTAAAGGGGTCGTGAAACGTTTTCTGAACATTTTGTACTAAGTGCGTATTCGGGGTCCTGACCCTCCAATCAACAATATGCATTGTTCCGTTGCACCGTGTGCGTTGATTTAGAGCGATAAAAAACGCGGTTTCGGTTTCACTGCGCGCGTTCCCCTCAACTCTGCAGATGACGTCATCTTAGTAGCCGTCATACCTCCGAGATTGGCGCGCCCTCGGAGTTTCCTCGTTGTATCGCCTCTTTTAGGCACGTTTCTCTGGGCTACTTGATCATCGGAGGACTCGCTCGACCCGATGCTCTCCGTGCGCTGACGATGGCGCCTGGGCTTGGGAGGTCTGCTGCTGCAAGAGGATGAAGAGCGACGCTACCGTCCTGTACTCTACTTGAGTAGGTCGCTCAAAGGTGCAGAGCTCAATTATTCTTCCACAGAACTGGAAGCTCTCGCAGTGAAATGGGCGTTAGAAGAGCTGCGCCCATATCTGATAGGCCGAAAATTTCAAGTTGTCAGCGACCACCACGCACTTTGCTGGGTTCTGCGCTACAAGGAAGGAAACCAACGTCTTCTTCGTTGGTCGCTGATTTTGCAGGAGTTCGATTTTGATGTCATCTATAAATCAGGAATCCTGCACAGCGCACCAGATTGTCTTTCCAGGAACCCTCCCATTGTTGCTGATTCAGACCAAATTCTTGCAGTCTCACATCCATCACAGCGATGCTGTGACAACATGGGTGAAGAACAGCGTCAGGACCCATTTTGCGCTAAAGTCCTGGATATACTTAAGGGTGCGCTGGGCACGAAGAAGCAACAGAAACGGGCGCAAAAGAAGTTTGTCACGCACGATGACGTGTTGTACAGAAGAGACCAAGGCCCGGTCACCAATCGATTTCTCCTTTGCCTTCCTAAGCAGCGACAAGCTGAGGCACTTCGTGAAATGCATGAAGGCAGATATGGTGGCCACATGGGCATCAGGCGAACATTCGATGCCCTAAGGTCTAAGTATTACTGGCCGAAGCTCTATGCGGATGTCAGACGGTACGTGCGTCACTGCGACCTCTGTCAGAAGATGAAGACGTCGACATCGGTGCCTTACGGTCTACTACAGCCAATAGAAGTCCACAGCCCGTTCCACACAGTGGGGATGGACATAATAGGACCCTTCAAGACTTCAAGAGGTTACAAGTACATCATCGTAGCCATTGATTACCTCACAAAGTTCGTTGAGGCAAAACCACTGAGCAATATAGAAGCTCCAACCGTCCAAAGGTTTGTTGAGCGACGGATCATCTTGAAGCACGGATGCCCAGCCACGATTATCACAGACCGCGGTACTCAAATGATGGCGCGCTCCACTGAAGCCTACTTCAAGCATCGGGGCATCAGACATGCGGCCACCACCGCGTATCACCCCGCAGCAAACGGCTTGTGCGAAAGGGCTAACAAGACAATCAAACAGATGATCGCCATGCTTACCTCCGGGGGGGAAAAGTGGGCCGATGTTCTCCCATATGTTGTATTCTGTTACAACACCGGGTACCAAGACACGGTTCGCCAAACTCCATTCTTTTTGGTGTACGGTAGAGATCCAGTGTTACCATTGGACGTTGTTTACAGCCGCCGGGAACTTGAAGAACTTAAAGAAGAGTCAAGTTATTTCACGGTAGTGCGTGAACGACTCCAAAAGGCCAGAGAGCTCGCTGCTACGTACATCAGACTGGCTCAAGAAAAACAAAAAGAGCACTTCGACAAGCACCACAAGGACATTGTGCTTGAGAGAGGGCAACTGGTGCTTCTGAAGTCTCCACCGACCGGTGTGAAATCGACGACATCTTACACTGGACCTCACAAGATTGTGAATAGACTGTCTCCCGTGAATTATGAGATCGAACTCGCTAATAACATGGGAAGGGACATTGTGCATGTGGAAAAACTCAGACCCTATCTGAGCCCCATTGCTCAGTTGGAACGACCTCATGCTTCGGACTAAAGTGTATACATTTGTGTGCGTGAAAGCGGAGAAACAATGCTTGAAATTTGTAAATAGTTACAAATAGGACTGTTTAAGTTAGTCATGCCTCATATTTCTTCTGTTTAGTGTTACGTTATGTATTTCGTTATATGTACTGTTATAATCAGTCGGGACGACTAGTTTCAAAACCCGGGCATGTGACGAGCGATAACAGGCGACGCTCGGTGCGTGTCTCGCGCCTTAGCGCGAAGAAAAGGAAGAAGATCGGCGCCAAGCTCGCGCGTGCTCGTGGAGCTTCGGCGAATAAAAAAAAGGGTGAGGCAGTCCCTTCCAGGTCACGAATGTGCTCGGACGTCTTTCTTACGCCGCCTCGGAACCCATAGAATTCCGACGGCCACTACGGCACGTCACACATGCATTGCGCGATGTTTGTAGGATTTTATTCAGAAATGTTTGTCACTACAACCTAGAGTCTCAAACTGCGTTTTCAGCGAACACGCAACGCAGCGTCGATTTCAGTATACACCGAGACATCGTCGTGTAGAAATTCCCCACGGGTTTTGTAGCTCTGTCGTGCGGGTGTGTAGCGCCATAACGCGCTCTTAAGAATTCTTCACGGGAATCCTCGTTACAACCTGAAAAAAAAAAATGCCAGTAAGCGTTACAAGTAACAAATAAACAAAGTGCCGAAAGCACGAAATGACATCGAATGGCGCTGTGCAGTATGGCCTCGAGGACATACTGTCGCGCCACCTACGCTCTGACGTCACTCATAGGATGCCGGGTTTTGTCGTCTGCTACAACTCCACATTTCCTGCGTGTGTGTCACTGCGGGTCTTTTTGTTGTGGGCACCGCGAGCGTTTCCCCCCTGCCTGATGACCATCCTCCAAAAAAAGCATTTTAGTGAACCGATAATCGGGGCAAGCATACGATTCCGTGCCCCTAGTGACAATACCAGGAAAGGACTTGCTACTATCATGAGCCATAGCCAACGCCATATGAAACTATGCAATTGCTAGACACGCTGATGATTCATTATGAAATATTTTTGACGTCACATTTCACATGTCCCGTGTTGAACGAATGCAAGTGATCGTGAAACAGCGAATAAAATGTGCCACTGAAGCAGGATATGGCAGAATACCACCGCGCAAGCGACCCGGCCCGCTCGCGCTGTCGACAGCATATGGGAGTGATCGGCAGACTGGCGCGTTATTAAGCATGCTTAGGAGTGCTGGTTTAGCAATCGCCGCCGTTTTCTTTACGGTAGATAGGTTTACTTTTTGCATCAGCTCGTCGTACAGCCAAACAAACTAGCATATTTGGGGCTAATTAAGCTAAGACTGATTAGGACTAGCCTCATTAAAGTAATACTAATGAAGCCAAGCCTCCTAAAGTTAATGCTACTCAAATTAAACTAAATCTAAGTATACAGCTCTTATTAAGCTAAGTAAAGCTTAATTAACGCAATATTAATTAAGTCATATCTATATAAGGTAATTCTAATTAACCCAATCCTAATAAGCTTAAGGCCAATGAAATCAAGAATGATTGTACCGTGCCTAATTAATTTATTACTAATTACACAAGTCTATTTCAAATAAAACTAAGCCGAACCTAGTCAGGCTGACTGATTAAGTCATGCCTAATTAAACCAATACTGAGGCTAATACTAATTAAGATATGTATTATCAAGTTGACCGGCGTAATTAAGCCAATGCTCATAAGTGCAAGATTAATTAAGTTAGGACTGATTGAGGCAAGCCTGACTGCGCTACGGCTAAATCGGTTGCGTCGTGAGACCTAGCAAGGCCATGTAAGAACCATGTCCAACTTCAAATCGACGAGCTGCGGTGTGTTAAGCCACGCGCATCTCAACGCAAACCTGGCCTATTATTTTCTTTTGTTCGCTCACAGTTAGCCTGCCATTATTCTCCAGCATCAAGAACTTTATTGACAAACAGTCCGACAATTCGCGGCTACATTCCGAAGGAAGTTTTGTTTACGTGCCCAAGCACGTAAACAAAAGCGACAATTAACATGAGAAGGCGATTAACGTGAGAAAACAAAGCGACACTTAACATGAGAAGGCTAATTTGGCAGCACTTCTAGAAGCTTCAGCTATCACCAGCAAGGATTTGCACGAGCTCGTTCTGTGGCATGCCGATTAGGGCACGCCAGATTCGCACAGGCAGAAATATTACTTAGTTCTGGTGAAAAAAAAAAACGGCGGAGCCAGAATTAAATAAACAATGAGAACGTCATGTTAATTTGTTGGAAAGCGAATGTATATGAAAAGATTACGTTCATCATATAACCACATAACTTTTCAGACGTAGGCATAAGAAAATCACGAATAAACAGGTACTTCATGAAATTTTAGGCTTTACACAATATTTTTTTTATGCTACCACATGGCGAAAGATGGTCGAATACTGCTCTGCATACCGATAATGAACTTAACATTCCCAGAAGCGAACGTTCCATGCTGATCACTAAGACGACAAGATTTGCAATGCGCGATTTGACCCGGACGTCACGTTTTACAAAGCAGCTACGCAGCGCAACGAGCAAGGTAGGAAGGGGCATCCTACCTATGACGTCAAAACGATCGCAGCGCCGACCACAGCAGTAGTGGGCCTCGCGGCCACGACACGCAACGCAAAGACACACGTAATTTTCGGACGAATCCAAGGCAGGCGATTTGCTTGAGCACTTCTTTGATTACGAATGGTTCCCACATGCTAAGCATCATGGCGATTAAGTTGAAAAGCAGTGCCAAATTCGCCATCAGAAGGTGAGATAGCAAGAGCATGGTTATTTCACGTTGTTTTACAAGGCTTAAAGGGTCCCTGAAACGTTTTTTTGACATCGCGTCACTGATTAGGCAACACAATTGTGGAATCATTCACACCATAAATAAAGCGAAGCACCATGCTCTAAGGCAGCTATGGGCTTATTTCTGTCGCCTTCCTCCTTACCACTGCTGTTCCTCCTCAACTCGATCTACTGCGGAGTGCGCGCCAGCGACGACAGCGCCTCCCGCGTCAGCCGCTCCGCCGAGCCTTCCGTAGCGACATAGCGCCCCGATATCCTCACTGAGGTCGCCCGCCTCGGCAGTGCTAGCCTTTGTAATAGAGCGCCGGCGACTCGTGCGTACGCCGCCAGATGCCGCGACGATACCGTTGGCTGAAACGAAGGAGTACGTTGTAAAAACACGTTGTTCGCAGCTAGGTTTTGAAAGTGTGATCGGTTCGGGGCCAATCAGCGACCTCCCATTCGTAGTTCGATTGGCGGGGGCGTTTGAAAACGCATTTTGGCGAGCCGCTGCGACCTTTTGCGATACGCGTGTTCAAAACCTTATTATAAATTACACACTTTACGCACAGTGCTGAAATCTGCCCTGTAATGGTCCTAATGACCCGCTCTACCGGATCACCATGTTTGCACAACATCGTCAAAACCGTTTCAGGGTCCCTTTCCAGGGCAACTCCGGCGATTTTAGGGGCGTAGCTCCTTAGGGTGTGGCTCTGTCCCTCCTCTGTAGTAGTAGTAGTAGTAGTAGTAGTAGTAGTAGTAGTAGTAGTCGTAGTATGTATGTAGCCACGTCTACTTTTATGAAAAAAAAATTCCGAAAGTTGTGTCCGAAGCGGGGAATCTAACCAGGGACCCCTCACTTCTGAACGCGCGGCGCTAGCCACTACGCCACGAAGCGCACATCGACGCATGCACCACGATGACACTAAATACTCAGCATTAACGAAACACCGCCCGTTTCTAACGCCTTTGTGCTCGCGCGTGGTGGTGGTAGAGATTCTAAAGGAAAGGAAAAAGGCGCTAATTACGGCCCGCGTAAGAAGCTGGTGTAAGACGCTGTGGCCTCTCCGCCTCATACTCTCTCAGCAGTCATGCATGATGGCGTCGGCAAACGCGGTGCGCGTTCCGGCCTGTGTAAGGGGCTGCGTAAGACGCTGTGGCCTCTCCCCCTTACTAGAGCGTACTGCACGTTTCTAACGCGTTTGTGCTAGCGTCGCCTGCTGTTACCTGCTGTTTATGTTTGTGTTGTGTCAATAAACTGGTTTAAAAAAGAAAACATCGTGGCTTTGTGGTAGGACACCTGCTTGCCACGCAAACGGCCCGCGTTCGATCCTCAATGGGACCGCAGGTTTGTATTGTTTATTTTATTTGCATCTTTCTCGATTTTTCACTCACGGTTCTTCGCTCACGATTTTTCGCCGACACCGACGGCGGTATTTCTGCGAAACCAGCTCTCTAACGCTATCGCGTTAAAAGGTGCACCCGGAATGTAGCCGGGGCCCCGCGTTGTGGCGCCATTGTGAGAGTCCATGGCCGCGTCTTGGCCCGCAGTCGCCGAGTCCAGAGCCGATGCGCTCAGCCAAGTCCTGGGCCGGGATAGCGCAAGCCACGCACTTCGTCGTGCACTCTTCATTTTCTCGTCCCTATGCCGGCGATCCCCATAACACGTAACGTGTTCACATGTCCAGAGTACCTAACCCATCTACTGCCCCTCGATTCGCCAGATTGCTACTTATGCATTCCACAAATTCGCGAAGAAAGGCTTTGCGAAGTTGTGGATACCGATTCATATGACTAGAGGATCAACCACACTCTTTTTTTTTTTTTTTTTTTTGATTGAGCAGCGGTGCCTGAACTATCTCAGTTTAAAAATTCCGCGGTGTTGCGGAGCAAGCGAGGCGGCGAGTGGCGCTGTAGTCGCGCCAGGGTTATTGTATATACTCCCTACGGGAACATATGCACTAACCCCTTGATGCGCGCCGGCGCTGACATTGAGGCGTCCTAGCCAGGCTCTAGCAAAGTGCACGGCGACGTGCGTGGCTGCGTTCATGAACACTGTACGGATTTTGTAGTGCGCAGGTAGCAGATTTTACAAGTGCTGCTGTTTCCTTTGCGTAGAGTGGATGATTGTGCGTCCGCAATGGATGTGACGTGTGCCCGGCTGCACAGGCGGTTACAGGGCATACAAATCACTAAGGCACTTTTTTTGGGCTCCGCGTGCTGCGTGGGATATCGCGCTATTCCACGATAGAGAGAAATGCTAGCGAAGCAGCGACGGCAAAGGGCGCTTGGATGGACCGGGTTTGTCTCCGGCGAATCCGCATTTCGTTGTGGTCCGAGGCTCCGGAAAACGCCTCGCAAAGCTCAGCGTAAAGACGTTCGCGTCAAACCACAGACATGGCAGGGGCGGCACGTGTACGTGGCCTCGGCTTGAAGCCGCCCCTTTTCTATACTGCAATATGCGTTTATGAGAGGACGCATGCTCTCGTGGCGCGCAGCCATGCATGAACGCATAGCTTTGCCAGACGCTGTGCACCGGACAGACATTTTGTCTACTTCTGCTTGCATGTGAGCCCACCAACTGTAGTAGTGGGCTGAAAGCAAGAACCGCTTCGGCATTGCGTAGAAGAAATACACGCGCACTCTTGGGGACCAGTAGTCACGATTATGATAGCTTTGTTACACACGGTCCACCTTACGGCCAGCAAGAGCAGCTTTGCTGTTAAAATCGCAGCGTTAGGAATGATGTCGAAGAGATGCTTCGCGTAAAGCGAACAGTAATAAAAGGTACTAACAATAAAAGGTACTAACGAACGTGCAATTGGTTCTCTTGTGCTCTTAAATGTTTTTCTGTTCAATAAAAAAATTCAGTTTCGAGTTAAGCGCTGTCCTGTCAAATTCTTAATTCTTCTGTCCTCGTTTCATGTGCGCTTAAAAAGCTTTTGCTTTAAAACATGACTGTACACCAACTAGCCCATCTCGCCGTCTTGTTACACGGGCATACAGCATTTTCGCTTCCATCGAAAATGCGACCACCGCGGCCGAGATATAACCCGCGGTTTTTGTGTTATTAGCAGATAAACATAACAATTAGACCACCGCGGTGTAGAGACTGCGACTAGCAGAAAAAAAAAGAAAAAAGAAAGGGAAGAAGAAAGAAAAGGAAAAACGAGAAGTTAGCCTCAGTCTCCTTGCTTGGTCGGCGCCTTTTCACTCACCGTTTTCACTTCAGTGTATTCCAAGATGCCATCTTCGCCCCTGCACAGAAGAATCATGCGTAAGCCGATACTTCCCTTCTTTCTACAGAGAGAAGTGCCCTACCCTCACTGTAAAAGGAAAAAGGAGGTGGGGGGTGAGGCTTAAGGGAATGGCGGATGTCTGGTATGTTCATCATTAAACGGGGAAGTGTTCCTCCATTCAGGATGGAGAAACCTTCCTCCCGTAGAGTTCCTCCCCCTCTCGATCCAATATGGCTGCCACGAAGCGAGCATGCAGTAGGCCTATCGACTGCATGTTCCGTAAGGGCACTCCACGTTACTCGTAATCATTAAATTTCACGCCTGTCTCTGGTGGCATCAATGAAAGTACAGGCCGCCTATCTTGCTTGCCCTGTCAGGCAACTAAACCAATTAACGACGCAAGCGACTAAGTGTCTTTAATATTTTATATTACTTTTTATCATTATTGTTGTTGTTGTTTCTTAAGGCTCCACATGCAAATCTATGTGCACTATGAACTCCCGGAACTCTTATTTTTCCTCTCTTGTCTGCTTTCTCTCTCTCTCTTTTTTTCTGGTGCACATTCATGGCGCTCCTGTTAAGATGCAGAAATGATGGTCGATTTCATTCTGTACGCATTGTTAATTTTTGTGTGTGTCCCGATTCTTTCTCATTGCATTTATTTTCGCTTGTTACCTCACGATGTTTGGTTCCCCATCATGTTTATTGCTGTCTTTCTCTTATTGCTGTCTGATATGTCTTGCTCATTTCACACTGCACACGCACAAGGTGCAAATAGTCTTGTGTGCCCTCGGCGCTCACTCGGGCAGTGTCTCCTGTTGGGATGCGGAACTGATTGTCGATGTCCACCTGTTTTATTTTATTCCGATCGTTATTTTTCTTGTTTGCTCTGATTTCATTTATTTTCATGTATTATGTTAGTATATTTAATTCCCCATCATGTTTCATGTTGTATTTCTCTCATTTTTATCTGGTATATTTCACTCAGACCGCGCCGCGCGCGCAAGGTGCAGATACGCATTGTGCCCCCTTGGCTGAGCATCGCGCACTTTCGCTAGAGAACGGGTTCCACGGAGTATGACTCGTCAAACTAAACGACTCTCCTTTCTGTGTGATGTTTTCTCTTCTTTTATTCTTTTTTTATTTTTCTCTCTTTGTGTGTGTGTGTGTGTGTGTATGTGTGTACATGCCTTTAACGAACCAAACCATTCAAGGTTGTTCGCGGATGCGCTACGTTTCTTTTTCTATCCTCCATTTTCCGTGAAACACGGCGCGGGGACGATCCCTTGAACTATAGGGAGCCCAACGGATGGATGGATGGATGCTATGAGCTTCCCCTTTGTAACGGGGCGGTGACATGTGCGCCACCAGGCTCGTAAGAAGATTTAAGAACTTTTTTTTTCTCTTTTAATTTTCCTCATGCCTTTTAAATTTACTTCAATCAAATCGATCATGCCATATCAAAAACGGAATTTCATATCCCAGTTCCCTGCCCCTTATGGCAGAAATTCCATATTTTTCCCTATAATTATTTTTGTCCATTCTCTCTAGTTTTCTGCCACCAGTATTCTAACCGTCTCTTACTTATTTCAATCGCGGCTATGTTCAGCTTCCCGTTGTTCGCCCTAAAACCCAAGGCTTCATGTAGGGTGGTGCCCAAACGTACACCTGGGTGGATATTTCCGCATTCAATCAGAACATGCTCTGTCGATTCCCTATCTTCCTCATAGCATGTGCATTTTTCTTCTTCTTTACTGAATTTCGCTTTATAAACACGCGTTCTAAGGCAGCCCGATCTCGCTTCAAACAATAAAGCGCTTCCTCTTGAATTATCATAAAATGCCTCCCTCTTTATTTCGTTTTTGCCCTCTCGGTAGTTATTCAGAGTCGGTTTTTTTTTCCATCGCTGTCCTCCAGTAAATCTTCTCCGCCTCTCTGACTTTTCCCTTTACGCTCTTTGTTGTCAGTTCTCTTAGAGCCGTATATTTACTGGTGAGCCTCCTAGTTCTCTTTCTCCACTGCGTGTCAACGCTCTTTCTATATAAATAGCGGAACACCTTCACTGCCCACCTAACCTCTTTCATATTCCTTAGCCTTTCTTCAAACCTTATTTTGCTCTGCGCTTCCCTTGCCTCAAAACTCGCCCATCCCATATCGCCCTTTACAGCCTCGTTTGTAGTTTTCCCGTGAGCACCCAACGCGAGGCGTCCCACAGTTCTTTGATTCAACCTCAAGTTTGCGCAGCGCCGTCCGGCAGTGAAGCGGAGAGAGGTGGAACTACCGGTCGCTCCGACGGTCGCACTCGCATTGCACGAGCGGAGAAACGTGTTTCGGGAGGCTCTTATCTCGCGTTGCCCGCCCGGGCGCTGCAGTTTTTTTTTTTTTTTTTTTGTCAGTACGGAAAGGAGGCACACAATACAGATGCTCTGCGCGCTGTCACAGGGGTTTAGAAAAAAAAAGAATAGCCGAGAACTGCCCGTGAAAATCAGGTTCCGTTTCCCTGGCAGAGACGGCCACCACAGCAAATCGCAAAATGATGTGATGCTTGCACGCGCGGTATCTTGGTGTCACTTTTTGCAACATAAGATATCATCAATAGTTAACACGGAGAAGCGTGATGGCCAGTCGTATTTTAACAGAACTGCGTATGTCAAGCGAAAGTGCATGCAGCAAGTATATTCGTCTTACATTTCGAAGAGTGTGCGCTTGCTAGGTCACTTACCATTTTTAATACGACAGCAGTGGTAGACGTTGGCCCCGTACATCAGTTATTAAAAACCGTGAGTACTGGTGCAGTTTTACTTCATGGCGATAAGTGCGCAAAAAGAGCACCAGGACAGAGAGGTGCAGAGAGGTGCTGTGTTTGCGCACTTATCACCATGAATGCATACTAACTGGCCCGAGTATCCGCTCTTCTGCAGTTTTACTTAATTAACTGGTGGATATGGGTTTTTAGTCGCTGTTCAGTACAAAACTTGAGTAGCTGGATGTTCATAGTGAGCGTGTTAACGCTGGCCATGGAAGCGCCTGTGCCACTGGCGGTCTGCCGCTTTGGCTAGGTAGGCCAAGTATGTGTAGAGAGAAGCAAGGTAGCGATAAAAACAGCAAAGATATTGTGCAGTCTGATGCTGTTTTTATCATAAAAAATTACATTATAACGGGAAACACACACGATCGAAGGGCGCATTTTATAGTGTTGACGAATTGGGCTTTCGAAGGGCGCATTCTATAGTGTTGACGAATTGGGCTTTTAAAACAAACAGAGCGCCATTACTGTAAGCGCACACGGTCTGAAATAATTGCTTACATTGCAGGAAACATGCGTAGTCACGGTGGGCGTTAGAGATTATCGTGCCGCATTGTAATGCAGACAAAATCAGCTTCAAAAAGATGAAACCAGCATGATGTGACGATGAGATGTCGCTATCTTTCGAGGCAGAGCTTGTACGCGGCTGTCAGCATTGCGTACTGTAATGCTGCCAGTGACTGAGCAAGGTAGACGTAAATATGAACGGTTCATACTAATCATATAATAAATTTGAAGTCTGCTGTGGCCTGCAACCGATGGAATTTCGAGCGAATGTACACGAAATTGCAATTTCTTGCGCCTACAGCTCCGAGCAGACACCACTTCACGATGCGTTTTATCGGCCGTATAATTACAGAAACTGAAAACTCGTCTCTAGTTTCACGTCAGCAACGTAGTCATCCACACGCGCTTGGCAGCCACGAACACAGCATCGTCTTCAACGACCTACTAGGTCCCGTCATTGCAGTATTTAAAGTGTGGTACATGTTGAGATTGGAAGCCCGAAAATGTTTTTCAGTGCCACAAATTTTCCTGAAGTTGCCATACAACGGACACATGACGCAGCATACGCAGCCACTGAGCGCGTGCGAGTTGTGAGAGACGCCTTGGGCGGCCTAAGAACGCGCTAGCACGCGCAGAAAGCGGGCGCACTCACAGGCGGCAAGGGCGAGAGCAGAGGGCGAAGCGACCGCAAATCGTACCAGCTGCCGAAACGGCGCTTTTCGGAGGCGCGCCGCAGCGCCCTCTGTCCCAGCTTGGGAGGCCTATACTGGTACTGACCGCGCACAGAACAACCTGTCTTTCCCCCGTCCCCCCCCCCCCCCCTCCCCTTAGTACTCCCCACACTACAACATTTCGCTTCAGCGGTTCCGCGCTGCACTGCGGGAGTCGCAGCACCATGGACTCAGGTGATGGCGGCGCGAGTGTCTTCAAACGAGGGCGCACAATCTGCTACCAGATGAGCTCGGCCCACCCGTTCTTTATTATGGAGGCGCCGTGCGGACGCAGACGTCATCTTGGACTGGCCTTTGCTTCCTGGACACACATCTGTATCCCAACCCCCCCCCCCCCCTCTTTTATTTATTTATTTATTTTGCGAGCTCTCCCCTTTCCACCCCCCATTATGCATGTTCGTGAAGTGTAGGCCTCGTTTTGGCTCGGAGGAAGCAAGTCGCGTTTTTTCTAGCTCCGTCCCTTGTTTTCATATTACTACTGTGCCTTATTAATACTGTGCCACCCGTGCCTTATTATTTTTCTTTAGTCCACTCCTCGCGACAGCGCTCACGAGCGCAGCCCTCTTAGGGCTCGCAGGAGGTTGTGGCCTCATGTTTTAAACGGCCCAACTTTTCTTCTTTTTTTCACTTGCCCTTCTTTTTCATTAATGTGGCCCGGTCCAGCCATCCACTACCATAATGGCTGACACCCCGGAGGACTTCCCGCCATTCTTCACCCTTAGCAGCACCATGGGCCGTTCGCGTGCTTACGACCTGCTGCTCAGGGAAGCAGGAAAGATACTCAACTGTCCACCCAGCCGCGTCCCACTGTCCCACTCTCACCGCGGCGCCGCACACGCCGCACCAAACGGCACACTCCTGCTCGTCTGGCCAAGCGATCACGACCGGGCAACACGTCGTCGCACACCCTTCTGTGCCATTTCCGTCTACGGCCAGCAGCCAAGGTCCCTTCTGTGTTCCTGCGTCGCCATTCCAGCCTGCCGGGGAAGCTGCCGCGGCCATGTTGAGCCCCCTTGCACCCGCGCAGACCCCCTCTTCCCCGCCATCATGCACGGACCAGCAGGAAACCAACGTCCAGCCACGAGAGGAGGAAAGCAGCAGCTCAGAAACAGAACAGGAGGAACGACATTCCTTAGATGCCTCGTCCTCCTCCTGGGAGCATTCCACCCCTCACCCAACTGCCCCCTACTCGCCCCAAGCCACCATGGACAACAACAGTCAGCTGCCTGTTGAGTCAAGCGCCCCGGTTCCCCCCATCAGCCCTTAATCCCACACCGAAGGGAAAGGAGGCCAGGCGCACTCGCCACAGCTGTGTCCTCGGGTCAATGCCCCCGCCAGCTGATGTAGAGGAATTCCCGCCGCTGCCTTCCACAGGGGCCCCGAGCGGCACGCCCCTCTGCGCACCACTTGTTACCATCGCGCCGACAAGACGCGTCGGCAGCCGGCCATCTCAGCCCGCTCCTGCTGGCCCCGGATCGCCCCCCAGCCCTCCTTGCACAGACGGACACTGTGCTCTTTCGGCCCGCTGTCAGGAAGGCAACCTTCCGGCCTGTGTCGCAGGAGGCAATTTCGGCTCCCCTGGCACAAATGGATGGCGTCCTGCGTGTGCGGATCAACTTTCGCCGCAACGTGGTCGCGGCAGATGTTCCCGCGGGTGCGCCATTGTCATCCCTCCTCGCCGTCATTGACATTTGCGAAGTCGCCGTGCGCGCCAAGAAGTCCACAAACACCTGCAGTGGGGTACTCTACAATGTGGACCCTGCTTTCGGCGAGGAGGAGATCCGCGCGAACATAAACTCGCGACTCCCAGTCCTCGAATGTGCCCGTGCAGGCCGCAACGTTGTGGTCCACTTCAAAGGCACGACACCACCTGCCGAAGTGGAACTCTTCAAACAGCGCCGAACGTTGCGACCGCGTCGACCACGACCAGCACAGTGTGTGCGCTGCGCGAGGTACGGACACACAGAGGTGACGTGCAGCTTTCCTCAGCGCTGCCTCGGTTGCGGAGGCCCGCACCAACATGGACACAGCACCGCGACCTCACCAAGGTGCCTGTTCTGTGGCGGTCACCATCTGGCCACGGAACCGCAGTGTCCGCGCTGGCAGGAGGAGCGGCGGCTTTTAGAGGTGCGCGTCAAAGCTCCCGCTCAAATCTCCCGCCATGACGCCATTACCATAACACGACACACGGCTCCAGCACCCCCCCGCACCTCGCGCATCGCAGCAAGTACGTCGGCTTCTCGTCGGCTGCCACCGCAACCGCGCGCGCCCCTGCACTGGAGCCGAGACCTGGCCCCGCAACCGCCGGACGCAGCCCTACTGACAGGAGGGAGGCAGTCATTGCTGTTCTGGCGGCTGCAGTGAATGCCGCAATGGGCTTCCTCCTTCCCGAGTCGCCAGTTCGACTACTTTGTGCTGCGGCACTGGCGACCCACTCAGCCCTGTCACCTGATCATGGCGAGTAGCCGACGAGCACCGAGGCCGCGCATACTGCAGTGGAACTGCAATTCCCTGCGCCGCCGACACGCAGAGCTGGCAGCATACCTTCCCCTTCGCGACTACGATGTTCTGGCTTTACAGGAAACGTACGCTTGCGCGGAGGAGGTATCGCTGCCCGGCTACATCGGCTATAGCAGCCCAACGCAGTGTGCGCTCGAGGCGTGCAATGACGCTCCGTGCCTCGATGCCTCGCACTCGCCAGGGAAGCCCCGCGCAGCCCTTTACATTCGGGCGACCCTCGCCCATGCCCTGGTCTCGACGGTGAACTTTTGTGACACAGCAGTGGAGTGTGTGGCAGCGACAGTGCGTGTTGACCGTGTGGACACGTCTGTAGTGTTCGTCCCGTGCCCGCGGCCAACTATTCGTTCCTGCCCGCACTCGTTTCAGTGCTCGCGTGTGACCAGGTGCTGTGCGGGGATTTCAACGCCCATCACATCTCCTGGGGCTGTGCCAAGTCCAACAAGCGCGGCAGTGACCTGCGGGAGGTGATCACCAGGGCGGGCCTCCTCGTGCTGAACACGGGACTACCTACGTTCGTCCGCCCTGGTATCAACAGCACTGTGATCGACCTGGCCCTTGTGTCGGAAGGCTGCTCGTATGAGTGGAAGCGAGACGCCGACACGGCCGGGTCGGATCACTACCCCATCTCCCTGTCGCCCTCTCAGCCCGCCCGCGGTGCAGTGCGTGTCTACAGTGTGGTGAGGTGGCCGATGTTTCGTGAGCTGTGCGCGTCCGAACAGTGCGCGGGTGACTTTTTCGAACACATCTCCGCATGTGCCGAACGTGCCTCGACGCGCTGTGTGGTGCCCGCCGGATCGCCCGTGCCCAACATCAAACTGTTGAACCTTCGTGCGGTTCGGCGGCGCGAGCAGCGACGCGCCCTCCGGTCATCGGCGGACTCTGGCGCACGGACTCGCTACAATCGCCTCGACGCGGTGTGCCGACGTCACGCGCGGCGGCTACGAGATCGAAGCTGGACAGGGGTGTGTTCGTCACTCAGCGACCCCCGAAGACACGACCGCGGCTGGCGCATAATGCGCGCCATGATACAGCCGCGCTTCCCTGTCCTCGCTATCGCCGTCGCGCGCGGCATCACCGAGGAACAACTTGCGGAGCTTCTGGCATCAGCTTTTGAAGTTCCGCCAGCAGCACCGCACGCCGTCGCGACCATGCGCCCCCCAGCCCAACGCACCCTCCCTCCCGTAGAACCGGTCTTGGCTGCAGACATCCGCGCACTGTGCGAGGAGGACTTCGCTCTCTCTGAACTGGAAAGAGTCCTCCTCCGCAACCGAAAGCGCAGTGCTCCGGGCGCTGACCTGATTACGCATCAGATGCTCCGGAACCTGGACTCACCACAGCGCCCTGCTCTGCTGCAGGAATACAACCGGGTGTTTTCCTGCGGCCGCCTTCCGGATGCGTGGCGCTCGGCCGTCGTGATCCCTGCCCTGAAGCGAGGTAAGCCGCCGCGGGAGCTGAACTCCTACCGGCCTATCTCGCTGACTTCCGTGGCTGGGAAAACCATGGAAGGCATGGCCTTACATCGCCTGCAGTGGATTGCGACGGCTCGTGACTTCTTCCCGGCGGAACAGTGCGGCTTCCGTCCCGGTCGTGCCACAGCCGACTGCCTCGCCACCGTCGTGAGACCCTCGAGCAAGCCCTGTACGACAGAGAGATGGCCATCTTGCTCCTTCTCGACGTCAAGTCGGCGTTTGACTCCCTCCCCCACGAATCCATCATCGACGCAGTTCGTGCGCTCGGTGTTGAGGGCAAGCTCCTGCGCTACGTGCAGGCATTCCTCGCCGATCGCACGTTCTGTGTGCGCGTGGGGAGGGCAACGAGCACACCGCGCCCAGTGTCATCGGGCGTGCCACAGGGAAGTGTACTGAGCCCTTTTCTCTTTAATGTTGTGCTCGCGCCACTCATCGAGTGCCTTACGAGCGCGGCACCCTTCCCTGTGCGCGCGGTGATCTACGCCGACGACGTCGCCCTGTACGTGAGGGTCCCCACGCAGCAAGCGAGCAGGGTGCGTGCATCCTTGCAGCAGGCGCTCGACTGTGTGGCCACTTTCATCGCCGGCATCGGACTCACCATCTCGCCGGCGAAGACCGAGGCACTTATTGTTGTCCACTCCCGAGCCGCCCCGCGCTGCACCATGCCGTGCCTTCAGCTCCACGGTGCGCCCAACTCCTGGCGGAACAGCGTGCGGTACCTCGGCCTGACGATCGACAATAGTTTGCGGTGGCACCCCGAGGTGCGACGCATTCGTCAGGCCACTCGCCGCGTGGAGTTCTGTGTGCGCAGGCTACTAGCACGAGGGAATGGTTGCCCCCCTCATTTGCCTGTGTAATTTATGAGGCAATGGCACTATCCCTCGTGTTTTATGCCCTTCCCCTGTGCAGTGTGTCCGCGATACAGTGGCTCCAGGTCGACCGTGACCACCGCCGAGTTATCTGCATGTGCCATGGGATGCCTCGTTCTTCTCGTGTTGTGGACACCTTGGCGGAGGCTCGTGCGTGGCCTCCATCTCTCACGGCCGACATGCGAGCCCTGTGTCACATGGAGCGTCTCCATCGTGCGCCCAGCGCTGGCCCGCTCTTCCAGTACCTGCGCAGTGTTCCCGAGTCGCGCGTGGGGCGCATCATGTACATCTATGAAGGCATCGTGTGCGACGACCCCGTGTCTTGTGCACGTTGGCCTGCCCCTCACCGCGACCTTCACCTGCGCGTGTGTGTGACTCTCCCGGGAGTGCGCGAGAAGCGGCACATGCCTCGCGATGCGGTCGCGCACGAGGCGGCGTCGAGGATGCACGAAGACCTTGCCGGACGGACTCACCTGTTCACGGATGGCTCGGTGTTGGCGGACCGTTCGGCTGCTGCTGCCTGCACCGCGCCCGGACTCGGCGTGTCCAAACAGTGCCGACTCGGGTACTGTGCCTCGTCGACGACAGCCGAACTCGTCGGGCTCCAACTGGCCGTGGACCTCCTTCGGGAAACGGCGGCCGTCACAACTGCAGCCATTTTTTGTGACTCGAAGCCGGCCCTGCGTCTAGTCGCGAAGGAGGAACGCGGCCCGCCGCTCGCCCAACGTGTTGCCCGCAGCCTTCTATCCCTGCAGGAGAGCGGACTCGACGTGGTGCTTCAGTGGCTCCCTGCGCACGTAGGCATTGCGGGCAACGAGGCAGCAGACGACCTCGCAAAGCGCGCCCACAGCCCGGACACCCCGATGAGCGATTGCGCGATCTCTTACGATTCCGCGAGGATAAACTTTCGCAGAGAGCTCGCGCGCGCTCATCCCGACGCCCGCGTTGTTGACGGCAGCCAGCCACGCCCACTCCCGGCAACTGGATTCTCCCGGCGAGAGCGCAGTCTCCTCCTCGCCTTGCGCACCGGTGGTGTTTGGCCAGCGGAGCGCCGCCATCGACTCCGCGGTTTCTCCTCTCCTGCGTGCCGCGACTGCGGAGAGGATGAAACCCTCTCCCACCTCCTGTGCGAGTGCCCGGCCTTCGACAGAGAGCGCGAGCAGCTGCGCGCTCGCTACCGCAACCTCGGGCTGCCCTGTGCCACGGAGCAAGACGTGCTCTTTCCAACAGGCTGCTCCGAACGTCGACGCTCCGCTCTCGCCGCAGTCCTCACCTTCATCGAGGACTCCGGGCTGACCGGGCGGTTTTAACCCCGCTCGACAGCTCGCTGCCTGCTGACTTTGACTCGGTGGGACGTGTGTGTGTGTGTGTGTGCTTCGAACTCCCTTCTTCCTTCCTATTCTTTCATATCCCCTTCCCTTTGAGTGTACCGGTTGAGGTGTCCTCTCCGGAGAGACAGTTATCGTGCATTCCCTTTCACCTTTCCACAACAATAAAGAATCTCTTCGTGAAGTGTACTTAAAGACCATGCGCCCATGAGAAACTTTCATCTCTGAAAAAGGCTGACCTCCAGCCGAAACGTCAGAATAAATCCTGTTTGTCACAGTGTCTTTCTGATACTATATATATATATATATATATATATATATATATATATATATATATATATTGTGATAAGAAAGCTCGACGTGGTTATGGACGACGAGGTCGGACTGGCAGACACGATGGCGTCTAGGCTTAACTAACAAGGGCAGCAAATCACGTTCAGCTCACGCCCCACTAGTGCAGCATTAGCGATCCGGCTTCTCCACTACATCTTTCCCCCTCCCTGGAGACGGAGCCACTCCGGTGGGCTAAGGCGCCGTGAAAACTAGCGGTTCATGGTATTGTTTCAGGCGATCTACGTGGACAGTCTCGCGGCCGCGACGGCGCATGTCTGAGGTTGGTGTGACTGGCTCGACGACGTAGTTGACGGGAGAAGTTTGCCGCAGGACCCTGTAAGGGCCGTGATACTTCGACGCAAACTTCGGGGCGACACCTGGCGCAGAAGTGGAGGGCACCCAGAGCCAAACGAGAGCGCCAGACGGGAACTGCCGGTTTGGCAGGCCATCGTCGTGGCGAAACTTCTGCAATGCTTGTTGTTGGGTGGTGTGGGAGCGAGCTAGTCGGCGACATTCTTCTGCATATCGAGCGGCTTCGGAAACCGGGGTGGCCTCGGATGAGTCGGGACGGTAAGGCAGGATAGTGTCGATCGGCGATGACGGTTCTCGGCCATAAAGTAAGAAGAAAGGGGAAAAGCCGGTAGTCGTTTGAGGCGCCGTATTGTATGCGTAAGTTACATATGGAAGAATGACGTCCCAGTCAGTGTGGTTGGAGGCGACATACATCGAAATCATGTCGCCAAGAGTTCTGTTAAAGCGCTCGGTCAGTCCGTTTGTTTGCGGGTGATAGGCGGTGGTGCAGCGGTGAATAATATGGCATTCAGCAAGTAGCTTTTCGACAACATCGGCGAGAAAGACGCGGCCTCGGTCGCTCAGGAGTTCGCGCGGAGCGCCGTGGCGAAGAACGAAGCGGTGCAGAACGAAAGAAGCAACGTCACGAGATGTCGCCGATGGAAGGGCAGCAGTTTCCGCGTACTTCGTGAGGTGGTCGATGGCTACAATAACCCATCGATTTCCGGCAGCAGTGTATGGCAGGGGTCCGTATAGGTCTATGCCAATCCGGTCAAATGGTCGTGATGGGCACGGCAAAGGCTGCATTGGCGCAGACGGGCAGCAAGGACCAGGCTTGCGGCGCTGGCACTCTGTGCAGGATCGAATGTACTTTTGCACAAAGGTGTACATGCCGCGCCAATAAAATCTGAGGCGTAGTCTGGCGTAAGTTTTGAACAGACCAGCGTGTGCGCACTGAGGATCAGAATGGAAAACGGCGCATATAGTTGCGCGGAGCTGTCTCGGTATGACCAGCAGCCATTTGCGCCCATCTGGTTCGTAATTGCGGCGATAAAGGATTCCATCCCTGATGGCGAAATGGGAAGCTTGGCGACGTAGAGCTCGGGATGGCGGGCTGGCTGATGGTTCAGACAGGTAACGGATCAAAGAGTCGGTCCAAGGATCCTTGCGCTGCTCCAACGACATGTCAATCGACGCTGATGGCGAAAATAAGTCATCAGGGGCGGAGACACTGGCAACGTCGGTGTCGACTGGCGAACGGGAAAGAGCGTCGGCATCGGCGTGCTTCTTTCCTGACCGGTAGACAACACGGATGTCGTACTCCTGGAGGCGCAAGGCCCATCGGGCGAGTCGACCAGCCGGATCTTTGAGAGTCGACAACCAGCAAAGGGCGTGGTGGTCGGTAACGACATCGAAAGGCCGGCCGTGCAGGTAAGGCCGAAATTTCGTAATTGCCCAAATGATCGCCAGACATTCCTTCTCGGTGACAGAATAATTCGCTTCAGCCTTTGTGAGAGTGCGGCTTGCGTAGGCAACAACATATTCTTCGTATCCGGGCTTTCGCTGCGCGAGGACAGCACCGAGACCGACACCACTGGCATCTGTGTGGAGTTCTGTGGCAGCGGTAGGGTCAAAATGGCGCAGTATTGGAGGCGTCGTGAGGAGTTGCCGTAGCGTCGCAAAGGCACGATCGCAAGCCGGCGACCACGCAGAAAGGCTGGCGTCTCCCCGAAGGAGCTCTGTGAGTGGGGACATAATCAAAGCGAAATTTCGAACGAAGCGGCGGAAGTAGGAGCAGAGGCCAATGAAACTGCGCAAGTCTTTTATATTCCTTGGCCTTGGGAATTCTTGCACAGCCCGCAGCTTTGCAACATCCGGAAGGATGCCGTCCTTCGACACGACGTGCCCAAGAATGGTTAGCTTTCGTGCGCCAAAGTAACATTTCTTTAAGTTTAGCTATAGGCCAGCGGCGGTGAGGCAGCGTAAAACCTGCTCCAAGCGATGAAGGTGAGTGGGAAAATCAGGTGCAAATACAACGAAATCATCCAAGTAGCATAGGCACGTGTTCCATTTTAGGCCTCGCAAAATGGCGTCCATCATGCGCTCGAATGTGGCGGGCGCGTTGCAAAGGCCAAACGGCATCACATTGAATTCGTATAGGCCATCTGGTGTATAATAAAGGCAGTTTTCGGCTTGTCCTCTGAGGCCATAGGTACCTGCCAATAACCGGATCGTAAATCAAGAGAGGTGAAGAACTCAGCACCTTGCAAACAGTCCAAGGCATCGTCGATTCGCGGCAATGGGTAAACGTCTTTTCTAGTTATCTTGTTTAAGCGGCGGTAATCTACGCAAAAGCGAATCGAGCCATCTTTCTTTTTTACTAGAACGCCTGGCGATGCCCATGGACTGTTGGATGGCTGAACTACACCGCGCTTTAGCATGTCACCCACTTGTTCATCAATGACGCGCCGTTCCGTCGATGATACCCGGTAAGGCCGCTGGCGCAGTGGTGGGTGAGCAGCTGTGTCGATGCGGTGACAGACGGTCGACGTTCGGCCAAGGGTGCTGCTGTGGCTGTCGAAAGCATGACGAAACTTCTCAAGGAGGCCGAGGAGTTCCTCTCGTTGCGTTGGGCTTAAGCCGTCGTCGATAACAGGGCGGAAAACCTCCTGAGGCAATGGTGCAGTTGGAGAACTATAGGAGAGGACGTTCATCTCCGCCGAACCATCTGGGGCGTCTAACGTAGCGATGGGTTCGTAAGGCTCCACAGTACCGACGGATTCGCCGCGAAGCAATGTAATCGGGAATGGGAATCGGTTAGAAAAGAGAAGGGCTGTCGCACAATCTTCAAGGGCAAGCAGAGCAGTTGGCAGTGGTACGAGGTGGCGACTGATGAAAGCGGCTGAAGGTGTGAAGAGTACATTGGCGTCGGAAATCGCGGAACAGCCTACAGGTGCCACGACAGACGAGTGCGGAGGTATCTCGACGTCATCTGCGATAATCAACTTGCGTCGACAGAGCGGGACATCGTCAGACATGGCATCGCCAAGTGGAAAGAAGGCGACTTCTGCTCGGAAGCAATCAATAATGGCTTGGTGACGGGAAAGGAAATCCCATCCTAAGATGATGTCCTGCGAACAGTGGGGCAATACGACAAACTGGACGGTGTAGAGCTTTCCCTGAATTAAAACTCTTCCGGTACACGCAGCAACCGGCTTGACGTGCTCTGCTGTGGCTGTACGAAGTAACGGACCAAAGAAGGGCGTTGTCACCTTTCGAACTGAGCGGCACAGTTTTTCAGCAATGACGGATATAGCGGCACCAGTGTCAATAAGCGCGAACACAGAAACACCTTCGAAGACGACATCTATAACATTTGGCGGAGAGCGAAGAGGGCTTGGGCATTTCGACGATGACGCAGTCCTTGCCTCGGGAACTGCGCCACTTAGTTTTCCCGTTCCGTTGAAGATGGACGCCGACGCATCGGGGAGAGCGAGCGACGGCGGGGAGAGGGAGATCGGCGGCCAGGTGTTGGTCGAAAGCTTGGCTGGGGTGGGTCTGTGTCCCGGTCGGAAGCGTAAGACGACGAATGGTCGTAAACAGAGGTGCGTGAGTCGTAATGTGGATGTAGTGGACGACGGCGGCAGAAGCGTGCTACGTGTCCGGGTGTCCCACACGAGTAGCAAATGGGCTTATTATCTGCGGTGCGCCATGGGTTAACGACTCGATAGACTGGAGGTGGTGGCGGCGCTGTTGGGAAATTCGGGGTAGGCACTGGAGCAGGAGCGCGGACCACCGGTGGTCGTGGTCGAGATAGTGCTGCGGAGTACGTTAACGGAGCGGTGACTTGAGGGAGCCGCTCTTGCGGAAGAACCTCGGACACTTGCTCCTGTATAACGTGCCGAATGGTCGGGCTGAGGCACGAAGTTGACTGCGACGGGGTAGAAATGATGGAGAGCTGGCGGGCAACTTCTTCTCGCACGAAAGCTTTGATGTGCGAGAGGAGGGTTGGATCTTCAAAACATGGTATCACGCCGGACAGCGACTCCTGATGTGGAACAGGGCGGCGAGTCACAAGGCGTTGTCGGCGAAGCTCGTCGTAACTTTGACATAAATGGATGACCTGGGTGACTGTGGAGGGGCTCTTCGAAATCAACATTTGAAAGGCGTCGTCATCAATGCCCTTCAATATATGCTTGATTCTATCCGCCTCGGTCATTGTTGCATCGACACGTTTACATAAATCGATGACATCTTCCAGGTAGCTGGTAAAGTTCTCACCGGGCTGCTGAGATCGGGACTGAAGGCGCTGCTCCGCACGAAGCTTTCTAACCGCAGGGCGTCCGAATACCTCGCTGAACCGTGTTTTGAATGCACTCCAGGTGGGAACGTCTGTTTCATGGTTTCGGAACCACAAGTGGGCAATCCCGGTCAGGTAGAAAGATACGGTGGCCAGTTTCGCGACGTCGTCCCATTTGTTGTGGACACTCACGCGTTCGTATGACGAAAACCAGTCATCGACGTCGTGGTCATCAGTGCCGCTGAAGATGGGAGGGTCCCGCTGACGGACCGCTCCAGGGCAGACGTTGGTCTGGGCAGAACCTGGTGTTGAGCTGCAATCAGTTCCGGTAGCCATGGTGTGACGGAGAGTCCGGCTGCGCAGTTCCAGGATGAACAGAAGAGCCAGCAATCCTCCACCAATTGTGATAAGAAAGCTCGACGTGGTTATGGACGACGAGGTCGGACTGGCAGACACGATGGCGTCTAGGCTTAACTAACAAGGGCAGCAAATCACGTTCAGCTCACGCCCCACTAGTGCAGCATTAGCGATCCGGCTGCTCCACTACAATATATATATATGGGTGGCCGGTGAACGGTTCTCCAGCACGAGCAGTCGGTATTTTTCAATCAAGAAACTCGCTAGAAGACGCTGCCTCCGCCAACGTTGTCTCTCGCTGGTGAGGGCGCGTTCTCCTTCTTTGCGAGCTGGTAGAGTGTTCATCGAAGAAAGAGCGTTTCCATAGTCAACGCGCGCCTTTCGCTCTCTCTCTCATACACACACACACGAGACAGCAGATGGAAGAGTGAGAGAGATCGCGCGCCGGGGGGCACGAGCCGAGGGCGAGCGCGAACTAGACGAGGTGGCTACGACGGACAACGGCATACAAGCCTACGAAGGAGCTTCGCCCCTAAAAGAAGCAGACAAACCGTTGGTCGTGATCATGACGCGAAACGAAACTTGCAAATAGCTGGAACAGCCTATACGACAGACACTTGTCACCCAGCGATTGCAAGCAAAGGTCGCTGTTTTTATTTATCCAACTATAGCATGGTGAGTTAAGCTACACACAGCACGGACATGTTGACAAGGCACTGGCAGACGATTGTTTCAATCCCGTCTCTAGCCGGCTCATCCGCGCTCGGCTTAGCATATTGCGCAAATGTGCACGGCCGTACACAAACGCACAACATACCGTCGTTCCTTCGACGCATTTTCAGCCAAATTGACCCACGACCGGAGAAGAAAGGCACGTCATAACGCAGCTCGGCAGAGAATAGAGAGTTTTATACCCCTGTCACACGGGCACCCGCGAACTTCGTTTAACTCCCTCATCGTTATGTCGACGGAGATGCGAACCGTGTCACACGGCCTCCCTTACGCCAACGAAGATAAACGGAGCGTTTCGCAAACGACGTTCGGCGTTCTCCGTTAGCAGCGGAACGACTCTCGTCGCCAGTAGTCTGTAGGTCAGAAAAAAACTTCGAGCACTAAATTGCCGCGGTCAAAACAATAATACATTTTGGCAATATTAAACGTTCTTTTGTTGCAGGACCCATTCATAACATGCGTTTCTTCAAATATATATACGCCCGCCAGAATGCAGCTACTCTCCGCACCAATGTCCTCGTCTTTCAGCGTGCCCCGCGCGCCGCCATTTAAATATATTTCGTCCGTGCGTGCGCTCGTTGTCGCAGTGTTTGCGTTTGCGCGTGAAAAGAAAATGAGTGACAACGCTGCGTCGTCTTCACCTGCTCCGACGGCTGCCTGATAGCGCGCACATTGGCTCTAGCGGCCTCAATCTCAATATCTATGGAGCCAATCGACGCCATTACCAATGCAATATCACACCACATCTTCACGTCTTCCACTTCGTCACTCATGGCTGAAGACACAGCACAGTATACAGAGAACAAAATGTGCGCTCACAAGGCAATGAAACACGAGAAAACTACCAGTCGTCGAGCACGGCACATCTTGTAAACAAATGCAGCGTGCACAGCGTTAGGCACAAGGTGGCCAGCGTGGCTGTCAGCATCGCTACATCTAGCGAATGCTTTTTCATTTGAAAGAACTTTTAATGCTGTTTTCGCTTCAGACCTACTTAATAATGTCTTTTTGTAAAAAACCGCGCAACGAACATTCACAAAAAGAGCACCTAGAGATGAAATTAGGATATTTCTGCGAAAATCAAACAGCACCGACTGAGCCCCTCGCGGCAACTGTTACAACCTTGTCATTGCCGTGCCGTGTGACACTTCCACAACTCCGTCTCCGTCGAACTTCCTAGCAGAGTTTTACGTACACGGAGTTTAACGAAGTTCGCGGGTGCCCGTGTGACAGGGGTATTAGCTCGCGCCGTCCTGAACGCAATAAAAGCTACAAAAACGCGAAAAAAAGAAAGGGGAAGGGGGGAGGGGTTGCCAACACAGGCTGTGAGCGAGGGCTACATAGAGCGACATCTCCACACACGTATTTATTACAGGAAGACAGGCGTACCTGAGACACGGTTCAGAGTACAGGTTCGTACAACTCAGACACACGCTTACAATACGCGCACATGGTGTGGGGATCGGGGCCCTGTTTTCCTCGGAATGCCCCTCTCCCAGGTGGACGGAGCGGCACTGTCGAAGGCTGCCCACGTGGTTCTTAACCAGTTTGTTGCTGTTGTTATGTGGGGTTTAACCTCCCAAAACCAGCTCTGATTATGAGAGACGCCGTAGTGGAGGGCTCCGGAAATTTTGACCACCTGGGGTTCTTTAACGTGCACTGACATCGCACAGCACACGGGCCTCAACATTTCGCTTCCATCGAAATGCAGCCGCCGCAGCCGGGATTCGATCCCGCGACCCTCGGATCTGCAGCCGAGTACCATAGCCACTAGACCACCGTGGCGTGGCGGTTTTTAACCAGTCTGTCATTGGACAGTGTCATGAGTAAAGAGGCCCAGAGCACGCGCCACATGGCGAAGAAAGATGGCGGGCGAAATAGCGGAGAGGCGCCAGAATACACGCGCCGGTGACACATTCAGGTTCGTGGTTGGTGGACGGCTGGCTCGTAGCGCACGACCCGCGCCGCGATCGGAAGTGGAAAAACGCTGAGCTGGCAATTGACTGGGTGGCGACGGCCGAGGAAGGACGCATTGGCAGCCACGCTCTGTCGACGGGACGAGGTGTTCGGTTCGGGATCCGGGACGCTGGTGCTCCATCGGGGTTCGGGCGAGGCTCCTTGGAGGTTCTGCAACCGACGGTTCCGGACGCACCGCCAACAATCACCCTTCGAAGGTCGGCCAGCAGCAATTCACCGGGGCGTCACGTCGCGTCGAGCGGGGGACCGTACTCGTACTTAGGCCTCAGACTAGGCCTAACTCGCGGAAGATGTGCCACATCACCCTCTGAGACGGCACCTCCGGGCGACGTAAGGGAGGCTGGCGACAACCTGGAGTCACAAAACTAGGTTCGAGACCGGCAGCGGGCTTTGCAGCGACAAAAGAGCAGCTCCGACCATGTAAGAACGCCCCATATGCTATTCGCGACAGCGTCGGCGAAGCCAACGTGGCCAGACTTGCGACTAGGTACTAGCTGCGCAAAATTGAGACTGTAAAAAGTGCTGTTAGAGTAGGTAGTTAGGTTTATTCGATAGACAATTTTTCTGGATCAGTTTTGTTTGTATACATTTTTGTGAAATTTTTGTTTTGCTGTGCTGTGTGTTATTCATAAATTTGGTTTGCCGTGTTCACAACGCTATCGTTGCCAAACGTATCTCTCTCCCACGCTCGGCATTCACCCTCCGAGATCCGCGTGACAAATAATTGGCGAGCCTGTGCCAGGATTTTCATCCCTGCCCAGTCACTGATACTCGGAGAGTGCCGAGATGGATTGGGAGCGTTTGGCCGCGGTAGCAAAGGATCTAGAAATGAGCAAAGAGGAAACTTTGATTTCTTTTTGACAATGCACAGAGGGAACAAGATAAGCAGATAGCACTGAGGGAAAGGGAACGCGAGTATGAACTAGAGAAACAGGAGCGCGAGTTTAAACGGGAAAAAGAAAAACAGGAGCGCGAGTTTGAACGCGGAAAAGAGCTGCTCGAACTAAAGTTGAGACTAGCACAAATGAATGGTGTGCCACAAGATGTACAGAGTGTGACATCAGCATCCTCTGGTTCGCAGTCACCCAAAACTACCCGCATATGTCCTAGAAAGTTGATGGCCCCATTTGATGAAAAGCGTGATGACTTGGACGCATATTTACACAGATTTGAGCAGAATTGCTAGAGGCCAAGGTTGGGATAGAAGAGAGTGGGCAACAGCACTTAGTCTGTGTATGGTTGGAGAAGTCCTAAGTGTTTTTGGTCGAATGCCCGCTGATGACTCTATGGATTATGACAAAGTCAAGAAGACGCTATTCCAGATATTTAGGTTGACGGCGGAAGGCTTCCGGGAGCGGTTTAGTGGATGCAAGCCAGAGAATGCCGAGACAGCGAAGCAGTTTATGTGCCGCTTGTCAAATTACTTTGACAGATGGATAGAGATGGCAAATGTGGAAAAGACATACGAAGGTGTACGAGACTGTATGGCTGTTGAGCAATTCCTAGAATGCTGTAGCAATAATCTCAGTATTTTTCTTAAGGAACGAAGGGTAGCCTCACTTAATGATGTGGCAGAGTATGCAGATCAGTATTTGGAGGTACAAAGGCTCAGAAACTTAGGGAAGACGCATGAGGATGTGCAAGACAAAATCAGTTGAGACGAAGGGTAGGCCGCAGGGAGCACCGAACATGTCACAGCGACCGATCAGGTGTTTCCTGTGTAACCGCAGTGGGCATCGGGCTATGGACTGTCGAGCTGGGGATGGTCGTACACACTACCAAGTAGCTTGCCAGTTGTGCAACAGAAGGGGACACCGTGCAACTGAATGTAGGTAAGGGGCTACAGACAAGGTAGCATGTATAGTGGAACCCCAGGACAATAGCCTGAAAGAAAGAGGGACTACAGACAACGTAGCCTGTGTAGTCGGTTCCCAGAGAGATAACATGAAAGAAGGGAAACAAGTGCAGAAGAAAGACGTGGGACAGCAGAGTGAAATTACTATTTGCCCGCAAGGAGATGGGTTACAGGTGGTAGATGGAGAAGTGCATGGACAAAGGGTGGTAGTTTTGAGAGATACGGGTACAAACATTGTTTTGGTGAAAAGGAGTTTAGTGGACGAAGCAAACCTAACAGGAAAGTACGCTAGAGTAATCTTGGTGGATGGTTCTGTGAGAAGGCTTCCAGAGGCTCGAATTAAAGTGGCAATTCCATATTACACAGGTTGGATGACAGCGAAGTGCTTAGAGAAGCCTATGTTCGACCTGATATCGGGTAATGCGTCAGGAATAAGGAAAGTAGATGAACCTGATAGGAACTGGGAGAACAAGGATGCGGTAGAGGAACGTAATGCACACCTCGTGAGAATAGGGGAACGAAAAGAAAGTAGACTATGCCGTGAAGGTTTACGAGAAGTGCAGCCGCAAGCAAACGAAGTGGCACTGGCAGTAATGACGAGAGCGGCACTAAAAAGAGAAGCAGAGACCACGGGTTTGAAGGTGGTAACCATTCCGAGAATAGATGTAACTCCTATGGAGTTCCGGGAAGAACAGAAAAAGGATGAATCGTTGAAGGCTTGTTTTCAGAAAGTAGGGGAACCATTCAAGAAACCGAGGAGCAGGAATCTATTTGAGTTCCTAATGCATAATGGACTGTTGTATAGAAAGTGTCGCTTTAGTTCAGGAAAGGAGATACAACAGCTGGTAGTACCCAGAGCTTTCAGAAGAAGGATTCTAACCTAGGGTCATGAGAATCTTATGGCGGAGCCCGCAGGGCTGCAAAACATGCTATTGAGAATAACTGAAGAGTACTTTTGGCCGGGAGTCCAGACGATATCAAGAGATATTGGAAATCATGTGGTGTCGGTCGGCAGACAACACAGGAGAGGCATGGAGGAATCGGAAAAAGCGTTGCGTGCATGGCATTAACAGAGGGAGTGTGGGGACGAAAGACACATATACAATGCAAGAAGATATGGGAGCAGAAGTTGCAAATTTTATGAGTAGAAGCTGGTGAGTCGTGTGTAGAGGATTCAGATGTGCAGAGGTTGTAGCATGCACAGCGATGCATTGATACTGTTCAATAAATACAGATTTTTGTGTAATCTACAGTCAGTGATGGTGCTAATGTATAAACTGGAAGAGAATGTGTTGAATATGCACAGATGTTTTAGAATTAATCCTGGACACACCGGGTTTGGATTTTGTGCAGCAAGTGAGAGTGATGTGAACAGCGGAGAGAAATATGAACTTCGTGAACATTCACCCCGGTTGTATGAAGTGCTTATGTGTTAGTGTTGTGTGGTGGTGACTCGTGAAGTGCGCGGGACAAGTATGTGGTGAGGCACCAAATAGGAAGCGCTGCAAATCTTCAGGAATGCCCTCACTAGGACACAAACGTTTTTTTTAAGAAAAAAACTTTCAAGAAAGGGGCCATTGTCATGACTAAAGGGGCCCAGAGCACGCGCCACATGGCGAAGAAAGAGAGATGCCAGAATGCACGCGCCGGTGACACGTTCAGGTTCGTGGTTGGTGGACGGCTCGCTCGTGGCGCACGACCTGCGCCATGATCGGAAGTGGAAACTGGTGGGTTCTCACGCGCGTTTGGAGTTGGGAGATTTTCAGGGAGAACTCGCTGGGACTCGGAAGAGTGCGCACGTGCTTTGGTGACCCTCGGTCCGGCCGACGAGGCTCGTCGGCGGGATCGCGCGCCATTTCGAGCCTCAACGACCACCGGAAGCGGCCTGCGATCGGCGCCCATCTCCTACTGTATGTTTTCCTTCTATTTTCCTTTTCTGGGGGCGTGCGGTCGCAGGTGCGCAAGCCGAGGGTTAGGTGCTTCTCCCCCTGCATGGTCTTTGTGTGTTGCTGTGTTACGGGTTGTACTGATTGTTATTGTTCTTTATATCTCATTCGACCTTAGATTCAGCCTGTTCTTGTTTGTATAATTAACCTGTTATTAAATTACCATGTTCGGAGAGTAACGCCTAAGGTTCTCCTCTTTCGCCGCGTGTGCCGGTCCTTGCTGTCCTGCTCGAGCTTGGGCCGCGGGATAAAGCGCGCGGCAGCGCAGCGATGCATGGCTTGAGACGATCGCGAGCGCGCGGACGCGACGGCTCCAATCTATGCTCGTCGAGTGCTCGAACACCACGGCACTGTGTTGCTAGCGGCGAGGTCGTTGCTAGTAACCCTACAGCACACAGGCACACAATTAACACAGTGAACAAGGCCGAACACGCTCGCATTACATATCCTACATAGGGAGCGTAGACCTAGAGACCTGGTTAGGCGGCGCTGCTGCTCCGGGACATGCAGCGCTACCCGTGTCCCCGGCAAGCACTAATAGGTTGGGGGGCTTGCGAGTGCGCTCTATGGAAAGAGCAGCGGCGAGCGACAACCGGGCGTTGTTTGCGGTTTCCGCAGACTTAAAAAAAGGAAAAGGTTGACGGCTATTTCAAGAAGTGTTGCTTATCGTTTGGGACGAACCTATACGTGCGCGAGTGGCATGATATGTTAAAGAGGAATTACTGAGGGCGATGGCGCCTTCACATGTCGACGGGAAGTGCCTAGCAGAAACAAGATGTTCAGACCACGATGTGCGTCCGGAGGTGGCCGTCTTTTTTAAATTCTCGCAGGGGCCAGCAATTAGGCTGCCATTTGTTTATCTCTTTCTTTTTCTCATTATTAAACGCGACGTAAGCGACCTGCAACATATGCCTTGCTCCGCGGGTTAGTAGAAACACGCCGCGGCAGCGTCAGTGTTTGCAAATAATTACCAGCACACATGTGGTATTCATTTGCAGCGCGTACATTTTCTGTCTTTTTTATGCCGAGCTAGGTGTCATTGCAAATGCTGAGCAGTAGACGCGAAAGTCATATCAGAACGCGACTGAAATGCATCATTTACATTTCGCATTTCGATGCAGCCTACCGGCCCGCGTATACTGTGCGATATCAGGGCACGTTGAAGAACGCAGGTGGTCTGTGTTTCTCTGCTTTCCATTCTTTCATTTCTGTTCCCACATCCCCACGACGTTAAAACTGCGTTCTTTTGTTGGAAACTATCGGTCCAGCTGTGGACAACAGTTGAGTACAGAGAGGGTGTGGCGCGCAGGACCATGGCCCTGGCAGAACAGCCAGCCGGGAGGCGCAGAAAAAGAATACGTTGGGTAAGGCAGCTAGGGTTTTCTGGAATGTCTCTTGCCTTGTGACAACAATGAAGGGAAAAAAAAACGAGAAAGAAAAAATAAAGGGGGGGGGGGGGGTAAGGAATTGAGGAGGCTGAGGGAGCGACGTTTCTCTATTTTCGATTGCCGCAAGAGGGCGCGACATGTAAAGCAGTGCTAGAGTTAATGCATATGCTCCCTACGGGAGCAGAGTTGCGCATAGGTCAGCCATCTAGCACACCCATTCGCGTTATGCAGGAAAGCCGCTCCTCTCGAATGTAGGAGACAGCGCGGCGGCATACGCTTTCTCGCCCGTTCCTTGCGCGTCGCTGGCGGGAAGACTTTCGCTTACAACTAAGAAAGCTGACTCGAACAAACAATTGATTTATCGGTTTAGACATAAGTGGTGTTATAAATTGGTCGTAGGTAGCAGCCGTGGTGGCGCAGGCGGACGCGCATCCGTGAAATTGGCTTTCCCTCAAACTGAGGATGCAATTTGCGCACGTGACCGCTCTTGGCGAATGGGGGCACCAGCGGCGCGTTCTGTCAGAGACACAACTCTGTTCCCCAAGGGGAACATATACAGTAACTCCAAGCAGTGAAGAGGAAACGAGGTCCGTTTCTCCGATCTTGCTCTTTCTTTCCTCTTTTTCTTTTTAGTAATGTGCACAGTGTTTCAGTAGTTCCGTTGACATGATTCATTGATTTCTGGGGTTTTACGTCTCAAAACCACGATATGAATATGAGAGGCGCCGTAATGGAGCGCTTCCGACATTTAGCCTACCTGGAGTTCTCTGACGTGTACCGACATCACGGGTCTTAAAATATCACCTCCATCGGAATGCAGCCGTCGTGGCCGGCCGGGATTCTATCCTGAGACCTTCGGATCAGCAGCCGAGTGCCATAGATACTGCACCACCATGATGGGATTTCTGTAGATCTGTGGAGCACTGTGGAAGCTACAGGCCTTTTCGACCAATGAAGGGGGAGAACACGTGCGTCTCTGCTTCACTAGTTCCGTGCAGCAGAGGCAAGGCTACAAGGCCACTGAGCTCAGAATTCTTCCGAAGCGAGACGAAATGACAGGCTAACTGAACATAGTAGGTGTTTACAGGGCATCTTTCACTGTACTGAGTGCGGATACCTTTCCACTTGTTAAAGAAACAACTATTGTAATACAGCATAAAGATCTACTAACTAGAGAAGTTGTGGAAATGTTTCATATTATCAAAGGAGGGGACAAAAGCTTTAGTTAGCCACCTGTTTTACTGGATGCGCAAGAACTATCCCTTTTGGAAGGAACATAGTCTTTATCTGACGTTTCGTATGTACGATGTATAATTTTTTTCCTCTTCTGTGCCCTTTATATCACTGACAGTGCTTATGAAAAGCTAGTCTTTATCTGTGTCACCATGGGGCGCAAGGACATAAACATAAGTGTTTATTCCGAAATAATATTTGTTGCCCTGCGCCTAGTGTTCTGTCTGTTTGTGCCTGTTGTGTATTCGTTAAAATACGGCTGCTTCATGAAGGAAATTCCATTGTTCGGCCACGCACCTGCGAGCCGCTACCGACAATCCTTCTCCTCCTTCCAAGGCTGCCGCTGCCATTGCAGCACCCACCGTTGTCAGATGAGAAGCTGCGGAAGGACACGTTTGACAGCCTACCGGATGGGATGAAGAGGCCTGTAGCTTTACGAAACAGACTATAAACGTGTCCATCTGCGCCACGTCGCCTGCCAACAGTGGGCGCTGCAGTGGCAATTTTGGAAAGAGGAGGAACAAATGGACCCGTTATTCTTCTGCTACAGAGGAGTGCCAGATAAGCGCGATTGCAGGGAATACTGAAGAATTCTATAGCATCAATGAAAAGGTAGCAGGACTCGGGATAAAACTAAACAAGAGATACAAACTAAAACTGATACAATGTTACACCCCAACGACCAGCCACAATGACGAGAATGCAGAACAGTTTTACGAGGATGTGGAAGCGGCAATGAACTAAGTACGCACCCAATATACGCTAGTTATGGGGGACTTTAACGCGAAAATTTGGAAGAAACTAAAAGGAGAACAGGCAGTCGGGAACCACGGTGTAGGCGATAGGAGTAGCAGAGGGGAGATGCTAGTGGAATTCACAGAAAGAAATCAACTCCGTGTAATGAACGCTTTCTTTAATAAACGTAAGAACAGGAAGTGGACATGGAAAAGCCCTAACGGGGAAACAAAAAAACGAAATAGACTTTATACTACGCAGCTATTCCGGTATATAGTACAGGAAATATATGTCGTTAATAAGGTCAAAATTAGTGATCACAGACTAATACAGGTAAAGACAACTCTCAATCTTAAGAGGAGAACAACAAAGTTACTCGTATGGAAACAGGCCAACCTCGATGTCATCAGGGCAAAAACAGAAGAATTTAGAATTGCACTTAAGAATAAGTATGAGAGTCTAGGACAGGAAGAAAATGAGGACATCAAGAAGATGAACGAAAACATTACTAGTCTGATCACCGAAGCAGCAATCAAAGTAGGAGGCAAAGCACAGAGACCAAGATGTGAATAAGCTCTCGCAAACTACTAAAATTTTGATAAAACAACGCCAACAGATGAGAATAACTAACTCAAGAGATAAGATAGAATTCACCGAGTTGTCTAAGCTCATCAACAAAAGTAGAGTCAGTGACATACGAAACCATAACGTGAAAGAAATAGAAGCAGCCATCAGGAAAGGAGCCAGCACCAAACAACTAAAAGCAAGCTTTTCGCGGGAAAGAACATAATGCACGCAGTGACAGATAGGCAGGGCAGCATCGTTACCAACTTCAATGATATAGCCAAGGTGGCCGAGGACTTCTATTCGGAACTCTACAGCTCAAACACGAGAGACTCCATCAGGAGTGTAAAGCACGGATCAGGACAGAGAAGTTCCATGCGTCACTGCAGCCTATGTTAGGAAAGCAATTCAAGGCATGTTTTGCGGGAAAGCAGCTGGAGAAGACGGCATAACCGCCGGCTCAATCAGAGATGGAGGAGACTTCCTAACTAGAAAGCTCGCAACACTGTACACAGAATGGCTCAAGGCTTCAAATGTACCAGTAAGTTGGAAAAATGCATACATTATATTATTACACAAGAAGGGAGATGTAAAAAACCTGAAGAACTACAGGCCAATCAGTCCACTCTAAGCACTATACAAAACATTCACAAAGGTTATCTCAAATAGAATAAGAGCCACGCTTGAATTTAATCAACCTAGAGAGCAAGCAGGGTTCAGACAAGGATGCTCCACAATAGACCATCTTCATGTGATCAATCAGGTAATCGAGAAATCCGTTGAATACAACAGACCCCTCTATATATGGCTTTCATAGACTACGAAAAGGCCTTTGACTCGGTAGAGATAACAGCAGTTCTGGAGGCATTGCGCCGTCATGGGATATGTGATAGCTACGTAAATATAATAGCTAACATTTATAAAGACTCTACAGCCACCCTAGTCCTGCGTAAGAAAAGCAAGAAAACCCCGATACAGAAAGGTGTCAGAAAAAGAGATACAATCTCTCCAATGCTATTTACTGCATGCTTGGAAGAAATGAGTGGGAAGAAACAGGACTCAGGATAAACGGCGAATATTTGAGTAACTTACGCTTCGCCGACGACATAGTACTCTTCAGCAATGATGGCGACGAACTACAGACGATGATTGTAGACTTAAGCCGGGAAAGCGCTAAGGTAGTATTAAAGATGAACATGCAGAAAAAAGTAATGCTGGGTGGCACAGCGAAAAAACGTGCCTTCACAACTGAAAACCAGACATTAGAAGTCGTACAAGAACACACATATCTAGGACAGCTACTGACAGGAGAACCTACTCATGTAAAAGAAATACACTGAAGAATTAGCATGGGATCGAGCGCATACGGGAGAGATTCCCAACTCATGAACAGAAACTTACCATTATCACTCAAACGGAAGTTATATAATTACTGTATTTTGCCAGTACTGACATAAGGGGCAGAAACTTGGAGAATTACAAGGAAGCTAGAAAGGAAGTTAGGAACCACGCAGCGGGCTATGGAACGAAAATGATAGTCGTTACTCTAAGAGATAGGAAGAGAGCCGAGTGGCTTAGGGAACAGACAGGGGTAGCCGACATAATAGTCGAAGAAGAGGAAAATGGACACGGGCAGGTCACGTGAGGAGAATGATAGACAACCGATGTACAGTTAGAACGACGGAATGGATAACAAGAGAGGGTAAGCGCAGCCGTGGACGACAGAGAGTAAGATGGAGTGACGAAATTAAGAACTTCGCAGGCATCAAATGGAATGCACAGCACGGGAAAGGAGCACTGGGAGGGGCCTGCAGTGGACATGAGATGGGCTTGCGATGACGACACGAGCGGCTCGGCAGGTGCGTCTCCGAACACCACATCTCGCTTCGCAAGAAATGAGCTCGATGGCCTTGGCTCCGAAACAATTATAAGTAGACTTCCCTACTCGTGCCCTCCCTAAATGGACGATTCTGCGCCGTTGCTCTTCATTATGTACATTCTGCTGAATTTGGCATACGCTGTAGAGGTTAACATACAATCACGCGCCCATGCCCACATATCCGTTGCGGGTATAAAGTGAAACGCGACGTAAATGGCAAGCTATTGACGTCCCAATAGCTTCACTGCCAGTCAGACATCCAAAGGAGCCTGCGCGCATTTTTTAAGTTGCGAGGCGGTGCATTTGACGCAACCAAAAGACAATTTATAGGGATGTCCTTGAAATACATCCTCTTGCGGGCATACATTCAGAAATTAAGAGGGGGCATGGGGTGTCAGGACATCTGGACCCCCTCACCCCAATCTTCACTCTCTCCCTCTCTGAATCTGCCACTGGGAAGAAGTACCACAATCCACACCGTTACGGCTCTTGTCCGCCATAGGACCTTACTGTCATGAAAAGACGGACTTGAAAGTGCTGGCATTGTCCTTGATATTACAACTACAACAGCAGAGAATCGCACAATTGTCAAAGTTAACCGATACCGACAAAACACCAGTGCTCTCTCTTTATCAAAGAAAACACAAAGAGGTCACCAATAGTAAACTTACATTTCACGGCCTATTCCAGACATCTTGTAGCCTCCAAAAGGAGTGTGAGGTCCCATTTCGAAATAGGTGTTGATCCTGCGCAATCATTAGTAGAGATAGATGTAAACTTTGACGACGCGCTGCAAATATAGCGGCGGATAACCGCACCACTCCAGTGCTTATAGCGATACACATAGAGATTACGTAAACGTTTAAAATAGTGCGTGATGTTCCACGGCCGGACTCGACTCTTTTCTCCTCCGCGTTCCTTACGCGGAGGAGAAAAGAGTCGAGTCCGGCCGTGGCAGTTCTAAGCTAATACTCGACAGGTATTCTGAATGTTTTGTTGCGGCCTCTTGACTGCGCAAATGCTGTTAGCGCTTTCGTGAAGCTTGCGGCGCAGCTGGCGATTTGCCACGGATATAAAATATACCGCTGCTCCAAAGTGCGGTGGCGCCGCGGGTCCACTGCTGACTTCAAGATACGGAAATTTAGCTTGTGGGGGTAGGCCTACAGACCTACTCTGCCTACTCCACTGGCCGACGTCACGAAGATGCGGTGGCGCTGTCGTCGGGTGTTTTGGTTTCGCATGGTAGGCATCCGCTGGCGCGCCTACCGTAGCAGCTGCTGTGTTTTCGCTGGTGCGGGTGCTGCTTACCGCCGCGCAATGAAGGAAAAAGTGCGCACCGATGAGCTGCGCTGTGGGTTGATCGCTCAGCAGCGAACAAGAAATGTGCGATAGGTTTTCATCGGTTTCCTGCTTATGACTGACCTAAGGAATGGGACAAAACTGTAATGCCGGCTCATCGGTATGCGCCAAACGTTTTCGTGATGGCTAAGCTTATGTGTCATTATTTAGCGGTTAGTGTGGCTTGTTCCATTTGAGAGAAATGTCCTTGTCGTAAGTTTGTCAATGCTCGAGACCAAGTTTCTTGGCATGAACAAAGTGCGGTGACCCCTACCGAAAAACGCGTATGGGCTCCTGACCAAAGGGCGCTACGTAGCTCTCGTCGGACGGCTGACATTGGTCGCTTGGGGTGAACTTATGAGACGCGCCCATGGTGGAAGCCGAGGTGATAGCGACACGCGCGTTTCTTCACTGTTTTTCAGGCGTCCTACGAAGAAAACCACACGCGCGCTCGTGTCGCCCTCTGGAACAGTTTTCTGCATGTTCGCAGCGCGCATCTCAAAGGAAACAAAACAATAGAAAGTGGGACGCGCGGTGTAGACCTGCTGCTTTAGGGTTGGAGACGCGCGCGTCGCGTTTGCGTATTGTCCGGCCACAGTCTGCCCAGTTTTGCTTCTTCTGTCCGCCAGGTTATGTATTCTGGCGGTGATGTCGCACATGGAAAACTCGACTGCATGGAGCCTATACTACATTAGCGTAGCACGCTGTCATATGTCATATGCGCATAACTAATCGCGGTTGCCATGTATTATTGAAATGATGAAGTTCTGGATGCTCCACACGAATTTTTATTCACTCGAGTGCAATAAATATATGAGAGGTTAAGTCACGTAGCCGACGCCGTGTGCGAAAGGCCGATTACAGCTATTTTTGTTTTTGCAGATCGCTTCCGTGTCCTGAGCAACGCTGTAGAGGGTGTGATGCGCTTTAAATTTCTTTCTATTATCAGACTGCACCAACGAACTACACGCTTGAAATGTGCCACGTCGTTTCAGGATTTTACGCTTTCACGATCGCAGCTGAGCGTGTGGGCAGAGCCGCGAGCCGTGGTCACGTGCGCCTTGCTGGCGGTTATTTGAGAGCCTTGTCCTTGGCACGTAATGGTCTTGTTTTAGGGGCGAAGCTCCTTAAAGCGGCACCCGTTCGTCCCTCGTCGTAGTCGTAGTCATAGTGCGTAACCAGTCTTACGCTTTGACCTCCAAGGTGGTGCCGGTGGGAGATTTCTCCTGTGCGTTGTTGAACAATAAAAAAAATTCGCAGCGTGCGCGTTAACTAAAAGCTGAATTCTTCTGTCTCTCATTCCCCATTAGCAGCCATTGGCATGTTCCAGTAGGAAACGTTAGTAGAAGTAGAAGTGTTAAAAGCCGACTTCTGCTGTCTCTCATTCCCAGTAGCAGCCATTGTTTACCTCCAAGGTAGTGCCTGGTGAGATTTCTCCTGTGCGTGATTAAACAATAAAAATTTTGTTCAAAACGCCGTTGATTGATGAAATAAACCAACGAAAGACGCCAGATGTTTTCTAAAAGCAAAACGAAAAGACGCCAGATGTTTCTAAAGCAAAACGAAAAGACGCCAGCTGCTTAACGAAAGACGCCAGCTGCTTAACGAAAGACGCCAGGTAAAGCAATGGTTTTCATCTGCAACCAGTGCAAGAACCACTTAGCTTACATTTCACCGACCACAAAGCGGTCATAATGAAAGGACAACGGAAACCAGCAATAAGAGTTTGATAAAACATTTAATCAATCGTTTCACGTCATTTTTATCGGGCGAATTAACGGAAGAAATTTCACGGTTTAACCGATGATTACTTCCAGGAGCTTCGCCCAATCTCATCATCATTCACCTCGTGGATCTGCCGTCAATTTTTTGTTTTTCTTTTGCTTCTTGTGTGTTGTCACAGTCGTATTTACATAGACGATAGCGTCACCAATATCGCTCTTTTCGCACGCTTGAGTAACTAATCCGACACATTTGTTTGTTTGCAAGGATTTGGTTTAGAGATTACAGCCGGATACAACTCAAGTCTGCAGTGAAGCTGCTCCCATGGCCTTAGAACCACCAGCCATTCTACCTCCACGAACCTTCAATTAGCTCCTTCTTTGAGGTTTCCGTGCTATCAAAATAATGCGCGCGTGGCAAGGTTAATGGAGAGGTGCATAAATTTTTTTCTTCATTCGTTTATTAGATGGTTGATTTGTGGGGTTTAACGTCCCAAAACCAGCTGTGATTATGAGAGACGCCGTAGTGGAGGTCTCCGGAAATTTCGACCACCTGGGGTTCTTTAACGTGCACTGACATCGCACAGCACACGGGCCTCAACATTTCGCCTCCATCGAAATGCAGCCGCCGCGGCCGGGATTCGATCCCGCGACCCTCGGATCTGCAGCCGAGTACCTTAGCCACTAGACCACCGTGGCGGGGCATTCGTTTATTAGAGTAGAACATGCAAAGGATAATTCCTTACTGAGCCGAAATCAAGCGCTTGCAATGCAAAAACCCAGCGCGCCACAAGCGCCGCCCACCGAGTTTTTCACCTGAGTTCAGTGAAGTTTCACTCGTAAAATGGGGACTCGGAAGCGAAAGGAACTGTACCCCGACCTTTTTTATATGAAAACGCTGGTACTCCACACATATTTTTTTCATGCTTCTTGAGCACCTCATGGCTTTATCGATAAAAGGACTCAGGGACAGCAGACGCTTCGCAGGTACCAAAGGCATAAACACGGCACCATCTTGAAAAGGTTGCATGAAGACTTTTTCGTTGGCTTCTGTGATTGGCTGGCGGAGTAACACTGACGCGATTGGTCCGTGGGCCCTCGTTGCCAGCTACTGTTTCTTTAAGTTGTATCCTTTAAGTTGTAGCGCTTTGTCCTGTCCTTCCTTCCTGTGTATTGTTTTTTTTTTTTTGCACTAAATAAGCACTATAGATTCACACCAACTAGCCCGACAACGCATTGTGTTGTATCCTACTATTCACGATTCCGTCTAAAATGCTCGCCACCTAGCGGACGCCCCTGTAACCAGCCGATCCAAGGTCGACCTCGAAAGGCGGCATGTTATCGGATTACCGCGCGCTGTAAAACAGCTCTGTAGTTCCTTAATTGACGCCATGGCGACTCGAAGTAGCCCGAAAAAGAAAAAAAAATCCTCATCAAAAGACTTTTGTTGCGTGCCTCAGTTCGTGTCATCGCGATTCAAAGAGAGCAACACGTCGTTTCATCGGTTCCCCAAGGAAACAGACAACGCTTCGCGCAGGGCAACATTGATTAGGAACTTGCGCATCGGCAAGAAGCTGATGGGAACTACGCTAGTTTGTCCCAGGCACTTCACTCGCGACGATTTCTTCCTCCCCGGTGAGTACACAGGTTATGTTTGTGTGTGCGCGAGTTTATTATCATGCGCGCTTTTCGAAGAGCCAGAGTGTAGTTTAGTTTAGGCAAGCATGTGAACAAAATAGCGACATCGTTTATGCGTGTATATCTGGTAACGTTTTCTGAACGTGGCAGTGCTCAACTTGAACCGCGGTAATATTACTTCTGACGTGCTTTTGCCCGCATGCATTTAGTAAGTATGATATAACGCGAGCGCTTGCCTTCGTCGCCTTCTTCGTCCCATGGGCGCGTTGTGCCTCATAATTTGTTTGGTGGTTATGGAGGTAATGTGTTATTGTTTAACGCAGCGCGTTTGCATTTCGAGTTTATTTGGTGGCAATTCAGGATTTATTGCGCTCGTTCCAACTTTTGAGCCCTCGACCTGTTCACCGCGCCTCTAAGTTTCTTTTCCGGGACTGCGCATAGAGCTGAACTCTTTTAACACGTTCGTAAGTGGCGCATTTGTACTGACATCAGTTGTATCAAAATCAGTTGCTTGCATCTTTCGGAGAGACCTGCTACGCATGAACACCTGCCTTCTTCAACTTCAGGCTCGCTGGAAAGGCTCTTTATCCTTTAAAAAACACCGGCATATCCACAAATTGAATGATGTTAGAGAAGCTTGCTGGGAGATGATCAGGTAACCCGCGAAACCACCGTACACATCTCCTACCATGACGTGACAACGTTGTTATATATATATATATATATATATATATATATATATATATATATATATATATATATATATATATATATATATATATATATATATTACATACACAATGTTTATTAATTTACATTTGGATGCACTATATACATTTCGATGGACTATATACATTATATATGCACAAGAGATGTTCTTTTGAAAAGTACAAGAAGGGCGTCTCTCGATGAGCTCGGGCACTCGTTTCCCTTGAAAGATGATTGCTTTATGATCAGTAAAGTATGCTGCCAAGGGATCATCGATGACGGGACGAAAGTTCGAAGAGGCAACATCGATAGAGGTGCCCCTGATGGACATTTGCAGTCGTACGATACGCATCGGAGAGCGTAACGTACGTGACATCATGTGTTGGACTAGGCAATCGCTTTGCACGATGTCAACCTACAGATCTCCAGCGAGTGAGTACAGAGTTTGCTTCGCATGACGGCGAGCCCTCTTCGCTTCGGCCTTGTCACCGCAGGGTCTTGGCGGCGAGCCCGAGCTGCTGCTGCGTTGCGAGCCCGCCGCGCTGCTGCCTTGGCTTGTGCGGTGTTCATGCGGCTGAGCGATAACGAAGAGTGCTCACTGCGTGAGCTCCCGGCGAAGAGAAAGGAAGCGCACGTGCTGAGAGTCAACGTTACTAGCTGAGAGTGGTGTGCGTCGCCTTGAGCGGCGCCGCCATCTAGTGAGCATTCTTGAAATCACCGGAAAGCCGGCGCCTTGAGCGGCGTGCGGCAGGACAAGGCGCGAGCTTAAGAAGCTTGCCGAGCAAGCTCCTAAAAATTTGATGCGGGTCTCCGAACAAGTGCGACGTTTGAACGCCAGCCGCAATCATATTGTACATTTGACAGCGTACTACGCTAATGTAGTGCGCGCTTTGAGGTAAGCGTGACCCATCTGTGTGCACACTTTGTATTTCAAGAAACTTGGTGTCGAGCAGTACACTTGACAAACTTATGACAAGGATATTTTTCTCAAATGAAACAAGCTGCCCTAGTCGCTAAATATTTACACGTAAGCTTAGCCGTGACAAAAATGTTTGGCGCATAACCGGTGAGCGCGCATTACATGCAGGTGTCCCGTTCCTTAAGACATACATAAGCAAGAAGCCGATAAAAACCTATCGCACATTTCTTGTTCGACGTTGCGCAACCAACCAGAGGCATGACTCATCGATGCACACTTTTTTCTTCATTGTACGGCGGTGAGAAGCGGCCACACCAGCTAAAACACAGTGGCTGCTACGGTAGGCGCGCCGGCGGATGCCTACCATGCGAAACCAAAACGCCCGATGACACTGCCACCGCATCTTCGTGACGAAGGCCGGTGGAATAGGTCTATAAGGTCGACAGAGAGCCAGTGTGCAGTTTTCATGGTTGTGCTAACAACTACAGGAAAAGCAAACTCTTGTCGAAAGAATTATTCGACGTGCACAACCAGACGCGGAGAGTTTGCAGCTGTACCTTTCAAGTTGTCGTCCTCTGACGCATGTATTTCCTATGTAGTACACTAATCCTCTCAGCAAACTTTCTGCTCACATGTTGCAACAGACGTAGCGTGGCTCAAATGCGCTAGCGTGTCAGCAGTGAAATAACACCGCCGAACTTGCAAACTTCAAGATGCCATAGTCTAGTTTTTCCGAGACGTTCTTGGTGCACCGCTTATGTGTCCACACATTGCTTATGTCTAGAAAACATCAAACACGCAAGTGCGAAGGGTAGAGATGCCTGTGGCTAGAGAAACGAGAGGTGGGAAGCAGCACAGCGACGCTCCGAAACAACGTGGTTTCGATATATGGCGCGCGTTTCTAATCGCATTGGTAAATAGCGGGGGGTGTCGTATTCCCGTAAGAGCTTATCTTAGACATTCTACACTCTGACCTTCTCAACAACGAAGAATATCCTCAAGCGCTTGCCTCTGACCAGAAGTACGCTTTGCAAAAGTAGAAAATTCGGCCTGCTATTTTCGTTGCGAAGCAGCATGCCTGTATAATAGCTGCCTTTCGGGCGGGTACTTAAGAGCACAAGATTCGTTATTGTGTTCTCGTTGACTTTAGGTAGAACAGTGAGCACCCCTGACCTTTCGTAGCTGGATGTCGCAGGAAACTGTGGTTTTCTTGGCCCGAAAGAACCATCAGCCTCCCAGCATCTCCCAATTCCAGCGATAGCAGATGTTTCCGCGACGGCGCCCCGAAGAACATGGCGGGCGCGCCCAGTGTTGCCACATTATGAATATACCCTACTGACTTGTTACAGATATGCTTACATGTGTTGTTCTCTCGCTAGGCCTACGAACGTTCGAAATGGGAAGCGATCCCAAATACTACGTCGTCGAAGGTATACCTGAAGGCAAGCGAAGCCATTTTACACAGTTATTTGCTATGAACGAAGGAAATCCTGCCACAGCAATGCCAAATTCAATTCCAAGCGGGCGTCCAAAACCACCGCCATGTTTTACGTAAACAACGATAACCACGCAAACACGATAACTTTAAATCTGCGAAATACCGTGGGCACGCTAAACGGTACCGGCCGTTTACGGTAGTGCGCATGCGCATTTCCACCCCGCTATTACGCTAAGCCCGCTAAACAAAAAGAAAAAATATCTATTGTTTTGCTACGGCCGTTTCGGAAGGTTTTGTGCGAGAGTTAGCTAGTTCATAACTCTACACGATCTTCCTTCTGACTGACAATGTATGCCGTCATATGTTTCTTTCTTGAAAAGCCGTGTACAGTATATATCATAGCAAGGAATAGGAAAGATACTAGTGAGAGGAAAGAATGCCATGCACAAAGAGATAAAGAAACAAAAAAAAAAGATGACAGAGAAGAGAGAAGAACAAGATGTAGAAAGAGATAAAGAAGGACAGATGACAGAAAGAAGACGAAGAAACGTGAAGAGAGAACTCGATCTGCGTTTGCAAGGCGGCGGCGCTTGTTTGCCAGCTACGCAGTTTAGTCAGATTGCACAGGCGTGAAACTGGCTTCAAAAAAAAAATTTTTTTTTCCAGGAAAGGTATACAGTTTCATAGTACTACAGCAAAGAGCACAAGCCTTTATTTTGCGCATCACTTCTGTTTAAAACTGCCTGTGGTGTATAAATCTTGTCGTGTTACAGAAATTATTTTAGAGTGTAAGCTGTTATGGGCTCGTTAAAATGGCTGTAATTAGTGGCGATGGTGTCCGCTGCTGCCACCGGTATCCGTAACCGCTATCAGCATCAACGAGGAAAAAAAAGAAAACAAGAAAAAAGAAAGGACTGTATGCCTGTGCGGATTTGAGTCCGCCTCTACACGCTTGGTTGACTCTCACCATTTGGTTGGCCACCTTGCATTCTCAGCCAAGGCTACGATATGGTACTTCAGGAGATCGAAGACGAGGTGAAAAGGAGGAGGAGGAAGGGGGAAGAAGGCGAACACAAAGGAGACGACGATGAACAAGAAGAAGGCGCAGAAGACAGCGAAAAAATTAGGAAGGAGAGGAAGAACACGACGTCTACGAGGAAAAAGGGGGGGACGACGACGACGAACTCGACTAATAATCACAGATACGGCGACGAAGAAAGAGGAAGCAGTTTAACAGAACTCAATGTTGGGCGAGATGGTGCATAACTGTTATCCAGGGAAGCAAAAGCGCACGGACAACACTCACAGGACAAGCGCTCACTTTCATCTGACTTTACTTGTGGCTACTACGCCTACAAATATACACACATACAGACGCATGCTCAGTCTGACAAGTACACTGGCACCATCATCTGACATCAAATGCATCATAACAGTCTCACTTTCGAAATTTTATCTATAGTTTTCTAAGGTAGACAGATGAGTCACTAATGCGTTCATGACCCCTGTCACCAATATGAAATGCCTCTAATAATTCTCACGCCCTCTTATCGCGTACCCTGCCTAGAATTCTTGACTCTTTCCATCTTGGCTCACAGGTACCACAACTTGCACCATGGTCAGCCGTATTCATTCCTCCATTCTTAATCGCACGCACGTGCTCCGTTGCTCATTCATTGAAACACCTATATACCAGTCTGGCCTATGTAAGACCTCCCGCAGACCATTAGGATTTCGTACACCACTCTAGTAGCGCATTTGGTGTATTATATGCTATGCTTCTTCTTACACCCTCTATTCACACGTTTCCGCAAAACACGTGAACAAACCATAATCAAAAGAAGAGGCGTACAGGACACGGACACAAGGAGAGCAGTGAACAGAGCGTTCGTGTTGTTCACTGCTCTCCTTGTGTCCGTGTCCTGTACACCTCTTCTTTTGATTATGGACTGTTACCAACTCGCTCAACTTTCTGTCCTACGTGAACAAAGCTGGGCAAGCTTATTCGGGGTAGAAAATGCACACCACCTGTCCGCCACTATTTTCTCGCGGTGCGCAACTTTGTGCACGTACGGTACCACCACAGGTTTTATGGTGACGAACTTGTTGTGTGTGTTCTGATACACCGCCGCATGCACTGATGCATCTTGGGAGTGAACATACTTTTCAAAATTAGCTCCGTGCGTGTCACGGTGTGTGTTTGTGTGTAGCTCTTTGTCCTGCCAGCTGTGCTACTTTATTTGTATTTAATGCAAAAATCGCAGCAAGGTCAGTGTTCACGTGATGTCAACATGCGCCGTCTTGCTGTACGGTTCGTGGCGTCCACGTGTGCAAATGGGGTCGGGATAAAGTGCTCCCTCTTCACTGTTCTGGCTGTGCAACGATACATGGCCGCGCCAGTGAATTCGCCCCTGTAGCACTGTTTCAGGAAATTTCACTAGATTTCACTACACCCCGCTGCAGAGGCACAAATAAGTTCACATACCAGATGATACCCGCTTCAAGAGCATGTGCAACGACGGTTGCCGTGTTTAGGTCCTTGGTGATGATTCCTGCCGCCAGTCCATAGCTAGTAGCATTCGCCCTCTCGATGACCTCGTCCATGGTGTTGAACTTGAAGATACTCTGGACAGGGCCGAATATTTCCTCCCTGCAGGCCATACATTTACGCCGTTAAACGAACCTGGATGTTTCAACATCCCATGGGTTTCAGTGCTATATGTGAGCCATCATACAGGGTTGCCGCCCTGACAAAGTCGGAACGCTAGCTCTAGCGACATTCCCTGTTCTCTGCTGATTCAAGCCGCCACGTTCCTCTGGCTTCTGGTCTCACTTACAAAAAATTTTGTTGAGAAACCGCTGTAACGCTGTTGGTGAATGCCGAGAATCATATTGAAGAGTTATTGCCTGTCCGTTAAAGGGACCCTGAAACGGTTTTGACGATATTGTGCAAACATGGTGATCCAGTAGAGCGAGTCATTAGGATCATTTGAGGGCAGATTTCAGCGCTGTGCGTAAAGTGTGGAATTTACAATAATGTTTTCAACACGTGCATCGCAAAAGATCTCAGCGGCTCGCCAAAAGGCGTTTTCAAACGCCCCCGCCATCGACCGATCGAATGAGAGGTCGCTGATTGGCCCCGAGCCAGTGACGTGCACGTAATTTTCAAAACCTAGCTGCGAACAACGTGCTTCTACAACGTACTCCTTCGTTTCAGCCAACGGTATCGTCGCGGCATCTGGCGGCGTACACACGAGTCGCCGGCGCTCTATTACAGAGGCTAGCACTGCTGAGGCGGGAGACCTCAGTGAGGATATCGGGGCGCTATGTCGCTACGGGAGGCTCGGCAGAGCGGCTGACGCGGGAGGCGCTGTCGTCGCTAGCGCGCACTCCGCAGCAGATCGAGTTGAGGAGGAACAGCAGTGGTAAGGAAGAAGGCGACAGAAATAAGCCCATAGCTGCCTTAGCGCATGGTGCTTCGCTTTATTTACGGTGTGAATGATTTCATAATTGTGTTGCCTAAGCAGTGACGCAATGTCAAAAGAACATTTCAGGGACCCATTAAGATATTGTTGAATTCAGTGTTGACACTTCTTGAATACCGGCCAAAAAATATTGAAAATCTGTTGGGCAATTAGTGGTTGAACTGTTGTTGAGTTATTATTGAAAGTACATTGTGAACTAAGCATCATTGTGATACTTTGGCGGATACTTATAGAGTTAAAACTGAAGAACCAGCATTGGGATTCATATATTCACTTTTCCTACGTTGAATAAAAAAATCGCAGCATATCCACGGGGTGAATGATGATGAGTGGGCGAAGCTCCGGAGGGAATCATCGGTAAACCGTGAATCTTCCGTGCAATTCGTCCAGTCGATCATCGTGTAAAGACGTCTCACGCAGCCCCTTACACAGGCCGGAACGCGCACCGCGTTTGCCGACGCCATCACATGACTGCTGAGAGAGTAAAAGGCGGAGAGGCCTCAGCGTCTTACACCAGCTTCTTACACTGGTCGCACAAACGCGTTAAAAACGCGCAGTCTTTCGTTAATATTGGGTGTTTACTGTCATCGTGGTGCATGTGTCCATGTGCGCTTTGTGGCGTAGTCTGCAGCTGACGGTTATTCGCTGTGCATTGCTGTTGTGATTGCTTCTGTTTCCTTTCGTTCTGTTTTGTTCTTTTTCATTACTGTGTGAACGCACTTTTAAAGAAGGCAATAAAGAAAAAAAAAGCGCTTCGTGGCGTAGTGGCTAGCGCCGCGCGTTCGGAAGCGAGGGGTCCCTGGTTCGATTCCGCGCTTCGGACACAACGTTCGGAATTTTTTTCTCGTCGTCCATGGTCCATGAAGCGCGATCCGAAGCGTACGGCGACGATCCAGGAGAATGAGAGGAGCAGCGCAGCCCCGCGCAGCAGTTAATCGGAGAGCAGCGGCACCTCCAGCGGATGGATGCTATGAGCGTCCCCTTTGTAACGGGGCGGTGACATGTGCGCCAGCAGGCTCGTAAGAAGATTTAAGAACTTTTTTCCCTATCTTTAAATTTTCCTCATGCCTTTTAAATCTACTTCAATCAAATTGATCATACTATAGCAAAAACGGAAATTCATAGCCAAGTTCCCTGCCCCTTATGGCAGAAAGTCCATATTTTTCCCTATAATTATTTTTGTCCGTTCTCTAGTTTTCTGCCACCAGTATTCTAACCGTCTCTTACTTATTTCAATCGCGGCTATGTTCAACTTCCCGTTGTTCGCCCTAAAACCCAAGGCTTCCTGTAGGGTGGTGCCCAAACGTACACCTGGGTGGATATTTCCGCATTCAATCGGAACATGTTCCGTTGTTTCCTTAGCTACCGGCTGGATGGATGGATGCTATGAGCTTCCCCTTTGTAATGGGGCGGTGACATGTGCGCCACCAGGCTCCTAAGAAGATTTAAGAACTTTTTTTTCTCTCTTTTATTTCCTCATGCCTTTTAACTTTACTTCAATCAAATCGATCATGCCATATCAAAAACGGAATTTCATACCCAGTTTCCCTGCCCCTTATGGCAGAAATTCCATATTTTTCCCTATAATTATTTTTGTCCGTTCTCTAGTTTTCTGCCACCAGTATTCTAACCGTCTCTTACTTATTTCAATCGCGGCTATGTTCAAGCTTCCCGTTGTTCAGCCCTAAACCCAAGGCTTCCTGTAGGGTGGTGCCCAAACGTACACCTGGGTGGATATTTCGGCATTCAATCAGAACATGCTCCGTCGTTTCCCTATCTTCCTCACAGCATGTGCATTTTTCTTCTTTACTGAATTTCGCTTTATAAACACGCGTTCTAAGGCAGCCCGATCTCGCTTCAAACAATAAAGCGCTTCCTCTTGAATTATCATAAAATGCCTCCCTCTTTATTTCGTTTTTGCCCTCTCGGTAGTTATTCAGAGTCGTTTTTTTTTTTCCATCGCTGCCCTCCAGTAAATCTTCTCCGCCTCTCTGACTTTTCCCTTTACGCTCTTTGTTGTCAGTTCTCTTAGAGCTGTATATTTACTGGTGAGCTTCCTAGTTCTCTTTCTCCACTGCGTGTCAACGCTCTTTCTATATAAGTAGCGGAATACCTTCACTGCCCACCTACTCTCTTTCATATTCCTTAGCCTCTCTTCAATTCTTATTTTGCTCTGCGCTTCCCTTGCTTCAAAACTCGCCCATCCCATATCGCCCTTTACAGCCTCGTTTGTCGTTTTCCCGTGAGCACCCAACGCGAGGCGTCCCACAGTGTTCTTTGATTGATATACAAGTACCGCCATCTAGCGGACATTCCAAGAACTAAACGAGAGGTGGCTACCTACTACATAGATCGGGGACGCACGACTAAAAGTGGCAATGCCCGTTTCGTGCACTCGGCGTGTCTGAACACGGCCCGACTGGAGACACGTGCGCCCTTTCCTTCATGCGGCCTTGGCTACCGGTCCGGGCACAATGGAGGCCCTTCTCCGCGGTTAACGCCACTTCCCGCCGGCGCAGAGTCCAGGCAGCAGTTGTTCGGGCAAAAAGATGCGACAGTACGAATTGCGGCCGCCATTGAGAAGTGCACCATACGCAGGGTGCGGGAGGCCATATGCCTTGTCATTCTAACACTTTAATTTGCGCGAGTTATTGAAAGGCGCAGTGTGACTGAGACGGCGCACAAATAACCGCGTCAGAAGCACTGTCTAGTACCTGCTTCGCTTGCAACAAGACCTATCGTTTTACACGCCAGATCTTGACGTAAGGCAACAGTGTTAAGCTCAGTATTCAACAAATAAATATGAACATACGATATGCTATGTAAATCACAAGATTATGAAGAACCAAAACTAATTTTATCAAAATTTAGCTGAAACAAGGTGACAACGCAAAACAGAATAAATAGGTAATGTTCGGTGCGCACTATTCGTTGATTATTTATATATCGCCTAAAATTTCTGTGATATTTCGTTGGTTTTTATATTTGGTTGTTCGCGTTTACCGCAATAATTCAATACTTGTTTATTCCAGCTAGGTGTTCCGAGCACGTAATACGAATTATGGTTCATTAGCTATGGTGCAACGTTCGTTCATTCATTCATTCATTTCTAAACATGACAATTTCCAAGTAATGCAGAATTGCTGAAGGAAATATTCAGTTTGTATCATGTACTTAATTACCAGCGTGATAACACAACCCACGTGGTGAACGGCACGGGACAGCGCTCACCCAGTGTCCTTTTTTTAAGTGTTGCGTGGCTTTCGCGTTGGTAATAAGGTGTGTGTCTGTTTCACTGTGCAGTATCGAGTCACTTCAAGAGTTTTAAAGGAACCCCGAAACGTTGTTATTGTTTTGTGGGGTTTAACATCCCAAAACCAGTTCTGATTATGAGAGACGCCGTAGAGGAGGGCTCAGGAAATTTCGACCACCTGGGGTTCTTTAACGTGCACTGACATCGCACAGTAAACGGGTCTCAACATTTCGCCTCCATCGAAATGCAGCCGCCGTGACCGGGATTCGATCCCACGACCCTCTGATCAGCAGCCGAGTACCATAGCCACTAGACCACCGTGGCGGGGCGTAACCCTGGAACGGTTTTGGTGATTTTGTACAAATGCCTTGCATCGATAGCCCGAGTCCTTCTGATCATTAGCATAACAATATCAGCACTCTGTGTAATTTACTACAAAGTTTTAAATACGCACATCGTGAGAGACTGACGCGACTCGACTTCAAGCGTTTTCAACCGCCTTTCCCACGGGACATGCGATGGGTGCTACGAAGCGGAACACACGTGACGTCACGAGCATTGAAGGACAGCCGACGGTATCGTCGCGGCATCTGGCGGCGCACACACGAGTCGCCGGCGCTCTATTACAGAGGCTACAGTGCACTAGAATATGGGTAGTGGGTTCAGGAGAGGGCATGCTCCACGCGCCGGCGTGAGGCGGAGAGTGTTGACGGGTCGCGTATGTATGCGGCGGCGCTGCGGTAGCGTGGGCTGTACGCTCGGCGGCTGCGCTCAGCAATATCCCCAGCACTCCCGCCTGCTGCAGTAGCAGCGACTTGCGTTTGCTTTTTTTTTACTGTCCTGTTTGCGTCGCTGTGTCGTGGGCTGTTGTTCTCCGCTACCTCGAGCGCAGAATGAAGTAACTCGCGTTTCCTTCGCAGTTCTGCAGCTACAGCACAGTCGATCTGACGCTGTTGCGCAAAGCTCAGACTCCTTGTTTAGGATGCAGCGAGAACCACGAAGTGCTTAACCCCGATGCTTACATCCAGCATCGCTAAGTTTGGTGCCGCAAGAAGTCTTCACTTGTAAAAGGCCTTAATGTGTCACCGAAAGCACCAAAGCAAAAAGAAAAAAAAGAAAAAGAAAACTTGCGCGCGAAGTTGAGTGAGTGCTCGTAGTTGTTTCTTCAGCCTATGTTCTCTGAAAGAACACCACGGGGTCGTGTCTCAACAACCATACACAAAGAATTTAATATATCTGACCTCTGGAGCGAAATAGTCTCACATACCTTGTGGGCAGTGATGTGTACTTTCAGCCAGTATTTTTTTATCAGTATCAATTACATATTTTTTACCTACTCAAAATTTTAAATATCGCTTTAATCCCTTATATTTCAGTTAGAAAGTTACAGCTCGCTTCAGATAAACCGGGAGTGATTCCCTTCATGCTGAACTTTGTCACATTTGTTTTTTTTTTACCAGTAAAGACGAGCAGCCTTGAAGTATATACATGGAATGCGAAATGAATGCGCGCTGCAGGCGATATTTGACAGTTACATAGCTACATGATGCATCTCGAAACACGCTTACGCTTATCTCGCTGCCATTTAAGTCGTGACACATTTCGAACCTCCTTGCGTGGCGAAGACATGTACGCTGCGACGACAAACGCATGTAGCCGCGTGCATTTGCGAAATCATCACTCGGGACGCTTGAGCAGCGGTGCGCAAGCACGCGTATTTATAACACGTATTTCGCGATTTTTTTTTTCCTTTTCGAAATGCTTGATGTCCGGGTTGTCTGAGGCGGACTACTACTTTGCACGGACTTGTTAGCGATTAAAGCAGTACTTATGAAATCTACTGATTACAAGGAATATTAATTGACACTTAGTCAAAAAATGTAGCCGTTGTAAGTACACACGTACGACTACTGCAAGTATGAATTTAGCTGAGAAATTTTTTCTAGAACTTCTGCCTTTCTCAGAAATTTAGTGCATGATGGGACGCCCTATTAAATTATGCACTTTCGGGAACACAAAACACCTGCACGGCTGTAAATAAAGAATGGGTATATGTCATGAAAACATGTCTTTCTTGTACTTCCCTTTTATAGAACACGCAAGTGGCTATTTGTTACTCACCAACGCTTTGGTTTCTCCGGAGGGTAGGAAGTGATATGTTAAAGCCGCTCAGTAGCTCTCTGCAGCCAGGGAACCGTGCTATTAATCAATGACAGCACCGGACTTTGGAATTAGCTAGAAGGTCGCACCACCAGGTCTGTCCTTTGCGAACCCGGAAACATCATAGGATGCATCGAATGATAAAAATGGTCTATCCGGAAAAAGCTACGAGTTAGGTCTGCCAACCTAACACCTATTTTTGGCGGACTTCTGGGTGGCCGAAAAGTTGTGCAAAGTTACATATAATCTGGGAATAATCGTTCACGCGAAATTTTCACTTTTTCAACATCGACTTCTCGCGTACGGAATGATGCAAGGACGAAACTTATTAGGTATAGGGATGCAGCGGTTTCTCCTTTGTATGCCCAGTAAAAATTTTCATGTGCTGACCCCGGCAAGACCGCGCCGAGCTCCCAAAATCAGCTCTCAATATGTTGACAAACCGTTTATCATAGGAATGTTCTCTATGTAAGTAGATCGTCGTTTAGAGACAGCGCACACTTAAAGACACTGAGCGCCTCTGAGCAAATCCGGTCCCATCGAGCCATGCTGTACGGTTTTACGAGCCACAATATCATTTACGTATGTCATTTAGCCCGGCGATTCTTGCGGGCAGCAGTAACTGTTTCACGGGACAGGCACTGAAATGCGGAGCAACAATTCCATGCTGCGACGTAACGCACAGCGCGAGTATGGTGCGCGAGCCTGCTCGAGCTTCGTGCTGCATACAGCCCATGCTCTACTGGCGCCATCTCGTGCCGTCAACGTGAGAAGCGTCACTCCCGGCCGCTCTCTGAGCCCACTACCCGTATATTCTAGTACACTGTACAGAGGCTAGCACTGCCGAGGCCGATGTCGCTACGTAGGGCTCTGCAGAGCGGCTGACGCCGCTAGCACGCACTCCGCAGCTGTTCGAGTTGAGGAGGAACAGCAGTGGTAAGGAGGAAGGCGACAGAAATAAGGCCGTAGCTACCTTAGCGCAGGGTGCTTCGCATTATTTATGATCTATCTATCTACGTCTCGGTGCTCTCATGGTACTCAAAAAGCACTTGTTTTTGGGCTAGTTGGTGACTTAGCTTTCTAAACATGTTCAGGCGCAAAAAGAAACGAGGAAGAGAAGAATAACAAAGGAAAGATACAGACGAGTGCCAACTACCAAATGTTTATTGACATTCAGGTACATAGCTAGGTGAGCTTTCCGACATGCGCAACAAAGCAAAACAATGCGACATCAAGCATGCTATCGTGAGATGCGTCTATCTAAAAAGCGTGTTTCAGTGGTGTACAGCGATATTGAGGTGTCACTGACACAAGCAGGCCCTTTCTTTCTTATATGGAATGCCTCTGGAAGTTCCTGATCCTTGCTTTTCCAAATGATTTTTGCAAGCGTGAGTTGTGGCACACATGAGAAGCTTTACGTGCGCAGGAAGATGCACAACATCACTTTTTCAATACTGTTAGCGTGCACCCTCAGCTATGTAACCTGAGCGTCAATAAACAGTTGGTGGTTGGCGTTCGTCTGTATCTTTCCTTTGTTTTCTTATCTTTCTCGTTTCTTTCTGCGCCTGAACATGTTAGTAAGCTCTCATGGTCGTCTCGTTCGCCTGATATACCCAAATCTTTTTTCTGAATGATGTGCTATTTCACAAATGTATAAGGGTGCGTTTTTTGTTGTTTTTTCAGTGTTCCCTACTAACACTCTACAAGCATTATATAACGAAGTTCTCATACTCCTGTTATTGTTACTCCTCCTAATGTATAATCCCCCCCTCACACAATACTCCTATGTAGGAGCTTGTGAGGTGATTTAAATAAATAAATAAATAAAATTTGTTGGTATATATATATATATATATATATATATATATATATATATATATAGATATATAGGGTGAAATGTATGACGATTCTGGATGGCTGATCTTACATCCCTAACGCGATACATTCGTCACGTAGACGTCACGTTTAACGATACTGCAATCATGTGTGGCCACTTATTTCGCATAGTGCTCGGCCTGTGGTATGTGCCACAGGTTTTATACAAACCATGTCCAACCTCGGACCAACTAAAATGGACGTCTGACATTCATTCGAACACACTTAAAAACTAAGAAAGGCAGTGCGTTTGTCATGGCTTGCCATTAAAATATAAACACAATAGCACACAGGCACCCACAAGCAGTACGGGGGCATCAAACCGTGGTCCTCGAGGTGCCAAGAAAGGCACGTTACCACTACGGCGGCTCCTCTCATGCGGTCTCCATAGTATCTGAACCTATTACACCGGCTTCTGTATCGTGAACGGCGCTTCTGATGTGCGTTAAGCGCTATCATAACAATGTAGTAGACAATACATATGTTTTAATACCACCCGGTATGCTTAATTATGTCCAACTTTGCTCGATCCTGTAGAAATTTTATCACGCGCACCGCTTTTGTGTAGAGGTATAACTATCGCACAGTAAACGGGTCTCAACATTTCGCCTCCATCGAAATGCAGCCGCCGTGACCGGGATTCGATCCCACGACCCTCTGATCAGCAGCCGAGTACCATAGCCACTAGACCACCGTGGCGGGGCGTAACCCTGGAACGGTTTTGGTGATTTTGTACAAATGCCTTGCATCGATAGCCCGAGTCCTTCTGATCATTAGCATAACAATATCAGCACTCTGTGTAATTTACTACAAAGTTTTAAATACGCACATCGTGAGAGACTGACGCGACTCGACTTCAAGCGTTTTCAACCGCCTTTCCCACGGGACATGCGATGGGTGCTACGAAGCGGAACACACGTGACGTCACGAGCATTGAAGGACAGCCGACGGTATCGTCGCGGCATCTGGCGGCGCACACACGAGTCGCCGGCGCTCTATTACAGAGGCTAGCACTGCCGAGGCCGATGTCGCTACGTAGGGCTCTGCAGAGCGGCTGACGCCGCTAGCACGCACTCCGCAGCTGTTCGAGTTGAGGAGGAACAGCAGTGGTAAGGAGGAAGGCGACAGAAATAAGGCCGTAGCTGCCTTAGCGCAGGGTGCTTCGCATTATTTATGATCTATCTATCTACGTCTCGGTGCTCTCATGGTACTCAAAAAGCACTTGTTTTTGGGCTAGTTGGTGACTTAGCTTTCTAAACATGTTCAGGCGCAAAAAGAAACGAGGAAGAGAAGAAATAAACAAAGGAAAGATACAGACGAGTGCCAACTACCAAATGTTTATTGACATTCAGGTTACATAGCTAGGTGAGTTTTCCGACATGCGCAACAAAGCAAAACAATGCGACATCAAGCATGCTATCGTGAGATGCGTCTATCTAAAAAGCGTGTTTCAGTGGCGTACAGCGATATTGAGGTGTCACTGACACAAGCAGGCCCTTTCTTTCTTATATGGAATGCCTCTGGAAGTTCCTGATCCTTGCTTTTCCAAATGATTTTTGCAAGCGTGAGTTGTGGCACACATGAGCAAGCTTTTACGTGCGCAGGAAGATGCACAACATCACTTTTTTCAATACTGTTAGCGTGCACCCTCAGCTATGTAACCTGAGCGTCAATAAACAGTTGGTGGTTGGCGTTCGTCTGTATCTTTCCTTTGTTTTCTTATCTTTCTCGTTTCTTTCTGCGCCTGAACATGTTTAGTAAGCTCTCATGGTCGTCTCGTTCGCCTGATATACCCAAATCTTTTTTCTGAATGATGTGCTATTTCACAAATGTATAAGGGTGCTTTTTTTGTTGTTTTTTCAGTGTTCCCTACTAACACTCTACAAGCATTATATAACGAAGTTCTCATACTCCTGTTATTGTTACTCCTCCTAATGTAATAATCCCCCCCTCACACAATACTCCTATGTAGGAGCTTGTGAGGTGATTTAAATAAATAAATAAATAAATAAATATTTGCTGGTATATATATATATATATATATATATATATATATATATATATATATATATAGGGTGAAATGTATGACGATTCTGGATGGCTGATCTTTACATCCCTAACGCGATACATTCGTCACGTATACGTCACGTTTAACGATACTGCAATCATGTGTGGCTCACTTATATTCGCATAGTGCTCGGCCTGTGGGTATGTGCCACAGGTTTTATACAAACCATGTCAACCTCGGACCAACTAAAATGGACGTCTGACATATCATTCGAACACACTTAAAAATAAGAAAGGCAGTGCGTTTGTCATGGCTTGCCATTAAAATATAAACACAATAAGCACACAGGCAACCCACAAGCAGTACGGGGGCATCAAACCGTGGTCCTCGAGGTGCCAAGAAAGCACGTTACCACTACGGCGGCTCCTCTCATGCGGTCTCCATAGTATCTGAACCTATTACACCGGCTTCTGTATCGTGAACGGCGCTTCTGATGTGCGTTAAGCGCTATCATAACAATGTAGTAGACAATACATATGTTTTAATACCACCCGGTATGCTTAATTATGTCCAACTTTGCTCGATCCTGTAGAAATTTTATCACGCGCACCGCTTTTGTGTAGAGGTATAACTATCGCTGTTTTCAAATTTATGGGAATTTCCCCGCTAGAAATAATGCGATTTAGTAGTGCTAGCAGAACTTCATAAGTATATTCAAAGGTACGGCGCAAGTCAGTTATAGAAATACCATCGATACCAGCAGATTTGTTACACTTTAAACTGAAGATGATACACCGTAAGTCCTCTTTAGAAATTGAAGGCAGATAGGCCGAATCATTAACACTGTGACGTAAAGTGCACGGGCCTACCTGGGAGTTTGCGTTTTTAATTGTCCGAGAGAAAAAGCCGTTAAATTCATCAGCAATGTCCTGTGCGTTATTGGCTAGACCTGAAAAAACGATATTCGAAATATTGACACGAGTGTTTACGCCTCTAAAGGTGTTAATTAACGACCAGGTTTTTTTTACTGTTGTTCCTGGCATCCCTAAATTTAGCTCGAAATGAAATCGTTTAGCCGATCGAATCATGGCATTAACCTTATTTCTACTTTGCTTAAATTTCACTCGCAAGTCTGAACAATTAGGATAACGTTTACATTGTGTCCAAAGCAGATCTTTTTCTTTTATTGCCGCGAGTACATGTGATGACATCCATTTATTATCCAAGTTGCGTTGTTTAATATGTATTGTTCGTGTAGCACTTTTTTTTAAGCTTATTAGAGTTTCTACTAGCTTATCATAGAGATCAACAGGAGACATTATTGACAAGAAAGAATTCCAGTCATAATGAGCTACCAGTCTATCAAATTTTTAATGATCAAGCACCGAAATTAGTTTTTTTGCATCGGTTGAAATCGTCGCCGTATGTGGACAACTGATTGAGCCGCAAACAAAATAATGGTCAGCAAGCTTCATCTGTATTATTGCGGTTTTTGTGAACAGGTTTTGCGCGCGCACGAAAACGTGGTCAATGCATGACAGGACAAGCTTGCCAGCCAAAAATTCCTCCCGAGTCGCCTGAGTTATTCCGCATGCTAAGCCTCATTTCGAAAGGCTGTCAAGATAATCAGCAACGATGCCTACAGTGGGACGCAAAAGGTCAATATTGACGTCACCTATGATGCACACATGCTCTTCTAGCGATAAGGATGATAGTATGGACTCAAGCTCGGATAAGAAAAGCCGCGCATTGAAACTGGGAGGCCGGTACACCGATAAAAGGATCACCGAAAAAGAGGGCGTGTTCAATCGCAGCGCTAACACTTCGGCTTGTGAAAAGGAAAAGGATAACTGTGATGCTGCCCATCTGTTGCTTATAAAAACTACAATGCCTCCTCCTTTTCTTGTTGTATATATATATATATATATATATATATATATATATTGTCGCGTGCCGAGGGTAATTACTCAGCTACGGAAAAAGAATGCCTCGCTGTAGTATGGGCAGTCACCAAGTTTCGCCCGTACTTGTACGGTCGTGCTTTTCAGGTAGTCAGCGACCACCACTCCCTTTGTTGGCTGACAAACATCAAAGACCCGTCCGGACGTTTGGCCCGTTGGAGCCTCAGATTGCAAGAATATGACATGACTATTGTGTATAAATCCGGACGGCAACATTTAGATGCAGACTGCCTCTCACGATCCCCTATCGAATCCTCTGGTACCGATGATGATGAATTTGCAGCTTTTCTGGGAGTCGTTAATGCGGCAGACATCTCCACGCAACAACAAGCTGACGAGGAGCTCAGCTCTTTGATTCAGTTTCTGGATGGGAAATGTACAAATGCGCCGAAAATGTTTTCAAAAACGTTGCCATCGTTCTGTCTGCGTGACGGTATTCTCTACAGAAAGAACTTCGTTTCGACTGGGAATCGTCATCTCCTTGTCGTGCCCACGAGTCTCCGTACCGAAATCTTGCGGGCCTGCCACGATGAGCCATCCTCGGGGCACCTTGGCTATACACGAACCTTGGCAAGAATCAGAGAAAAATACTACTGGCCAAGGCTCGCTGGGGACGTAAAGCGTTACGTCAGAACTTGCCTTGACTGTCAGAGACGCAAAGCGCCACCAGCTAAACCCGCCGGACTTTTGCATCCAATCGCAGTTCCAGAAAGGCCTTTTGCCCAAATTGGAATGGACCTCCTCGGCCCATTTCCTATTTCCGACAGCGGCAATAAATGGGCAGTAGTTGCGACAGACTATCTCACCCGTTACGCGGAAACCAAGGCAATTCCTTCCAGCACTGCAGCCGAGGCGGCCCAATTCTTTATTGAAAACATCGTACTGCGGCACGGCGCTCCACATACGGTCATCACCGACAGAGGAACCACATTCACAGCTGAGCTGCTGCGCACTATACTCATGCTCAGTGGTACGTCGCATAGGCAGACAACCGCCTACCACCCACAAACCAATGGGCTTACGGAACGCCTCAACAAAACTATTGCCGACATGCTCAGCATGTACGTTGATGTCGAGCATAAGAACTGGGATAAAATACTGCCGTATGTTACCTTTGCATACAATACCGCAAGGCAAGAAACAACGAGAATGACGCCGTTCCGTCTCCTTCATGGGCGAGATGTCACGACCATGCTTGACGCCATGCTGCCTCACGATTTCAGTGAGACAGACGCTGATGCCGCAGCATTCACACAGCGTGCAGAAGAAGCCCGGCAGCTAGCGCGCGTCAGAATAACCAACCAGCAGGAACGTGACACCCGACGATACAACCTTCGGCATCGATTCGTCGTCTATCAACCGGGCGAAAGAGTCTGGGTTGCCGGTGAACGCTTCTCCAACGCGAGCAGTCGGTATTTCTCAATCAAGAAACTCGCTAGGAGACGCTGCCTGCGCCAACGTTGTCTCTCGCTGGTGATGGCGCGTTCTCCTTCTTTGCGAGCTGGTAGAACGTTCCTCTAAGAAAGAGCGTTTCCATAGCCAACGCGCGCCTTTCGCTCTCTCCCTCTCTCTCTCTCACAAGACAGCAGAGGCACGCGCCGGGAGAGAGAGAGAGAGAGGCACGCGCCGAGGGCGAACGCCGAGAGCGAACGCGTGCCTCCCGGCACGCGGGTTACGCCTGACGCCTGACTGACGACTGACGCGTGACAAGGTTAGACTAAGAGGAGCTTCGCCCCTAAAAGAAGTAGGTCCTATGGAATGGTGGCTCTTCACGGAAAAGAACAGTGACAGAATCAACGATATACATAGATGAATGGACACAATAAAGCGTAGCCAGGAGGTATAATAAGTGTAAAGTGGAGAATACGAGGAAGTGCTAGTCAGAGCACTTATTACACTTCAACTGAAGACGTCTCATGTCACGACGTACCTGCTAAGCAATACCTGTTAGGCTTTGCCGCTCAAAACGTTAATGGCTTTCGCAGGCTGGCTATCCCTATCGGAAAACCCAGTGGCGCTGGCCAATGCCATTGCACCCGTGTGCAGCGTCACAACGTGGCAGACTGGCACACTGCGTGCTGCGTAATGGACGCTGGCAAGCGGATACGGCGGCATCCGTTACTGGCCGATAACGGCCGTTCAGCACGTTTGTAACAGCTGTGATCATGCGAATATCGTTTATATGGGAATATCCCACGTACTAATGCAAAAAAAAGGAGAACATGTGAAAAAAAAATTAAAGTGCAAGAGTCGAACCCACCCCACCAGCTTCACACTATGACGCGAACACTCTAAGACCACGACGCCAGTAGCGCACCCAGGATCTCTGCCAGGGAGGGGGGGTTCAATTTTTCACGAAGGGCCGGGCATGCGATTACACAGGGGTGTTGCGTGTGTAAAAAAAGTAAATAAAATGCCAAATAATAGTAACATCAATGATGATGATTATCTTTATTATTTCTTTCGGCGTTTTGCAGAGACAGCGCCACATTCTTCTAGGACATAGGAGCAGTTACGGAGTGGGAGGGGAGTGAGGTGCGCCACTGCACGACGCCCCGCAGAAATATACGTCCATATAGGGGCATTTTTTTCCTTTTGTAAATAAAACACTATATGTTGTCCGTGTTGTCATTTTGCCTTTCGAAATGCAGATTCCAGTACCCAAGTGCGTGGAACAAGCAAACCGAAGGTAGCTTATCACGTCGGCGTGCTCTCGTCCTGATATTGCCACATCCAGTCTCCGCGCACAAAAGAAGAAGAAGATCACGGGAACTTAGAAGAAGAAGACGAGATCCCTGCGTGATCACTCAGTGTTCTTTTCGATTAAAGTGACCAGCTCTGTGTTCGTGATTCCTGCTGCTGATTTGTGCTGTTCCTGCATCGCGACACTGGTGGAGGTGCGGGGTAAATGTCCGGAACACCTCTTCGCAGCACCGTATCCTGGATAGTCCAGAGCGAGTTCCGCGTGTTGAAACGCCAGTTCACCGCGCCAGCCGCCGCCTGTTAGGCCTGAGCCCAGAGTGCGGTCCGCTACCAGAGGTTGCAACTGTGTCCGAGAGGAGTACCCAAGCCATGGCAAACCCAGGCCCGACACAGGTGACTGTTTCGACTCCTCGATCGCCTCCGCCCTTTCACGGCAACGCCTATGAAGACGCCGAGGACTGGCTCGAGGAGTTCGAGCGCGTGGCCAGTGTGAATGGCTGGAGCGCCAACGCCGGTCAAAAGTTGGCTCACGTGTACTTCTCTCTTCTGGACGGCGCCCGAACGTGGTTCACAAACCGTGAGGGAAACTGGTCATCTTGGGAAGAATTCACCCGGAAGTTTATAGACACGTTCGGAAGCAGCGAAAGGCGAGAGCAAGCTCAACGACTACTCGAATCTCGCGTTCAGAAAACGAAACAGTGGCCATGTTTGTTGAGGACATGACCCGTCTATTTCGTCGAGTAGACCCGGATATGTCCGAGGGGAAGAAGCTCAGTCACCTCATGCGCGGTGTGAAGGAGCAGCTGTTTGCCGGTCTTGTGCGAAACCCGCCAACAAATGTTGACGAATTTTTGAAGGAGTCGACGGCCATCGAACGTGCACTACAGCTACGGTACCGTCAGTATGACCGTGTCAACAGCAGTGTATCAACCAGCGCCGCAGCCGTGCCGGCGGTTCCAGCAACTGACGAGGGTTTGCGCCAGCTCATACGAGACATAGTCCGTGAAGAGGTGAAGAAGCTCCTCGCTACGCGGAGTGAACGCACGGTAGCGTCCGTCTCCGAAGTTGTGCGCCAGGAGGTAAGGCAAGCGCTTTCACCTCCCCAACAACCCATCGAAACGCGTAATCCCAGCTACGCAGAAATTGTCTGTCGACCGCCGCCTATTGCGCCGACACCGCAATATTACCAGCTGCAACCACCGCGGCGCCGCCTATTGCGCCGACACCGCAGTATTACCAGCAGCAACCGCCGACAGTACCTTGGTACTACAGGGGAGCTCCAACGCGATCACCGCTCCGAAAAACTGACATTTGGCGCACTCCGGACTACAGGCCCCTGTGCTTCCATTGTGGAGAAGCAGGCCACGTTTGCCGCCATTGCCCTTATCGAGTCGCAGGGCAAGGATTTCCATCCGCTGCTCCTCGTCGCTCGAATAGCCGACCCAACGTCGACGCGAATGCGTCAAGCTGGCGCGACGATTCCCCTGTTTTCAGGCCGCGCTCCCCCTCTCCCGGACGTTCTTCTTCTCCGCTAACTCGACGAAGTGCCGCTGACGTTGCCAGAGGGCGATCTCCCAGCCCCCGCCGGGGAAACTAAAAGCAGCGACCTTTTGGGGGGAGGTTGGCACTCGTCGAAAATCTGAAAATCCCCCATTGCGAATGAAGGAAGAGCCGACAAAGTCCGACGATTTGACGAGCGCCGAAATTGTAAGCGCCGAAATACGAGTTACAGTCGACGGTTACGAAGTGACGGCTCTGGTAGACACTGGTGCGGACTTCTCAATTATGAGTGAGAGTCTGGCGCATAAACTAAGGAAAGTTAGAACAGAGTGGACGGGGCCGCAGATTAGAGGAGCTGGTGGCCGGCTACTGACACCCATTGGAAAGTTCACAGCAAGGATCGGCATAGAGGAATCGTCATACGTCGCAACTTTTGTTATTCTTCCCGAGTGTTGCAAGCAGGCCATCTTGGGTATGGATTTCCTGCGCGAATACGGTGCAATCATTAATATACCAGAAGGTCTGCTGACATTTTCGAAGGATGAAACTGCACAACTACAGCGAAAGCCCTCGTGCCTCCTTGAGGACGTGACCGTGCCGCCGTTATCTTGTCGCCTCGTCCCCGTCAGGTGCACCACACAGCATAATGGGGACGGCGTCGCTGAGCAAGTCCCTGCACTTCTGCTCACTCGAGGTGTGGCTGTAGCCAGAAGTCTCATCAGTGTGGTGCATGGGCAAGCCGATATTCTTCTGACGAACTTTTGCAAGGAACGGCGCCACATTACCGAAGGCACTACAGTTGCTTACCTCGACGGAATTGCAGAGTACTGCGAATGCTTTGCAGTACAGCAGGGCGAGCAGGACACTTCTATAGCACCACCTGTTCTTGATGTGAACGCAAGTTTACCGCCGTCGGAGCGGCAGCGTCTTCTTGACCTTTTGAACCAGTTTCAAGACTGTTTCTCGTCGGTTTCAAGGGTCAATCAAACGCCACTCACAAAGCACCGTATTATAACGGAGGAGACGGCACGACCCATCAGGCAGAACCCTTATCGTGTCTCACCTAAAGAACGCGAGGCTATCCAACAACAAGTGAAGCAGATGCTTGACGATGACGTCATCCAGCCGTCAAAAAGTCCTTGGGCATCGCCGGTTGTACTAGTTCAAAAGAAGGACGGTAGCCTACGCTTCTGTGTGGACTACCGCAAACTGAACCGGGTCACAAAGAAAGACGTGTACCCATTACCCCGTATCGATGACTCCCTGGACCGGCTGAGGCATGCACGCTACTTCTCATCGATGGATTTAAAAAGCGGTTATTGGCAAATTGAGGTCGACGAACGAGACAGAGAGAAGACCGCTTTCGTGACGCCTGACGGACTTTATGAATTCAAGGTCTTGCCCTTTGGATTGTGCTCTGCTCCGGCAACGTTTCAAAGGCTGATGGACACAGTTCTGTCTGGCCTAAAGTGGCAGACGTGTTTAGTGTATCTAGACGACCTCATCGTCTTTTCAGAAACGTTTGAGGAGCACCTAAGAAGGCTTCTGTCGGTGTTTCAAGCAATTCGGTCCGCCGGCCTAACACTGAAAGCGGAGAAATGTCATTTCGGTTTCGAAGAACTTCGATTCCTAGGCCATGTTGTGAGCCACAAAGGTGTTCTTCCTGACCCCGACAAAATTGCGGCCGTTGCAAAATTTCCAGTACCAACGGATAAGAAAGCAGTTAGGCGTTTTCTAGGCCTCTGCGCATACTACCGACGATTTATAGCCAACTTCTCGCACCTCGCTGCGCCGTTAACACGCCTGACAAAGGACGACGTCGCATTTGTATGGGGCGAAGAAGAACAAGCGGCATTTGATCATCTCCGACAGCGCCTACAGACACCTCCTGTGCTAGCCCACTTTGACGAAGACGCTCCTACCATGATTCACACGGATGCCAGCAACCTAGGCCTTGGGGCTGTACTCGTCCAGTGGCAAGACTCGGCGGAATGAGTAATTGCATACGCAAGTAGAACGCTCTCGCGTGCTGAATCTAACTACTCTACGACCGAAAAGGAATGTCTTGCTGTCGTCTGGGCGGTTATGAAGTTTCGGCCATACCTATATGGCCGTTCCTTTCAAGTAGTAAGCGACCATCACTCCCTTTGCTGGCTGACCAACTTGAAGGACCCATGTGGTCGGCTAGCACGGTGGAGTTTACGGCTTCAAGAATTTGACATGACGGTGGTCTATAAATCCGGACGACAACGCTCCAACGCTGACTGCCTCTCAAGGTCACCGATAGAGCACCAAGACACAGATGATGACGACATGGCTTTCGTAGGGGTTGTCGATACGGTTACCATTTCGCGTCAGCAACGTGAAGACACCGACCTGCTTCCACTCATTAATTTTCTGGAAGGACGGACCACTAGCGTGCCTCGGCCATTCGCAAGAAACCTACCATCCTTCTGCTTGCGCAACGACGTGCTCTACAAAAAGAACTTTTCATCTAACGGAAGCACCTATCTGCTCGTCGTCCCGACGTCTATGCGTGACGAAGCACTGGGAGCCTGCTACGATGAGCCGACGTCTGGTCACCTCGGATACACACGCACAGTGGCCAGAATCAAGCAGAAATACTATTGGCCGAGGCTTACGGCGATTGTGAAACATTACGTGCGCACGTGCCTCGAATGTCAACGACGGAAGTCGTCACCCTTAAAACCAGCTGGGTTATTGCAACCAGTTCAAGTGCCCCCGGTGCCTTTTGCCCAAATAGGGATGGACCTTCTGGGACAGTTTCCAAATTCGTCTTCAGGAAACAAGTGGGTCATAGTAGCTACAGACTATCTAACACGCTACGCAGAGACGAAAGCTTTACCAAGCGGCACGGCAGTAGAAGCAGCACGGTTTTTCATTGAAAACGTCGTTCTGAGGCACGGAGCTCCTACAGTAATAATAACAGACCGAGGTACTGCCTTCACGTCTACACTGCTCAAGACCGTACTTGATCTCAGCGGCACAGCTCACAGAAAGACGACGGCCTACCACCCGCAGACTAACGGTCTCACGGAACGCCTGAACAAGACTATGGCGGATATGCTCAGTATGTACGTTGACGTCGACCACAAAAATTGGGACGACATTCTACCGTACGTTACATTCGCCTATAACACCGCACAGCAAGAAACGACGCGAAGGACGCCATTCAGCCTTCTTTATGGCCGAGAGGTGACGACTATGCTTGACGCAATGTTACTGCATGACTGCGACGACATGGATACGGACGCCGATGTTTTCACTCAGCGTGCAGAGGAAGCGCGCCACCTCGCGCGCGTCCGTATCACCAGGCAACAAAACTCTGACGCAAAACGTTATAACCTGCGGCACCGATTTGTGACCTATAAACCCGGCGAGAAAGTGTGGGTTTGGACTCCTGTTCGTCAACGCGGACTTTCCGAAAAACTAATGAAGCGGTACTTCGGTCCGTATGAGGTTGTGCGACGCCTCAGCGATGTGAACTATGAAGTCATACCTCATAGCTCCTCAAGAACGCGTCCTCCTAAACCGGATGTTGTGCACATTGTGCGTATGAAGCCCTACTGCTCTGAATAATGTGTGCCACACTACATTTCTACTGCGGCGTATTGCAGTCGAGCATCGGGACGATGCTGTCTCCATGGAGGGAGGCAAATGCCACATCCACTCTCCGCGCACAAAAGAAGAAGATCACGGGAACTTAGAAGAAGAAGACGAGATCCCTGCGTGATCACTCAGTGTTCTTTTCGATTAAAGTGACCAGCTCTGTGTTCGTGATTCCTGCTGCTGATTTGTGCTGTTCCTGCATCGCGACAATATTAACACCCTTCTGGTACGTTTCGCAATAAAAAAAAAAGACAGCCTACCTGAACATTACATCTCGAACATTCACACTGGTCCGCCAAAAAGTGGTTCTACACACTTATTCGAGGGAACTATCCTCCTTGCGTACTGCGCGCTAAATATTTTCCGTATCCGGTAAGTAAAACGTACGCAAAGTTCCTCGCTCCTGTTTATCTTCCGCGTAACACAGCCGTGCCGACAATTAGGCTTAGCCTATATAGTACTTCGTCCGCGATGGTCAATAACGCCTTGTACAAGGAACGAAGAGAATACATTGCGAGGACCTATTAAACGTTTGGGCATATTCGCTCTCATGACGCATTATAATGAGGTCATATTCCATCACTTAACTACAAATATGAAAGTTTGCTCCCATCAAGAGAGCACATTTTTAATAAACTTTACTCTCAGTGGCTGAGTGCTGCCGGAAGCACTCCCGCAATGGCATCAAATCGCGCGCGTATCGTTTGCCTACCGTCACCGTGACACATATGACTGCGATGGTGACGGCAGTTTGTGCAGAACTCGTGAAGCTAACGAGGTTTTTCACGTAGAAGCGAGCGATTACGGCGGTATTGTAGAACCGGCGAGAATTTCATCTATTTATAGCATCGGACGATTTGTTGCCTTCTCTGGAACTATACACAGCCACCATTATTGTGGCTGGAACTGTACGAAGTGTTCACGAACAAAGATCGAGTTCACCGATCTGACACGGCTGAGCGGTGTCTTGATCGGATGAGCTCTCATAGAGTACTTCCTGGACGAAAATGAACTAAAGTTGCCGCATTTATTCACAATGCAGCAGCGCCCTTCATAATTTTTAGTCTGCCATCAAACATTTTACTCCCGAAAAAAATACAGTATAGACCTTATGATAATTCCTCTATATCGAATCCCAAGTTGTTCACGAGCTCAACAGTGAAGCGCGGTTGCCAGTCCAGTGCGCTGCAGCCCAGGGCGCCTCACTGCACGCTCACAACGTGCAGTGTTTTGCGCTGCTCGCTAGGACAGCGTGCAGCGCTATTCCCAGTGCACTCTGGCCCGTTTCAGCGCTACCAAGTGCGCAACAGTGCTCAGTGCGAATACAGTATCGTCCAGTACCTCACAGCACTTTCCAGCGGCTTTACAGTGAAAAACAGCGTACACAGCGCCAGGCAGTGCCAAAATTACACTGGAAGACACGGTTTTTCAGATAGGGATAATATACAGTAGAGTTACAAAAAATAAAAAATAAAGGTGACACCTTTAATCGAAATTCTGCGACACACAGCACGTCTGGTCATTCTCGCTTTGCAATACTCTTCGAGCTGTTCGAGCTTTGCGAGAACATTTTGGGCAACCTACCTGGCGATGACCATGTCATCCTCAACGTCCGAGAAAACGGTCGGCTGAACGAAATATCCGCGCGTGCCAAGCCGGCGACCGCCACAGCGTAGCTTAGCGCCCTCGTTTTGTCCTTGCTCGATGTAGCCAAGGATGCGATCCAACTGTGTGCCATCAATCTGCGCACAAGCAAGGTGTGGCGACAGCCAGTCCGCGAGTATACCACATGTCATACCTGAGCACCCTGTGTGCACCGTTCGTCGAATGGGTCCCCAACCACCCTCTTCTTAGCAAGCTCCACGGCCTTGGCCACAAACTTGTCATACACATCGGCGTGCACGTAGGCCCGTGTGGCGGCACAACAGATCTCGCCCTGGTTCCAGAACACGGCCTCGTGCGCCAGATTGGCGGCCAGATCCACTGTCGACAGAAGTACAAGATACAAATGTGTCTAGGAGTCCAGAGAACGGCAAAAAGAAGAAAGAAGTGGCTGATCTCTCTGTCAAAGGAATCGGTATAACACGAAAGTGAAACGTCTCTTCGCATAAGCAATTTACTGTTACATCGGGGTCATTGCTATCGCTGTTTCGCTGGTACGGCACCATTTGACGTGGATGAACCCACGTTCACGCATTGCCTCCATAATGTCAAAGGCCAACCCTTTGTGGTAACTGAAGCAGTTTACCTACTTACTATAGACCCACAGTCTACAGTAAGTGCCGCGCGAAAAAGGTATCAGTCATATTTACTTGCGCCACATTGACCCGTCAACGTCGTTGCCGTGCTCTGGCGCCTAACGCAGCAGTTTTCTTGTTCCCATCACGCTAGAAGAGCGATCGGCGGGAGAACGCTACCCACGGCGAAAGGAGACCGGTGCTATCGGCGCATATACGCTTGAAGCTGTAGGAGCGCTGCGCGCGGCTTTGTACGCGTTCGAGGCAGACTTTGGAACGCGCCTGGTGCTCCATCCAAGAGGGACGACGTAAAGCTTCACTTTACCTCTCCTGGAGGGCAGCACCATTCCAGGCAATTTGCGCCTGGATGCGCACGTGCTGAGCCAGACGATGCAGCAAGGCGCGTTCGAGCATGTGTGGCTAACGGTAGCGCACCGGGCACCTTTCGCCATGGCACGGGAGGCAGCGCATCAACACAAGTTTTAGGGGCGAAACTCCTTAAAGCGGCACCCGTTCGTCCCTCGTCGTAGTCGTAGCAGGGGGGTGAAAGCTCGATATGCTACGAATCGCCATAGATGGCGAAAAAATCAACCGCGGCGCGTTCCAGCTTCAACCGCGGGGAGTGGATCTACTGACCCCTCTCTTAGCTCGCGGTGTGGAGGCCGCCATTCGCCCTATTGCACTTTTATGTAGGGGCGCCTGCATCGGTGCCTAATTTCGATGCAGAATATATTGAACAAGGCGAAGACTTTTTCTTTGCCTGATATTAAACTTGCATACAACAAACTGCTGCTTTTAGTGAGCGTACCTTTGAGATACTACGCCATCCTCCTTTCACTAAATATTTTTTGCTTCGGCTGATTCGGCAGTTTACCGACATCGATACTAAGACATGCTCGTTTTTTTAAATTCGAACTACGCGGCGGCAGAAGTCACGTTAACCGTTTGCGACGCGTTCGGGCAGCGACGCAAGCTCGCGGTGTTTCGTTTTGCTGTAAATATTTCGTGAAACTGACGATTGCTCTTGTAGTCGGTGATATCGGCTTGCTGTTCTTGTTCGTTCAAAGCACGTTGAAATGCTTCCACAGAGCGCTTTCCCCTGCGCCTCGTCCTTCAAAGCAACGAAGTTCGTTTCAAGCCCCAGCGTGCATGGACCGGTAAGTACAAACCCATTGCTTTTGTTTATTACAGTTGGTTTTGTTTTTGCGACAGTCAAGCGACACACAGCAACTCGAAAATTTTCAACGTCTCATATCCCTCCACCAACGGAATCCGCGTTCTCTTGAGCGACGTGGCTTCACGTAGGAGCGAGCTGCTGAGTCGATAGAAATGCATTTCTGAAGTTTATATGCAGTCTGGACGTGTTCAAATACACTTCTATCGCCCCCGCACGCACGTCCGTAACTCACCATGCATTAGTACAAAGTGTGTTATAAAGCTTGCTACATTCACATTAAAAAATTTAAAAAGAAGTGCCTGAGAGAGAGAGAGAGAGAGAGAACTAAAGCTAATTCCACGTTGTGAAATTTGAGTAAACAGCAAAGCTGGGGATCTCCTTCTTGCCTTATTGTTTATATTGTGAGAGCAGTTTCACTTATAGGCTTACTTTCATTTAGTGTCACATAGAAACCGGCATTTTAATCATGAATATATTCTTTTTCTGTCACAGCCTCCTGGCTGACACCTACAGTCAACATTCCTTGTGGATGCACCTCGACACCATGGGCAAGGCACATGCTACGTTAGAGCACAAGCCTTACAAGGTATATATTCATACATGCATAACATGCCGCAGTTTACTCGCTCACTTTGTATACTGCTACAATATTTTGTCTTCATACATTGTTTCTGAATGCATGATGATTTCATAACCTGCTCCTTTTTTCAGAGCTGCCATGCAACATCAGGTTAACTGCCCTCGAAAACACAGCCTGCAAGCACAGTGGAACAACTAAACATCTACTACAGCAGGTCACCTCAAACTTCATCTTTGTGATGCTGTAGTTTGTACTTGGTAGGCATGCCATGGAAATATGTTACCAATAGTTGTTGTCCATAGGTGTTAGGTGTCCATTTTGTTATATAATCTACAGTACAATAATGATGAAATTTAACACAAGCTCTATACAATAGTTACATCACGTCAGACTTCTAAGTCTGACAATACGCATTTGATTCAAGGCCATGGTGGTCGCATTTCTATGGTGGCTAAATGCAACATCATCACCCATGTATACAGGTTTACGTACGTCTCAACAGGCCCCAGATTGCACCATTAAGGATGATAGTTGGGCTAGTAGATGCATACTGATTTGAGGCACAACAAATTAGCACAAAGAAACCACAGGCAACACAAGGGAATGCATGAGTGGTTTCTACGCTAATTAGTTGTGTCCCACATTATCAACATCAATCCAAAAAGCTTGGGCACGTAAAATTCCAGGTATTATTAGTCATATTACAGCCAAACAAATATCAGGGTAGTGAACGGACATTGTTCCGGCATTTAGTCATACTTTATGAGATGGTTTACAAAGTTTGTCTGAAACCTGTTTTCTTAATGCATTGAATTGTAACAGTCTACAAAAAACAAAGAATGCCGTAGCTTCGACAAGCTAGCCAGTTCAATTAGCCTTTGAATATATATACAACACATTTTATTAAGTTGTAAACAGCTAAAAAACAACAGATATTAAGTTTTGCAAGCACTAGTTGCAGCATATGAGTGTAAAGGATATTTATGTTATAGGCCAAATTGTGTTCAAGGGATTTGCTCATTTTATTTTTATATAGCACAGAAATATCCATAATTTGTGGCTGAGCATGCCTACTTCAGGTGGCTGTGACGCCCATTAACATGCCACCCCTTTTCTTTTTTTTTTTTTGGTGTGCTTTGCACTGTCATACTGCACTGCCTATGAAAAGACTTCACAATGTTGCCGCAAACAAAGCCTGGGAAATCGAAGATATTAAAGGGGCCACAATCAACAGCAAAACTTTGCTGGATGCAAAAGTCGCAAAAGTGCATTATGGCTTAGCCTCATAACACAGCCTCTAATTTGTTTGTCTGTACATTGCAACCACCTCTACCCATTGAAACATTTAATTCGAGGCTATGATCAGAGGCTAAGCGGTAATATAGGCGTTTACGAAGTTTTTTATCCCGCAAAATTTTGCTGTTGAGTGTACATACAACACATGTGCAGCTACACTACAACATTGTCGATACTTTGATGTTGAGGTTCTACAATTAGCAAGAATACGGTTTATTTTCAAAGCACATGTTTAAAAAGTGAATAATCCAACAACAACAAGCACATATACAATAAGTATGACCTTTATTTTTTCCGGCACTGTCACACATTCACGTAATGTTCCTCCACTTCAATTTGTGTGCATGTGTGTGTTTGTACGAGAGGTGCATAATTTCTGTTGATATGTCCATGCATCACAGACATTGCGCTCATGGCTGAGCGATTGTTTGCCGCATACATCAACCTAGATATGTAATGTATTCCTGAAGCTAATCTGCCCATAATTGTGCCTCTATAATCAGCCTGCATTATCCTAGCATCTCTGTCTTTCTATAGTATTCATATTTTGTTCATGCATTGTAGAATATCTGCTGTCGATTATACCGCCTTCACAGCACACTTGAGCTTATTGGTGCGGTCATTGGTGCCATAGCATTCTCGCTCTACACGAACTGCATAACTGAACCATAATAACCCATTTAGCGACAGCATACACAATTGTGCACTTGTTTTCGGCAACTTGTTCTTTGGCAGTTCAATCGACAAGCGGCTAAGAAAGTGCAAGAAAGACAGCTTTGGATGAATTGATGTATTCAGTGTGTCATCAGTTTGCCACAGTGTGCTGTGTACTCGTGCAGACAATTTTGTGAAGGCATTACCATATTTTTTAAGAGTGGTTTGACGTGGGATGTTCAGGGAGCGACATCAAAAATATGATTTTCATTGGCTCATAATGAACTTAGCCAATAACAAACTGCACTCGCGTTTCAAGTCTGCTTCTGATTAATTTTATGACAAAGATAAAAGCTGACTGGCCTTAGAAGAAACTTACATTGAATTATGCTCTAATTACATTTATTTACTGGGTAACAAACAGTTCAACACATAACCGAGGTTTCTTTCTTGCTATTCAATAGAATGTGCAGTGCTGCGAAAATTGTGTGTGTTAAGATTTGGTGCATTCATAGACGCTTTATCGCAGTTAGCGCTTGAAACAAAAGTGAATGTTTTTTTCGCCAATTACCTACACACCTACGGTATAGGTTCACAGCTGATAGTTGAATTCGTGCCTATCCTATTGGGGCACAGCGCGACGCTTCTTGTTTGTAACTCATTCACTTATCTTTATACAGAGACGGTGCATCCGCGATCGTTTAGGTAACGTTAACTAAGCGAAGCTAAATCGGTGTTACTGTGACATCTGCCAACGTTGCGCACGTTTCGGATTCTGCATCGTGGATTTACCCGCGCTCGCTGTCTGAAAATCAACGCTAACAGAATGGGACGGCGCAATGCAATGAGAGAGCAACATTCGTTCGATCGTATCCCGTCTATCCATGCATATTTTGTCAGCGTTTAGCATGGTTATGCACAAGTTGGAGCGCACTCAGTATGTATGTGTTTTGTTTGGACGTGAATGCTAAGTGTTGGCCCATGTGTGCACTGTACTGTACGTTGTTTGTACCAGCTGTGGTGCCGCAATAAACGATGCAAACCTTACTTGATTGACGTTGTTTTTGCCAGTCGAGGCCTGTTTGGTCACCTGGCGATAAGCTACAGTACCTGTGTACGAAAAGTACACACGCGAGACGCGGTTTAGCGAAAGGAATAAGCAAAATACTACAGCGGGTCTAAATGTGGGAGGGAGGCGGGGTGGGGGGTACAGCAGGGCGCGACCCAGCAAAATCGCGGCTTTCCCCGATGATGATGATAGTACTTGCAGCGCCATCTCCGTTCGCCCTAATGCACTTCACTACGCCGCCGCTACTCTTATTTGTGTTCTACAGTGGAAGGTACAGTTTCCGTTCTCTAAAACGGGTGTATAGGTGTTCTCTGGTCGTAGTCGTAGTGCGTAACCAGTCTTGCGCTTTGACCTCCAAGGTGGTGCCGGTGGGAGATTTCTCCTGTGCGTTGTTGAACAATAAAAAAAATTCGCAGAGTGCGCGTTAACTAAAAGCCGAATTCTTCTGTCTCTCATTCGCCATTAGCAGCCATTGGCATGTTCCAGTAGGAAACGTTAGTAGAAGTAGAAGTGTTAAAAGCCGACTTCTGCTGTCTCTCATTCCCAGTAGCAGCCACTGTTTACCTCCAAGGTAGTGCCTGGTGAGATTTCTCCTGTGCGTGATTAAACAATAAAAATTTTGTTCAAAACGCCGTTGATTGATGAAATAAACCAACGAAAGACGCCAGATGTTTTCTAAAAGCAAAACGAAAAGACGCCAGATGTTTCTAAAGCAAAACGAAAAGACGCCAGCTGCTTAACGAAAGACGCCAGATGTTTCTAAAGCAAAACGAAAAGACGACAGCTGCTTAACGAAAGACGCCAGGTAAAGCAATGGTTTTCATCTGCAGCCAGTGCAAGAACCACTTAGCTTACATTTCACCGACCACAAAGCGGTCATAATGAAAGGACAACGGAAACCAGCAATAAAAGTTTGATAAAACATTTAATCAATCGTTTCACGTCATTTTTATCGGGCGCATTAACGGAAGAAATTTCACGGTTTAACCGATGATTACTTCCAGGAGCTTCGCCCAATCTCATCATCATTCACCTCGTGGATCTGCCGTCAATTTTTTTCTGGGTGTTTTAATTTATTGTTCTTACATGTTTACTTTTCTGCATCATACCCTTTACAGTAGTGACGTAAGGGGTCGTGGTGGACCCCGGCATAAAACACTTTCATGTAAAAAAGAAAGTCACAGTTTCGCCGCAAGGGCGAAGCAATGAATGCGATAGCAAGAAACTGCAATGCATTACGAAGTGAGGCTCGCAGCTTCAGGAGCAATATTAATTGCAGCAAACATGCACTTGCTAAGTGAGCGCCTCCCGTGGGCAGCGTGTGCTGGTACGAAGGGCTTTATACGTTGTGTGTCACAAAGCTACTTATACAAAGCTAGGGGAGGCCGCTAAATGAACAAACAGAAGATGAGCGCGAACCGTCAAGTGAAGCACGCACGAAACGAACGCACAGATATACTTGGACTGGTATAGCGCATTATGGAACAACAGAAACGGTCAAGCAGACCGACTCAAGAGGACAGAGCGCTACTGTCCTCTTAGTGCTCTGTCCTCTTGTGTCGGTCTGCTTGACCGTTTCTCTTGTTCCATAATGCGCTATACCAGTCCAAGTACGTCGATCCAACTCGCCCAATCTTCAACACTTGTGCACAGATATAAACCGAACAAGCGCGAATAAGCTGCCACAGTGGATACTATCAGTTTGAACAGCGCTCATGTTGCAAAGGCGGCCGAAGCAGCGAAGGAAACCAAAATGTTTCAAGTGTCGAGCTGTGACACTTGAGCTCATCTTCTGTTTGTTCGCTCAGCGGCGTCCCTTGAGCTCGAGTGACTTTCGTACGTTCCCTTGCCCTTCTCGCACCATCTCGCTGGTAATGAAGAAACGCTTATAAGCGCCTGCCGTCTCTGAGTCCTGCAAGCGGTAAAGGGTGTGTACATAAGGCTCGTCGTTAGCTCCCTGAAGGATCTGCTCTTTGTGGCATAGCGGTTAGCGCCACGCACTGCGGAGCGAGAGGTTCCTGGTTCGATTCCGCGCTTCGGAAGCATTTATCTGAATTATTTTTCTTTGGGACATTTATATATATATACTGTAATGAAGAAAGAGAGACATAGAGACAGCGCCTTTTCCACAGGCCGGCTGTTCTATTCTGACCGTCGTCTTCCTCTGCTTCTCTGTGCCTGTAGCGCGGGCGCCCAAGCTACGGCAGAGCTCATTATCATTACACTCGGCCACGCTGCGAGCTTAGGCAGATATGAAATGTTTTTTTTTCCGGCGGGCGGCACTGGCTGTGCCGCTGTGGACGGTCTCGGCCTCGGCGTGGTCTGCCTTGGAGCACTCTGAAGAAATCTTCCAGGGGCCGCCACTGGCTGTATCGCGTAGGTCGTTGCAGGTGTTCGTCATGCTGCGACTTCACTTGCAGAGCCACCAAGGCCACCTCCAGTGAACGGCACTTGCTTTGCCATGCTGGTCGATCATCTCGGCCACGCTGTGGCTTCAAACGGCAGGCTGCCAGACATATCTGTGGCAGGCGGTATCGCATGCGATGTAGGGGAAGTTTTTTTCGCCTAATGCTCCTCCGCCGCAGAACTGACGTGGACAAAGGAGCGTGCTTTCGACCGTTGACCTTCGGATGCCGCACACTCTCAATGACATGTGGTCTGCTCGTAGGTGCCCGCGACAAATGGACGAGCTCCCGTGTTGTAGGAGGTAACTTGAACTTCGACAGCGTTGTCGCGGCCAGGGTCAACGGAAAGCTGCACTCAAAAGGCCTTGACAATGAGCTGTGTGAAGCAGCGGCGTTAAAGCCAGGGGTAGACTTTGGCTGTAGTGGCTGGTGTTTGATGAAAGTGGCCTCATCCGCGGTATAGACACTGCCACTTTGTGGAGGGGCACCGCAAGGCGATTTGGGAACTTGAGCACACTCGGCCAATGACTGCGTTGACGGCCGGGGACGTGACTGTGAGTTGTTTGGGCACGTTTCGTGGATGGCATAATCTCCACACAGGTCAGAGGTGGGTTCCCTGGCAAAAAAGAACGCTTCGTGGTGTGCATGGTTTTCAGAGGGTGCAATGGAAGTTGGTATAGATGATTGGTCCTCGTCATCTGACTCCCACGTCGGCTGGGCAGGATCACTGGTGTAAACGTGGTCCGAGTGACGCGGTTGGAGGGTGGTCTGTTCGAACTCGAGGGTTGCTATCTGTGTCGAGGAACAAATCTTGGGACCGACCAGTATGTCAGGACAGGCTGTGATACTCTGTGCCGATGAGCTGCTGTTCGAAGCTACAGCCTCGAGGTGGCGCTCCTCCTGAGCTGCTTCCTCGGTAGTGCACAGGTCGGATTCGCTGGTGGCAGGATTGTGGTGGCGAATCCGTGCGAAAACAGCGATAAGCCTGGAGCTCCATTCCAGCCAGGAGCGTTGGCTGACTCCCTCGTACCGGTGCCATGCGGCGGCCGCATCACCAATGTTGTTGATGGCCACGAGCAGCTTGTAGTGATCCGGCCAGGCATACTGGGCACCGAGGGCGTTCACGGCCTCGATCCACCGATCGGCGTCGTCTTGGAAGCCTCGGAACTCCGGTAATTTCCAAGCGGCCGGTGGCGGCAACGCGGCACGAGAGGACCCGGAGCTCCCCAACGCCATGGAGTGGGGCGTTTCCGAGAGTATGCTGATCACACGCAAGAACTCCGCAGCATTGTCGGGGGAGCCGCTAAGTGTTCCGGCGGAGAGCGCAGGGTACGCGTTAATCAACGTGGTGAGCGTGTCGCGCAGTTGCGCGATGGCACTCACGTACTCCGCTGCGTTGTCCGGTGAGCCGCTTAGAGCACCAGGCCTGGTGTCCGCAGATAAGACGGTGCCCCTGGTGCTCCCGATGGCGGCATCCGCGGCGAAGACAGGGTTCGCAGCAGATTTGTACACGTGGTGTGCTGGTCGGATACCGGACCAGTGCAGGGTTGGAGCCATCGAGGAGGCACGGACGCCGTCCTCCGATGGTGCAACCGTTACTAGGGATGGCGGTCTCCCGGCGGGTTCCATCAGCAGCGAGGCTTGTCCAGCATATTCCTCAGCAGTAGTCCGAGACGGCGACACTCTGGAGGAAATGCCACGTCGAGTTCACAGCTGCGTTCCGCTGATGATTTGTCGACTGCGCCATTGTAATGAAGAAAGAGAGACATAGAGACAGCGCCTTTTCCACAGGCCGGCTGTTCTATTCTGACCGTCGTCTTCCTCTGCTTCTCTGTGCCTGTAGCGCGGGCGCCCAAGCTACGGCAGAGCTCATTATCATTACAATACATACTTATACGGTTCATGACGGCGGCGACAGGGACGGCAAAAACCAGCCGAGACTGTCCATATAATTGCTATCGCAATAAAACAGATAACCATGCAAAGCTTGCACTAGTGCCGCGAAGCTGAGAGGCATTGGCTGGTCCGGATTTGTCTCCGGCGCACCCGCATTTCGTCGTGGTCGGGAAACGCCTCGCACAGCACTGCGTGCCTTAGCGAACGCTTCTAAAAATTTCGCATCGAGCTCAGCGTGAAGACGTTCGCGTCGAACCACAGACGGTGGCAGACGCGACAGGCGTGGCCTCTGCTTGACGCCGTCCCACCCCTTTGCTAAATTGCTATACTACACTATAACGAAACGGAAGGGGTCAAGGGCTTGTTTTTCATTTGTCAGAAACAACTTGACGATCCAACAGACAATGAAGCCACCCCTTGACTGGCTTCATTATCTGTTGGCTCATCAAGATACTACGCTATGTATGTCCATGCTATCCTAGGAGCTGCTTGGACGACACGAGAGGACGTATGCTCTCGTGGAGCGAAGCTATGCACAAACGAGCTTTGCGAGACGCTGTTCACCGGATAAATCGACGCACACCGTCATTTAGAGGTGAAGCTCCTAAGGCCCAGAGTTCTTCGATCATACCAGTTGCCAAACTGCGTTCCGAAATCTGGACTAGCCGACGGCCAAATCGGCGGAGGTTAGCACACTGTCGCCCCATCTGGGAGCCGTAACTAGAAACGCTATACTCACCGGATCTCGGAGGCGATGTTTATTCCATGAAAGTGGCGGCCACAAACGTTGCAGCACCGTAACAGTTAGTTCCTAATGGCTCTCTAATCACGAGGGCTAAAGACGGTGAAAAGAAAGGAGCGAGAGATAGAAACGCCTTACATTGCAATTCGCCTGCACTTTGATCGTCGACTTGCACCATACGCTTTTTCGCTTGCAGACGACACGCTCTGCATTAAAGGCCTTCTGCTGCTGTGTTGACACATCGATGCTGTAGTGGCTGTAGTCATATGAACTGAATTCCACTGGTGCGCGCTTTGTGCTGGATTCTCAATGACACATCGACACTCAAAGACAAAAATAATTGAATAATTATTCACCGAAAATCATCCGCTGTTCGAATAGTTTTCTTGTTCTTTCACCAGCGGCCTCGGCAGTCGAACAGACGATTCCCTGCTTCTTTCGTGAGAGCAGTTAGCACAGACAAAACGCTTCGTGAACCCTCAGTGTTCGTGCAGAAGCAGAAGCGACGGCACAAGGTCAGTGAATTTCCTTGCTCTGCAGAAGACGCCACTGCCGCCAGAAACACGGTGAAATTGACGGATGTTCTGTGTGCGTAACATCGTTTGCATAAGGTTGGCTTTATTGACGCGCCTGAGCTTTCCGCGCTCCATAACGCAAAACACACTTACCTGCCATTTATTAGTCGGTTTCTGTGTTGACAGATGGCGCGACAATCTGCTAACCTCCGCAGTTTTGGCACTTGGCGTGTCCGGATTTTGATACATGGGGCCTATGGGGAGTTGGGTAACTGGTATGATTGAAGAACTCTGCCTAAGGCCCTGCCTTGTCGTCATCCGCGTCATCACGCTACACAAAACCGAAACGAGCGCCCGCACAGCGAAAAACGAAAACATCTGTGTAAAAAACCGACTTTATGTGTACATCAGTCGAGTACTATATGACCGCACAATACGTGATACAAAGAACACACCAGGGGGCGCTGCACAAGATCCAAATGATTGAAGAACTCTGCCTGTGTGATTCGGGAAAATACGTGTGATTCGGGAAAAGAATTGTTTGTAGAGGAAACAGAAATAAAGCTAGAGCTTGGTGGCCCGGCTACCGCCCCGTTATAAAGGGGACGCTCCTAATATCCATCCATCCATCCAAATCCTCAACCAAACCACAATCGTCATCATCATCTGTACCAGCTCGCATGGAACGAGAACAAGCCCTCGCCCTCGAGCAATTGCCTCGAGAGACAACGCCGACGCAGGCAGCGTCTGCTAGCGAGTTCCTTGATTCGCTAGCAGACGCTGCTAGCGTCACATACATGTGAATATGTATGTGAATGAGATTTACGAGCATTACTGCCACATAAACACTGCTGAAATCTTTTAACGAGGTTATGTCTCATTAATTTTGCACACCCTTGATTCGGGTGGCTGTAACAAGCTCGTAGGCATGTGTCTTCCTGTACTACGCATCCTCCGTGCACGTCGTAGTTCGGTGACGTTACCGAGGAGCGGAGAGGCCTTAGCTAGTCTAGAGTGTGTCGGTCCGGGCGGCGTGTTTCTATTTCCCCGAGGAGTCGCGCAAGCGAGAGGAAAAATACCCGCATTTCCCCGAAGGGGAGTATGAGGAAGTGCGAAGCACGGGGTGATGCTATGAGGGGGCGCGCGCGACTAAACTGCAGAGCCGAGCGAAGGAGACGGCAGCGAGAGAGCACGCGCCAGCCGACCCACGGAGGTCTGGCCGTTTTTAAGTGCAAAGCACTATTACTGATGATGATGATTAAGTGTAATTAATGATTTAAAGCGTTGTTGTCATGATGCATTTGTACACACATGCCATGTCTCCAACCGCGAACACGCACTTCACGGGAAGCTTCAAGGACGCGCAGGCCGGCCCCCCCCCGGCTCCCCCTCTCGCTTTTGGCGGACTCCTTTCTTCGCCTGCTTCTTGCGCCTCTCTCCCCAGTCTGGTTCCGACGACGACAGTCGAACGTGTGCTCTCGGACAATACAGACCGCTCGCGCTGGCTGGAAAAAGGTGCTTACGGCTGAAGTAATAAACAAGTTTTTCTTCCCACGTATGCCTTTTATTCCGGCTACCGTGGACATAACAGTGGCGACGAGGTAGTGGAATCGAAGCTCGCGTTTATCTTCACCGGTGCTACGCAATGGCAACGCACGCATCAGTCCGAATACCGGAGTTCAATGGCTCATCCTGGACATCGTGGTTCGGACGCCTCCAGTTCTACTTCGAGGCCAACAGCATCTCAGACTCCAGCAAGAAGAGGGCACACCTGCTGACGCTTTGCGGTGAGCAGACGTACGACACCGTCTGCGCATTCGTTCAGCCAAGCAACCCGGCTGAAGTGGCCTACGACGACATCGTTGCGGCACTTCAGAAACACTACGACCCCAGGCCGTCCGAGGTATTCAGCCGAGCGCGCTTCCAACGACGAAACCAGTTGGAGGGTGAAACGGTAAGCGCCTACGTCGCGGCGCTAAAGACTCTGGCCGCCGACTGCAACTTCGGGACGCTACGCCCAATGCAGGCAGATGCAGCAGCCACCGGACAGCAGACGACAGCAGCGCCACCTCCCAACGCAACGATGTTACCCTTGGACATTATGTTGCGCGACAGGTTTGTGTGTGGACTACGGGACGATCTCTTGCAACAAAGACTCTTTGCCGAGAGTGACCTAACGTTCACGAAAGCCTACGATATCGCTGTTCGAGCGGAAAGCGCTAGCCAACAGCAGCGAGACATGCGAGGGTCCATCGAGCCGGTTCACCATGCAGCGGTTCACAGAGGTCATCGCAACCAGGCAAGTGCAGGGAAGTCGGCTAAACCACAACGCTGCTGGCGTTGCGATGAGCAACACAACCCCCAGACATGCAAATTCCAAGCAGCTATATGGAATTTCTGCAACAAACGCGGTCACATTGAGAAGGCCTGCATCTCAAAGAAGAAACTCGCGAAGGGGCCACCCCAACGACACAAAAGCGGGAACTCCCCAAGGTCGATAACGCAAGTTGAGACGCAGCACAGCCTACCGGCACCAACATTGTTGTATGACTTGCACAACGTCAACCTCGGCACGCGACCAAAGATAATGGTCACCCTTGTTGTGAACCGCCAGCCCATAGAGTTTGAGGTTGACTCGGGAGCAGCCTGCACGCTCATCAGCGAGGAGACGTACCGCAACCGATGGCCACAGAATGCTCCACATCTATTCGATGAAGACACGCACCTGAGAACATGGTCAGGACAAGACCTGCCAACTCTAGGCAGTGCCAACGTAGAAGTTGCATACAACGGCACGGTGACCCAACTGCCTATCGTAATTGTGAAGGGCACTGGATCTAGCCTCTTGGGCAGAAACTGGTTCCACGCTCTCAACATCGCGATCTGCGGCATAAACCAGGCAGCAGAAGGAAGCTCAAATGGGCGACAAAAACTCGTCGAGCAGCTGCAGAAGAAGTACGGGACGGTCTTTTCTGACGAAATTTCTGGACACAACGGGCCACCCTTTGACTTGGAGCTTCACCCAGAGGCCCGTCCGAAGTTTCTAAAGGCCAGATCGATACCGTTTGCCTTGCAACCTGCCTACGAGAAGGAGCTCGACAAGCTGGAACGACAGGGTATTATTGCGCCAACACAGCATTCAAACTGGGCCACACCTCTGGTTGCAGTGAGTAAGAAAGATGGAAGCCTACGTCTCTGTGGGGACTACCGGTTCACCGTGAACTTGGCGACAAAATCGTCTTCATACCCCCTGCCAACACCACAGGAAGTTTTCAGCACGCTACGAGGAGGGAAACTATTCAGCACCCTGGACCTCACGCAGGCATATCAACAGCTGAAGGTGAGCGACAAAACTTCTGAGGTGCTCACGCTTAATACGACAAGAGGACTGTACAGGGTAAAGCGACTTCCATTCGGGGTAGCGGCAGCGCCAGCCATATTTCAAAGGTACATGGAATCGCAGCTTCAAGGAATTCCTGGCGTGTGCGTATACTTAGACGACGTAATCATCAGTGGCGCAACCAGCGAGGAACATGCTACTCGCCTAGAACTGGTACTGAAACGGCTAGCAAGTGCAAACCTACGCTTGAGCATCGATAAGTGCTGCTTCGCGGTTCCTGAGGTGAAATTCTTAGGTCATCTGATTGATGCCGAAGGCATTCACCCCACCAGCGACAAGGTACGCGCCATCACGGAGGCACGTGCGCCAACCAGCAAACAAGAGCTCCAATCATTCCTGGGTCTCCTAACGTTCTATGACCGTTTCCTAGAACACCGAGCAACGGTGGCCAACGACCTCTACAACCTGTTGAAAAACGACGTCCCCTGGACTTGGTCGCCACGCCATCAGGAAGCATTTGAAGCCCTTAAAGAGCTGCTCCGTGCAAGTGTGGTGCTCAGGCACTATGACGAGACAAAGCCATTGCTTCTTGCTTGTGACGCTTCGCCCTACGGCGTCGGTGCAGTGCTTTCACAAATTGACGATCAAGGCAGAGAAGCAGCGATCGCCTTCGCTTCCCGCACGCTATCACCTGCGGAACGCAATTATTCTCAGCTTGATCGTGAGGGACTCGCCGTCGTCTATGGTGCCACGCATTTTCATCAGTACATCGCCGGCAGACATGTGACTGTTCTGACTGACCACAGACCACTTCTGGGTATCCTGGGGCCCCAAAAGCAGATTCCTCAGACACTCTCGCCTCGGATGATCCGGTGGTGCATTAAGATGTCAGCATATGACTACGACATTGTGTACCGTCCCGGAAACAAGCACCAAAACGCCGACGCACTGAGCCGCTTACCCCTCAGCGAAATCATTGAGGACCCGCCTCATGTTGGCTGCGTGCTCATGTTCGAAGCACTACCAAGGCCCCCACTAACAGCAGACGAAGTCGCAACGGCCACACAAGATGACCCGACATTGTCCAAGCTGTACAAAGACCTACAGGAGGGTAGCGTTCAAAAGCTCAAGGATGACAATTTCAACGCTTTTCGCAAGAGAGCAACGGAATTGAGCTGTCATCGAGGTTGCATCACACTAGGGTCACGAGTTGTCATTCCAGGCCCACTTCGACAACAAGCCACGGCTCTCATTCATGCCGGACACCGAGGCGTCGTAGCAATGAAGAAGTGCGCCCGCAGCTACATGTGGTGGCCGGGAATCGACAAGGATATCGAGACACTAGCGGCAGAGTGCACAGCCTGCCAATCCAATCAACGCGCTCCGCCACGAGCTCCAGTACCGGACTGGGACAGACCGAGCACACCTTGGCACACCGTGCACCTCGACTTTGCAGGCCCAATTGACGGGTCCACATTCCTAGTAATTGTGGATGCCTACAGCAAATGGGTTGAAGTTCGCCAGATGAGCAAAACAACTTCGACAGCTGTCATCGAGGTAGTGCGCTCGTTGTTCGCAACATTCGGATTGCCCCGCAAGGTGGTCTCGGACAACGGGACAGCATTCGTGTCGGCTGAGATAAAGAAATTCTACCGCGACAACGGCATCACAGCGGTAACATCTGCTCCGTACCACCCAGCCACAAACGGACAGGCCGAACGCTACGTGGGAGAGCTAAAACGAGCTCTTTCAAGAGACTCTACAGGGTCCTTGCAGCGCCGCATTGCACGCTTTCTATTCAAACAACACGCGACAGTGCACAATGCGACGGGCCAGACACCAGCAAAGCTCATGTTTTCTCGTGAGCTGCGAACGCATATCTCGGCCGTTCTGCCAGATCCACCTTCCAAGGTCAACCGAGATAACGAAGATGCCCCGTGTTGCCGGAAACTCCACAAAGGACAAGCGGTGCTCGCCCGCCAGTTTCACCAGAAGCCCGAGTGGGTCCCGGCCATCGTTAAAAAACGCATCGGCCTGAGATCTTGGCTCGTTGAAGTGAATGGGACTGTTTCTCGCCGACACTTAAACCAGCTACGCCACGTGCGCGCACGCTATCCGCCCTGTGGACACGCTGAAGGCAGCAGCCCCCCGGCACCTTCCAACGCGGCTTGGCTGCTGACAAAAGAACAGGACGCCAGTCAACAACAGACACTTCCCGCTCACCCAGCAGCTTCCGTGGAGAAAACGAGCAGCTGCGCCCCAGCCCATACGGCGCCCGCCCAGCGAAAATCAACGAGACAGCGACACCCTCCAGACCGCTAAGGCACAAAACTAGGGGGGAAGGAATTGCCATGTCTCCAACCGCGAACACGCACTTCACGGGAAGCTTCAAGGACGCGCAGGCCGGCCCCCCCCCGGCTCCCCCTCTCGCTTTTGGCGGACTCCTTTCTTCGCCTGCTTCTTGCGCCTCTCTCCCCAGTCTGGTTCCGACGACGACAGTCGAACGTGTGCTCTCGGACAATACAGACCGCTCGCGCTGGCTGGAAAAAGGTGCTTACGGCTGAAGTAATAAACAAGTTTTTCTTCCCACGTATGCCTGTTATTCCGGCTACCGTGGACATAACACACACACACATTTATATATGAAGTATTATTTATTTATTTTACACTTCACGCTTTTCGTATGATGCATTAATGCACCTCGCGAGTGCGTCACACACACACACACACATACACACACTACACACGTCACTACAGATCAGCACCTATTCGGCGGCCGAGTGTGAGTGCAAACCTAACGGGGGGGAGAGGCACACCAGCTGCGCGGAGAGGGTGCGAGGAGCCGGCGCGGCGCGCGCAGCCACGGCGCGGAGGCGCCAGCTGCACAACGCGCCGTGACGTCACGGCGCGGAGAGCGGTGCGGAGCCGGCGCGGGGCGCGCGCAGCCACGGAGCGGAGGGCGGAGCGCGCGCAGTCACGTGGGGCGTGACGTCGCTGCGCCGTTGCTACAGACGCTCCTCTCCGCTCCTCGCGCCGTTGCTAGGGGAGAGGAGGAGGAGCGCGGATGCCGGCGGAGTTTTCGGGGTCGCTTAAGTGCATTCGCACTTAAAACGAAGAGGCGCGAGGAGAGAAAGGGACCAGCCGGAGTGGCGGGCGGCCGTTCCGCTGCCTTGTTGCACCCCCGCGCGCAGTCGCGTCCGTTGTTTTCCCGCGCGTCCCACACGGCAGGCTCGTACTACAGAATCGCGTTGGTGTCAGCGGTGGGCGCGCGAGCGCCCGTCGCTGACGCTCCTGGCTCTGGCAGTAGTGACACGAGCGAAATAGTGAGAGCGCCGCAGGCGCACCGCGAAGCGGCAACCTACGTTGACGGGCCCCCAAGTGACACGGGCAAACACGGCAGGCGCATACTACAGAATCGCGTTGGTGTCAGCGGCAGGCGCGCTAGCGCCCGTCGCTGACGCTCCTGGCTCTGGCAGTAGTGACACGAGCGAAATAGTGAGAGCGCCGCAGGCGCACCGCGAAGCGGCAACCTACGTTGACGGGCCCCCAAGTGACACGGGCAAACACGGCAGGCGCATACTACAGAATCGCGTTGGTGTCAGCGGCAGGTGCGCTAGCGCCCGTCGCTTACGCTCCTGGCTCTGGCAGTAGTGACACGAGCGAATTGTTGTTGTGTGGGGTTTAACGTCCCAAAACCATCTCTGATTATGAGAGACGCCGTAGTGAAGGGCTCCGGAAATTTCGACCACCTGGGGTTCTTTAACGTGCACTGACATCGCACAGCACACGGGCCTCAACATTTCGCCTCCATCGAAATGCAGCCGCCGCGGCCGGGATTCGATCCCGCGACCCTCGGATCAGCAGCCGAGTACCATAGCCACTAGACCACCGTGGCGGGGCGACACGAGCGAATTAGTGAGAGCGCCGAAAGCGCACTGCGAAGCGGCAACCTATGTTAACGGGCCCTCCAGTGACACGGGCAAAGCCCGGCCTCACCGGCCGTGCAAACTACCACCAAAAAAATGTTGCAGTGGCTTAGCTCGGCTATGCCAGGATATACGTAGCGTTAGCGAAGGTTCATCTGATTATTCTTAGCTTTCCTGGTTGTCTAGATTGTCTAGGATTAGCTTGTCATGCTTACTGCTGCTCCAATGACACACACGCGGTATACGTATTATGTGGCACATGTATACTTATTTTTGCTCAACGTCACGTTGCTTCTCTATTGCCACAAAGACAGCTCGGTGATCAGTGAAGTAACACGCTGCCGTCTCTATGGCCCCAACACAGTATTTGGGGTTGTCTGTCTGTCTCTGATAGACAAGATCAATGGTGCTAATGGTGGATCAAAGGCAACTACTTCGGGATCCGATGAGTCAAGCTTCTCCGCTCTTCTGCGCTGTTGAGCAGCATTTGCGCTCTCCTTCTCCATGGCTATACCACACCGGCAAACGCCAGTCAGAAGCGCAGCGGCTCCAGCGCAGTGTCAGACGGCGACTGCACAGCGAGCGCGCGCCGGCGCCAGTGCGTCTACTACGGCTACGACGTCACTCCTCTGGAATGCGCAGACCGGCGGCGGTGAGTCGCGCGCGGCGGAGTGCGCGAGAGGTGCCGGCTCCGGTGGCTCCGGTGCGCAAGCTGTGTGACATCACTGATCCTTGCGCATGCGCAGCACGGCTCTTTTTGTGCCGCGCGAAACGGGCTTGGCTAGGCCAGTGTAGCTAACGCTACAAAACAGGGGTGCAAGCGAGCGGTGGAACAGCCGTCCACCGGCCGGGTTCCCTCACGTGCTCTCCTCGCACTCCGCGTTTTCATCCTCGCGGGTGCGACTACTCGGGGAATCCCAAATACGCGTCCGGGCGCTCGCGCTGCCATTTGAGCTAACCAGGAGGCTAGCGATTGGCAGAGAGGGCGAATCCAACGACAATATTGGCAGCGAGCGCCCCGGACAATCGTTGGTCCCGGGTTCGATCCCTGGACTAGAATGAATTTTTCGGCCACTACGGAGCTTTCATTTTTGAGAAATCCGTATGGATTTCCCTGAAGCTTTGTTCTACAAATGTGTGGATGCTAACTTCCCCTTTCATAAACGTTAGTCCCCCTTGCAGGTTTCTGCAGAACTCATTTGCCATATTCATGTCCATGAACTTGGAGTTGTCGATGGATTCGCCCTCGCGCTGTCAATCGCTATCCTCCTGGTTAGCTCAACTGGCAGAGCGAGCGCCCAGGACAGGCGTTGGTTCCGCGTTCGAACACCGGACGAGGATGAATTTTCCAGCCACTAAGAAGCTTTCATTTCTGAGAATTGTGTCTTTGCTACAAACGGGTGGATGCTATTTTTTAGCTTTCATACATGGTTCCCTTCTCATTTCTGTCTTCCTCACTCTCACACCACTCCTGTTTACCCTCACTTCCTTTTCCCACCCCATTGTTATACTATACCATACAAAACTACACCATGCTGAGCTCTCCGCCCTCATTTTTTCTCCTCTCCACACTTCCCTTTCCCACCCTCCTGCTTTGCCACAGTATACATACACACACTTTGCTATTCAACACGTATGGGGGTTTTTCCGGAAGTAGCGTCGGACGCTAGCGTGGATCTTCGGTAGAACACCTGGCTGCCACGCAGACGGCATGGGTTCGATTGCCGCTCGGACCCAGCGCGAGTTCTTGCGATGTTAGCATGAGGGACTCGAAGGAATCGTAATGTATGTTGCAGCTAAAAGGTTCTGATGTGGTTGCGCGAAATGTTAACTAGGTACAAAAAAGATTTGTTTCAGTTTAACCACAGAGGACACTGAGGATTTGGTCCGTACCCACGCGTGCACGATAAGCAGAGTTTTCAGGTCACGACAGACGTTTCCCCTCGAGCTAGAACAGGACCGCTGTGAAAAGAGGACTATGTGGCCTAAGCACATATTTCGAGTTCTTTTTCCCAAATTTTGCCTTGTCTTCAAAAATAGGGATGCTAACATTTCAAGGAAAATTTGCCATTTCCACTCTTCTAAAACTGGGCGAACTGCGGAGCAATGGTTCCGTGTATTTATCGTCGGCGCTCTCGGACTATTTTGTAGCGTTAGCTACACTGGCCTAGTCAAGCCCGTTTCGCGCGGCACGTCAAGAGCCGTGCTGCGCATGCGCAAGGATCAGTGATGTCACACAGCTTGCGCACCGGAGCCGGCACCTCTCGCGCACTCCGCCGCCGCCGCGCGCGACTCACCGCCGCGGTCTGCGCATTCCAGAGGAGTGACGTCGTAGCCGTGGTAGACGCACTGGCGCCGGCGCGCGCTCGCTGTGCAGTCGCCGTCTGACACTGCGCTGGAGCCGCTGCGCTTCTGACTGGCGTTTGCCAGTGTGGTATAGCCATGGAGAAGGAGAGCGCAAATGCTGCTCAACAGCGCAGAAGAGCGGAGAAGCTTGACTCATCGGATCCCGAAGTAGTTGCCTGGCAATTAGCGGTTGAGCGTAGGAGCAATGAACAGAAGAACGCTAAACGCGCTGCGGAGACACTGGAGCAAAGGGACGAACGTCTAGCAAAGCGGCGTCCCCAGGAGGCTGAGCGACGTGCCCGACCACCCCTGCAGCAACAACAAAACGCCGTCGATGACGTCAAGGCTCGCCGATCGACTGAATATACTGTGAAACTCAGCGAAAGCGCCAGTGCGACTCGGACCTTCCAGACGGACTTCGTAAACAATCCGTTTGGATATGTGTGCGACGTGTGCGAAAGACTATGGCACATGAAAGACTTGACGCCGCTGAGTAGTGCCATGCGTGAAACGTTGAGTTTAGCGGCGGCGCCGCAGTGGGCTGAAACCGTGGCGCGGGTTTGTACAACGTGCAAGAACTTTCTCGTTAAGCAGAAGATTCCACTCTTTAGCGTTACCAATGGGTATAGTTACCCGGCCATGCCGCCAGGTCTACCGGTTCTGAACGATGTGGCCGAACGTTTACTTTCGCCACGCATTCCCTTCGTTCAGATCCGTCGTCTAATGAACTGGAGAAATGGTCAGTTTGGCATTAAGGGACCCGTGGTGAACGTGCCGGTAGACACGGACGAGATGCTAAAGCACAAAAGGACAGAAAGTTGAGCGAGTTGGTAACAGTCCATAATCAAAAGAAGAGGCGTGCAGGACACGGACACAAGGAGAGCAGTGAACAGCAGTGAAGTTTGTGTAGCTAGCTATTTGCAGAAGTGCTTAACATCCTTAAGTTTTTCTGACCCCTTCCGTGTACGTAATTCTCATGCTCTAGTTCAGTTGTTAACAGAGGAAAATCCCGGCCACTGCACAGCGTTTAGCATGGATGTAGAAGATTTGTATTACTCGTTGCCGCATGAAGGTTTACTAAGCTGCGTGAAAGAATGTATTCAAGAACAAGGGCAGGAGTCCGCGGTTTCATAGAGAGATGCGGAGTTTCCACAGGTACCTTTCTAGAAATTCTCTCCATGTACTTAACGTCAACATTAGTTGGATACAGGGAAGGCGTGTTTGTGCAGAAGTCAGGGATTTGTATAGGTTCAAAGGTATCCCCTATTCTAAGTGATCTATACTTGAGCAAGTTTGACTGCCGTTTAAAAGAGGCCTTAGGGGACCGCATCATTAGGGTATTTCGGTATGCGGACGATTACTTGGTACTTTGTAGTAAGGATGATTTTGAATCCGTCGTCACCTATGTAAGCGATCAATTTAAACTTAATGGGGATGGTCTAAGGTTTACGAAAGAACTACCGGAGAGAAACGTAATACAATTTTTAGATATCTCGTTGTCATTTGAGCAGAATCACGCGTGTTGGCAGTATTCCCCTAGAGCATCCAAGCCGTTGTTAAACTTTGACTCCAAGCATTCGAAAGTAGTAAAAAACGGAATAGCCTTGTCCTGTTTAAAGTCAGCCCTATCGAAGTCGTGCGTGCACCGTTTGACCATTAGCTTTAATGCGCAGATGGAGCGCCTCTTAGATGCAGGTTACCCTAGACTAGCCATAGCCACAGTAGCTGAGCGTCTTAAGAAGTCGATTTCGACCGGAACAAAAGCTGTAGCAGAGAGTAACATTAACAAGAAAAAGGTCGTGAGTATTCCGTATATCCACGCAGTTTCGCACAGGCTTAAGAAAGTGGGAAGTAAATATGGGGTTAATGTTGTGTTTATGGCTCCCAATAAGTTAGGAAGTGTTTGTGCTGCAGTGCATAGAAGAAATGAGCAGATGGAAGGTAAGAAGCGAACGGATATCTGTCCTGTTAAGCACCTAGCCAAGAACAATTTCAGCGACTGTCGCATGGGTGTAGTTTATAAGATTCCTTTTAGCTGCGGACGTTTTTATGTAGGGCAAACTGCGCGTTGTATTAATCAAAGATAAATTGAACACAGAAGGTCGCTATCAGGTGGGACGCCGTCCAATCTATCCTTGCACTGCCAGGTCTGTAGCTGCATGCCCGAGTTAGACAAAACCGAGATCCTGTACAGGCATAAGAACGAAGATACGCGTTTATTGGTTGAGGCCTGGCATATCAGTATTAGTGGAAGTGCATGCGTGAGTCAGCCGTCGATTAGCTTAAACAGAGAGGAGATAGAAAGCCTTAGAAGTTGTCTATCGCGAAGACCGGCACGTGTAACCGATTGACAGGTGGCGCTACCATTCCGAGCATGCGCAGATAAGCTGTGTGTCTTCTTTCTTTTTCGCCTCTGTGCTGTGCATCAGTTGTTAGTCGGCGTTCGTGTTGTTCACTGCTCTCCTTGTGTCCGTGTCCTGCACGCCTCTTCTTTTGATTATGGAATGCTAAAGCAGTTGCCTCGCGGCTTGGCAGACGATAAGTGCATAGTGGTGAACATAAAGAGGAGAATGTTTGCCAAGACTACCTATCTGTCGAACATGGTTTCTCGCAATGTGCTTGGACCATGGGTTGAGGTACTGAGAGACTCGCCGCTGTATAAGCACTACGGCATAAACATTGACGAGGGACGTTTTGGAAGCCTGTATAGGGAAGCCGTCGCTCCAGACGAAGAGTTTAACGTGGAGGCTTGTCCCGATCTCGCCGATTTAGATTATCCAATGAATGTGGCCACAGCTTTGACATTGGACCAGCATAGTTTGCTGTACGATGCCGATAATACGTATACCGCGTGTGTGTCATTGGAGCAGCAGTAAGCATGACAATCAAGCTAATCCTAGACAATCTAGACAACCAGGAAAGCTAAGAATAATCAGCTGAACCTTTGCTAACGCCACGTATATCCTGGCATAGCCGAGCTAAGCCACTGCAACATTTTTTCGCTTACGTTTGTCTCCTTATGGGATTAATTGCCCTTCATGTGTGTCTTTTAAGTCATTACACTGTTCTGGTGTGTTTTAACCACTCTTATTCTGTATCGATTTAGTTTATTTTTAACCATTACTGATCGATTTTATATTTCATCGCTGCATGTAAGCTTGCGTTTTCTGGTGCGTGATCTGACACTCTAATACGACTAAGACTGCTGCCCACAGAACGTGGTCGACTCTTTATATTGCCTTCGGCAGTCATTCTCGAAGATTCGGCGTGGAACACGTGACCTAAGCACGCGCAAAGCCGAGGGAACATTCATGATGTAACCGGAACCTTCACCACTTAAGGTTGGTGCATCCAGACGAACCGGATTTTTCGCCGACGCGGACGGGTGCTCCTCGGACTGTCCGGCTGCAGGTGCATTCACACGGCAGAGGAAGCAATAGCAGACGACAGAGCCGGAGAACCGGTCTACTCTCCAGCCCAGCCTCCCCACTATTTACCAAAAGAATTGACAGTTGCTCTCCCACCGGTAAGCCGATGACAGTCGTGCGCAGAGGGGGAGAAGAGTACTGGTTGCCGCCACTTTTTGTCAACGCGCTAAAGCTGCAGCTCTCCCCCCGCCAGAATCTGGATGTGAAAAAAGATCTGGTATTATCCGTGCCCGCGGGTCGCGGGCGAGACATGGACAAAGCGAATCGGTGATGTGCGGTCACGTGACACGCCGTGCGGCCAGGCAAATCCGGTTTTCGTCCTTCGTCTGGATGCACCTTTACGATTGATACGGCACAACGGCTCTTAAAACCAACTCCAAGTAATGCAGAACTTGTTGCTGGGCGAGTTGGTTGACATTCTGAGCACACATGGTAGCGCAAAAAACCGAAACGAAAGACTTAGGAAGAAGTGGAGAAGAAACAACAGGTTGGGCGCTAAACTTCAACTGAATTTATTCAAACAGGCGAGCCATGAATTACAACATGTGCGCATGCGTGCATGGGTGTCGTGAAAGGCGAAATTAAAATGCAGAATTTAACAGAAGTGTTTCATTGTGATACAGACAAACCGATGTGTCACTAATACAACTCGTGCCTCTCTTTTTCATGTGATATGCCTCCAAATGTTCCCTAGCCAACGTATCACCACTCCTGCCAATTATCTTTGTCTCACGCAATCTTGGTTCACATCCGCATGTCTTGCAGTGCGCAGGCAAATGCGTCACGCCTTTGTTTATTACAGATAATTCGTGCTCCCATTGGCTAGGGAACTTTTGGAGGCATATCACATAAAAAAGAGAGGCACGAGTTGTATTAGTGACACATCGGAGCTTGGAGACGTCATACAGCAGCTCGGCCTGGTGATCCTTAACACCGGGACCAACACCTTCCTCCGCAGCGGAGGTCGGGCATCCTGCTCAGCTGTCGACCTCAACGTGGCCACGGAGGAATGCCGCTATGCGTGGGCGCCCTGTCCGGACACCTGGGGCTCAGACCGTGTGCCCATCCTGCTGTCCCCCTTCCGAGGCAAGGCCCCCCGGGACCGGGAGTACCGCGTGGTGGACTGGAGGCTGCTCCGCCAGCTATTTGGACAACAGACGGGCAGCACGGACCTGTTACAACTGGTGGCCGACAGAGCAAGGGCAGCGACTGTCGTCACCAAGGTCCAGCAGGGGCAACCTGCGCCAGACATCTGGCACCTGGCCTTGAGGGCAGCGCGGCATCGGGCAGAGCGGAAGGCCTTGAGGAAAGGCCAACCATAACTCTGCACCGAGTTCCGGCGAGTCGACGCCGTCTGCCAGCGCCACGCACGCAGACGCAGGAACCAGGGTTGGTCGAGCGTCTGCATCTCGATCAACCGCTCCCACAATGGGACTCGAGCCTGGCGCCTGCTGGAGTGCCTGCTAACGATGCCCCGGGCACTCAACCAGGTGCTGTCCGTGGCAGTCCACACGAACATCCAGACAGTGGACCTGGCAGAGCTCCTCGCTGACCGGTTCACCAGCAGGGACGCAGACCCGCTGGCCTCACCACCACCTGCTGCTCTCCAGTGCCCTGTTTCCTGCGATCATCCAGGGTGGGTGATTGCGCAGGTCCAGGAACTGTGCAACGAGCCCATCGGTACGCATGGACTAGTGGCGGGCCTCGAGGGGTCCAAGCGACGCAGTGCTCTAGGGGCCGATGGCATCACCTTCCAGATGCTCCGTAACCTGGAAGGAGCTGGTCGTTGACTCCTAGATTACTACAATGACGTCTGAAGAACCGGAGCCCTACCGCAGCCCTGGCATTTAGCGGTAGTGGCACCCATCCTGAAGGCCCCGAAGCAAGCCACGGCTTTCTCCTCCTACGGGCCAGTCTCTCTCACCTCGGCCGCCTGCAAGGTGATGGAGAAGGTGGCCCTAGAGGCTTCAAAAACGGAGCGCTAGTTCCAAGCACAACAGTGCCATCACCCTTGTCAACCTCATCACCGTCGCCACCTGGAAGTCGCTGCTTTCTGCCTGAAAAGGAAGCTGGTTCCCTTGGAAGTTCTAGCACTGTTCGTTGGCGTAAGCCCTTCGTGGGGTAATGGGCGAAGAATCTTAAAAATCAAGTCTGAGTTAAGCGCCAGTCATGTGTGTAGCCTCCGTGTCGTTTTTTTTAGCGCTCCGTTTTTTCCTATTGAAGCATGAACCAACTCGCCCAACAACAAGTTCTACCAAGCCACATTTCTCCTACATTGGGCTATTTTTTGTGTACTAGCTCCAAGCACAACAGTGCCATCACCCTTGTCAACCTCATCGCCATCGCCACCTGCCAGTCACGAGTCGCGCCTTTCTGGCTGACAAGGAAGCTGGTTTCCTTGGAAGTTCAAGCACTGTTCAGTGGCGTAAGCCCTCCGTGGGGTCATGGGCGAAGAATCTTGAAAATCATCGTCTGAGTTGAGTGCTAGTCCTGTGTGTAGCCTCCTTCTTTGTGCGTCGTTTTTTTAGCGCTCTGTCTTTTCCTTTTGAAGCATGAACCAACTCGCCTAACGACAAGTTCTACTAAGGCCCTAGAGAGACTGGAATTAATTGCTGACCAACTGGGCTACTTCCCGGAGCAGCAGACGGGCTTCAGGTGGCATCAGTGCACAGCAGACTCTATTACGGATGTCGCTGCCACCCTCAAGGGCGCTAAGAGTTGTGGTGACGTGGCCATGCTCCTGCTGCTGGATGTTGAGAGCGCCTTCGACGGGCTCCCGCATGCAATCATCGAGGCGGCCCTGGACCGGCTTTGCATCAGCGGTCATCTCCGAGGCTTCGTGACCGCCTTCCTGTCCGGGAGTACCTTCTGCGTTCGTGTTGGAAGGAAGACCAGCCAACCCAGGGACATCACAGCCGGTTGTGGTGAAGTCCCCGGACGCTGGAGATGAATTGGCCTAGGAAGCGTAAGCATGCGCATTGCAGCCACGACTTTGGGCCCCATCATGGGACGCTGCCCTGCACGAGCCCGCGTGGGGCATGGAAAATGAAAAGCAATAAAGAAAGGAACGAGCCACTGCAGCCAAGACAGACGAGGGAAGACATCGGAGCGGAGAAGACGCGCTGTCCTGGTCGGGCACCAACACCCGGGAGGCCAGCATTTGTCGGAGGGACCCAGTCGGGCGCCAACGCCCGAGGGACTTCGAGAACGGCACGTCTCCTGCTCCGGACGCCCAGCAGACGACTGGGAGTCTTCGTCGACTTTCCGTCCACAGCACTACTGGTGCCTGCCTCGCCGTTCTGGAGAGCCGTCGTCAGGGACGCTGACCCGACACTGTCGACGCGCCGGAACGCGTGAGCCCCGTGAACCTTCTCTGCGTTTGAACATATTGTTACGAGGAAAGACGCAAGAGGCGAAGCTATGTACAGATGTATTTAGAAAGGAACGCTGAGGCGCTTGGCCATGAACAAGCAGCCCGAGCAAGCCTCGCTAAAACGTCCTCCTCGTCGCCTTTCTCTATTCGCCTCTTGACGGTCGGTGGCACGGGTCCGTAGCACTACCCCCCGGCGTCAAAAGCGCCGTCCCGGCGTGTGGACGATCATGGCTTCGAACAGTGTGGTAGGCCTTGAGCCTCCTGATGTGCACTGTGTCGCAGGACCCGACAGGAGAGGGCGAGGAGGCACTGACCGGGGCAATCTCGTAGGTTACGGGCGTCACTTGGCGGAGCACGCGGTAAGGCCCTGTGTACTTAGAAAGGAGCTTCTCGGACAGTCCCACATGGCGAGAAGGTGACCAAAGGAGTACGAGGTCGCCAGGCGAGAAGAGCGTGTCGCGGTGCCGGACATCGTAGTGGTGGCGCTGCGCGGTTTGAGAAGCATTCAGGCTAGTACGGGCGATCTGGCGTGCATGGTCGGCGAGGGCAATGGCATCGCGCGCGTACTCGGTCGCTGAGGTGGCCGCCAGAGGAACAGTGGTGTCAAGGGGCAGGGTCGGCTCGCGTCCATACAACAGATAAAATGGAGAAAATCCGGCAGTGTCGTGACGGGAAGAATTTTACGCGAACGTGACATAAGGCAGGGCAACGTCCCAGTCATGGTGGTCTTTCGAGACGTACATTGACAGCATGTCTGTGAGAGTTCGGTTCAAGCGTTCCGTCAAACCGTTTGTTTGAGGATGGTAGGAGGTGGTCAGTTTATGTTTCGTGGAGCAGGAACGTAATAAGTCGTCGATAACTTTGGAGAGGAAGTTGCGGCCACGGTCAGTGAGCAGCTGTCGCGGAGCGCCGTGGAGCAAGATGATGTCACGCAGGAGAAAATCTGCGACATCGGTGGCACAACTGGTCGGAGGAGCCCGCGTGATGGCATAACGGGTGGCGTAATCCGTTGCGACGGCTATCCATTTGTTCCCGGAGGATGATATTGGGAATGGGCCAAGGAGATCAAGCCCAACGCGGAAGAACGGCTCCACTGGAATGTCTGTCGGCTGGAGATAACCAGCAGGTAGCACTTGAGGAGTTTTTCGACGCTGACAGGAATCACAGGCAGCAACGTAGCGTCGGACTGATCGAGCGAGGCCGGGCCAGTAAAAGCGACGGCGGATGCGGTCGTACGTGCGCGATACACCTAGATGTCCTGCAGTGGGTGCGTCGTGAAGTTCGAAGAGAACAGTGCGACGTAGCTGTCTGGGGACCACTAGAAGTAGTTCGGGCCCGTCTGAGTGGAAGTTACGGTGGTATAGAACGCCGTCCTTGAGGACGTACCGGCGCAAAGAAGCGTCATTCGGCGATGCTTGCAGGCGGTCGATGAGTGCTCGAAGAGAGAGATCTCGGTGCTGTTCGTCTGCGATGTTAGTAAAGGCAGAGACAGAAAAAATGCTACTGACATCGCCGGAGGTACCGTCGGGCCTGTCGACCGGGTAACGAGACAAGCAATCGGCGTCCTTGTGCAGCTGGCCGGACTCGTATATCACGGAATAGGAATATTCTTGGAGCCGCAGAGCCCATCGGCCAAGTCGTCCTGTAGGGTCTTTCAGGGAGGACAACCAGCAGAGCGCGTGATGGTCTGTGATGACCGAAAAGGATCGTCCGTATAAGTATGGGCGGAATTTGGCTACTGCCCAAACGAGCGCCAGGCACTCGCGCTCAGTAATGGAGTAGTTGCGTTCTGACGGTGAGAGAAGCCTGCTGGCGTAAGCGATAACGCGGTCGCTGCCGCGCTGCCGTTGGGCTAATACTGCACCGATACCATGGCCACTGGCGTCGGTACGAACTTCGGTTGGCGCAGAAGGGTCGAAATGGGCCAATATGGGCGGCGTTGTGCGTATGAGCTGAGCGAACGCCGAAGCCTGTGGTTCGCCCCACACAAAAGGAGCATCCTTCTTCAAGAGCTCAGTAAGTGGCCGGGCTATTATCGCAAAATTCTTCACAAAGCGGCGGAAATACGAACATAGCCCGATGAAGCTGCGTACATCCTTGGCACACTGGGGAACAGGGAAGTTCGTAACAGCAGAGATTTTGCCTGGGTCCGGTTGTACCCCGCTAGCATCTACGAGGTGCCCAAGCACGGTGATCTGGCGACGGCCGAAGTGGCACTTTGACGAATTAAGTTGCAGACCGGCTCGGCGAAAAACGTCCAGGATTGCTGACAGGCGCTCGAGGTGAGTCGTGAAGGTCGAGGAGAATACTATAACGTCGTCCAAATAACACAAACATGTGGACCATTTGAATCCTTGAAGGAGTGAGCCCATCATGCGTTCAAATGTAGCTGGCGCGTTGCAAAGACCGAATGGCATCACCTTGAATTGAAATAAACCGTCAGGTGTGACAAATGCAGTTTTTTCGCGGTCTAAGTCGTCCACAGCAATCTGCCAGTAGCCGGAGCGAAGGTCAATAGATGAGAAGTAGCGAGCACCATGGAGGCAATCAAGGGCGTCGTCAATACGTGGTAACGGGTACACGTCCTTTTTTGTAACCTTGTTGAGGTGCCGATAGTCCACGCAAAAACGCCAAGAGTCATCTTTCTTTTTGACCAATACGACGGGTGAGGCCCATGGACTGCATGACGGTTCAATGATGTTCTTGGTAAGCATCTTCTTAACTTCAGCTTGAATGACTTGACGCTCGGCAGCAGACACCCGATATGGACGTCTATGAATAGGAGAGGCGTCGCCAGTATCTATTCGATGTTTCACGGCTGTAGTTTGGGCCAAAGGACGCTCGTTAAGGTCGAAAATATCGCGGTAGGCAAAAAGAACGCGGCACAGTTGGTCAGCATGCGCTGGGGAGAGGTCGGGAGCTATCATTTTCTTGAGATCTGGCAGAACACTAGTCGCAAATGGCGAAGACGCGCTCGGGTCAGTTGCATCATCCTCGATTGTGATAGCTGATATAGAACAATCATCAAATGCGCTTATCTGCGCCAGACACATCCCTCGTGGCAGTACTTGTGTCGTCAAGCCAAAGTTGACCAGAGGCATGCAGGCGCTGTTCGAAGTTATAGATAAAACAGTGCGCGGGACGGTAATACCTCGACTGAGGAGGACCTCGATCACAGGGGTAGCGATGTAGTCGCCATCAGGGACAGGTGGGTCTGAGATTAACTCAAGGTAAGTCATAGTCGAAGGGGGTAAGCGAACGAAATCCGCCGAACTGAGACGACTGGGGGGCGGCTCTACAGGGTCCAGGTGAGGCAGGTCAAGTCGGAGGGTACCAGTTGAGCAGTCTATTAGGGCGGAATGCGCAGACAGAAAGTCCAGGCCAAGAGTGACGTCGTGAGGGCAGCGGGCGAGTACGGTGAAAAGGACGACGGTAGAACGATCAGCGATGCAGACTCGGGCGGTGCACATACCAATTACAGGAGCTGTCGCGCCGTCCGCGACACGGACAGCTTGCGTCGCGGCAGGGGTTAGAACTTTCTTGAGCCGTTTTCGAAGATCGGAGCTCATCACAGATATGGGCGCCCGTGTCGATGAGAGCGCAGACAGGAACGCCGTCCACTTGTACATCAAGCAAGTTCATATTGGTCGGGATCGCCAGTAGAGGCTTTTGGGGCGTAGAGAGCAATGCAGCGGCACCTCCGGGCGCTGCACCGTCTAGTTTTCCCGTTGAGAGCGTGCGAGGGAACTTGGCGAATATGAGCGGCGGGGCTGAGGCGAGCGAGACTGACGGCGTTGGGGCGAAGGTGATCGTGAGTATGGGCGGCTGGATGCAGAAGGTTGAGCGGCAGTGTAATCGGCGCGAGCTGCATAGGAACGGTAATAGCTGTTTGGTCGAGAGTACCCAGAATACATGTTCGGTTCAGGTGAGTTCCAGCGACTTCGGCAATACCGGGATATATGCCCAATCCCACGACAGACGAAGCATATCGGCTTGTCGTCAGCAGTGCCCCACTCCGGTGAATTGCGAAAAGGTGGCTGATAATAAGGCCGTGAACGAAGCGGCGTACTCCCGCGACATGCGCGGGTGTCAGGGTGATGCGTGGAGCAGACCGAGTGAAGTCCCATGTTGGCGAACTCCTGGCGGACAACTGCTTGGATCATAGAGATCGGGACTGACGGTGTGGAGGAGGGGCTGCGCTCGAAGGTCGCCGGACAAGCGGCCTCAATTTCCCGCCGCACAATCCGAGTCACGTTGCAAGCTGTGTCGTTGGAACTAGGAACATCGGCACAGGATGACGTCGCGGCGGTGTTGGGCAAGCGGGCAAATTGTTGAGGGATTCGCCGGCTTTTTGCGAGTTCCAGGCGCCGGCATTCCTTGATCGCTGCATCAACCGTCGACACGTTGTTAAACACAAGCAGGTTGAAGGCGTCATCTGCAATTCCCTTGAGGATATGGGCAACCTTCTCTTGTTCCGTCATGTGCGCGTCAGCTTTCTGGCAGAGGGCCAAAACGTCCTGAATGTAGATCACGTAAGGCTCGCTTGACGTCTGTACACGGGTGGATAACGCCTATTTCGCGGCAAGTTGGTCACCGTGAGAGTTGCCGAACAGCTCCCGAATCTTGTCCGTGAACGCATCCCAACTAGTAAGCTCCACGTCGTGCGTTTCGAACCAGACACGAGGGGTGCCGCCGAGGTAAAATATAACGTTCGCGAGCATGATGGTAGGGTCCCACCGGTTCGTTGTGCTGATACGCTCGTAGAGGTTGAGCCACTTCTCGACATCTTGCCCATTGGTGCCAGAGAAAATGCCAGGGTCACGAGGAGGCGCGACAGTGATGTAGGTCGTATTGGCAGCAGGTGTTCGGGTGGGCGCTGCATCCCCTGTGGACGAGGTATCTTCTGGAGCCATGAAGGTAGGCTCGAGAAAGCGTCCACTGCGAAGCTCCGTGTCGAGAAGGCTACCCAGCACTTTTACCAAAGATGTTACGAGGAAAGACGCAAGAGGCGAAGCTATGTACAGATGTATTTAGAAAGGAACGCTGAGGCACTTTGCCATGAACAAGAAGCCCGAGCAAGCCTCGCTAAAACGTCCTCCTCGTCGTCTTTCTCTATTCGCCTCTTGACGGTCGGTGGCACGGGTCCGTAGCAATATTTTGCAACTCTTGCTGTAGGGACGCTTTACATATCATGTAATTATTATTGTCTTGTCTTGTGTCTTCTGTGGGCTCTTGTTTAACCGCGTTTTTGCCTGTCTGTGTTTTTGTTTCCAATACATGTTCGTGTGCTGCGCCTGTTAGTGTCTTGCGTCTCTTCCTTGCTGCCCTCGGAGGCGTCTCTGACATGCCTCTTTGAGCCTGCTCTCCGAACCTTTTTTATTTCGTAACACCGGTGTTCCACAGGGCTCTGTGCTGAGCCCCTTCCTTTTCAACATGGCACTAGCGGGGCTTCCAGCTTCCCTCCCTACAGACACCAGGTTCTCGGTCCGCTGCTCCGTCTATGCAGATGATGTGGCCTTCTAAGCCCGGGGACCACGGCGGTCCATCCCAGCCATCAGGAGGTCGCGGCAGTCTGCCCTTGATGCGGTGATCGCCTACCTTGGAGGGATTGGCCTCTAGGTCAACGCCACCAAGACCAAGTCCCTGCTGATCCACCCGACGGCGGCAGCGCGGGTCCATGTGAAACGGCTGCGGATCAACAACCGCAGCCTACCATGGAGTTTGACTGTGAAATACCGGGGCTCACCATTGACCACAACTCACGTGGATACCTGCTGCCAAGATTGCTGCCGCTAAGGTACGTCGAGTCCAGGGGGCCATCAGCAAGCTGTATCAACGAGGCCGTAGCTGCTCCACAAAGTAAGCGCTGCGACTGAACCAAGCCGCAGCGACCTCGGTGCTGCTCTATGGTGGTAACCCAATGGTAACCCTGACGCCGGCCCGGAGGTGCCTGTTCGAGGGGCTCCACAGGGGAGCAGTGAGGGCCATCCTGGGGCTCCCCAAGTGCTCCCCTGTGGCATAGACTCTCGCGGAGGCAGGAGAGTGGCCCTTGTCCCTGCACATGCTCCAGCGTGCGTTGGGCCACATCAACAGCCTCCATCGTGCAGCCGATGGAGGCGCCCTCCTGGAGTGACTTCGCAGCCAACCCAGATCTCAGATGGGCGGCCTCTGCCTGCTCTACCACCAGATGGTCCCGGATCATCCGCCTGTTCCCGTTGCTCCACCCCCCGCCACACCATCGGCCACCAGAGGTCCACCTCCACCTGGATGGAGCAACAAAGTGGCGAACACCTGCGGCCGCGCTGCAGCAGACAGCCATCAGCAAGCTTCAGGAGCAACTCCAGGGGTGGCCGCAGGTGTTAACGGACGGATCCATCATGCAGAACGGGTCCACAGCTGCAGCGTGCGTCATCCCATCCAGGTCCAGAAGCAGGCAGAGCAGGCTGCCCTTCCCAGCTAGCTCCACGGCAGCGGAGCTGGCGGGATTGCACCTGGCGGCGGACCTCCTGGCAGAGGACATCCAAACAGAGCCAGTCGGCGTTCTATGTGACGGCAGGGCGGCACTTCAGACCCTGGCCAACTCCCTCCGCGCTGGGCTTACAGGGAACCTCCTGGCATGCAAGTTCCAGGCTCCCTGCGCGTCGGGAGCGTCCGTCTCCTTCCACTGGCTGCCCTCACATGTGGGCATAGCCGGCAATGAGGAGGCGAACACATTGGCCAAGGCAGCTCATCAGCCAGGCACCCCTTTACCCGAGCCGTGGCGGCCGGGACCATACGCAGGCCCGTCTCAGGAAGCTTCTCGTCACTGTCCATCCAGACCAAAGGGTGGCCAAGGGGTGGGGACCAAGACTTCTTCCAGAGGCGGGCCTCACAAGGAGGGAATGAGCCGCCCTCCTGCGCCTGCGGACTGGCTGCGTCTGGACTGCGGCCCGCCGCCATGCACCTCCCCGGCCTGCAGCCGTTGCGGCGACCCCGAGACCCTCGAGCACCTCCTCTGTGAGTGCCCTGGACTGGCACAGGAACGCTCAAGGTTCATCAGAGCCTACAGGAGACAGGATCTGCCTGCCACCACGATGCAATACCTCCTCTTCCCGTCTCGCCCCCATTTACCAGCACTCCGGAGCCTGGTGGAGTTCCTGGACGAGACGGGTATTGCAGCGTACCAGTGAGTACGGGACCCTCGCTGCCTCTACCCCTGCCGACAGCCTGCTGACTGCAATGTGACGTCCGGGCCTCTGCACTTGTCAAAACTTCTTTCTATCTTCTCTTTTCCTCCCACTTCTCCCTTCCCCTAAGGCGCTTAGCCGTGTCCCCAGTATGGGAGACAGAAATTAGCGTCTCATCCTTCCCAACGAACCACTACTACTACTAAAGGCGTTCGCTAAAACACGCGTCCTCTTCAAGAACCACAAAAGTGCTTTCAGTGTGTCGTGATAGAGGCGCGAAATTTAAACAGATGAGTGTTCGCCGTGCGGGGTCGATGACGATGAAGTGAGCTCGTGCGGGGCGTGGTGCGTGCGGTGGTTCGTGCTGCGCGGCTTGGAAGCCAGCTGATTCTCGCTGGACGTCCGGTCCAGAGAATATGAGACCGACCGCTACAGCGTATTGCATCGCCAAGGACCTGCGTTCCTGCTGGGCAACGGGTCCAGGGAGTCAGGCGAGCTGAGGAACCGGTGCAGGCAACCTCAAGGGCCTGTGTTCCCTGCCGGGCGACCGGCCCAGAGAGCCAGATGAGGTGGCCGTGTTCTCAGCCACTGCGGCGACCAGCCTTGCTACAGGCGCTGCCACTCCAGCCACCCTGTCGTCAACACAGTAACTGGAGATCCTGTGTGGCCACCGCGCCCTACCGGCTGCTGTGGCTGCGGAAACAGTCGTTGCGGCGTAAGGGCCGTCATGCGGTCCAACAGTCCCGTGGGTTGACCCACACTGCCGGCACCTCACCGACGACAGACTCATCGCAGTGTGCCTCGGCCTGGACGCGCCAACGACGACCCACCAGGAAAAGCAGGGCGAGAAACCATTTTCCTAAGAGACGTGATAACGACAGCCGTAGGACTACATTTATATTTCGTTAGTGGCACATTATCTGTGTGGCTAGCCCGAAGTTGTGTGGGTATTTACAGTGTAATATATATTCCGTGTTGTGTGTGTGTGTGCTTGAGTATCGATTGCGTGCCTTGGTGAGTGGTCCTTGGCCCAAACCTGAGCTTCTTCCTGAGGTGGTCCCCATGCGGTGGTATTGTTTATTCCTTTCCGTGTGAGGTCGGTCAAAGGCTTGGTGATCTCAGCATAGTTGGAAATGAATTTCCGATAGTAGCCAGTTAAGCCAAGGAAAGACTGGAGAGTTTTTTTCGTTTTTGGTCTTTTAGCGTCTATGATCTTATCAAGAGTTTTCAGGAGAGGTTCAACCTTACCGTCTCCTATTCGGTGGTCAAGGAAAGAGATGGTTTGCTCTCCTATCTCCATTTGCTTGGCTTGATCGTTCACTTGGCACGTAGTATTCTGTCAAACACACGCCGCAGAGTGACTAGATGTTCATGCCACTTATTGGTAGCAATGACAACGTCGTCAAAGTAATGGTACACATTTTCGAGGTCACTCAGAACGGCTCGCATGAGACGCGCGAAAACAGCCGGAGCTGTCTTGATACCAAACGGCATGTATACAAAATGACACAATCCAGACATACTGGAAAATGCAGTCTTTTCTCTACTATCTACCGACATGGGCACTTGCCAGTAGCCTTTGGTGAAATCAAATTTTGAGAAAAGGTTGCACTTACCAGCAAGGGCAAGAACCACGTCTATGCGCGGTATTGGTTCACTGTCGGCAAGCAAAATCTTATTCAGCTCCCTGAAGTCAATACATAAGCGAATCGAGTTGTCAGGCTTCTTGACGACTACGATGGGAGCGTTGTATGGTGACTTACTTTTCAATAATTCCCAGCTTAAGCATTTCTTGTACTTCTTTCTCGACGCTTTCCCGTAACGCGAGTGGGATAGGGTATTGCGGAACATGGATTGGCTTATCAGACGTCAAGCGCAGTGCGCACTCCACGAGTTCAGTCCTTCCTGGTAGGTCAGAAAAGATGATATATCAAATTCTTTGAACAATTCAAGCAACTCTGATTGCTGTTTGGTACTCAAATTACTAGACAACTTGACATTGGCCGGCGTTTGCGTACGGACTAGCCCAGGGGAAGGAATCTCGTGTGAACCTCCTTCGGTTGACGGCTTCTCATCCACTTCCGATGGACCTTGGTCGACCCCGGTTATGACGGAAATCTGGTGCACTGATAAAGGCGGTGCTTTTCTCGGAATGCAAGGACATTCCGAGGAAAAGGCGGCGCCCCCGTCCCCACAAGCTTCAGTGAACTGAGTTGAAAAAAGTTTGACACTCCCTAAGCATATTCTTAGGAGATGAGAACGTGAAAGCGTTTCTTTTGGCTAGATTGTTGTTGCGGAGGGGCACTGCAAACTGGTGTTGCCTAGATGTGTTATAAAGAATGAGGCAATGTGGGAGGTTGGATTACGCTTATTTACCTGCATTTGATTACGTGCATTTGATGCCATCTCAGTGTTGTCGACGCTTCACATGTCCTCTTGTATTTTGTTGTCCAGGCAGTGTACGCAGGCATGTCCGAGCCAGGTCTCGGGCATGTCGAAGTAGTACCAGCGCCGCGGCGTCGTGGGTGGTGTCATTAGACAGTCACCAGTGTTGTCAGCCTCTTATCGCTCCGGTGGCGGCGTACTACCAAGACACTACCATGGCCTTGTGATCCGAGTAGTAGGTGGATACACACACAACATGGGTCGGTGGTGAATGCGAGTTCGACGGACGTACATCTCGACGTCGTGATGGCCTCAGTGGGTGTCTTCAATTCGACATTGAACTCGGCACGCATGGCGACGAGGAACGATGGGCTAGGTGGCGCGTTCATGCGCCTAGTGCAGCTTCGGCGACGCCACGCAGCTGGGAGCGCGCTTTCGCCAACCCAGCGAAGAAACGCGGCGACGCGATCTCATGCCGCTGCAGGTAGCTGCAGCAGAGAGGAGCGCGAGCCGACTGCCGCTGCGGCGAGTGTTGGCGCCGGCGTCACTTCCGGTGGGAGAGGTCACGTTCTTTCCGGGAACGGCTTTTGCGGACGCTTCTTGCGGACGGCACCTGGGCGCGCTCTCGCCAACCTAGCCAAGGAACGCTTTCGCGTTAAAACTCGGGTGGCGGAGCTTCTGACGCCCCGGGATTTCGGATTGTAACTGCTTGATTTGGAGCACTTCCTGTAGCAGTCTTTCTGCTCCACGTGGAGCAAGTCTGTTCCATTGGCAGATTCAGAGTGCTCCCTCTATGTTTAATTGGCAGGTTTGGAGCAGCTCGGTCGCCAGATCCACTCCACGGAGCAGCTCTTTCTACTCCGCAAAAAACGGTGGATTCGACCGGAAGTCGCAAGTGCGCGGCGCGTGCGCAGAGCGTGGCGTACCACATGACCGACGCTACGCGCTGCCCAAGCGCGCTCGTTTTCTGTCGCAGCTCGGAAGCAATCATTGGTAGCGCAGCGTCATCTCGTGCTTGTACTGCTTGCGTAGAGCGATTATTCCTGCTGTAGTTTTCAAGCGACCAGCGATGAAGCGATGAAAAAGCTAGCGTATGCAAAAAGGTTTTCGACGTCATGTTACGGCCGCGCGGAGAAGAAAGCGAAAGTTGCGCGTTTATCGGCACGTGCCTGGTTCACCATCGACAAGACACTTGCACGCAGTGCGACTTCCATCAGAACACCAGGAGGCGAAAATTCGAAATGTAACTTTTTTCACATACATCTCGCACGCGAGTTCGAGCAGAACAGGTTAGGCCATCGCGGAGGACAGCGTGACACTAGTCGCCGAGAGTCCGGAGTCCTAATGCACTCCGAAACAAGAGCCTAAAAGCAAGCCTCCTAGGCAATATGAGGAGGCTCGAACCGTTAGGATTGATGGAATGAACTTTATTGGTGTCCTCCCAGAAGCGTGCGAACGCCTTTAGGGCTCCCACGTTGGGACTGAAAGACCTAGCCTGACAGCCGCATCGCGGGCTTGCTGGACGGCCCATTTTTGGTCGACTAGGCTGGAGCTGCGGAGAGCAGCGTCCCACTTCGCCGAGGTAGCATCGGGGTTAGCATCATCATGCATAGTGGTGCACTCCCGGAGCATGTGTTTAAACGTAGCCATGGTGAGTTTACAATTGTTACAAATGTCATCAGGGTAAATTTCTGGGTATATAAGGTTAGGACCGCAACATTATTTCAAACCATTCTTTAAAAAGAACTAGCACACTTCAAAAAGGGTACACACACGCTATGGCAGAACGCATGCATTGACAAAAAACTCACAATCTGCGTCTGGGAAGATGATAAGAGGACTCTTTCCCCCCAACTCCAGCGAGACTTTTTTGAGGTTGGACAGCCCAGAAGCCTGCAAGATCAGTCGACCGACCTGAAGAAAAAATAAAAAAACGTGAGCATACAGACTGAAAGACTGAATGGCGCAGTATTCTTTCTCATTACTGACATAAAAGAATGTTGGAAATTTCTACCACCTGTCAAGATACCCCCCGAAATTTTCTGAGCGCTGAATAACAGCTCTCGCCCACTTTCGACCCTTCTTTCGTATAAGCTACTTACACACCGCATCATGTAGCACGCTTTGAAACACACCGTACAACACATCCTGCATATCCCCCCGTCCGGTCTATCTGTGTCTTCCTGTGTCCGTGTTTGTTCTTCTGCGCTAGCAAAATATGAATGCGAGACCCCCGTCAAAAAATGTGGTTGATCCCTCTGTCATGGGAATAGGTATAACACGAAAGTGAAACCTGTCTTCGCGAAGTTGTGGAATGCATAAGTGGCAATATGACGAATGTGGTGAAAACATTTATTAACCATGAATTGGTTACAGAGAGGTGATTGGGTGGGGTACTGGGAACATGTGAACACGGCACAGGGATCCTCGACAGTTGTACACGAGGGAAAGTTCAACAGCGGCACCTCGACACGGCACCCTTGACGGTTGTACACGAGGGAAAATTCTCGAACGGGAGACACTGAATTGCACGTGCGCGAATCTGCCATAAGCAAGAACGCGAACGGTGACACCTTTCAAGCGAAATCAGCGGATCGCTTTGTGAACATACAGCCCACTGCAGCGAAAGCGTACCATGCAAAATCCTGGAACACGTCATATACTCACAAATGATCAACTTTTTAGATTCCAACCATTTCTTTTTTCACCGATCAGAACATTGGTTTCGCAGGGGATTCTCTTGCGAAACCAAACTGGCGCAATTCGTAAATGACTTGCACATTAACATTGACAGAAATGTTTAAACTGACTGTCTTTCTTGATTATGCTAAAGCTTTCGACAAGGTTTCTTACCAGCGCCTGTTACTAAAACTTTCGAAGCTGCCTCTACACCGCAACATTCTGAAATGGCTTGAAGAACCAACCGATCGCAGTCAGTCCTACGGCCACTTATATAAACCCCTCCCGGTTACCTCAGGTGTGCCACAAGGCTCTGTACTCAGTCCCCTTATATTCTTAACATATATCAGTCATCTACCCTTGCGTGCATCTTGTTGTATCTGAATGTTCGCGGACGATTGCGTTCCATACCGCACTATTACTGACATTCATGATCAGCAGGCCCTCCGAACAGATCTTGATAATGTAGTAAATTGGAGCAACAGTTTGCTAATGTCTATCAATCCTACCAAGTGCAAACTCATGTCTTTCTCTCGTCGTAACAACCCAACCCACTTTCATTGTTCCATTTCTAATTCACCTATCGAGCTAGTGCAATCATATAAATATCTAGGCATCACCATCACTTCCAGTTTGTCATGGCGTCATTACATCATTAATACCATCTCAGCATCTAACACTTGCTTTTCTGAAGCGTCATCTCCGCCTTGCTCCGCCACATGTTAAATTACCCAAATTGGAATATGCATCTGACATCTGGAGCCCGTATCAAGCATAGCTAATTACTGCATTGAAAGGCCCCCAAAATCGTGCCACCAGATTCATTCATTCTTCATACTCGTATGGCGTAAGCATTCCTCCCTTGAAACGCCAATCTGGCTTAACAGCTCTGTCTCATCATCGTCGCACTGCTAGCCTTTTATTCTTCTCTCAATCAATCACGCTATATCGCAGTTGCAACGCGCATATCCCACCGCACCAGCCATCCATTCCAGGTTGCCCGCCCACCATCGCATACCATGTTTTCTGCCTCATTATTCCTCAGAACAATTGTAGACTGAAACGGCCTGCCCTATGACATCGTCGTCATCGCCTCATCATCTACTTTCCAACAATGCATAACTCATTATTTTCAATGTTACATATTCTTCGCTATTTGCTTGTTTTTCTGTAATCCTACCCCTTACGTAATACCTCCTGAAAAGGGGGCATTTCAGGTAATAAAATGAAAATTAAATGATTCATTTGCTTGTGAACGGCCATCCTTGCGTTCCTGGAGCAGTGAGACATGCAAATGAACCTACCTGGCCACGCGAGACAAATTTTGTAGCGGCCGCGTTCGTACTTTGCCCGAGGAACGTACTGTCATGACGCCGCCACGCCCATAACTTCAGCGACGGTCGAGACGCGAAGTAGGGAGCCTCGATGCCCCACTGCTCTGTGGCGACAACCGCGTCGTCTGTATGCCCACTCCTCGACAGCGCGCACTTGACGTGCAGTTGCAAAATTCTATGGAAAAATGAAAGCATGTTGCGCATGAAGTAACACGTGTCGAAGTTCCATTGCTTGCACTTCTGCTATATTATGTAATTGCAAAACAACAGCTGGTACGTTTCTCCTTCTTTTTTTTTTTTCGTTCGTAATAGTGCTTTCCGATATTTCATAATCCCTTTGCCGCCTCTTGCCGCGGGGCGTCTCTGATTATGAGGGCGTCTCTCATAATCAGAGCTGGTTTTGGGATGTTCAACCCCACAAATCTATCAATCAGGAGTTGGAAGATGTACCAATACACCACCGCAACATTGCCCATACAGGGAACAGATGGGCCTTATAGGGACTGTCTACCGCTCGGAAAATTTTTTAAGATTGTGGTGAAATTGGGCAGATCATGCGTCACATTTACGGGAACGAGCACGCTTTCACCCCACAAAAATGAATTAGGTTTTTAATTTTGCTCTGAAAGTGGTGCAAAAAACGCCGCTAGCGACACCCAACAGCGTGTTCGTCATTTTACAAGTGTACGAGAACCAGCCCACGCAGGCATACATATTCTGCTGAAAAACTATTATGTACGTATGTCTTACAAGTGTACTTCACCCTAGGAGACACCTTGTTATAGCGTGCAAGAGCAATTTGTTCTTTTTTTCGCTGCTTTCGGGGTGGCGCAGGTAGCGCTGCCTTCAAATTCGTCTGCCTGCACAGGCGCGTAGTACTGCACTTGTCATGCATGCGGCGCTGCATGTCCGAAGTTCGGCATATTGTGGATGAAGAAGGAAATAAATTGGAGGGGTACGACGCACTGACTTATATTCGAAACGCAATAGCCGATTCCTTTAAGAAGCATGACGAGACTTCCTTTACGACGTGTAACAGTAGCAAGGGAGACCAAGTGGAAGAACTAGTTCTGGAAAATTTCAATTGGAAGAAGGCGGAGGAAATGATTCCCAAACGAACAGCCACAGGATTAGATGGGGTCAGCATTACTGTAATAAATGAGCTCGGAAGAAACAGCAAAGAAGCCCTATTAAAAGCAATTGAAAAAAGCTTAAAGGACAGGCGAATACCGGACAGTTGGCGTCAAAGTAGGATGAAGTTCATTCATAAGGGCAAGGGAGAGAAAAATAACATTCGCTCATATAGACCGCTGACCATTACATCAGTACTCTACAGGTTGGCGATGCAGGCAATTAAATTGAAAATGCAGATATGGACAGAGCTTAATGGCACTTTTGGCGAACTCCAAAATGGATTTCGAGTCGACAGGAGATTAGATGATAACCTTTTTGCGCTTACGCAGTGTATCGAAATAGTGGGAAAAGAGAACAGACCTTTACATTTGGCATTTTTGGATATTAAGGGTGCGTACGACAATGTAAATCGGAATATTTTATGGGACATAACGAAAGAGGCTGGTGTAGGGGAGGACTGTATAGAGCTCTTAAAGGAAATATACAGTGGAAATACAGTATGTGTGGAATGGGAAGGTATAGCGAGTAATGGTAGAATGGAGGCCGTCGATATAGGTAAAGGGTTGAGGCAGGGATGCCCGTTGTCCCCACTATTATTCATGCTTTACATGAGGAGAATGGAGAAAGCATTGGAGATGAGCAATATTGGTTTTAAGCTGTCGCACAGACAGGCAGGTATAGTGATAGAACAAAAGCTCCCCGGGTTGTTTTATGCAGACGATATTGTGCTATTCGTAGACAGTCAAACAGATTTGCAGAGTCTGGTTAGTATATGTGGTCGGGAAAGTGAAGATTTAGGGCTAAAATTTAGTGTGACAAAATGCGGCTGTATGATATTCAATGACAGCAACGATCAGACCATATCAATACAGGGCGAGATACCCAGAGTACGAGAGTACAAATACCTCGGGATATGGATAAATGATGGGAATAGATACATGGAAGTACAAGAAAAAGTTATGATAGTTAAAGGAAAGAGGAACTCCGCAATAATGAAGCATAGAGCGCTGTGGGGTTACAACAGGTACGAGGTAATTCGACGTTTGTGGAAAGGTGTAATGGTGCCAGCACTTACATTCGGAAACTCAGTGGTGTGCATGAGGTCAGAGGTACAATCAGGGCTGGACGTGAATCAGAGGACGGTCGGACGTCTCGCACTGGGCGCCCATGGGAAGACCACAAATGAGGCTGTTAAGGGGGATATGGGATGGTCTGACTTTGAGGGAAGGGAAGCTCAGAGTAAAATTAGGTACGAACAGAGATTAAGGAATATGAAAGAAAGTAGATGGGCAGCGAAAGTATTCAGGTATTTGTATAGGAAGAACGTTGATTCACAATGGAGGAAGAGAACTAGGAAGCTTACCAGTAAGTATACATCCAGTAACGAAACGGATGGGACGAAAAAGAGCGTTAAGGGCATGGTAAGAGCGGCGGAGAACTCGGATTGGATAGCAAGAATGGAGAAGAAACCGGCATTGAACAACTACCGAAAGGGAAAGACGAAATCAAGAGAGAAAAATTTTACGATAATTCAAAGGGAAGCGCTTTACTGTTTGAGGCAAGGTCCGGTTGCCTGAGAACCCGAAGTTACAGAGCGAAATTCAATAAAGAAGGGCACACATGTACGCGCTGTGGAAAAGCTAGGCAAACGACAGATCATATTTTGATTGAATGTACAGATGTCCACCCAGGTGTAGCTGTGGACACTACCCTACAGGAGGCCATGGGTTTCAGGAGTAACAGGGGAAAGCTGAACATGCCGGCGATAGAGATAAGCAAAAGGCGCTTAGAGCATTGGTGGCGCAAAAGTATGGAGCAAACAAAAGCGCAAGGTAGTTCGGGTAAGATTGTTTCATCACAGAGGAACGATAATAGATAAAATAAATAGACGAGGAGAAAAATTAGTTGTGAAGATATGTGTGATTCGGGAAAAGAATTCTTTGTGGAGGAAACAGAAATAAAGCTAGAGCTTGGTGGCCCGGCTACCGCCCCGTTATAAAGGGGACGCTCCTAATATCCATCCATCCATCCATCCATCGCCCCCGCGCGCCGACTTTCCCTCGCCTCTCCTCCTCCTCGTGACGTCTGTAATGTCGACTTTGAAACCAGTTCCTGTTGAGAAGCCTTCTGCGGCCGAAAGGGCGGGGAGACGACGACGCATCATGCGCGGTAACCATTGTTGCTGACATATCAACAGCATATCAACGGAGTGAGCGATGATGAGTGGGCGAAGCTCCGGATGTTCACCGTAGATCGTGCCGAGTTCCGGATTAATTTAGTTAACGCGCACGCTACGAATCCTTATGGTTCAACTACGCACAAGTGAAATCTCCCACCGGCACTTCATTGCAAGTCAAGATCCAGTGCCTATATATATATATATATATATATATATATATATATATATATATATATATATATATATATATATATATATATATGGATGGCCGGTGAACGGTTCTCCAGTGCGAAGTGTCGGTAATTTTCAATCAAGAAACTCGGTTGAAGACGCTGGCTGCGTCAAGCTTGTCTCTCGCGGGTGAGGGCGCGTTCTCCTTCTTTGCGAGCTGGTAGCGCGTTCATCGAAGAAAGAGCGTTTCCATTGTCAACGCGTGCCTTTCGCTCTCTCTGTCTCTCTCTCTCACAAGACAGCAGATGGAAGAGTGAGAGAGCTCGCGCGCCGGCAGGCACGCGCCGAGGGCACGCCTCCCACACGCGCCCTCCTAGTAGCGCGTTCCTAGTAGGTTAACGCGCTACTACACCGGAAGGACGGACCCAAACCTTAAGGAGCTTTGCCCCTAAAAAATTGTGTTTTAATAATTTCTATTCAGTTTCTGGAGAAAGCACTGCACGCTGGGACACTTCGAAAGGTACGTTTTCTATTGGGCCAAAAAACGGGAGAGCGATGAAGGACGGTAGATGGTCCCTTTAAATCTTCACTACACCGCTTTACAAGTTGCATCTACACGTCGTCTGGCTTATGTAAATGTGTTTAGTGCAGCGAACTATAGTGTTTAACAAACAAAATTACTCTTAAATAAATTAACATGCCTCCCTTTTACTGCACTCTTGGTTCGCTTAGGTTCGCTGCGGTGGTACCGCCGTCCAGGAACGATGAATAGAGCGAGGCAGACTGTCGTGCTAATTCGCGCTGGCAGTCAGCGCTTCGGTAGTCTTCGCACTTACTGCGCGCCTTGACCGCCGCGGAAGTTAGGGGCACGGCGGCGTCATGGCGGTGCGTTCCTCGGGCAAAGTACGAACGCGGCTGCTACAAAATTTGTCTGGTTCATTTGCATGTCTCACTGCTCCAGTAACGCAAGGTCGGACAAGCACCTTTCGCTGCAGTGGGCTCTGTAATCACAAAACCCCGTTCGCTTCTGCGGTTGTGTTGTGCAGGCTGCCGACGTGTTCAGTGCAGTGCTTCCGGAGCAATGTGAGTCGTTCGAGAACTTTCCCTTGCGTCGAGGATCCCTGTACCGTGTCGAGGTGCCGCTTATGTCTACATGTAACGTGTTCACATGTCTTCGCAAGTACAGCACAAAAACGGAAGACACGGGACAGTGCTGACTTCAACTAACAGTTTATTTTGGTTCAGCTTGCATATTTATGGGATACCCCTTCAATAACATCAAACAAGACCAAAAAGCCACAGAACAAACAAACAGAAACCGCGCTAGTATCTCGAGCGCCACCGTGTCATTCACACGAGATCAAGCGTTCACTCATTAACTAGTGACAGGTAATCATGTTCTTTCTTTGTTAAGCGCTAACGCACGATGAGCCCGCCTGTCAATCTCCCGAGCTTCAATGGTTTCACGTGCCGCTTTATTCCGGCATCTGCGCACAACAGAGATTTGCCCGTATTGAGCGGATTGCAGCCACAGTCTTGGCAGTGCAATGCCAAGTGACCAGACACCAGTCTTGTCACGTTATAGTGGTGCTCCGAGACTCTTTCATTTAAGCACCTGCCAGTCTGGCCCATGTACCTTCTCCTGCAGGATAGTGGAATGGAGTACACCACGCCACCGGAGAGACGCTCCCAACGACGTAAAGCAAATATGTTGGCGGCCGCCGCAAAAGACGCTCACGACGAGCGTCTCTCAAAGCAACAAACGCCGTCCACGCGCAAGGAAAAGGGCCATGTTAAACCAGCATGGAAGCCGAAGCCTCTTCAGAAATTCCACCCGGACGACTTTGTAGTTGTCCTGAAGCCCCGTACCACTCTGGCACTCGGAGCTACTTTCCAACCTGGTGAGCTGGGCCTCTCTTTGCGAGCTTACCTTGGCGCGCAGTTGGCTGCAGACCTTAGTTTTGTGCTTTCCCGTGAGCAGAACCTTATTGTTGCAAGTACCAAGAACGCCTACGTGGCCGACCGCCTTCTTGGGGACTTCGTCATCAAATCGGCGAAAGGGGATGTGTCCCTCCACGGCCATCTCAAGGAATCTGGCGAGGAGGTCTGCCATGGTGTCGTCACCATTGCTAATCACGAAACCGCTGAAACTCTGAATGATAGAATTCAATGGAGGCAGGGCACTATCCTTTATATTCGCAAGTTTGGGACGTCCAACAAGGCCCGACTCACCTTCGCCGGGAAGGTCAAGCCACGGACCGTCCACTACAACTCCGGAATAATCACTGTCCGGCCCTACTTCCGGACAGTCCCGGCCTGCGGCGTGTGTGGTACCGTGGGACACAGGGCGGACACATGCCCCAACCCGTCCCAAGATCGTTGTGGCCTGTGTGGACAGCAGGCACCATTTGTGGAGGAGGTGCGGGCCCCTCATGAGTGTCACGTAAAATGCGCACTTTGTGGTGGTGACCACGCCACAAACTCAAAGGACTGTGCGGCGAAGTACCGCAAGGACACCAAGATGGCCGCACAGAAAGGTGCGAAGAATAACTCAGCGAAGAAGCCGGCGACACGTCAGCCGACACACGTCACTGGCGGTGAGGACTCACCGCGACAGAATGACGTTAACTCTGCAGAGGCGCCACCCAGCTGGCTCGCCGAGAAGGGAGGAGCAGCAGCACCACCGCCCCCACACGGCGGCCAAGGGAACCAGAGCCGCTCCCAGCAGCAACAACCCAAGGTGCAAGGCGCGGGTGACGCCCGGGCAAGCCCTATCAAAAATGACAAAAAAGGTGAGCGGCACGAGTAGGGTTGCCTCCTCCTCTCCCTCTTCCCCCTCTCCTTCTCGCTCAACGGCTGACGCTGAGCTCCATAACGTAGTGGCATCTCTCCGGGCACAAAACGAGATGCTTCTAGCCAAAATTGAAGCTCTTGAAAAACAATCCACTCGCCCTCCCCAGCCTGTTCCGCATGCAGAAAGCATGGAGAGCGAAGTGGCGGCACCGACGACTCTGGAATCTTCCATTGCCGCTCTTGAGACCCGCCTTGAAAACAAAATTACCACCATGATGAACGCATTGGCAGCGGAAATCATGGCTCAAATTACTAATCAATTTAATGTTCAACTTAACGCTCAAGTAGCAGAGGCCCTGGCCAACGTGCTCGCCCGTGCAGCGCGCAAGGGAAGCCTCAAGGGTGTATCTTTCCGCCCAAGCAAATTATCTCGTCGTACAGTTATTCTTAACGACGCAGAGGACAGTAGCTCTGTCTCTGGGACAGTAGTACAAGCCCAGGGAGCCGGCTCCGGAGCTACAACCTCAATTGAAATTCCTAACACAGATAATGGCGGGACACCCTCCATGTAGGCGATCCCCCAAATCTAAATTGGCTTCCCCAACACTAATAACACAGTGGAACTGTCGGGGACTCAGGTCCCGTGCTAAGCGGGCCAGCCTCCGACTGTTCATTTCAACCTTTGAGCTAATGCCCGCCGTGGTGGCCCTTCAAGAGCCAGGAAGGGGTGCCACCATAACAAATTACACGACGTTTCAACAGGACCCCTCGTCTTGTCTTTGCGTCCACAAGAACTATACTGCCAGCATGGTCGATCTCGGCCTCCAGCTCCCTTACTCATACGTAATGGTGACTCTACTTCCCCTCCGCAAATCAGAGCCACCGTTACATATCCTAAACGTATACTGCTCTATCAAACTGTCAAACGTTTCCTTCTCTGACCTCTTTAGCCGCGCGCTAAGAGTTGCGGGCAGGGACCCCCCTCCTGATTGTGGGTGACTTCAACGCCCCCAGTCGGGTTTGGGGTTACCATCGCGAAGAGAAACGCGGGCGCAAATTGGCTGAACTTGCGTCCACGCTGGGCCTGACTCTTCACACCGACCCAGTCCACCCAACTCGGATAGGCAATTCTGTGACACGAGATACGTGTCCAGATTTGACATTTACCCGCAACATTCAGTATGCACAGTGGGCCAACACTGAGGAAACGCTTGGTAGCGACCACTGCATCTTGAATACAATAATTCGGACCAAACCATTGGCAAAACCCATAAGACATGCCCGGCTCCCAGACTGGTCCACATTTAGGCTAAATTATAACACTGCAACATCAATATTAGAGCGAGGATATGACACGTGGTCCCAAGAATTGGTTAGGAACCTTCGCTCCACTGAAAAGGAAATTCAGCTCTCGGAGGCGGTATCGGACGTGGACAACCACCTCCTCCACCTCTGGGAAGCACGACATTGCCTTGCTCGCCGATGGCGACGACAAAAGCACAACCGCAAGCTTAAAGTTCGAATCGCGGAGCTCACCCAGAAGGCGGCCGAGTATGCGGCCCAGCTCGCGGACGCCAACTGGGTGAATAGATGCAACACGGCAGCGTGCCAAATGTCCGGCAAAAATACTTGGCGGCTATTTCGCGCTCTCATAGACCCAACGCAGACCCTTACCGAAAGTCAAAAACATCTACAGAGGGCAATTAATAGCTTTCAGGGCGACACAACTCAGCTGGCACATAAGTTAAGGGACCAGTATCTGTGCTCCACACAGAACCCCCGTGGATCGGCGTACTCCTATGCAGGTTCGGAGAACGCTAAGCTGGACGAACCGTTCCAGCTTTTCGAACTGCGGAAGGCCCTGGCTAAAATGAAACGTGGCACCGCTCCGGGTAGAGACAAAATTACTGTGAAAATGTTAGCTAACCTTCCCGACCCGGCATATGAATCACTATTAGCTTACATCAACTCAATTTGGTCAGGGGACGTGCCACTCCCCATAGAATGGAAGACAGCCCTTGTTACATTTATTCCGAAAACTGGCAAGGCCGTGAACACGGACAGCCTTCGCCCCATCTCTCCCACATCATGCGCCGGCAAACTGATGGAGACGATGGTGCGGGATCGGTTGTCTGAGTTTATGGAGAACCAATGTACTCTCGCAGAATCAATGCACGGGTTTCGCCCGCACAGATCAGCGCAAGACATCCTGCTTCAACTCAATCGGGACGTCCTAGACCCTATCGAATGCCCTCACAACGACAAGGTCGTACTCGCCTTGGACTTAAAAGGGGCATTTGACAATGTGACTCACGAGACAATTCTAGCACACCTATCACAAACCGGCTGTGGCTTGAGAGCGTTCGAATACATCCGGCAGTTCTTAACCGATAGACAAGCTTACATCCGCTTACAGGACAACGAACACGGTCCTTTTACCTTGGGAACTAGAGGTACACCGCAAGGTGCAGTGCTGTCTCCTCTATTATTTAATTTGGCGATGATACACCTACCAGCTCAGCTGGCTGATGTCCCCGGTATACAACACGCGTTGTATGCTGATGACATCACCATCTGGACTACGCAGGGCTCACCCGGAGATATCGAGGCGAACCTGCAGCGCGCCGCGAGCATTGTCGAACGCTATGCCAGCCAACGCGGCCATCAATGCTCACCTTCCAAATCAGAATTCGTGCACATACGCCCCTCGCCAAAGTGCCTCTTCGCCTCTTCTTTTGATTATCGCCAAAGTGCACGGCCAAAATTGAACTCTCGCTACAAACAGGTCCCATTCCTGAACAAAAAGAAATCCGGGTACTGGGGCTCTTTATAAATCAAAACAGACGATCAGACACCACATTGGCCAAACTCCGCAAGGTGGGCGACCAGGTGGGCCGCATGGTTCGCCGGGTCTCTAACAAACTCGGGGGTTTACGATGCAAGGATGCCTTGCGGCTGGCACATGCATTTGTAACGAGTAGAATTTTATATTCTACTCCATACCTCCAGCTGCGGAAGCAAGACGAGGATGCACTTGAAGTCATCCTTCGCAAAATTGTAAAGCGGGCTCTTGACCTCCCCTTAAACACCTCGAACCAGCGCCTTTTGGGCCTGGGCATGGTGAACACTTTCCGGGAGCTTCGAGGAGCCCACCTCACAAGTCACTACACTCGCCTTTCGAATACGGTAGTGGGTCGCCGCCTATTAGCCCGCTTACACATCAGCCACACAAACATCACGGAAGATCGCGTTCAACTCCCTTTTGAGTGGAGATGCGCCCTCCACGTCCGCCCTCTTCCAAGCAATATGACAAAAGAAGACCACAATGGTCGGCGCCTGGCGCGGGCGGAAGCCCTGGCCCGCCATTATGGATCGAAACCCGGTGTGTTCTACGTGGACGCCTCTGGCCCACACCACGGGGGATGGTACACGGCCGCTGTCGTCCATGAGAACCGAACCGTTAACGGGCTCACTTTCCGAGCCCGAAACGTAACCCATGCGGAGGAAGTCGCCATTGCATTGGCAGCTTGTAATCCTAAATCGCGAACTATCATCTCCGACTCGCGAGGAGCCTGTCGAAACGTCGAAAACGGCTATGTCGCATACCTAGCTTGTCGATTATTGAAACATGCCGACTATCAGGGGAACCCTGCACCCCGCCGATTAGTCTGGGCTCCTGCTCACATGGGACTGGAAGGGAATGAGGCAGCCGACGCCGCCGCCCGCGCGCTCTCTCACCGGGCATTCCCAATCGACTCCCCCGATCAGGACGACCTCGAATTCAATCCGATATATTCTTTCCGCGAAATTGTTCACCACTACCAATCTGGCCACAGCCTTTATCCACGTCCGTGTAAAGGCTTAAGTAAAGCGGAGGAGCGGCTTCTACTCCGACTCTACACTAACACTATGCTGTGCCCGGCAGCTCTTAAACACTTCGATCCCGCCTTTTCCGGCAGTTGCTCGCACTGTGGGGAGATGTCTTCGGACATCTACCACATGGTGTGGGCCTGCCCCTCTAAGCCCGCTATACCCCCTATCCCCAACCCAACCAGGGAGGACTGGGAGGATACCCTGCTTGGCTGCACTGACCTTCAGGCCCAAAAGGCCTTGGTGGGACGAGCCCAAGCGGCGGCCGATGGGTCCCGTACTAGGGATCCCTACCTAGTGTTTGTAAGGACCGTCCCCTTAAGGGGCGGTGCCTGCATACCTCCACTGAATTCTTTGTAATTCAATAAATGTTCGTACCACCACCACCACCGTTCAGAGAGGGGAGGAGGAATGCCGAGAGGCACGGAGGAAGGGCCGAGAGGAGACGAGGAGAGGATGCGCATGCGCAGTGCGGGCGTGGACACCACACGGCGGAGGGAGGGACGGACAAAGCCCCCGCCATAAGCTGCTTCGCATCTAAAACTGATAAAATAAGCGAAACATTCTTTGCGAAATCATCACGAGAGCAGGTGAGAAAAAACAATAAGCTCATGAGCAAAACGGTAAATTTTTGCGACGCAACTGCATTTTAAACCATGAGACAACAGTTTGAAGGGTACATATCACTAAGCACTGGGGCGATACAGGAACCGGTACATGTGCCATAGTTTTGCAAAAGCACGAGATCATTCCATTTCGCATAAGTAGATTTCAAATAAACCGACAGCAATTTCATAAAATTAGCCGCGCACATTCCAGTCGCGTTTTGAAAACGAACTTCGCCATGTGCCCTGATGCAACTATCCTTATTGAGCCTGTGAACAATCCTTATTGGTGTCCACATGTCCACAGTACCCAACCCGTCCCTCGATTTGCCAGAATGCCGCTTATGCATTCCACAAGATACAATTCCTGTGACAGAGGGATTTGTACCACGTTACTCTGTTGGAATGTTTACATGAGAACACTCTCCGAAGTAATCACGCCGCAAATGGTTTCACCGCGCTCCTCTGGGCCACGATAAAAAAGAACAGAAAACCACAAGTTCGCCGTATTAGGTTTCTCATAAGCGATTTCTACCATGTTCATTACCAATCGCTTCACATCAGGAAGCAATCAAACATGCAAATAGGGAAGTGGTTCCACCGGAGTAAAAGTGGGGTCGGGGTCCGTACAAGAGCAGGCTTTTTCAGTGGGACCATGTATGTTATCGCAGCGCTTGACCATGTGGAAGTCTTGGTTCGCTGAAAAATTCGTTGCCGTGGCAGCTATCGGTGCAAGCTGAAATTCTGCATAAATTCGTTGCTGCTGTCCTTTTTTTTTTTTGAACCCCAGACATTTTGGCTAAGCTTGCGATAAGTTGGCTTAACACGCAAGGCCTATCGGTTTGAAATTTGCATGGTTTTCTTATGTCTCACGTAACCGTAGCTCAATTGTGCTTCCCTCAGTTAGCCTTTGCCTAAGCAGACATGCCCTAACTAATATAGGCTTGATTAGGCCTAGTTAATTATACTTGGCTTGATTAGGATTAGCTTACTTTTACGTGGCTTAGTCATAGATTAACAAGTTTTATAGGTTACATAGCCTTGACTTCATGAGATATAGCTTAATTAGGCTGACTTAGTCCTAGCTTATTTAGACGGCTTAATTAGCCTAGCCTAAACATAATTACTTTAAACTGTGCTTAATTAGTCTTAGCACATTTAAGCTCGGCTTAATAGTTCTAATTAATTATGCTGGTCCTAATCAGTGTTCTCTAACTACAATCGAGTAACCTTGTATTATTCGATTTAGTCTCAGCTTATTAGACGTAGCGTAATTAACCTAAACCTAATTAGACTAAGCTTAATTAGTATTTTCCTTTTTCCTAGCTTAGACTTGGCATAATTTGTACTACTCTAATTAGGATTATCCTTGTTAGTCTTATTTTCATTAAGCTTGACTAATTACTATTAGCTTATTAGGATTGCCTAATTCAGTGATGTCTGTCTTTATTAAACTTAGCTGAATCACGCTCGACTTAATGACTTGCCCCAATAAAATGAATTAGGTTTGAATTATTTGATTTAGTTTATTGGTTTGTGGGGTTTAACGTCCCAAAACCAGCTCTGATTATGAGAGACGCCGTAGTGGAGGGCTCCGGAAATTTCGACCACCTGGGGTTCTTTAACGTGCACTGACATCGCACAGCACACGGGCCTCAACATTTCGCCTCCATCGAAATATGCAGCCGCCGCGGCCGGTGATTTAGTTTAATTAGGCTTCACTTACTAGTCTTGGTAACCTCTAATTGGCTATACAAGCTTGGCATGGCTACGATAGCATTACACAGCCTAGCAGGGTTTTCTGCGAGTTTCTCACGGAAACACTTAAACAGCTTCGCTGTTAAAGCAAATTAATTCGGCCGACACGAAACAAATTCATTTTTGCACACTGTCTTGCTGTACCTGCCCGAAGTTCCTCACGAAGAGTGGGCCAAGTCAGGTGACACACTCTCCTTTTGCCCCCTTCGTGGGCATTTTTTGAAAATGTCCAAATAAATGAATGAAAATGAAATGAAAATGAAAATTAATTCAGTTCAGTGGCGTATCGTTTTGTCACAGGTAATTATGACTTTTCTAAAAGATCTTTTGAAATCAGGAATACTTTAGGATGGCCTCTTCTTGAAGACAGACGCAAATTCTCACGTTTACGTCTGTTTCACAAAATTTTCCATGGTTTAACTGGTCTTCACAAAGAAAACTACATATTGAAGCCTACGTACATATCTGCTCGCACTGACCACCCACTAAAGGTGCACGAGTTCGCTGCCAGAATTAACCTTCATAAACATTCATTTTTTCCGCGATCAATTCGTGAATGGAACAAACTACCTGAAGAGATTGTAGCCGCGTCCAGGGAAACATTCGCCACTGCGCTTCAGGGTCACATTTTATCGTAGCCTTATTATACTTTCATTTGCTCCTTCTAGCGGTCTACGCTTGAGTTTTTAGGGGGCGAAGCTCCTCTTAGTCTAACCTTGTCACGCGTCAGGCGTCAGGCGTAACCCGCGTGCCTCCCGGCACGCGCTCGCCCTCGGCGTTCGCCTCGGCGCGTGCCTCCCGGCGCGTGCCTCTCTCTCTCTCTCTCCCGGCGCTGCCTCCCGGCGCGTGCCTCTGCTGTCTTGTGTGAGAGAGAGACAGAGAGAGAGCGAAAGGCGCGCGTTGGCTATGGAAGCGCTCTTTCTTAGAGGAACGCTGTACCAGCTCGCAAAGAAGGAGAACGCGCCTTCACCCGCGAGAGACAACGTTGGCGCAGGCAGCGTCTCCTAGCGAGTTTCTTGATTGAGAAATACCGACTGCTCGCGTTGGAGAAGCGTTCACCGGCAACCAATATATATGTATATATATAGGCACTGGATCTTGACTTGCAATGAAATGCCGGCGGGAGATTTCACTTGTGCATAGTTGAACCATGAGGATTCGTAGCGTGCGCGTTAACTAAATTAATCCAGAACTCGGCACGATCTACGATGAACCTCCCGAGCTTCGCCCACTCACCATCATTCACTCCGTGGATATGCTGTAATTTTTTTTCTAGATCTCTGCCTGTATATGTGTATATAATTGTGTACTTGTATTTATTATATGTATATACACATATCTTGGTGTTTTATTTTCACGCATGTCAACGTTAATTACGTGTCACCCTTCGTTGCTTTATTATGTAGCTGTATTTCTTTTATGTACACCGAAGTGTTAATGATTTGTCGCCACTCTGCATTTTTCGAAATGTCTTACTTCTCTGTATATGTATCTGAAATGTAATTATCTCCCTCTACACTAATGCCCCACGCGGGCGCTGTAGGTATTGTAAATAAATAAATAAAAAATTCAAGCCTATCAGTGTTTTACGCTGAGTGGCCTGCACAAGCCCAAGCGGGATAGGCGAAAAGAAAATAAAACACCGCTAAGAAACCGTCAGTTGTACGCGGGTTCCATCTTTATTTTTCAGAGAGTTATTCCAAGCAAGATGCAGCAAGCAAAAAAATGCATCTGAGTTTTCGAAAAAAGTTGACACGTGCTTGTGAAAGTATGGCGTGTTCAATGCTTTTAAATCGGAGGTTGCCATTGACCTTTTTTATTGGTGTTCTCTGTGTGCAATCGTTCCGGCTCTTTCAGAAATGGAAACATTCTCCAACTATCGCAAGAGTGATTCATGAGCAAGGGCATGCAACTACCAGGCGTCATTTACGGAGCGCGGTCACAAAACCGCCGTAGCAGCTTGCTCACGCGCAACTTAGAGTGCGGCCACCAACATGTCGGACGCCCTCGAAACCGGCACCATTTAGCGCACAATGAATGTCGCCACCCTGCATGCGTGGAGCGGCGGGGGAGGAGGACATCGAGGCAACCTAGCGCGAAGACTACCGAAGCGCTGACTGCCGGCGCGAATTAGCACGGCAGTCTGCTTCACTCGATCTATCTTTCCTAGACGGCGGTACCACCGCAGCGAACCTGAGCGAACCAAGAGTGCAGTATAAGGGAGGCGATGTTAATTTAAGAGTAATTTTACTTGTTAAACACTATAGTTCGCTGCACTAAACACTTTACTTTAACCAGACGACAATTAGATGCGACTTGTAAACCGCTGCAGCGAAGATATAAGGCCCATCTGTTACCTACAGAAGCAATGTTGCGGTGACGTATCGGTAAAGCCTCCAGCTCCTCTCGTCCAGTTCCTGGTGAATGTGGGTTCAAGTACGGGCGGGTGAAACTTATTCATTGTAAGTGCATATTCATTTTTACAGAGACCCATTTCCGCTACGGAAGTGCGTTGCTTATTTATTGGTGGACTCTGCCATAAAGGACTTTCATGTAAACATCATGCATGTAAAAATCATGCAGATCCCACGTATCGTGGGAATCAATGACATGCGACGCAATCAGGGTGAAAATTGCCTATGACGAATTGTCTGACATTGAGCCAAATGTTACGAGTAGGATAGAGCGAATTTGACGTGCGCTAACGAGCAACGTCGACAGCACTGTAGCAACCCAATGGGAATGACGTAACTTTGTGCGCACACATCAGTTTTGTCAGAGAAAAATGCACACTACGGTGCGCTGATGTGCATATGATTTTCGTCGAAGTATTCATGCGCGATCGAGCAAAGTTGTACGAAACCACGTTAAGCAATACGAGGACATATATGTGTTGCTTATTACATTGCTACAATAGCGCCTAACAAACATCAGAAGCTCAAGTGTCTTCAATTTACGCTCATTCATGCATTGATTCAACCTGAATGATGAGGTGCTTCTTAAATAGTTATTCGCACCTTGACGATATGGGACGTTACATGCTGAGCGTCAATCTTTCGTTTGCAAGAAGTTAATTACGCTACTGTTTACAGTTGTTGTTGTTGTTGTTGACCGTAAAAAAGGCATAATTTCATGAAGAAAAAATCCTGCAGACCCTAAGCTTTGTGGGAATAGATGCCATGCCAAGCAGTCAGCGAGGAAATTGCCCATCACGAATTGTTTGGCATTCAGCCAACCGTGACGAGTAACATCAAGCTCCTTATGCAAAGCGCATGGCTAGCCACTCACGAGTATTCTGAAGGTGGGCTAACCTAGAACATCGACAGCCCCGTGGTGACTGAATCGTAGCTTATGATACGACGTAACGCTGGCACTAAAGTAAGTAAAAAGCACAGGAATCTGTTTCGTTGAAGAAAAATGCACTATACGGTGCGTTGATGAGCTATCATAGGCGTAGTTCATTCACCTATTCTTACAGGATCCGGCCAAGTTCTACAAAAGTGTCTTCAATGGCAGCAAAACATATGTATTGCTATGATAGTGCTTATCACACATTAGAAGCGCAATTCAGGTTTCACAAGCACCATCATTACGTCTGCAGGTGTGATGGGTTTATTTACACTATATATCGTGTGAAGGGAGCCGCAGTCGAGTAGTGCATGCGTGACACCTCGAGGGCTCGTGTTCGATACCCCCTACCGCTTGGTAAACTGCATCTGTTTTGATTGATTTGTGAGGTTTAAGGTCCCAAAACCAGCTCCGATTATGAGAGACGCCATAGCGGAGGTCTCCGGAAATTTCGACCACCTGGGGTTCTTTAACGTGCACTGACATCGCACAGCACACGGACCTCAACATTTCGCCTCCATCGAAACGCAGCTGCCACGGCCGGAATTCAATACCGCGACCTTCGGATCAGCAGCCGAGTGCCATAACCACTAGACCACCGTGGCTGGGCTGAACTGCATGTGTGTCTGTGGGCTTGTTATATTCTTATGCCTACATTCCATCGCAAGCGAAGACAAACTGCGCTCCTTCCTTGTTCTAAGAGTGGAGCTCAATTATTAAGAAGGCCGTCCGGTGTGTCGGCCAATCCTGAAGGCTGTGCACCGTGTGACGTGCAGGAAACTACGCGTGTCTGCAATGTCATTAATCGTGACGTACATGTCGAGTAGTGATGTGAAGGTCAATAACTCATGTTCGTCGTATATTTTATCCCCAGCCAGGTAATAGAGGCGAGCAACGAGACGTAGACTGATAGCTAGAGAGGCAGATACAGTCAAAGTGACTTAAAGGGACAGGCAACTATTCAGAACATGAACTGAGATTACTTCACTGATGCAAATATTGAGTATTTTATTGGCTCAAACGATACCTCTTATTCTGATTAAATGCGGGCTCGTATTTTATTTTTTGACGCAAAGTCGCGAAGGTGACCTCTAGTAACCCAGGCGGAAAAACACACAAAGCTGCACAAGAGTGCGCTCGCATGACCGTCCGCAAGTAGCTCCTGGTCTTTTTATTAGAGTTGAAATGCAGCACACTTTTGATATTAAAGGCTTCCTTCTAACTTGCAACGCGCAGGTAGGCGTGCCACGCACCTGCCGTCATTTGCAAAAGCGTGGTTTCAAATTTGGCTGACATATGGCTTGGCTCAGCAATAACGGCGCCGGCGGCGAGCCACCCAGGACGAATTTGGCAAAACGCTGCAGTAGCGCGAGAATGATGTGGACAACAACGCAAACTTGTCGTGCCAACTTTTTATTTTCAAAGCCATAGTTGAAAATGTCAAAACGTGGATGGCTAGTCACAGCTTCAATCACTCCAGTGAAAACAGCACGACGGTTGTTTGTGAGGCGAACTGTCGGCATTGCAATAGGTGGATAGCAAAATCTCGGTTGTCGCAAGGAATTGTGGATTACTCCGCAGTCTGCTACAACTTCCGGCTCGAGGCTTCGCGCCGCCGCCACATGCCACCCTCGTTTCGCGGTTGGGAGTCGCGATTCCCCATTGCGCTTGACGTTTGATTCACGACGCAGATTTGGTGAAAAAACAAACAGTTCCGAGAGGTATAGGTATGAGCTGTCAATCCGTCGTAACCCTCCCTGACTGCGTTTTTGAGTGCCGGATATGTCATGCCCTCAAGGGGTCACTTCGAGTAGTCATAGAACGTTTATGATTAAATAGGCTAGATTCGTCAACATAACATACGTAGCCTCTAGTACATTGGAAGTCAACCAAAGAAGTGGATGACATTGTTGCAACAATCCAGTCGCAAAGCGTGGTTATGTGATCGGCGAATGCCAACGTGAATGGGTTGTAACTTGCGTTCGCTGACACACGTGGTTCACATTTGACAAAGGATATCGAGTGCTAAACATTCCGCAATCGCAGTTATCACTGTGCGAGGCCGGTGTACATTGAGCACATTTCGTTTCAAGGGCCGTACAGAGGCTTAGTAATATTTTGGACACAGGGTGTCCTGGAAAGTGTTTGACCAAAGAAGTGAGTAGAATTATTCGCGCAACTGTGGGCCTCGTATAACTGCACAGACAAGGCACTTATTGCTCTGAGTACATGAAAAGTGCATGAATAAAGTTGACCTCAGCTCCCTCTTTCGTGCCGCCTCACTAGTTTTTTCAATGCACCGAAATGAAGACGGTGCATAATCGATGTGCTGAGGATTCTTGCTGGGTGCACCTGTTCGTAGGCAACTTATCGTTAATTAAAAGTTATTGAGACTAGAAATTAAATGAATCAAGTTATTTGCCAGAACACTCGCCCGTGACGAAATAGTCTTCACATATTCTGGCCCCTACATTCGGAACCCCAAGCTCGCCTGTCACGGTCGCTCTTTTGACGGCAACTACCCATTTACGCTTGCACGCTACATTCTAATGAAAACGAAACGTTTTCTTAAGCCCTGCCACAGTGGGTTATGGCACACGGCTACAGATCCGAAGGCCGCGGGATCGAATCACGGCCGCGGGGGCTGCATTTGGATAGAGGCGAAATGTTGAGGCCCGTGTGCTGTGCGATGTAGCGCACGCTAAAGAACCCCAAGTGGTCGAAATTTCCAGAGACCTCCATACGGCGTCTCTCATAATCAGAGCTGGTTTTGGGACGTTAAACCCCACAGGTCAATCAATCGAAACATTTTCTTCCCTTTCACGGAAGAATTCGCGCCCCTATAATGCCGAGCAGCCAACCATAATAACTTCACAAAAGCGTGTTTTCTTTGCGAGCAGCGAGCTGTGCAGCAAGAGCCGGCATGCAAGGCCGAACGAACACTGTAAGCAAAAGTTGCCCGATATTTGGGTTTTTGCGGCTCATGAGCCTTAAAAACTCCCTTGTTTTCAAAATTACTACGTCTTGTGGAGGTAAAAGGAGCATATGACATAGTTTAACTACAACCTGTTAGAAAGGTAGTAAAAGGACGTTATTGCCCTATTTTACTACGTAGGGGGTTTTGTGTCACGTGATGAAAAAACCCCAGAGTTTAAAGCCACGTGATCCAAAACTACGTACCACGTCACGTGGCAAGAAACTCCAAACTGGAGAGGCGCGCAGAGGCGGAGGCCGTGATAGCCCTCGAATGACTATTTAGGCCGAGCCACGTGGTACGCGTTTGCAAGCAACTGTTCGTCAAAAGTGTCGGTCGCAGAAGAGGGGACGCGACGTCTCGGGGCGTGAGTGTGAACGGCGTGAGTGTACGCGTATCGGCGCGCGCGCCGATACGCGTACGCCGGCGTCCGTCAACCAGAACGTGATACCGTGACATCTCCGGCAGCTATGCCCGTCGTTTCGAAGGCACCGCCGAGTACTGGGAAAGCACGGAAACTACGGTCGCAAACGTTCCTGACTGACCGCATCGTCAACCAGTACGACAATGACACGGCGAACTACCCCGAGTGTTACCAGTGGTGGTGGTGGTGAAAAACATTTATTTAGAAAAGAGAGGTGCAGGGCCCCTTTAGAGGTCCTTACAGACTAGGTGGAGTCCCTATTCCGGGACCCCATTGGTTGATGCCGCCGCCCTAGCTCTCTGGACCAAGGCCTGCTGGGCCTGAAGGTCCGAGCAGCCGAGCAGGGCCGCCTCCCAGTCCTCTCGAGTAGGGTTTGGGTGAGGGGTAAGGTCTGTGTTGTACTGACAGGCCCACACCATGTGGTAGGTGTCCGCCACCTCCCCACAGTGCTGGCACTGTCCGGTGACCGTAGGGTCGAAATGTTTAATTATTGCAGGGCATAGAAATGTGTTGGTTTGGAGCCTTAACAGGATGCGCTCCTCAGCTTTCTTCAACCCCTTTGCAGGGGGAGGGTGGCGGCGATGGCTTTCCTTACAATAATCTAAAATTTCCCTATACCGGAGGAGGGGGTAACCCTCCCCGTTCGTCTCCATTGGGATTGAAGTAGGAAACCCGGAAACGAGCGCTCGGGCAGCCGCATCTGCAGCCTCATTTCACCGCAATCCCTGATGGGCCGGTGCCCATATTATGCGTCTTGGATGAGGATCTACGTCCCTTATGCTATTGCGCAATATTCTTTCAGCTAGGGGTGAGATGTGCCCTAATTACGGCACGCTCCTCGTGAATCCGTAATAATGCGTTTTGAATCGCTGTGAGAGGCCGCAAGGGCAATGGCGACCTCCTCAGCCTGCATTACGGACGGGGCCCTGAAGGTTAGTCCATCCACCCGTGTTCCTTCGTGAACAATGGCGGCCGTGTACCACCCCTCGGGTTTCGGGCCAGCTACGTCCACATAGTATACGCCTGTCTTCGTATTTCAACTCTAGCGCCCGAGCGCGCGCATCCCGTCTTCCTGTGTGTTCCTCCCTGTCCATTTTAGTGGGTAGCGGTCGGATCAGAAGAGCTCTGCGCCACAGTTCTGGTACTTTGACCCGTTCCTGGTGGCGGAAATCATGTTTGATGTGTAGTCGCGCTAGCAAACTTTGACCTGAGCTAGTTTGGCTCAGCCGTGTGTACTGGTTGAGAAGATGGGCTTCCCTGAGCTCCCGATAAGAGTTCACCACACCCAAAGCCTTGAGGCGACTGTTGGATGTAGAGATCGGGAGGTCAAGGGCTCTCTTTAAGGTCTTTCTGACGACTGCGTCTATTTTTTCTTCCTCATGTTTTCGGAGGTAGAGATAAGGGATGGAGTACATGACCCTGCTGGTCACGAAAGCATGCGCTAGCCTCAGCGCATCTTTGCACCGAAGTCCCCCCCTCTTGTTAGAGACCCTGCGGATCATGCGACCCACCTGGTCTCCTGTCTTTCTCAGTTTTGTAAGTGTTGTGTCAACAGAGCTAGCGGAAACGCTCCGGGACAGGTATATCTCTGTCAACAGCAAGATCCGCTAGGTCCAGAGTATATATATTCGGGCAGGGAAAACGAGACCCTAGACGCACCTTTTCTCCTCCACGAGATGAAAGCAGCAATAGCAAAGATGCGTAGAGGAACAGCACCCGGTACAGATAAGATCACTGTCAAGACGCTGGCGAATTTGTCCGACTCTGCATTGACAGAACTATTGGAATATGTTATCTGGAGTGCCGGATCCCGGTCCCCTCGGTATGGAAAACATCCCTGGTTACTTTTATCCCCAAACCAGGAAAACCAGTAAACACAGACCACCTCCGCCCCATCTCTCTCACGTCTTGCGTGGGTAAGCTGATGGAAACAATGGTACGAGACAGGCTGTCAGAATACTTAGAGCAGAAGGGGGCCCTTTTCCCCAACCATGTTTGGATTCCGTCCTCATAAATCGGCACAGGATGTACTCCTGCAGCTACACCGTGAGGTTATCCAACCGGTGGCGACGAAACACGACAGGGTCATCCTCGCCTTAGATCTGAAGGGGGCCTTTGATAACGTTAAACACAGTGTCATTTTAGAACACCTCATTGGCACTCACTGTGGACAGAACACATTCAATTACGTCAAGGACTTCTTATCGGACAGAGCCGCCCTGATCCGCATAGAAAACTCCGAATACGGACCGTACAAAATGGGCACTCGAGGGACGCCGCAAGGGGCTGTTATCTCGCCCATACTATTTAACATCGCCATGATGCATCTGCCACACCAGCTGGCACGCATAGAGGGCATTCGCCATGCCCTTTATGCAGATGACATCACGGTTTGGGCAACACAAGGAAATTTAGGTGCCATTGAGGACTGTCTACAGCGGGCTGCGGAGACGGTGGCACGCCTACGCGGCGCGCTGCGGACTCCAGTGCGCGCCTGACACATCGGAATTCCTTCACATCAGGGCCAACCCCAAAGACAAGACAGACATCACACTCACGCTTCCTGAGGGCCCAATCAGACAAACGGAGGAGACCCGGATCCTGGGCCTACACATTCACCAACAGCTTACCAGTGCGGCGTGGTTTTGTGCTGAGTTCGAGCGATGCTGGCTGTCCTAGCGCCGGTCTTGGTGCACGGCGGCCAAGTGAAAACGCACTTTCGAGTATCTCTGCTCCCGCGCTTGTGCCTGTGCTTGTTGCGCTCTCAACGAGTGAAAACGTGCTTCCAATGTTATAAGTTCGAAGGGTGAGTCCTCGTTTACTGCTCAATAAATTGAGTTATGTCTGCATTTTGCGTAAGCCTAGTGTTTACCCAGCCACAGTAAACCTCGAATGAGGTTTAAAATTAACTCTTAAAAAAGCCGAGAAAACATGGTTTAGGCAGTAAAAAATTACTCCGCGTATACTCGCTGGAAACCTCCAGGGGGGGGGGGGGGGGGGGGTAAATAATTACTGCCGTTTCTACGTTCAAAAACTCGGTTTTTAGGGGCGAAGCTCCTTAGGGCGTGGGTCTGTACATCCCATGGTGTTCGTTGTTGGTGATGTACGTAGCCACGTCTACTTTTATGAAAAAAAAATTCCGAAAGTTGTCCTCTGCCTGGATTCGAACCCAGGCTCTCGGCGTGGCAGTCGAGCGTTCTACCAGTGAGCTACGCCTGTGGCTGAAAAATTATCGCTAAAAGACCTAAACAGGTATAATGTCTCCCGCGGAATCGCATTAACAAACGTAATGTTACGTTGAAAAATAGTAATACACCGCTACACGACGCGACAATGGATTGTATAACGAGGTCGAGGCATCATTTGAAAGAACACAGAGCTGCGTGCTTTGTAGCTTTGAACCCATTACGGAGGCACTGGTAATTATGGCGTAGTGGGTACTTCCCTACTTGGCAAAATGATAAGTTATGGCGCAGGAGATACCTACCACTTCTACTTGCACTAGTTTCCTCAAGCGTTTAAAGTGGCCTCTAAGAAAGTAGCTCCTCCTGCTTACGCTGTCACTGTCCTGCAGTTCCGCGCAGGCCTGGCTCTAGCACAGCATATCCCCCTTAAACGCGAGATCCCAGCGTACGAATACAGTGTTTCTCACGCCTTTACATGATGATCGACTGGGCGATTTACGCGAAAGATTCACGGTTTACCGATGATTCCCTCCGGAGCTTCGCCCACTCATCATCATTCACCCCGTGGATATGCTGTGATTTTTTGAATTGAATTGAATTCAATTCAATTCAATTCAATTCAAAAACTCGGTTAGCGTGAGAGTAAATTTTTACCTTGACTGTTACGCACAGTAAAAAAAAAAACCAGAAAAGGTAGAGCGCTAGAGGACAAGCTGTTTACTCCCGTACCTGGTTATTTTTGTTTAGTGTGAAGGAACCGCGCATCTAACCGGAAGTCGGGTGCAGACGAAAACAGCCTTTTGCTATTATCTCTCAACGTTGATAGAAAGCGCACTCTACCATTTATAAAGGCTTCTCAGATCGAAAAACTCTGTTTGCAGAATGTCCACGCACTTTTGAAAGCAGCTGCAGCAGGTATAAACGGTGAGCTTTTCATTGTGCCGTAAAAAAGTAGGGCATTTAAAAATCTGTTGTCAGTGCTTCGCCAAGAAATGTGTCGCATTTAAAAAGAACGCTTTAAATATGGGTATGTTACATAGGTAGAAAAATAGTCCAAGTGGCGGCACAGAACAGCGATTGTCCCAGATTATTCACCAATAATGCCGTTCTCGTGATCATCTCAAGTTTTGTAAAATGTGCATTCGAAGCTTTTTACTTCAATTTCAGAGTCGTTTAATGGGACTTGTGAGTACTGAAAGCGCTCCTGCTAGAATTCCTTACCTCAGTGGATCCTGTGAAAGCCACCTTGTCGATGTCCGGGTGGTTAGAAATGGCGGCGCCCGCTGTTTCTCCGAATCCCGGAACCATGTTGACCACGCCCGGGGGAAAGCCAGCCTCGGCAACGTAGCTAGCCACCAGCAGCGCTGTCAGCGGGGTTTGCTCTGCCGGCTTCACCACCACTGTATTGCCCATTGCCAGTGCAGGGCCCAGCTTCCAGGAAAGCATCAACAGGGGCACGTTCCACTGCGTCAAGCGACGGTGCAACACTCTTCATTCACGTCACGAACTCTTTCGTCGCGCGCACTCATAACAGACGCCTTCAACTCGTCTGCGCTTCCACGTGCCATCCGCTTGTGGAACGATGACATGGGGAACGGAATAAATACCACATTCACCATCACTCCAATTTATTAAACTAATGATAGCTCGCCTTGTTTTTTACTCACATGTTTTATTAGGTGTTTGAGTATTTTGCTGCAGCTTCATTTTCACAGTGTAAATCCTTCAACGACTGTATAATTATTCAGTGCATTAGCAATGTCGTCGATTTTTTAGAGAATGTCTTATACTGCCTCAGGACAAGTATTATATTTGCGTTATCACTTGTATTATTTCTTTTATGGCAGTACACACACACACTCTATATATATATATATATATATATATAAAACGGGGAAGAAGTTCCGTGGGTCCGGTTCAAAAGTAGATTAGAAACGAATTGCACACTTCAGTCATGTCTTGATATCATTACGTTCTTTTTTGTATAATCATCGTAACATTACAGCTAATGCGCTGTATATAAAACATGTTTTCTTACTATTTCTTCCTTCCTTTGTCGCGCATATATGTTCTAAAAACATGGTTCCTTACTGTTTTTTATTTCCTTGTCGCGCGTATACGTGGTGATGACATGTGCATCTGCATCGGATTTGTGATTCACATATTCTTGTCTTGTTAGCCTTGTCATATTTGCACGATTACACGTGCACGTACATGACCTTGCCCGCATGTGTATGCCCATAAAAGAGGCTACGAGACTGAAATTGCTTCATTCTGACGAAGGCCGTGCCACGGCCGAAACGTTGAACAATAATAAACGTGCGATTTTCGCAAGTGTGCAATTCGTTTCTAATATATATATATATATATATATATATATATATATATATATATATATATATATATATATATATATATATATATACTATCAGAAAGACACAGTGACAAACATAGGATTTATTCTGACGTTTCGGCAGGAGGCCAGCCTTTTTCAAAGATGAATGTTTCTCATGGGCGCATGGTCTTTAAGTACACTTCACGAACATGCATAATGGGGGGTGGAAAGGGGAGAGCTCACAAAAAAAAAAAAAAGAAGGGGGGGGGGGGGGGTTGGGATACAGATGTGGGTCCAGGAAGCAAAGGCCAGTCCAAGATGACGTCTGCGTCCGCACGGCGCCTCCATAATAAAGAACGGGTGGGCCGAGCTCAGAAACGTAGCGCATCCGATTGTCCCAAAGAAACATGATGTTTTCTCTTCTTTTATTCTTTTCTTTATTTTTCTCTCTTTTTGTGTGTGCGTGTGTCTGTGTGTACATGCCTTTAACGAACCAAACCATTCAAGGTTGTTCGCGGATGCGCTACGTTTCTTTTTCTATCCTCCATTTTCCGTGAAACACGGCGCGGGGACGACCCTTTGAACTATACTGGTACCGACCGCGCACAGAACAACCTGCCTTTCCCTCGTTCCCCTCCCCCCCTCCTCTTTGTACTCCCCACACAACGACATTTGGCTTCAGCGGTTCCGCGCTGCACTGCGGGAGTCGCAGCACCATGGACTCGGGTGATGGCAGCGCGAGTGTCTTCAAACGAGGGCGCACAATCTGCTACCAGATGAGCTCGGCCCACCCGTTCTTTATTATGGAGGCGCCGTGCGGACGCAGACGTCATCTTGGACTGGCCTTTGCTTCCTGGACACATATCTTTATCCTAACCCCCCCCCCCCTTCTTTTTTTTGTGAGCTCTCCCCTTTCCACCCCCCATTATGCATGTTCGTGAAGTGTACTTGAAGACCATGCGGACATGAGAAACTTTCATCTTTGAAAAAGGCTGGCCTCCAACCGAAACGTCAGAATAAATCCTATGTTTGTCATTGTGTCTTTCTGATAGTATATTTATCCCGATAGCCAGGAAGAACTTTTTTTGATATATATATATATATATATATATATATATATATATATTGTTACGGATGAAGGATGTTTATTTACAAATGACGGTCAGCGGGGATGAGGGATCGCCAAGGTAGATAGCCACGGGGATGGTGCAATGGCGCAATCCACTTCGTCGTCCTCTTCTTCATCTCCCATCTCCTATTCCTTCCGTTACAATCCCCGTTTCGCAGACGAAGCCCACCGGGTGAGTCATTGTCCTGTGCTGGGATAGTAACGTTTCAGACGTGCAACGTGAGCGAGTTGCATTTTCCTGGAGCGCCTGTCTTTAGACAAAAGCCGTGCAAGCACATACGTTAGATCACTCAGGCGATCTAGCACAACGAACGGGCCAACATAATGTGACAGAAGCTTGCTGCACAAGCCACGCCTGCGCTGTGGGGTCCATAGAAGCACTAGATCACCCTTTTCAAACGAAACCTCTTGATGGGTGCTGTCATATCGTTGCTTCGAGCGGTTTTGAGATGCCAACGTTCGGATGCGTGCTATTCGACGGGCTTCTTCGGCAAGGCAAAGTGTCTTGGCTACTGAATCTTCTTCGTCTAATGAAAACGGCAGAATAGTGTCAAGGAAGCTCCGCGGTGACCTGGCGTAGAGCAAATAAAAAGGGCTGTAGTGTGTTGTCTCATGCTTCGCAGTGTTGTAGGCGTATGTTATAAATGGGTACCCCGACCGCTGGGTACCCCGACCACAACGAAACACGGGAAACACGGTTCCCCAACCGCCTGATCTGCGTCGAAGCCGCCGCATTGCTGGATTGCCTCCGTCGCGCCCGGTGACCGAGATGTCGCACACCGAAGCCAACAGACGGAGCGATCCAACAGCACCTTCGCCCTCAACGGCGGCTGGTTCTTGGCCACGCCAGCACTTGGTTGAGCCCCGCATGTTCGGAGGAAAGCCTGGTGAGGACGTGGACGAGTGGCTGAACCACTACGAACGGGTGAGCAAGCACTATTGTTGGGACAGCGCAGCGCGGCTCGCAAACGTTGTATTTTTCTGGACCGAGACGGCTCTCATGTGGTTTGACAATCACGAAGAGACCTTGACAACATGGGACCGTTTCATGTCCGATATCAAGGAGCGCTTCGGTGATTCTGTCGCAAGGAAGAAGCACGCGGAGCAGACGCTTCTTCAAAGAACTCAGTTGCCAGGCGAAACGTGCACGACTTATATAGAAACCATACTGAAGCTATGCAGAATGGCCAATCCTCGAATGTCGGAAGAAGACAAAGTCGGACATTTGTTGAAGGGAATTGCGGAGGACGTATATAATTTCCTCATCGGCAAGGAGAGCCTTAGCTCAGTGGCCGACGTAATACGTCATTGCCACACCTTCGAGGCCCTCAAACTGCGCCGCATAACACCGAAGTTTGGCAGGCTGGCAAATGTTACCACTGTTGCTAGCATCGAGGACGACACGTCGCCGGCCGATCTCGCGAACACCATAAGACAGATTGTTAGAGAGGAGTTAAGTCGCTGCACGGAATTGAACAACGACTTCCGTGATGCCCAACAGTCGCACTTTCCGTCACCAGCTCCTCGAGATCTGTCCGTTGCTGCGACTGTCGGAGAGCGGCACTCGAGAAGGCCTGTATGGACGCAACACATCTACCACCCAGAGGAGGATAACGATCGTGCTGCAGGGTATCCCCGTCGAGCAGCCTACTTGGAGCCACGGACATACCCGGCCTACCCGAACGTAAGCCGCGAGCCTCAGGTGTGTTACACCTGCGGTATCACGGGGCATATCTCTAGGTTCTGTCCCCATCGTCGCCGATCGCCGCGGTGGTACGAACGCCAACCACAACCAACGTCCTATGGAACCGAACGTCGCGACTATGACCACTCCTGGCCTCCCTGCTCGTTTGCTCCACCGGTGAGTTTCGGCAACAACACTTCACGACAGCATCCCCGCAGCGATTCTCCCATCTCCTATTCCTTCCGTTACAATATATATATATATATATATATATATATATATATATATATATATATATATATATATATATATATATATTGGAACGAGCAGAGATATAAGGTTAAATAGGAATCGCACATGTCCTAGCGTCACACGAGTCGGCAGGATGGAGACCTGGCAGCCACCACATCAGCCCCGCATCATCAACGACGGCCCCAACGCCATGCCTTGACTGAATGCCGCCATCAGACATGGATATCTTCTATATTACGTGACCAGCCACATGGAAGCATCATCAGCGGACCTCGACATCCCCAAGTACGCCGGATCAGCGGATGACGGACCCGTGGAGGACTGGTTAGACCTCTACGAATTCCACGCTACCGCTGAATCATGGTCGGAACGGGAGATGGTCGCGAACTTCAATGACTACGTCACCGGTGAGGCCTTCCGTTTTTATCTCACGCATGTGTTCCAAAACGAAGAATCATGGAGAAAAATCAAAGAAGACATGACCGCTCGCTTTAAACAGTACGATGAAAACCCGCCCACCAACCACCAGTGTCAAACCTTCCAACTCAGTCGTCACAGTCTAAAGCAGTATCAATGTAGCAATCATTTCTCGCAAGCATGGCCACATAGCAAATCGTCGAGGAATTTCCCTTGTTCCTCTGATTCTGCGAAACGCGCTGCAACGCCGGGCGTGGATGTGAAGTTACAAATAAACGATGTAAAAAAACTCATCACTGAAGTGCTTCCAAGTCGTTTATCACAAAGGCCCGACTTCCTACCAGCCTTTCCATCTGCCGAAAAGCCGCCAGCGCCTACCTCTTCACTGCGCTCTAGTGCTGTAGTCATTCGTGCACTTGATTCGTCGTCTGGCACACGTGGTCCATCACCTGGCTTCGCAAGAAATGGCTTTTCTGGTGCTCGTAACGCTCCCCGCATGCCTTGCATGGTCACTATACCCACAGTGGACGAGCAGATGCACAGAGGAAATACTGCACCAAACCATCGCCCTTCCATCGGAATTCTCGCCCAACAAGAGTTTAGCGCGATGGTTCCCGAAAAAGACGTGCGCTCGCAAGCATTACCTGGCCAAGTCGTGTCTGCCACAGCACCGTCCACTACTAAACCACCTCAAGGTCGAGCGCATGTGGAATCAGCGTTTAGGACCAGCATCAATCACGCAAACATAAAGACAGCGAGTATTCCTGGTGTGTAATGCAGAAGACATGGCGGTCGTACGAACCCTGTTTATTTCACACTTCGTCTACCTCTTCCTTCGTCACTACTCCGAACTGTCCTTGTGCGGTTCGTCACACGCTTCCCCCTCCCTCCGAGATAGGCGTAGATGTAGGGGTGGATGGTATCGTCTTAATCTTCCCACATGAACAATGTCAGTCTGGCGGCCAAGGGGACACACGCTGCGGTCGTCTCGTAATTTACAGGAGAGATCTGTCTTAGGATTGTGTACGGTCCTTCCATTACGGCACTGAGTTTGCCGTGGTTGGGGTGCCAGGGTGTCTCGTACAGAACGCAGTCCCCCACTTGAAGTCCTGATGGAAGAAATTTCTTGTCGTAGATAAGTTTGTTCTTCTGGTGATACGCTAAGGAATTGCGGACCGCATTTGCGCGAGCTTCTTGCAGACTTTCGGCAACGTCGGAGAGCAGATAGGGATAAGATGGTGTGCCATACATGAGGAAGCAGGGTGCGTAGCCTGTGACCTCGTGAGGCGTTTTGTTGTATTCTTCGGCAACGTCAGAGAGAAGACGCGTCCATGATTTTCTGGGTTCGTCGTTGATCTTGCAGCGGAGGCGAGTGACAATGGACTGATTAGTTCGCTCATTCAAGCCATTGCATTGTGGGCGTTGTGAGCTTGTGAAGAGCTGATGAATATTGTTGTTTTTTAGAAACTGCTTGAATCTGCCAGCGGTGAATCCTGTTCCGCGGTCGGAAAGAAACTTGCGAGGTTTTCCAGCACTGAATATGTTTTTTAGGCAGGAGATGTAGGCGTCGCAGGTCTGATTCTTGTGTGCAAATGCCCACACGTAACGAGTGGCATGATCCACGACCAAGTGAATGAATCTTTTGGATGAACCGTAGTTGGCAAAACCTCCGATGGTGTCCATTGCCAGAAGATCAAATGGTTGTTCCGCAGGTGGTAGCGACTCTAGGGAACCAAAGCGTTTGGTCTTCGGTTTCTTGCAGCGCTGGCAAGTATCACAGTGGCGCACGTAGTCGGAAACATCAGTGACGATGTCAGGCCAATAATACCGTGGAGAGAGAAGTCGTAGCGTCTTCTTTACTCCGACATGGCCGAAGGCGTCATGGGCTTTTTGAAGAAGGGAAGGTCGGAGGGCAAGAGGAACGTAGATTTTTCGTATCACTATGATCATTCCGTTCTCACTGGTGTGCTTGCATCGCGGCTTGTCGTCCGGGTGCTCTCGCAGCTGCTCAGCAGATAGAAGCTGTATGGTTCCTAGACAGTCCATCGGCTTCGATGTTGTTAACGCCTTTTTGGTGCTTGATGTTTACGTCGTACATTGAGAGCTTCAAGGACCATCGGAATAGACGACCTCGAGGATTTTTAATGTTCTTAAGCCACTGCAACGCTGCGTGATCGGTGACCACAGTGAAATACTTTCCATGCAGATAGCAATGCCATTTATAGATGGCATCAACAATTGCCAGACATTCAAGCTCTGTGATGGCATAATTGCTCTCATGCTTAAGCAGCTTGCGGGAGTGGTATGCAATTGGACGCTCTCTACCTATATCATCCACCTGTTTCAAAACGGCGCCGATACCTATGTTGGACGCATCACAGCAGAGCACACAAGATCTGGTGCCATCGTATATGGCGAGAATGGGTTCTTCCGTTACGCACTTCTTAAGCTGATTGAAAGCCAGTTCGCATTGGGAGTCCCAGTTCAAGTGGCATCTTTGCTAAACAGACGTGTCAGTGGATGAGCGATTTCGCTAAAGTGGGCGATGTACCGGCGGTAGACATTGACAGTACCGAGAAAACGTTGCAAATCTTTTGGGCGTGATAGCTTCGGGAATCGCAGGATTGCCTCCACATTGCTTTCTTTCGGAGTGACCATGCCATTTGAAACCTTGTGTCCCAAGTACTCAATGGAAGTTTGTGCGAAGTGGCATTTCTTCAATTTTAGTCGAACGCCTTCGCTTTTAAAAGCGCTTAGAGCGGCATCTAGGTGCTTAAGGTGGTTAGAAAAGGTGTCAGAATAGACAACGATGTCGTCAAAGTAGTTCGTGACGTTGGTCAAGTGATATTTGGTCAAGGTAGATTTGACAGCCCGTTCGAAAGTGGCTGGAGCGTTCCGGAGACCAAAAGGCATGACGAGCCATTCGTAGTGACCGGTACGTGTCACAAATGCCGTTTTTGGAATGTCTTCCGGGTGCATCCTCACGTGCCAATAACCCGACGTTATGTCTAGTGTCGAAAAGTACGTCGATTTTCCGAGAGAGTCGATAATGTCGTCGATTCGAGGGATGGGCTGACCGTCAGGCACCGTTACTGCATTTAGCTTGCGGTAATCTATGCAGAAACGCGTGCGTCCTTCTCCCCTTTTTTCTGCCAGAAGTGCCGGCGCAGCGTACGGTGACGTAGACAGCCGTATTACACCTTGCTTGAGAAGGTCGTTGATTTGTCTGTCCATTTCGACGCTGTCGGCTTCTGAGCATCTATAAGGTGCCCTGCGGATCGGAACGTTGTTGGTGAGATGAATGCGGTGGGTTTCAATATTGATGCACCCAATGTCAGTCTGTGATTTGGAAAAAATATCCACGTACTTATGGATAAGGTGCTTCAATGCCAACTGCTGATTTTCCTTTAGGTGCACCATATCGTTAACTTTAATGTCTTGCAAGCAAGCGTCCATGACAACCGCAGAAAGGGCTTGTGGGCGAGGGTGGAGGACGACATCCCCTTGGCGGAGAGTCGAAGTATCAAGGTCAAGAGACAAGTTGAAGAGACAGGCACTATCCATGCCGAGGAGTAGGTTGTTCTTCATGCCTTTTAAAACATGTGCTTGAATTGCGCTTTGTGATGTTTCCTATCTGTATCTTAAGATAGACGCGACCCAAAGTTTTGACAGATGATGTGACTTGCTGAACAGTGATGCATGAATCTCTCATTAGTTGCAGGTGAAGTGCTGCCAGCACCGCTTCGCTGATACAGGTAATCGTGGCTCCAGTATCAGAAGTGGCACTGACAGGGTACCCGTTAATGAGAGCATCAAATTGAATCAAAGAAGCTTTGGGTCGCCCTCCTCGTTTCCCTGGTTGGTAGCGAGGGCGGCAATGCTTGCGCGTCGTGGGCATTCACTGTGCATCTGCCGAGGCAAGCCATCCATTGCACAGTGCCTGCATTCGTACGCAGGTGCTCGTACCGGCGCACTAGTTAGACGCTGACGGGCATAACCGCTCTTTGGGTCTATCTGCGTTTTTTTGACCTGATATGCGCTGTGTTTTAAGTCGCTGCATGGTGGACTCAACCCGTAGCGCAGCCGACAGCCACGTAGCTGGGGTAGGCGTGTTAAGTCCAGCAAGAGCCATTTCCATATCGGCGGGAAGACCGTCGATGAGTCCCGATATAAGGTGCGCGTCTTTTAGCTCAGCAGGGCGTCCCAGGTGCATTTTTTCATCGTAGTAATCTTTAAGGCTCTGACCTGGCTTCAGTCGGAGATGGATAAACTGACGGAAAGGATCCGCGACGGCACTGGCAAAGCGTTGCATCATGCATGTAGTGAGGTTTTCCCATGACGCATCCGTGTCAAACACCTCGGTAAGGTACCATCGGAAGGCCTCACCTTCAAGGTAGTCGGAGAAATTGCACTGCCTGTCTCGCTCCGTCCATGCAGCGGCCGCCGCCTTCACCTCGAAGAGACGTAGCCACTTGTCGAAAGGGACGTCCTCGGCTGGTCCGGAGTACTTCGGGATGTTGAGGACCTTCTTGGATGATGTCATGATGTAGGGCACGGTATATCCTGTCGACTAGTGTAACGCAGAAGACATGGCGGTCGTACGAACCCTGTTTATTTCACACTTCGTCTACCTCTTCCTTCGTCACTACTCCGAACTGTCCCTGTGCGGTTCGTCATATATATATATATATATATATATATATATATATATATATATATATTATATATATATATATATATATATATATATATATATATATATATATATATTGGAACGAGCAGAGATATAAGGTTAAATAGGAAGGCCGTTTTATAATGAACAAGGATAACGCCGGCACAGCCCTAAAGGCGCACCGAGAGATACTATCCCACTACGTCGTCTTCCTTCCTTTCGTAGCACCGTGACATTACCCCCGGCGGCAAAAGCGCCGACCCGGTGCCTGCTAGATCGGGATCGCATGGTATGGCTTGAGGCGACCCACGTGTACGACATCAGGTGACGCAGACTACGGTGAAACATCGGCTGGAGCGATTTCATAGGTAACATCAGTGACTTGTCGGACGATGCGGTAAGGGACGGAGTAGCGAGAGAGCAGTTTTTCCGATAGGCCGACACGGCGTGAAGGTGTCCAGAGAAGGACGAGGTCGCCCGCAGAGAACTGGAGCTCACGATGACGGTTGTCATATAGATACTTCTGTCTTGCCTGCGATTCAGATAGCCGCCGATCGGCGATTTCGCATGCCTTGGCAGCTGTAGCGATAGTGTCGCGAGCATATTCACAGAGAGGCACTAGATCAGTTGGCAGGAGCGTGTCGAACGGCAGTGTCTGTTCACGTCCACAGAGGAAGTAGAAAGGGTAGTATAGAGCGGTGTCATGGCGGGACAAGTTGTAGGCGAACGTCACAAATGGAAGGGCGGCATCCCAGTTTCGATGATCCGAAGAAACATGGACAGCATATCGGTAAGTGTTCGGTTCAGGCGTTCCGTGAGGCCGTTCGTTTGAGGGTGATACGCTGTCGTTAATTTGTGTTTCGTTGCACAAGAGCGAAGGAGATCTTCGACAACCTTGGATAAAAAATAACGTCCTCTATCTGTAAGAAGTTGGCGAGGAGCTCCATGGTGCAAGATGACATCTTGCAGGAGGAAGTCGGCGACGTCGGTAGTGCAACCGGTCGGAATGGCCCGTGCGATGGCGTAGCGGGTTGAATAATCCGTCGCAATGGGAATCAAATTGTTACCTGACCGTGAAGTTGGAAAATGTCCCAACAGATCCAGGCCAACACGATAAAATGGTTCGGGTGGTATATCGATTGGCTGGAGAAGTCCGGCCGGAAGGAGAGCTGGCCTTTTACGATGTTGGCATTTTTCACAGGCATTGACATAATATCACACGGAACGATAAAGCCCAGGCCAGAAAAATCCTCTCCGGACATGGTCGTGCGTCCGGGAAGTACCAAGGTGGCCCGCTGTAGGTAAGTCATGGAGCTGCGCGAGTACGGTCGCCTGCAGATGGGATGGAACTACTATTAGTAGTTCATGTCCGTCGGGGCGCATATTTCAGCGGTATAAGATGTCCTCCACAAGGAGAAACATGCGAAGGGAAGGGTCTGCAGGGTCAAAGCGTAGGCAGCGGATGACGTCGCACAATGACGCATCACGTTCTTGCTCTTCACCGAGGTTCACAAAAGCATCGAGTGTGAAGACCCCATAAGCTGCATTATTGGAATTGGGCGTGTCGACGGGGTGGCGAGACAAGCAGTCGGCGTCTTGGCGCAGCCTGCTGGACTTGTATACCACTGTGTAGTCGAATTCTTGGAGACGTAGGGCCCAACGGCCTCGACGACCCGTCGGATCTTTAAGCGCCGAGAGCCAGCAGAGAGCGTGGTGGCCTGTGGCAACAGTGAAAGGTCGGCCATATAGGTATGGCCGGAATTTGGTCAGCACCCACACAAGTGCGAGGCACTCGCGCTCTGTGATGGTGTAGTTGCGTTCCGCTTGTGAAAGCAGGCGGCTTGCGTACGCAATAACTCTGTCGTGTCCGCGTTGACATTAGGCTATAACAGCGCCAATTCCATACCCACTAGCATCTGTTCGGACCTCTGTTGGGGCAGATGGGTCGTAGTGTGCAAGAATTGGAGGGCTGGTGAGCACAGTGACAAGGTGTGCAAAGGAGTCGGCTTGCTCAGGGCCCCAAGAAAAGGGCCCGCCTTTCTTTAGAAGATCGGTCAGAGGTTGAGCAACGTGTGAAAAATTTCTCACAAAGCGACGAATAGACGAGCACAAGCCCACAAAACTTCGGACGTCTTTGGCACAGCTCGGCGTAGGGAAATCGAGTACAGCACGATTTTTAGCAGGGTCAGGGCGCACGCCAGACGCGTCGACGAGGTGACCGAGAATAGTAATTTCGCGTGACCAAACTGGCACTTGGACGAATTTAGCTGTAGACCAGCTGCACGGAAGACCGAAAGAACAGACGAGAGGCGTTCAAGGTGCGTGTCGAAGGTCGGAGAGAACACGATGACGTCGTCGAGATAACAAAGACAGATGGACGACATAAAGCTGTGCAGTAGCATGTCCATCATGCGCTCGAAGGTGGCTGGGGCATTGCACAGGCCGAACGGCATGACTCTGAATTGACAAAGACCATCCGGCATTACAAACGCGGTCTTCTCGCGGTCCATGTAGTCGACGGCAATCTGCCAGTAACCAGAGCGTAGGTCTATTGATGAAAAGTACGTCGCACCATGTAGGAAATCTAACGTGTCATCGATGCATGGCAGTGGATAGACATCTTTCTTGGTTATTTTGTTGAGATGGCGATAGTCCACACAGAACCTCCAGGTGTTGTCCTTCTTTTTTACTAAAACAGGGGAAGCCCACGGGCTCGACGACGGTTCTATAATGCCTTTTGTAAGCATCTTATCAACTTCCTGCTGTATCACTCGGCGTTCACTTTGTGACACGCGATAAGGCCGTCTATGAATGGGCACTGCATCGCCAGTATATATTCGATGCTGCACAACGGAAGTTTGCCCCAAAGGTCGACACCCAAAGTACAAAATGTCAGCATAGTGAATGAGCAAATCGCGGAGGTCGACGACCTCGGAGGACGAAAGGTCCTGAGCTATCATGTTGATGATGTCGCCGTGTGTAGCATGTGATGTTGCCGAAAAAGCGTGGGAGTCGGCCGAAGAGCAAGATGGGTAAGGCGAAAGGGCGGTAACTGGGTACTCGCGCGACGGCGAGAGCGTGGCGAGGGATATGCCTTTGGGTAGTACCTGGGGGCAGAAACCAAAGTTCAGGAGCGGAAGGTAAGTTGTATTGGCCGAGATGGTTACAACGGTGTGGGGAAAAGAGACGCCGTAAGAGAGCAAGGCACTGACAGAAGGAGTAACCACATAGTCGCCATCCGGTACACAAGAGTTAGGCCGAGCCGTAATTGAGGTAACTGCTTGCGGCAGCAGGCGAACACAGTCAGCAGAACAGAGATGGGTCTCTTCTGTGTCTGGGACGTCAGGAACATCTGGTAAATCGAGTTGGACCACGCCAGCCGAGCAGTCAATTATAGCCGAGTGAGCAGATAAGAAATCAAGGCCAAGGATGACGTCGTGAGGGCAGTGTTCAAGCACATTAAGCAATACGGATGCGTGGCGACCACCAACGCTTACACGGGCAGCACACATTCCCAGCACTGCGGGCATTCCTCCGTCTGCAACTTGGACTATGCGGGACGCGGCAGGGTTAAGCACTTTCTCGAGCTTTTCTTGAGCACTTGAGCACTTTCTTGGGACTTTGACTCGTACGTGGATATGGCTCCATAAATATAGCTTCCCTTAAACGAAATCTTCTTAAACGATCTCACTCACACTTACTACATCTCGTAATAAAATATTACTCACCTGCAAGGCATAATCAAACGGCGAGCAGAAACAGACGACAGACGGACACGGAGTGAGCGTTGCCATTGCCGTCAGTCATCCAGCTTTAGCGGTCAGTCGTTGCTTTTTACAAACCATTATATACAAAGACAAGTTCTCAATTGTAGAACAAAAAAAACCTTCCTTTGTATTGAGCAAAAAAAAAAAAGAAATAGCGTATTACAGGCATGCTTCAGTGCAAAATGAATCATTCTGACGTGCGGAACTTGTCAATGCCAGAAGCGCCTTGGAGGCGTCGGAGCCGTCAGTAGACGATGCCACTTCGAAACCACCACATCCCAGCATCATGGCGACAGTTTTTTCTCTGGGTAATGGTAAGAAACTCTATAGCTGGCACACACCAGTAGGTTGCCAGATCAGGGACTGCGCCTCCCGCTAGGCAACATGGCGACGCCTGCGTGAGCTTGCGGGTAAGCATCGCCAGTGCATGCAGGAGTGATGGCAGCAAACAGAGAGCGCGCCAGAACGTACGACCCGCCAACATCCGCTATCACAATAAGCATCTTCGACTACGTGCTCGGCAGCGCTGTTGGAGCTCATGCAACCATGATGGTATAGTGCACCCTTTTCACAGGCAACCAAAACGTGTCGCCTTGCCATTTCGAGCAGCGTCTTTGGGCAGGATCTCTTCGGGATGCAATGCAGCGGCCTGACCACGTGGACCAACTAATGTTTATTCGTGATAGCCTTTATAGTATTTATTACACTTTCTTTATGCTGCGATACTTCACTGAAACAGTTACAACGTGACAATATGTATTGACATTGCTGACTGCACTCTAAGCCAAAACTCGAGCATATTGGGAGTAACTGCTGCTGTTCTTCCCCACAACGTCCACTTATTCCTCAAAGAGATCAACTGCAGGCCAGTGGTGCCGTGTGCAAACTGAGAGAGAGCAACACTTGCACCGCGAGGAGTAAGCGGTTGCACCCACGGGGACTCCGCGAGCGCACGCAGCCGCGAAAGAAATAGATGCGCGTAAACAAATAGTCCGCTGAAAGAATATGCTCTTAGCAGTTTAGTGCAAGCGGTCGTGAACACCACGGCGTGAAATAAGCGGTGCCATTAATTGTCATAAGAACAAAACATAAATAAATATATCCAGGCAGAAATTTTCGCTCACGCCCACGTTGTATCAATGCGCGGCGTGCCGGTTCTCTCGTCACATGTGCTGCAGTGACAAGCTAGGCCTCGCTGGACCGCAACGATGTTGAAGTGCGCTGTGGATATATTCTTGTTTTCGTGCTTTTGGTGTTGTCACTGCTATTAGTTACGGCATTCTTAATCATTTGTTCGCGTTGTGCTAACCGTGGTTCGTTGTTGGAATGAAGTGCTGCGCCATCGGAATGCTGAGAGCTGAATGGGACCTCGCCTAAAAGTTGCGTGTAAACAAAGCCTTACTTGCTTCCAGTTATTTCACTTGCATGCTCTTTAGATGTCGTGTTAACCGCACATTTGTTACCTGCATTTTCATCGTCCCAACGAAACGTACAGTGGCGGTCAAAATTTTGCGGACCACGGGAGCGCGTGGCGGATAGCACAGCGGCTCCTACTGACGGCTGCCTGCGAAGCTCGAGAGCGCGCACTGCGCACGCGCGCCCTTTTTTACCTGCCAGCCAGCTCGTTCGCTCCCTTGAAGAGCTCGCGGACCGGAACGCCAGAATAAGCGCAAGGTGTCACTTCTGCTGTCGCCGCGGGAACACCGAGCGGTGATATCGCGACGAAAACACGTAATTTGTACTGGCAATGCTGGTTGCGCCCCGCATTGTATAGGCCTTAGTCCCAGAGGCTCCGCGGCGACGGAAACATGCATACGGCGTCAGCTTTTCGGAAGTCGACCTTTGTGATAAGGTTACTCAACAGCGATGCATTTTGCGCTCTATTGCGGTATTAATACTCCTTATACACGTTATGGGCTCGTACACATTCAGATATCGAGCTGCTGTAGAAAAGACGCAGAGAAGTGAACGGAAACAGACGTGGTTTATGTTTTCTCGGGAACCGAAAGAAATCCTGGGCGATTAAAGATGCGTCACCAATTTCAAGACTCGCTTACATTTCCAAAGATGACCATCACATTCTCCACATGGAGTAGCTGAAGACGAAGTGGCATTAAATTGTGAATGTCTCCCTTGTTCAAGCACCTGTGTGGTTTTCGCTCGCCTTGTTTAAAAAAGTACTGCGGCTAATTTCAGGAAAGCACAAGTGAACTGAAAATGTTTGACTGGTTTGTTAATTTCCTAGTGAAGTATATTCATTTTAAAATGAACCCTACAAATCGGGCACTCGATAGATGCCTGCGTGCTTGCAGCACATCCGCAGTAGCAATCCGCTCGTGTCATATCTTGTCTAATTCATCGCTTCTTCTCGTCGCGATATCACCGCTCGGTGTTTCCGCGGCGATAGCGGAAGTGACACCTTGCGCTTATTCTGGCGTTCCGCGCGCGCTGTTGAAGGGAGCGAACCAGCTGGCTGGCAGGTAAAAAAGGGCGCGCGTGCGCACTGCGCGCTCTCGAGCTTCGCAGGCAGCCGTCAGTAGGCGCCGCTGTGCTGTCCGCCACGCGCTCCCGTGGTCCGTAAAATTTTGACCGCCACTGTACATGTTTAATAACAACTCGGGCTGTAGAGCATTCCTAATGCTGCTTCACTAGAAACGCTTAGCGTGTTGCTCGGGTCGGCATAACATGGGTAGCCTCGACGGGGGCCAAACGTTATACGAAGCTAGTGCAGTTTGCAAGGCTCGCTTTCGTGGTGCTGAATTTACACGCATTGTCTATGCCGAAACATTGCAGCCTTGCAAAAAAGAAAAGCATGTACGTCGCATTACTCTTTCTACTTCAAAATAAGTCTCTTTATAACCGCTTATACAGGGACTTTATTTCGAAGTACACGAGCAATTTGGTTAGATACGATGCTGTTGCCTAGTACATGTCTAGTATAGCTTCAAGTTTAGTGCCAATAAGGTGGGTACTGTTCACACCAGCGAGCTGGTAGACCAGTTCTGAATTTGGTTGTATATAATTTTGACGTTCATTTTTGCACTCGTAATTCTTTATTGATTATACGAGTATTTATGATAACATTCGTGGCGCGGTTCTCATTAGCACAGGCGTTTGAAAGTGTTGCATACCAAAATTGAGTGTTTCAATAAAATGATGCCAACGAGACATACTAAGCGCACACAATTTTTAGTTATAAATAGGCGGGTGGATAAACGTGTTGCTGTCATAGCTTGCAGCCTTAGGCTCTACAGCCAATTTCTTGAACTTCGTAAGCACATCTAAATTATTCAATTTCATTTTCCCAGGTTCCCTGAAAGTGTTTTTTTTTTGTGTGTGTGTGTGTCTAACATATTCGATATGATGTAGCAACAATTCTTCGAACACTACTGCCGCAAATAATTAGTATTTCTGGAATAATTTCTTGCAGGACGCAAGGACTCCGAGTATCGCGCCATCACAAGACATCCTCAGCGTTCTGAAGACCAGGGCGTATCCTCAGCACCACTAAATGAAGATACCGAACTTTTTAAACGCGGCTGGGCAACATAGGTTAGTATGTAGCACTGTCATATTGAAATTCTTCACTCGTTGCCATCGTTTCTGCACTGGCAATGCAGATTCCCTTCGACTGACCATTCGACATTGACCTCTCACCGAAGATGCAGAAGGCGTTTGACTTGATATGCCGCATGGTTGGTGCTAGCAGTGGTGTGCGACCAACTCCACTAGTGCGTGTGGCGAGCATGCTGTAGTGAAAAAGAGTAATAAACTGTACCTTTGTTTACATTTTGTCCATTATTTTGTTCAAATTTCGCCCATATCACTCGCTCGAGCAGCTCACGTTCAGTGCCTATCCATCAAAAGCATGTTTGAAATAAATACTCGACCTCTTAAGAAAAACTGCATATAAGGAAGACGGAAGAAGTCACTCTTGGGGAACAAATGAGCTGATAAGCAGCTTCATTTCGATGAAGTAACTGCGAGCCCAACATTTAGTCCACACAAAGCAACTCACGGGTAACATTTAATCCCTGGGGAGAAATTGAGGATAGTAACATATCATCCACCAAAGAGTAACAGGAGGGACTAAATGTTGTTGAAGAGATTAACTGCTAGGAGACTAACCGTTCGTCCCCTTCCCGTTGATCCCTAAAGGGATCAATGGTTGTGGCAATACATTTAATTCCTCAAAGGACTAACCCCTATGCCCCCTTTGATTCTTTTAGGCTTAGAGTGTGTGATTATTTCGTTTTTGCGACATTGAGTGATTTTTTCCTGATGATGTTTCTTCATTCCCTGCACTTTACAACATGAAAGTGCTACATGCCGGGGTCCACCAATAAACCAGTGACGTACTTACGTAACTGAAGTGGATCTACGAAAAAATGAAAAAGTTCCACCCGCTCGGACTCGAACCGCTCGGAATCCGACGAGGGCAGCTGGAAGCTTTATCGATACGCCATCGCAACACTGCTCGTACAAGGAACAGATGGGCCTTATATCTTCACTACAGCGCTTTACAAGTTGCGTCTAATTGTCGTCTGGTTAAGGTAAATGTGTTTAGTACAGTTACCTATAGCGTTTAACAAGCAAGATTACTCTTACATTATTATCGCCTCCCTTACACTACACTCTTGGTTCGCTTAGGATCACTGCGCTGGCACCGCCATCTAGAAAGGACAGATAGAGCGAAGCAGATTGTCGTGCTAATTCGCGCCGGTAGTCAGCACTTCGGTGGTCTTCGCGCCTCGACCGCCGTGGAAGTTCGGGTGTGGCGGCGTCATGACGGTGCGTTCCTCGGGCAAATTATGAACGCGACCGCTAAAAAAATTTGTCTTGCGTGGCCAGGTGTGTTGAGTTGCAACGCGCACTGCTCCAGGAATGCAAGTATGGCCGTCGACAAGCAAATGAACCTTTCGCTGCAGTGTATGTTCACGAAACGATCCGCTGTCAACCCGTTTGGTTTTGCTTGCAAGGTGCCACCGTTTGCGGACACTCCTTGTTTATGAAAGATTTGCGCAGAGCTCTGGCGCGTACAGTTCAGTGTCTCCGGAGTAATGTTAGTCGTTCGAGAACTTTCCCTCGTGTACAACTGTCGAGGGACCCCGCGTCGACGTGCCGCTGATGAACTTTCCCTCGGCTACAAATGTCGAGAATCCCTGTGCCGTGTGTAGATGCCGCTGATGTCTACATGTTAACATGTTTACATATGTTCCCATGGTACCCCACCCAACCAACCTCTATGTAACCATCTCATGGTTAATGAATGTTTCGCCACCACCAGTCTCCTGCCCCTCGATTAGCCAGATTGACGTTTATGCACTCCACAACTTCGCGACTAAGGGTTTCACTTTCGTGTTACACCGATTCCTATGACATAGGGTCAACTACATTTTAAATGCGAAGCATTTCTTAAGGAACCTCGGCGACTTTGAGCGTATCTATCTATCTGTCTAGCCGCCTACGACTTTGTGCACTCCTGGCCGTTTCGTTAATGGAATGTATACGAAAATTAGTATGCCACGACATGACTGCACGACGAACATAAATGGCAGGTCATAACATGAAAATTATGACATGCATGCCATGAGCAGCATGATTTACGTGCTACGGTCTTGGTGCTCTCCTGGCCGTTTCGTTAATGCGATGTATACAAAAATTGGTATGCCACAACACAACTGCATGACGAGCATGACTATAACATGAAAATCATGACATGCATGCCATGAGCGGCATGATTTACATGCCACGGTCTTGGTGCTCTCCTGGCCGTTTCGTTCATGGGATATATACGAAAATTTATATGCCACAACATGACTGCATGACGAACATAAATGGCAGGTCATAATATAAAAATCATGATATGCACGTCATGAGCGGCATGATTTACATGCCACGGTCATGGTGCTCTCCTGGCCGTTTCGTTAATGGGAGGCATACGAAAATTGGTATGCCACAATATGGCTGCATAGCGAACATAAATGACAGGTCATAACATGAGAATCATGGCATGGATGTTATGAGCGGCATGATTTACATGCTACGGTCTTGGTGCTCTTGCGGCCGTTTCGTTAACTTGATATATACCAAAATTGGAGACAACAATGTATGACGACCGTGGGTGACACGTTCTAAGAACATGAAAATCGTGACATGCATGTTATGAGCGGCATCACTTACATGCCACGCGTTTCGTTTATGGGATGTATACCAAAACTGCTAAGGCACAGCACGACTGCAGGACAAACGTAAATGACAGGTCATAACATTATAATCATGACATGCGTGTTACGAGCGGCCTGGTTTACATGCTACAGTATTGGTGCTCTTGCGGCCATTTCGTTAACTTCATATGTACCAAAATCGGTACAGCGACACAACAATGCAGATCCATTTTACGTTCCTGGTGCGTGCTTCCCATTTTCATGATTCCCACTGCACGAGGGATCTCTTAATATTTTCTTGAATACCCTTCCCCACTGTAACGCCTGTTGTCGCTGTCGGTAATGAAGTAAATAAATAAAAATAAGTTAAACTTGTCTAAAGAGCGTGTTCTCATACTAATACGTCTTGGATTTGTAGTTTACCGTAGCATTCTTAACATGATTATGTGTTATATACAATGCTATTAAAAGGGCGCATTAGTGTTTTCATAATCGAATCGATGTTCTACATATTGGTGTTCGATTCGTATTCGAAAACTTTTATATTTACACGCCCCTAGTAAAGAACGACCTTTCCCCATTTGAGGAGAAGCGCTCACTTGATATATAATCGACATGTGCATTTGCAAATATACCGCCGACAGTAGCAAACCAACGGAATTTCTGCACCGCAGCAAGCAACGGCAAAGGTGTCAAGAGGGAGCGTTGTGAGACTCACAGGTATGATTTGGCCGACGACGCCGACAGGCTCACGACGTGTGTAGGCAAATGTGCTTCCATCTGCGCAAAAGGAGAACGCCGACCTCAGCAACCGCGTCACGCGGTTACATTACACAGTGGAGAAAAAGCAAAGCTCACAAGCACGCAAAAGGGACAGAATCGAGGTGGCGTAGACGGCTTAAATATAGAGCTGGGCAAGTCCGCAGCAAGTGCCTTGCTGTGACACTGTGGATTGCGGCATCACAAAATGGGCAAGACGCACCATAGGGACCGCCCGACTGCTGCGGCCAGGAAGTCGTCACATACGGGGTAAGCGTAGCTTCGACCCCACTCGGCGGTATAACCCACCAGGAAGGTTTGACCCACATGATACGGTACAAGGGCTCGTGCGGTACGCTGGAGGTTTTCTTTTTGCCGGAGTAGCTGTCCTTCAGCAAAGTGCGGAAGGGGTTGTGGTACGACTTGCGGCTGGGTTGCCAAATCAGCTTTGACAACGTCTGGCAAGGCCGTCCGAGGCACCCACTGAACGCGTATCTGGACGTTTGTAGAGGCGGCCAGGCGGTGAATGATATCGGAGATCATTGTAGACCGTTTACTCTACGTACATCGTGAACAGCTTGCGTCGAGTCAGTACGAAGGATGAGTCAAGAATAATCATCTGCATTAAGTACGGGATTTAAAGGTGAACATTTGACAGAGATCTGTCTGGTTGGGACGAAATTAAAGGTGAAAACAGGGGGACACCAACCAAATTATAATCATTTAAAAGTAAAATTTACTTCTAAAGATGGAAAAACCCGACGTTTCGGGTCCCACTCGGACCCTTCTTCAGGGGTGACTGGAGGGCACCAGACAGCAGCAGTGCTTATAAGGCCCTTCTTTCTGCTCTCTTCCTTCCTTTCTCAATTTCTCTTTTTTCAGTTCTTCAAGCCGAGGGGGGTCATGCTAGCGAGCGGACTCCGGCACCTGGTTCAATACTAGCATGACCCCCCTCGGCTTGAAGAACCGAAAAAAGAGAAATTGAGAAAGGAAGGAAGAGAGCAGAAAGAAGGGCCTTATAAGCACTGCTGCTGTCTGGTGCCCTCCAGTCACCCCTGAAGAAGGGTCCGAGTGGGACCCGAAACGTCGGGTTTTTCCATCTTTAGAAGTAAATTTTACTTTTAAATGATTATAATTTGGTTGGTGTCCCCCTGTTTTCACCATTAAGTACGGGAGCATCGTGTCCAGGCTGTTACGTATATATCGGCAGGCTCGGCAAGAAAGGTTGGCAGTGCCGGATATGGGATGTACGAACACGTGTGATCTGCCTCAGATATTAAGTTTGCACCATCGAGAAATTTAGCCCAGCACAGCGGCATCAAGAGAGCGCGCTCCTTCTAGCACTAGACGCATTGCGTGAGCGCTACGTGGCGAGGGGATTGCTGGCGCTGCGACTACGTGCGAGGCGCCTGGAACGGAGCAGATGATCAAGGGGCTACTACGCAGTAATTCTGATGGCTACTGAGATAGCGCGTGCACCAGCGATGGTGCCCGCGCGATGTCCACAGTTGCTGCTCGAGCGATACCACCCCGCGGGGTGGAGGGAGGAAGTGGAGCTTCTTTAGGCTTATACAATCCCAACTAAGTCACGTGAGTGGCTGTGACGTCATGTTACATGATTTGCGTCACGTGCCTACGTTCAAATTGACTTGGCGGGCAACGTGCGGTTGTGACGTCGTCCTCATTTCCTTTCTCAACCTGTCCCAAGGTGGTCAGTGGCTATGGTACTCTGCTACTGATCCGAGGGTCGCGGGATCCGACCCCGGCGGCTGCACTTCGATGGAGGCTAAATGTTGAGGCCCGTGCATCGTACGATGTCAGTGTACGTTAAAAAGGACCCGACAACTGGACAAAACGTGTGAGTGGACATTTATGGATTTCGAAAATCTTGAATTATAGCGATAGAATCGAGCACCCTATCGCGATTTGAACAGGAATCGTATATTTAAATTGAGCTGCGGCAACTGAAATGTGGTGCGGCCTGGTGGAGACGCCTTGGTACTGCTACTTGGAGTCTTTGAATCGTCGTACGCCGCCTGTTGGTGTTCGTACGATCGTAACTCGGCCTTAAAGTTGCAATCGACACATAAAAACGCATGTTCGCCCTACTATTTCCTTTCTATGCACTAAAGGGAGTCGACACTGAGAAGCGGCGCTGCCTTCGCGGCAGACGAAAACCTGTTTTTAACCTCGGCGCATGCGCTCAGTGGCTCCCAGGCGTAGCGCGCCTGCGCTCTGTGGAGGCACTACCTGGCACGAGCACGTCCGATGGTTGTCGGCCACTGTTTGCAATGTGTGTTGCATGTAAGACTCAATAGGCCAAAAATTCTCGTAAAAGATGTTTTACGGCGTTTTCCCTGTTGTCATTGCGTGACAGGACGCTCTGACCGGTAAGCTTTCCGTCGAAATAAGGAAAACAGGTATCTTAAATATTGGTTGTCGGTCCCTTTAAAGAACCCCAGGAGCCCTCCGCTACGGCGTCTCTAATAATATAATTATAGCTAGTTTTGGGACGTAGATAGATAGATAGATAGATAGATAGATAGATAGATAGATAGATAGATAGATAGATAGATAGATAGATAGATAGATAGATAGATAGATAGATAGATAGATAGATAGATAGATAAAAATTTATTAAGGAAGCCGCCCTCGTGTTATAGGGGGAGGATCGTGTTATAGGGGAGAATCGATGCGCGCTGTTTCCTTCGTCAGAGAGCTCGGCGGCGTTTGCGTTCCGTGTCAAGGTCAGGGGTCCACCATGCATTGCCTGTTGCTTTACGTGGTTTTACTTTTCGAGCATAGCGTTTTTCTAGAGTTTCGTATATGTCGTAAAACTTGGTAATGATTAAATCTAGTGTCTCCGGGCGACTAACATGACATTGAATTACCTTATCGAACCAATCCATAGTTCGTAGTTCAGCCAAATTTGAAGGCGAGCATAATTCTTAATTTGTTTACGTCATTGCAAGCGGAGGTCGGCAAAGGAAAATGAGATATAGTTGTGCTCTGATAAAGTTGATTTGTCTAACACTGCCCAGGAATAACCATGACGTTCGATCGCTTGAGAACCTATCGTGAGGTCGATCTAAGTTTCGGCATAAGCGGTTTGAAAAGTGGGTAGAGATGAAGGATTATTGATCACTGTCAGATTGTTTGATATGAGGAAACTGACTAACTGGGATCGGTCGGACGGGCTAGGTCCCCACGTGGGGTTTATAGCGTTAAAATCCCTTGCAATGATGAACTGGCTGTCTGTGCATACTGATAAGCATGTCTGAAGTTCGTCAAGCAGAAGGTCAAGGGGCCTGCGAGGAGGGGCATATATTGCAATTGACGTGAATGAGTGATTACGGTTTTGAAATTTTACCATAACAATGTATTCTGATAGGTGAATAGGAAAGAAGTCGTAGGTGTCTGTTTGTGTTAGCAGCATGACCCGTGGATTTGTGGCAGAGTAGAAGCTTTTAATGGAGTGTGGTATGTTTTGTATGGCGCCGCCGCGTATATGAGGATCGGACACAAATGCAAAGTCATAATTTTCGGTGAGCATTGTATCTACAAGAAGTTTGGTTGCAGCACATGTGTGCTCTAGATTAGCCTGGATGAATGTTAAAGGTTTAGGGTAAGCCATCTCGTAGCGGGTATAAAGGAGGTACGTTAATACCTGTGGGCGTTAGAGCTAGAGTGTCTCGAGTGCAAGTGCTGGTGTGTTTGCCTGGCTGTGTCGTGTTAGGTAATGAATCGTTAAATGAATAATGGTATAACAACGCATTGCTTGACGGGCTCAGGACGCACATTATCGCCTGTGCGATCATAGGATGGGCGCAGCAGCCCACAGTGCAGCGTTTGAAGCATAATAGTAAATGGCAGGTCAAGAATAGTACGAGACGTGTGTGAACTTCAGAACGGATAGTTATGTGCGAGCCGTTTCGCCTCCCGTTTCGCGCTAGTGCTCCTATATTAGCCATAATCTGCCCACGTCGTAAGGCGGGCCACCCTTTCTTGTAGAATGGAGCAGGAAGAGTGTCCAACAGGATGCGTGCTTTGTCTTGCCTGTTTCTTGCACTCGTTGCATGCAGCCTGCGGATCACCCGCCCGCACCGCACACTGCTCCCCGGCATGGTTTGCAGAACACCTTGTGCATGTGAGCTTATCCGGCTGGTCTGATACTGGCAGGTTCTGCGTGTGTGACCATAGCTGGCGCAGTAGGTGCACACTGGCATGTGGAGGTCCTCAGATACGCGTACTGTCTTCCATCCAATCATTATCCGTCCCCGTGCTGTCAGTGCTCCATATGCAGAATCGTGGACCTCAAGTACATGGGTAAAGTTGCCGGATCGCTCACGGTACGATGCGACGTTACGGCACGCGCCAGGGTTGAGGTTTCTTCCGTCATTTCTTTGGTTGATGCATTGAACCAATGTCGTGGCTGCAACGTCTAGGTCCACGCCTGTAAATTTAACTCTGGGCCTGCGTTTTTGGGGCACCCGAATGGAAATAGAGGTGCTTGTTAATGTGTTCTTCTCAGTTGCCGTCTTGAGCGTTGCTTCATGATTCGTGAGAACTGTGAGAACGTAATTTGTCTGGCGTAGAACCGACGGACCTATTTTTTCTCTCGTTGGATCAATGTTTGTTTTGATTAACTTGATTAAATCATTTGCCGGCGATGAGGAAGGGACGAGAGGAGTCAGAAACATAAGATGGGCATGTTCTTGACGGATCTGTGGCAAGGGCTGGGCGTCAAAACCTGAGGGTTGAGCCTGTTGTGGTAGTGCTGCTGGGCAGTCTGGGCCCCGCGAGGCCACTTGTTGACCGGAACGCTGCTGCCCGCCAGCCAGAAGAGAAACATAGGACGGGCGAAGGGCCAGTGTCGGCAGGAGGCATCAGGGCGGGCCGGTATGAGTGTGTGGCACTAAACCTTGTAAGCTGGTGCCTGAGTTCGTCCACTCGTCCCGACTGCCTAGCTGCCGCAGCTCGAATGTCTGCACATTCTTGAAGAATGTTGCGTAGGTGTGCGATGATTTTCGAACATTGTTGGTTGGTTAGCTTGCAGGCTGGATCGGAAAGTAGGTCGGTGATATCCTTTTGGCTGTGCAATGGCGCGATGAAAAGCAGCCTAAAGGCGAAAAAAGGGGAGGACACCAACCAAAATATAATCATCAAACGGTAAAAAACTTTCCATGAAAGATTTTTTTTGTCATCTTTCAAGTGAAGTTTTTTTACCGTTTGATGATTATATTTTGGTTGGTGTCCTCCCCTTTTTTCGCCTTTAGTTTCGTCCCAACCAGACAGATCTCTGTCAAAATGCTCACCTTTAAAAAAGCAGCCTGGGTTACGTCATCACCGTTGTCGTCGGTGTAAAATGGCAGAGCAGCAGGCGGTGGTGGGGGGAAACCCGGAGGAGCCGCAACATGTCTCGGTGTGCCCGCATTTTGCTAACTGGATATCTAATATGGTCCTGTCCCCGTCGGCGGAAAAGGCAGAACCGTCCGAGTGCGGGGAGCCTCCAGGAATTGAGGATGCGCGCTCGGACGGCAGACGAACTTCAGCTGGGCCTTGCTCAGCCATTCTGGCGGGATTATTCAGAGAAAATCGGCTTAAATCCCGAAACTGTGTGTGTGTGTGTGTGTGTGTGCGTGTGTGTGTGTGTGTGCGCGTATGTGTGTGTGCGTTCCGTGAGGGCCAGGCGACAAATTTCGAGAGGGTAATTACACGTTGTTTTAGGAGTCTGGTTACAGCGTCGCACTCGGAAGGTGTCATTTACAAGGCTATCTGAGCACCTCATGTCGGAGCCAGCATACCTTGAATCACGACACCTTCAGACTCGCTTTTTACGCTGTACGAGTCAGTAAAACCACGAGACGCGGGTTTTCAGCTGGTACACTACTACCAGGGCCGTCACGAAAGTACATAGTGTGGAACAAAGGAAGCAAAACAGAAGTTTCGTTCCACTTAAGTAACAAGACTATTCATGATCACTGTGGAGGTACCTTTCAACTTTCTTTTTTTTTCAGCTTCATACACAGGCTATAGTTAATGCGTGTAGACCACTGTCCGATAAGGCAATCAGTGAAGCCACATACCAGACACACTGACACTCACCCATGGGTATAGTTTTCCCGTGAACTTTATCTGCGAAACCGGCGAAGTAGCGGATTGTGGCTATGGCCGCCATGACGTCCCCCATTGCGCTCGTGAAAGGTTTGCCGTTGTCGAGGGTCTCGAGGCTCTGGAAAGCATAGAGATCAGTTAAAAGGAAGGCATTCGTTGGGGAATCCACGTGATCGAAGCCCTTTTTACCGAGAAGCTGTGTGCCTCCAAATATCGTGGCGTTAGCAGAAAACGCCACGCTGATATTGAAAGCAAACGACATATCTTTGCAGTCACAGCATCAGGTTCAGCATTCGCGAATAACAATGCTGCCCAAACGCGAGATTTAAAAGCTCATGTGGTATACATGTAGCTGCGGAAACTAGTACTGTGGGTTGAAAGAATAAAAAATATACTCGCAACGTACATGAAGATCTTACTAACAATATTGGCGCCACTTGTGCGCCAGAAAACAGAGCCCAAAACGACCAAAAGGGGAAACTCCACCAAATAAGCATGAAAACCGCATGATGATGATGCTCATGATGTTTGTGGTGCACTTGAAAAAAGGGCGCTATTTTTCTGCGGCCCATGTGGGAAGCATGGCTGGCTAAGCGACCTAGAGGAAAGGGACTGGGAAAAAATGTGGCTGATCCCACTGTCAAAGAAATCGGTATAACACGAAAGTGATCTTCGCATAAGCAGTTGAATGTTTGTCGTTACATCGAGGTGAACTTGTTATCGGTGCTTCGCTGGTACGGCACCGTTTGTGCGTTCACACATCGCCTCCATAACATCAAGAGCCAACTCTTTGTGGTAACTGAAGTAGTTTACCTAATAATTGGGCACAGTAAATGCCACGCGCCAAAGGTACCAATCATATTTACTTGCGCCACATTGAGCCGTCAGCATCATTGCCGTGCTCTGGCACCTAACGCAGCAGTTTCCTTGTTCCCATCACGCTCGAAGAGCGGTCGACGGGGGAACGCTACCCACGAAGAAAGGTGACCGATGCCCTACCATCTACCACTGCCCTATCAACTCGTATACGCTCGACGCTGCACGAACACGGCTATGAACGCGCTGCTGGAATGGTGCCGCCATCCAGCTAGGGGAAACGAAGTAACAGTTCACTTTGCCTCCCCTGGATGGCGGCACCATTCTATAGGCGCCCGGATGCGAGCGTGCCGAGTCGGCGTTACCGGGCGCCTTTCGTCGTGGCGCGGGGGGCTGTGAATTAGATTCCCAGCGCACCAACACAAGTCTTTCTGGGTGTTTTTCTTTACTTCTTACATGTTTACTGCATCATATACGTTGCGGTAGTGACGTATGGGGTCGCGGTGGACCCCGGCATAAAACACTTCCGTGTTAAATTTGTGGGCAGCTCGCACAAGCGGCGCACAAGATGTCACCTCCCTATACACGAATATACCTATCGCAGAAGGAATCGAAGCGCTCTCGAAGGCAATACAGAATAGCAAGCGTGCACACGCCACTGAAGTTTACATCGCATTACTGAAATTACACCTTACACTTAATTACATTGAGTTTGACTCGACCAAGTACGTGCCAATTTTTGGCACCTGCATGGGAACTCCTTTTGCGCCGACCTACGCCAATGTCTTCATGGGGCAACTATATAGAAGCACAGCTTTTGGAATCGTCGCCGCTAAAACCTCGCACCTACCTCCGTTACATAGACGATATCTTTATTATTTGGGAACATGGTGTAGGTGCACTAAGCACATTTTTTGAGCATTTTAAGAACTTTCATCCTAGCATTAACCTTTCCATGCACCACTATTCTAGTAAAATTGATTTCCTCGACACGACAGTATCCATCGAAAAAGGAAAATTAAAGACACTTTCCAGAAAGCCAACTGATAGCCAGCAATACCTAGATTATAATAGTCATCCTCCGCGATACTGCAAACAGGGGATATTTATCGGACAGGCAAAGTGCATAAGAGGCATTTGAGCAACGACGCGGATTACGTTCACCTCTTAAGCAATTTAAAGGCAACCGTAGCTGAAAGAAATCACCCGCACGGCGCTCTCAACAAGGCATACAATGACGCGTGTAAACTAGGTAGGACAACAGTACTAGAAAAAAAAAAAAACATGCCCTAAAGCGCAGGCCAACCAGCCGCTAGCATTCATTACGAAATACTCCAATGCGCTCCCAAACATAAATAATATTCTTCGCAAATACTAACCAATATGATCGCAGTTAAAGCGTGCTCGTCTGGTTGCGCGAAATGTTGAGTAGCTGCGAAGAATTGTTGCTGTTTAACCTGAGAAGACCCCTGTGGCCCATAGCCGATATGTGGAGTTTTCACGTCACGACAAACATTTTACCTCGAGCTAGAATACCTTCGCTGCTAAAGGAGATAGAAAGGGGAACGCCGTAATGGAGGGCTCCGGAAATTTTGACCACCTGGGGTTCTTTAACGTGCGCTGACATCGTACAGTATACGGGCATCCGGCATTTTTGCCTCCGTCGAATATGCGACCGCTGCGGCCGGGATCGAACCCGTGTTTTTGGGGTGGCAGCCGAGACCACCGCGGCGGACGCAATGCGCTCTGCTAAGCTCCGCTGGCGTTTCCGATAGCAGCTCCACGCCTATCTTTTTTTTTTTTCCTTTAACACTGAGCGCCGTCCCGCGTGCCGAGGAAGCAAAAGCTCCTGGCCTAATCAGGACATTTGACTTGCTCCATCATTCCACAGTACCGCAATGAGGTTATTTTCTCCATTACATTGAGCGGCCATGAAGCGCTACACGGGGCACCGTAGTGCACCTCGATATGAATGCCGCCTCTCCCAGGAGCAAGGTGGTGACACCCTTTGTTCAAGTAAGCGCCATATTGGGTCGGCGTCGTTGATGTGGAGGCCGCGTCATAAAGATACGTGTAGACACGACGATAGACGCGCGCGTGGAGCTGCACATGTAATGAGCTTTAAAAAAAATCATACTTTGACGTTATATTCCAGGCGTCTGAAATAGCGCGCCTGTGTTTGCTACACACAAACATGGCACTTGTCCCAGATTTGGCTTCAATTCTGGCCGAAATGAGGGCTTGGATGGGTGCTTTTACCTCTTGTGAGGTTAAATGTGGACGAACTGCCTCTCGGTTTCGAAACCACAAGCCTTGAGTATAGAATATCTCACTGGAACTCACCGCCATGTAGTCCAAGTTGTCTTCCATGAGTTGAGCCAGTTTCAGGATGAGCCTGCCCCTCTGAGAGGCGTCCATTGTCCGCCACTCGGAGCCTCGACTGAACGCCGCTCGAGCAGCCTTCACCGCTTTGTCGACGTCTTCCTGGAAGGTACGTTGCACTACCGTGACTAAAAACGCAAATCAAAGTGCCTTTCCGAGTTCGTGCCTCCAGGGAGCATGCAAGATCAGCAGCCAGCTAGTGTTACGAACACGTACCATACGTGACGACTTCTGCTGGCAAAGAGTGTTCTACATTCGCCACGGGTGGCGCTGACTGACGCTCCGTAGCTCATTTCGTAGAGCATCGGACGCGTTATTCAAAGTTCACAGGTTTGATTGGGTTCATATCACGGTTACTACACTTCAGCTAAAGAATACACAATTCCTCTACGCCTTCCTTGGCCTCACTGCCTGTCGGATTAATCGGCTTGTGTCAGTCCGTCCTTCAAGATCTACGAATATACTATAAAACTCCAAACATTTATTTTTTCTTACTAACCTCGGTTTCGCCCTCCTCAGGTGGTCACGTGCAGGCACTTACGGGCTCCCTAGAAGTACGGTTATGCGATGTTTCCCCAATTGGTGAAAGAGGCAACCTTCACAATATCTTGGATAACATATATCCGAAGAGCGCTAGACATGTGGCTCACAATATATTAAACGGTCTATTACAAAGTCACTTAGATGGCTTAGACATTAAAGATATTGCTACAGATGATTCGCGATGGATGAAAAATGTGGAATTGGCATTCATTTTTTTGGAAGTCCTAAATGGATATTTTCGCTAAGACTTCCCGATTTCTTATCGGTATTCTTGGCAGAATTTTTGGTTGTTATTATGGGCCTACGAAAATTAAGTTCAGCAACCTCATAAATCGTAATTGTCGCAGATTCTGTATCCTTACGTACAGCTTTTACTGAAAACAGTGATTCCGTATATTACATATTTTTCACTTCCTTGTTCCTTGTCATGTAACAAATTAGAGTGGAATGGGTGCCTGGTCACAAATTGTAATATGAATGAAATGACGGACAGCTTGGCGAAAAAACATCCTAGTGGTGCAGTTGTGTCACTACTTCCAGCATAGGCGCTCATAACTGCTGCAATTTTAGGAGAGCTGTATAAGGCAAGAATATAGTAATTCGTTATTAACTCACTTAAATGAGTATATGTCACAAGTGCAAGATCTCGCGAGCTCTTGCTCAGATGGATTGAGAGAGGCGCTTGACGAAGATGTTGGTGGAACAAAAGTTATTTTATAACAAACAGGAACGTAAAAATCCAAGAAAAGAAACAACTAATTTACACGCAAAAATGGAAAACTCAACTCAAACTAAAAGCACAGCCCAATTTGTCCGCGATGCTCAATGTTCCGCTAACAATGGGTCTCACTTCCACGTACGCGGTGGCTGCCCATGTTCAACACCCTTACTTTGCCGCGCGGACTCGACGACTGAGTCCCCTCGGTGGTGTTGTCTCCACTTTGCCGGTATCGACAAACTGGACTGGCAGCAGTTGTTGGTCTCCGCCGCCTGTCATGCCGGCTGTCGTGGTAGTTGCCGGTGCCGAGTTAGGCCTAGCCTCGGCCTCTGCTTCCAAGTTATGCCCGGTTCCCCAAAGTGACCTGGCTCTCTGCTGTTGATTGCTCTGCTGGTCATCCCGTTCTGCCGGCGAAGGCGGAGCGTTGCGGGAGCACCGGGAACCGCTGAGGTTCGGCCGTTGCCGCCCCGACGGATCTCGCTAGACCGTAAGCCTGGTCGACCGGGCCACTCCGCGGAGCCCGGCACCTTCGGTTCCTCGTGTAGCTGGCAGGACAACCTTCGTCGACCGGTGCCACGCAGAGAATCCCAGCTCGGCGTTCTCCATCTTCGATCGCGGCTCGGGTCGCGCGCCCACTGTCCACCAGTTACGTGCACGGATGTGCCCACGGCGCGTGCTTTGTCGCGCTTCCTTCGCACAGCACCGCTTTTGCCATGTCGCACGTGCCTCAGGCCCCTATATCGGCACCTCTTATTCCCTGGGAGTAGACCTCCAGAAAACTACAAGTTGCTTTTACGAAATTACGTTGTCGAATCCCAAAACTAAATCTTTATATGCACATACCTGGTCTGGCCCCTTTGTGTCCGTATACTGTGATGAAGACGAATCTATAGATCATTATTTCCTAAAACGCAGTCGTTTATCCTCATAACGAAAGCACATGATTCTTTTCATAGGATTGCGTTGGACTTCTCCAACATTCTGTCTTTGGGAGCCTCCTCATTCGCACATTGTCGCGGGGATGCATGCTCTACTGCTGCAAAATTTGTGATTCAGGACGGTTCTATTAATAAATTCCTCAGCACTGAAGAACCTAATGGAGAAAACGAAATATGTACAATAATAAAAAACTATGACAATACGTAAATGAATAAATAATACATACTAATACAATTTGAAGCACTACTACGCGTAATCAACAGCTTTGAACTTAGGCAGTAATAGACGCGATTGAGTCGGTGCTGACAAGTTTGCTTAGAGGTATAGCTGTTCCATTCCGTTATTTCCTGAGGAAAGAAAGAAAACATAAATACGTTGGTTCTGGCGTTATAAGGTGTTAACGAGACAGCGCGGCGATATCTTGGTCGGCGGGCGTAAGAGGTTCTATATAAGGATCGGGAGGAACAGATTGTTGTTTAGAAAGAAGAGAAACTTGAGCCTGTGAATTTTTCTTCTTAGTTGCAATGACTGAAAATTGTGTTCAGCCATCACTTGACACGGCGAGTACGGAGCTCAGCCTGCGTACATAAATTATTGTTCGTTGTTCTCTGCATGAAGCCTACGTATACATTGCTTGAACTGGACGCAGCAAGGCTAAAACACAATAGAGAGTTTTAGTTTGTCCGCAAACTTCTTCACGTTTACAGATACCGGTTTAACGGGAAAGTGTACGTGACTAGCAGCGCTGGTGGCGAGACCTGATGATGTGGCACCTAACCAGGCACACAAAAAGCTAATATTATTGTGCCTTGCCCGTTTTGCTTGACTCCTAGTGTAATGCACTGGACGTGAGAGAATAATTGACTCTGAGTATTTTCATTACCTCTTTCGAAGAAAACGCTCACGCTACTAAAAAGAAAATCGAATGGATTGTAGTTAAGCAAACCGCGAATAGATTGCGCTAGCAGTTCTACTTCCACCGTAAACATGCACGGTAAACTGGTATTCGCAAACGTAAAGAAGTTTACAGACAAACTAAAACTCTCTATTTAGAGAGCTTTAGTTTGTCCGTAAACTTCTTCATGTTTACGGATACCGGTTTACCGGGACAGTGTACGTGACCAGCAGCGCTGGTGGCGACACCTGATGATGCGGAACCTAACCAGGCACACAAAAAGCTAATAGAGAGTTTTAGTTTTTCCGTAAACTTCTTGACGTTTACGGATACCGGTTTAACGGGAAAGTGTACGTGACCAGCAGTGCTGGTGGCGACACCTGATGATGCGGAACCTAACCAAGCACACAGAAAACTAATATTACTGTTGCTAGCCCGCTTTGCTTGAATCCTAGTGTAAAGCATCGGACGTGAGAGAATAATTGACTCTGAGTACTTTCAATAGCTCTTTCGAAGAAAGCGCTCACGCTACTAAAAAGAAAATCGAATACATTGTAGTTAAGCAAACCGCGAATGGATGGCGCCAGCAGTTCTACTTCCACGAAGCGCATAGGATCGCCTTGCTGGAGGATAACTGTGTCAGCACCCCATCTGTCGCTCTCTTAGACAAAGAAATTTCATATCTTTCTGCTAACAAGCCTTAGATGACCGTTTTTTATAATGTACATGCAGCATGTGCGGTGATGACATTTGCCTATTCCTTCATGTGTTGTTTTTATCACGAAATGACCTTTTCATCTTCCTGTGTGGTTATCAGTGTACTTGTGACGAGGCTCATACATATGTATATATGTACGTGTTCGCCGAAATAAAATCAATTGATAGTCAGCGCTCCGTGGTGTGGTGTGTGTGCCCTTTTTCATCGTCCTTGTGTTCGCGCTGTTTTTTCCATGATGCTTGACCAACTAGCCTGCAAATCCATCCTATTGGACTTCATCTTCAAAAGGCTCTGTGAACGTCTCTTCTGTGGAACCTTGTGCTTTTATCACCTACATCGCTGTGTCTACATGTCGTGCACGGTCCCTGGGCTTCTGCATTCGCAATAGACTGCTACCCCCTGAAGTCAGGATGATGTTCGGAGGCCTTGCTCCTTCACCGACGCATGGTGTACGCATCTGCAAGATTCTTCGGGCAGAATGGCAGCACCAGGCACGCGTCTTCAAGGAAGGCCTATACCTCAAGCTGCATTCAATGCACTGTCCCGGGTTCGCAGCGAGGCAGTTCCATGTGCTCTCAAGCTTGGCCAATAGGACGACCGAGTTCATTTGGCAACGAACACTTCCACACTTGCGAGCACTGATTCCAAAAAAGCCTGGAACCTCTGGTAACTTCATCCACACCTTCGCCGACGTCACCCTGCCAGACTTCGCTCGTCGGGTCCTCAGCATGGGACCAAAGTTTGCTGTTCCTCCCAGGAGCACCGGTCCGGAACTTGTGACGTACGTCAGGCAACTGTCCCGTTTGGCCGATGGAGCGGACGCTGAAAGGTGTGTCTCCGAAGGACTTGATTTGTTAGCGCAATACAAATCGAGTAGTGGTTCTTTAGCGGTAGCCCGCACAGTAAGATTTTTGAAAGAAGGCTCTCTGTGTCTGCTTGAAACAGACAAGGATGGTTGTTTCGCTGTGATGCCGAAGTTCCTTCTGGAAAAGAAGGCTACTGAAGCGATCGAATCTCTTTTTTCTAGAAAAAAACGATGTAGCACTGGGTAAGGTCAGGTCACAGGCAAAAAAGTTATGCAAAAAATTGAACCTTGAAGGGCTTGCACAGAGCATCGGGAAAAGTGCTGGAGCCGCCTTGAATATGTTTTTTACGGTTAAAACGCATAAGATTGATTCCCCTTTTAGGGTGATTGTCTCTGAAAGGAACACGTGGCAAAAATGTGTGTCCGTGTTCTTAAAAGCTCTCGTTGCTCACTCCTGAAGACCCTTTTAGGATTAAACGGTCAGAAGACGTCGCGCAGTTTTTACAGCTGTGCCGACCACAGAAATTCTCAGCCTTTTCAATTGACATTAAGGATTTGTACTATTCTATCCCGCATGATGAATTGTTAGCCTGTGTAGAAGAATGCATAGATCATCTCGGCAGTGTCGCCTTTCGAAATTCTACGGGGATTGGCGTGGCAGGCTTCCTGGAACTTTTGTCGTTTTATTTGAACTCCTTATATTCTTCATGGGAAGGCCACACTTACTTGCAAAAGAGAGGAATTAGTATTTGTTCTTGTATTGCACCTGTGCTTAGTGAAATTTACCTCTCCAATATTGACCGCCAAGTCTCCTCATGTGTTGCAAATTCGTGTGTAACAAAGGTGTTTAGGTTTGTCGATGATTTCCTTGTGTGCTTAGAATGTGCTCCGGCCTCTCTAGATAGCTCTGCCTCCGGTGTGCTTGATAAATTTAGATCATGTGCAAAATCTCTTGAATTAACTTGCGAATTCCCAACTAACAACTCCATTAGATTTCTGGATCTACGTATCAAATGGTGCTCCGAGTACGTCTGTTGGTGTTTCGAACCGCGCAGTAGGAAACCTATCTTGTCTTTCAACAGCGCCCATTCGAAGCTAATTAAAAGAGGAATCTCTAAGCTTCGCTTGTCCAATGCCCTTAAGAAGTCCTGCGTTCATTGTAAAGGTGACAGTTTTCGTGCGCAGGTTACTAGACTGATAGGGGCAGGTTATCCTCCTTACGTCCTGGCGTCTGTCGCACAAAAGATGATAAAGGAAATAAGCCTGTCTAGGTCTGATGATCGTGTGTGTGCTGAAAAAGCCAAACAAGAGAAACCTCATAGGTGCACTGTTATTCCCTACATTCATAAGCTATCTCACAACTTGAAGCGAATCGGCCAGCGAGTTAATGTTAGAGTCGCCTTGAGCGCGCCTAATAAGCTCTCAACCTCATGCAATCGCGTCAACAAACCCCCCAAACCAGTCTCATCCAGTGGCAAGAAGCATACCCCGCCATTTCTCCCTTGCATTGAGCGTGTGGTGTACCGTATACCCTTGTCTTGTGGCAAGTTTTACGTAGGACAAACGGGCAGATGCCTGAATGACAGGCTTCGTGAACATAAAGATAACGTCACCAGCAATGTTAGAGGCCACCTAGGCGATCATTGTAAGCGTTGTGGTTGTAACCCCCTATATAAAAAATGTGAAATTTTAGCAAAAAGCCCCTCCCAGTTGACGCGGGAAATTATAGAAGCGCATAGGATCGCCTTGCTGGAGGATAACTGTGTCAGCACCCCATCTGTCGCTCTCTTAGACAAAGAAATTTCATATCTTTCTGCTAACAAGCCTTAGATGACCGTTTTTTATAATGTACATGCAGCATGTGCGGTGATGACATTTGCCTATTCCTTCATGTGTTGTTTTTATCACGAAATGACCTTTTCATCTTCCTGTGTGGTTATCAGTGTATAACACTTGTGACGACGCTCATACATACGTATATATGTACGTGTTCGCCGAAATAAAATCAGTTCATAGTAGCGCTCCGTGGTGTGGTGTGTGTGCCCTTTTTCATCGTCCTTGTGCTCGCGCTGTTTTTTCCATGATGCTTGACCAACTAGCCTGCAAATCCATCCTATTCCACCGTAAACATGCACGGTAAACCGGTATCCGCAAACGTAAAGAAGTTTACGGACAAACTAAAACTCTCTAATATTATTGTTGGTTGCCCGTTTTGCCTGACTCCTAGTGTAAAGCATTGGACGTGAGAGAATAATTGACTCAGAGTATTTTCATTACCTCTTTCGAAGAAAACGCTCACGCTACTATAAAAAAAAATCGAATGCATTGTACTTAAGCAAAACCGCGAATAGATGGCGCTAGCAGTTCTACTTCCACCGTAAACATGCACGGCAAACCGGTATTCGCAAACGTAAAGAAGTTTACAGACAAACTAAAACTCTCTATTTAGAGACTTTTAGTTTGTCCGTAAGCTTCTTCATGTTTACGGATATCGGTTTACCGGGACAGTGTACGTGACCAGCAGCGCTGGTGGCGACACCTGATGATGCGGAACCTAACCAGGCACAGAAAAAGCTAATATTATTGTGCCTTGCCCGCTTTGATTGACTCCTAGTGTAAAGCATTGGACGTGAAATAATAATTGACTCCGAGTACTTTCATTATCTCTTTCGAAGAAAACGCTCACGCTATTAAAAGAAAATCGCATTCATTGTACTTAAGCAAACCGCGAATAGATGGCGCTAGGAGTTCTACTTCCACCGTAAACATGCACGGTAAACCGGTATTCGCAAACGTAAAGAAGTTTACAGACAAACTAAAACTCTCTATTTAGAGAGTTTTAGTTTGTCCGTAAACTTCTTCATGTTTACGGATACCGGTTTACCGGGACAGTGTACGTGACCAGCAGCGCTGGTGGCGACACCTGATGATGCGGAACCTAACCAGGCACACAAAAATCTAATAGAGATGATGATTTGTGGGATTTAACGTCCCAAAACCAGTCCTGATCATGAGAGACGCCGTAGTGGAGATCTTCGGAAATTTAGACCACCTGGGGTTCTTTAACGTGCACTGACATCGCACAGCACACGGGCCTCAACATTTCGTCTCCATCGAAATGCAGCCGCCGCGGCCGGGATTCGATCCCGCGACCTTCGGATCAGCAGCCGAGTGCCATAACCACTAGACCACCGTGGCGGGGAAATCTAATAGAGAGTTTTAGTTTTGTCCGTAAACTTCTTTACGTTTGCGGATACCGGTTTACCGTGCATGTTTACGGTGGAAGTAGAACTGCTGGCGCCATCTATTCGCGGTTTGCTTAACTACAATGCATTCGATTTTCTTTTTAGTAGCGTGTGCGCTTTCTTCGAAAGAGCTGATGAAAGTACTCAGAGTCAATTTTTCTCTCACGTCCCATGCTTTACACTAGGCGTCAAGCAAAGCGGGCAAGCTACAATAATATTAGTTTTTTGTGTACCTGGTTAAGTTCCGCATCATCAGGTGTCGCCACCAGCACTGCTGGTCACGTACACTTTCCCGTTAAACCGGTATCCGTAAACGTGAAGAAGTTTACGGAAAAACTACAACTCTCTAATATTATTGTGTCTTGCCCGTTTTGCTTGACTCCTAGTGTAAAGCATTGGACGTGAAATAATAATTGACTCCGAGTACTTTCATTATCTCTTTCGAAGAAAACGCTCACGCTACTGAAAAGAAAATCGAATGCATTGTACTTAAGCAAACCGCGAATAGATGGCGCTAGCAGTTCTACTTCCACCGTAAACATGCACGGTAAACCGGTATCCGCAAACGCAAAGAAGTTTACGGAGAACTAAAACTCTCTAATTCTGCTTTCAGTTTCCAGCACTAAAACGTGTGACGTCACAGATATCTGACGGCTTCTGCTAAGCCTACATAACTATTTATCGGTAAGAAAGACCTACATTGTGTTTCAAGGAAGCCAGAGACTTAACGCAGGGAGTTTCAGAACATTTGATGGAGCGAATTCGGCCAGAATACGACAAAAAGGAAATCGGCCTTCTGACGTCATTATAGGTTCCGATGTTCCGGCGCGAATTTCAAAAGTGAAACTTCGACATTCATCATCTTATAATACTGAACATAAAATGTGGAATTTAACGACAATCGAGTTCTCGAAATACGAGTTATCACTCTAAACCACCTCACCTTTTCACTTTACTGTCCCTCAGCTACCAGGGGGGGAAGCAGGTGCGTCTAGTGAGCGTATAATCACCATTCTCTAGAGATGGTTAAAAATCTTCCCACTTAGGCCAGTGGTTCTCAAGTGGGGGACCCCAAAGCCACCTTTGGGGGTCAACGAAAAAGAAAAGAAAAAGATGCTGCAGATTCCACGCGTTGTGGTGTCATGCAAAGCAGTAAGCGAGAAAATTGCCTATGACGAATTGTCTGGCAATCAGCCATCTATGACGAGTAGGATCAAGGTCTTGGTGCAGAGTGCATGAACACCCATTCATGAGTATGCTTAACGTGGGTTAACCGGGAATGTCGTCAACACCGTAGTGACTGAATCGTAGCTCGTGGTACAATGCATAACGCTGCCACTGATGTTAGTCGAAAGCACAAACGTCTGTTTTGTCGAAGGAAAGTGCACTATACGGTGCGTTGATGTTCTATCATAAGCGCCGTTCGTTGAAGCCTTCCTACGGGATCGGGAAAAGTTACACAAAAGCATACCGGGTGGTAGTAGAACATATTTACTGCTATGATACTTCTCATCATGCATTAGAAGCGCTAGTCAGGTTACACAAGTCCCACGATTACAACTGCAGATGCAATAGGTTTATTTACTATATGCCGCGCGGAAGGAGCCACCGTAGCCTATAGTGGTACCTTGGTACCTCGAGGGCCTGTGTTCGATACCCATGGGTATCGAGGACGTGTTCGATACTCGGGTGTTCGTGCTCGATACCCGCGTATTTTGGGCTGCACCCAAAATACGCGAGTTCGATCCGCCCGCGGCGGTCGCATTTCCGATGGAGGCGAAAATGTCAGAGGTCCGTGTGCTGTGCGTTGTCAATGCACGTTAAAGAACTCCGTTTGGGGCAGCTACGATTTGCGGTCACTTCCTTCTCTGCTCTCGCCTCCTCTAATTTGCGCGGCGCGCCTCGCACAACTCGCACGCGCTCAGCGGCTGCACGTGCTGCGCATGGCAGCTCCAGGAAAGTTTCGGCCATTGACCGATCTCAACATAAGCCACACTTTAAATACCGTGATTACGGGACCCAGTCGGTCGTTGAAGACGACGCCGTGTTTGTGGCTGCCAAGTGCGTGTATATAAGTGAATGACGACGTTACCGACGTGAAACCAGAGAAGAGTGTTCAGTTTCTGCAGTTATACGGCCGATTAAACGTGTCGTGAAATGGCGTCTGCACGGAGCTCTCGACGCAAGAAATTGCGTTTTCGTGGGTGTTCTCTCGAAATTCCATCGTTTGCAGGTCACAACAGACTTGAATTAATTATGTGCTTAATAGGAACAGTTCATATTTACGTCTACCTGGTCCCACCACGGTGGTCTATAGTGGGTAGGGTAGCTTGCTGGGTGTGTTGGTACAGATTCATGGCGCAAAAATTCCAGCGGGAAACGACGCGAGCCCAAAGAAGAAGGGACGCACAGGACTGAGGCTGGACTAGTTTATTGGAAAATTTTTGTTCTAGTAAAACTTCACCGCACATGCGCAAGCAGTACCAGGTGTTGTAAGACACCATACAGGCAGTGGCACGTTGCTCTCCGTGTGCTTTGTATCACTTTTTGTATGGTGCGTTATCTGTTGTCTTACAACATCTGGTACTGCTTGCGCATGTGCGGTGAAGTTTCACTAGAACAAAGATTTTCCAATAAACTAGTCCAGCCTCAGTCCTGTGCGTCCCTTCTTTGGGCTCGCGTCGTTTCCCGCTGGAATTTTTGCGCTGTGGGTCTATAGCGGATATGGTACTCTGGTGTTGATCCGAGAGTCGCGGGATCGAATTTCAGCCCCGGCAGCTGCATTTCGGTGGATCTGTTTGATTTGTGGGGTTTAACGCTCCAAAACTAGCTATGATTGTGAGAAACGCCGTATTGGAGGCCTCCGGAAATTTCGACCACCTGGGGTTCTTTAACGTGCACTGACATCGCACAGCACACGGGCCTCAACATTTCGCCTCCATCGAAATGCAGCCGCTGCGGCCGGGATTCGATCCCGCGACCCTCGGATCTGAAGCCGAGTGTCATAACCACTACACCACCGTGGCGGGGCGCATTTCGATGGAGGAGAAACGTTGAGGCCCGTATCTGAGCGATGTCAGTGCACGCTAAAGAATTCCAGATCGTCGAAATTTCCGGAGACCTCCACTACGGCGTCTCTCACAATCAGAGGCGGTTTTGCGACGTAAAACTCCAGAAATCAATCAACGTCTACCTTGTCGATGGTTCCATTACAATACGCAATGCAGCGTACAAGTTTCGCGCCCCGCCACGGTGGTCTAGTGGCTAAGGTACTCGGCTGCTGATCCGAGGGTCGCGGGATCGAATCCCGGCCGCGGCGGCTGCATTTCGATGGAGGCGAAATGTTGAGGCCCGTGTGCTGTGCGATGTCAGTGCACGTTAAAGAACCCCAGGTGGTCGAAATTTCCGGAGACCTCCACTACGGCGTCTCTCATAATCAGAACTGGTTTTGGGACGTAAAACCCCACAAAACAACAACAACAACAACAAGTTTCGCCTCGGAAGATAGCGACATCACATCGTGCTGTTTTGGTGTTTTTGAAGCTGACTTTGTCAGCATTACAATGAGGCACGATGATCTGTAATGCCTACTGCGACTATACGCATGTTCCCGTTGCAGCGCAAGCATTCGTTTCGGACCATCTGCGCTTGCTATGTAATGGCGCTTTGTTTGTTTTAAAGCCCAGTTGGTCAACACTATGAAATGCCCCCTTCGATCGTCTGTGTTTCCCGGGGATAACGACGAAGATGAGGACGCTTGAAAGCCCTATCGCCATCGTGTGGCTCGTACCTCGCTGGCTGAGCCACACAAATTTCTTTTTCGGTTCATGGCCGATCCCCCAGAGTGGGTTGCGCCAAGATATCCAAGGACCAACCAACTAACCAACCCTACGTGCCGACGTGACGATTGTCCCCGCTACTCGATCGACGTCGCCATAAACCTCCTTCACAATCGGTGGAAATGCTGGACACGGCAGGAACTCTCCAGGCCACCCCAATGATGCGGACCACCTCAACCACAACCCGGTGGTTTGCCCCCGCCGCGACTGCGGGACCCACCCATACTTAGCGGCACCGAAGACCATGACGTGGGGGACGCTGAATATGCCCAAAAACTGAATTGCGGGTCTTCTTATTTGGGCGGTGTAGCCAGTGTGTGGCACCGAAGACGATGAACGTCATCTCCCGACGTGGGCGGCCTTCAAGGCGAACATCGCGTACGTCCCGCCTTTCGCAAGCTTCGTGCCGAGCAACGCTTGCGTGGAGCACAGCGGTGAGACATTTACAAGTTGCATAGAGGATGTCGTCGACCTCTGTAACCGCGTTAAATGGCTGATGCCAAGATCAGGCATATCTTAAAGGACATTGCATTCCAGATGCTGTTTGCCAAAAGTCCGGCGACAGTGTCGGAACTCGCCAGCCTCTGCCAAAGGTTCGACGAACTACGCAAACAGCGCGTAGCCACGCGCCAGTCTCATCAAGAAGCACTTGTTTTTAGGCTAGTTGGTGACTTAGCTTTCTGAACATGTTCAGGCGCAAAAAGAAACGAGGAAATAGCGCTCGTCTGTATCTTTCCCGGTTCTACTCCTTTCCTCGTCTCTTTTTGCGACTGATCGTGTTTAGCAAGCCAGTCTCAGGTCGCTTTCGAGCTTGACCCCTGACAAAACCTCGCTCCTGCGCCGAATTAAGGAGTTCATCCGTGAAGAAGTCGCTCGCCAGCTGCTGCCGCTTACTCACAGCCAGTCACCGCTCCTTCAATCACACCGTCAGGTAGCCGACTCCATCTGACGCCGCATCAACCGCATTTGCGGCCGCCCCTGCCGCTGGCTGCAGAATGCACGACCTCGAGATCCGTGGCGCCGGAATACAACCGCTCGATTTGTTACTACTGTCCTTCAATGACCGCCGTGAATCTTCCTGTCAACGAACCCGCATTCGCTACTCACCGTCCGCCTTCTCCTGGCCGCCGCTCCATTTTCCCAATGCAGTGCAGCCGCCAGTTCATGAGGCAAGAACGGCGGTCCCAGCGAAATGCCTCAGTGTTCTTCTGAAAACGTTATCGATATCGAAAGAATATCGACGCAAGCACTTGTTGATACCGGCGCTGCTCTTTCGACGACAGAATCGGAAAAGTGGTGACGCCGCTTTCTGGACTATCCCTCCGAACCGCCAACTGGCAGCACGTCGGGCCTTCCGGCACCGCACGTGTCGTCATTCAGGATGTTTTATACGTCACTGAATTCATTGTGCTGCCATCATGTTTTCACGACGTCATATTATACGTTGGGATTTCCTATCCGCACAACATGCCATCATTGATTGCGCCCGTGCCGAAATCGATCTATTTCCGTTTTCTGCCAATATTATACGCCACGACGACCCTTGCCACAAAATTGCCGTTTCAGAAGACACTGTTGTACCGGGCCTGGTCTTCTGCTCTTGTACGAGTCGACTCGGCAGATGACGGAGCAGTGCCGTTCGCGCCCTCCTTGTCTTCGGGTGCCTCACTGATGTGCGCATCCAACCCATCGGCCGAACTTGACGTCCACGTGAAAGCTTTGGGAAAGCCCATACGCTGCCTTTCAAATGAAATTTTCGACGCAGTGGAGGACTTCGCTTCTGTTACCACACTCGAGGCGTTGCCTGCTTCGTCGTTGCCGCGTTCTTTTCAACCATCTATCTTTATTTATTTATTTATTTATTTATTTATTTATTTATTTATTTATTTATTTATTTATTTACATATACTGCAACCATAGTGCAGGGCTATAGCAGGAGTGGGTGAGATTATACAAAACTAACACAACAGAGAAAACAAAAGAAACAAAACTGAAGTACACTACAACAATGTCTAATAAACCAGCACTTTACAAGCCAGAACTCTACATATTTTCAGGGTGGTCAACAGCGGCATCAATGCATTCTTTCAATGGTAGTGAACGAATAATGCCCGGCAGGGAATTCCAAAGCTCTATTATATGCGGGAAAAAACAAAATTTGAGCGTGTTAGTGCGAGCAAATAAAAGCTTTACGTGCAAGTTGTGGGAGCTGCGGGTGCAAGTTTCTTCCATAAATGTGATGTGGTTACCACCAAAAACGCCAGCGGAGAATTTGGTAACTGCGTATAACAATTTTTAAAGATTCGATGCGACAACGAGAATGTAGCGGTACAGTGTTCAGTGGTTGGGGAGCCTGCGTTGGTGAGAAGATTTACGATAGATGAAGCGGATAGCCGCACGTTGGACGCCTATCAAGGATATTTCAATCACATATTTTGTAGGGGTACCAAACAACAGATGCGTATTCTAGCATAGGGCGGATCAACGTTTTATACAGAAGTAGTTTGGTATCTATTGCCAGTGACCTTACAACGATGCAGCGAGACCAACTGCGTCGCTTGGCCCCACGAATTCCTCGTTCGACTGCCGAGCAACGCCACTGGGCCGCACAACGACTGTATCGCACGCTATTGACAATGGCCCCAGTTAACTTCTTCCTCTCTCCGTTGTTGTTCGCCCGCTCATCCCGCTGTCAGCGAAACGGTTGACAAGCTGCCGACAAGGCGGGCTCCTTCACCTGCTGGCACCTTGAGGGAACGACGGCTCCGACATCTTGTTGCTAAAAACAACGTTTAACCCCCTTACAATACAATTCACCGGGTTTAATACACTTCTCGAACAAAAGCACTTTCGCAGTCCAATCAGAATCGGAAAATGTCCTTCTCTCTCAACTTCTGGTTGGCTGCCGTTGAGATGTACATCCTCACGCCCCTTCACCCAATGCCTTCATCTGCACCCGCCTCTTCCACGTCGATCGCCGGTGCGCCTCTCTCTCTCTCTCCTCTCTCTCGAAGACTGGCGCCGGCCAGTCCTGGGATCGTGCTCCGAGCTGGGGTCCCAGGGCTGAGCCGACGTACCTGTCAGTTCACGGAACCCGCGCTGGGGATTCCCCGTGATGCTGCACGTTCCCAGACCACGGTCCATTGTCCGCTGGCCGCAGATCTCCACAGGAGAAATCGGCCGTCACGCCGTCTTTGTTCAGTCCTGGCCGCCGCAGGGGGTGCAGGACTTCAGGCCGCCGCAGGAGGTGAGGAACGCTGTGCCCGTAGAAGGGCGACAGTGGAGAGTCCTCGGGTGGGTGCTTCGCTCTTGAACCCAACAGGCCCTATTCACCAGCGTCCCTACCGAGTATCGGCAAGCGAATGACGCGGTATCGATGACCAGGTGAACGATATGCTCAGACGTGGTGTCATACGGAGTAGCCCCTGGGCATCGCCAGTCGTCCAGGTTCGGAAAAACTATATAATTTTGCGTCGTCGATTATCGACGGCCTAACAAAGTTACGCGAAAGGATGTGTATCCATTAACACGCATCGACGACGCGCTCGACTTTTTGCAAGGAGCGGACTCCTTGGACCTCCGCTCTTGCTACTGGCAGGTGACCGACGCCGACTGTTCAACTGCGTTTGTAACACCGGACGGCCTCTACGAATTCACAGTGATGCAATTCGGGTTCTGCAACGCACCCGCCACCTTTGAACGCATGGTGGACAGTACCTTTGCCACCTCGATGATGTCGTCGTCTTCTCGCCGGATTTTTTTCCTACCCATCTTAGCCGTTTGCAGCAAGTTTTAACCTGTCTCCGCAACGCTGGTCTCCAGCTTAACTGAAAAAAAAAATGCCTATTTGCAGCTCGGAAACTCAGGATATTGCGTCACGTTGTATGCAAAGAAGGCATCCTCCCGATCGTGCTAAACTCCTACACGGTCACAATGAACTTTCTGCTTGGTCGGAAACCTGAGATGATGCTTTTACAACTCTTCGCCGCCTACTTACGTCTCCGCCAATCTTACGACATTTTGATCCAAGTGCTCCCACAGAACCTCATACTGATGCCAGTGGTGCTGGCCTTGGTGCAGTGCTCGCACAACGTAACAATGCTAATGCCGAATATGTGGTCGCTTATGCCAGCCGTGCCCTCACAAAAGCCGAGGCCAAGAGTGCCTTGCCATCGTGTGGGCTCTTCAAAAGTTTCGCCCATATCTCTACGGTAGACCTTTCGATGTGGTCACGGATCACCATGCCCTCTGCTGGTTATCTAAGCTAAAGGATGCGTCGGGTCGCCTCGCTCGATGGGCCCCGAGACTCCAGGAATGCGACATCTGCATCGCCTACCGCTCTGGACGCAGGCACTCTGACGCTGATGCCCTCTCGCGCTTTTCCGTTACTCCAGACGCCAGCTCCTGTACCTCCAGTCATGATACTTCACCGCCTGATATTCTGGACGTGGCCTCACAGCAACGGAAGGACCCGTGGATTGTCACCTTACTCGATTTATTGTCCAAGCCCGCGGCAGCTTCGACGCCTCGAACGTCGCGCCGACGGCCGCATTTCGCCATCCGCGATGGGCTTTTGTACCGCCGCAGCAACCATGCCGACGGCCGCACATGGCTGTTAGTAGTGCCACGCCATCTCTGCAAAGATTTGTGCTCCGCGTTTCACTCCGACCCTCAGTGTGGTGACGGCGGAGTGTCGAAGACACGGCTTCGCCTACGCTATTGTTGGCGCGGTGCTTCGTCCTCAAATACGTACGCTCCTGCATTTCCTACCAGCGACTGCATCGCACCTCATCAGCCACTTCCCTGCCCAGCTCGCCTATTTGACCGCGTCGGCATTGACTTATACGGGCCTCTTCCTTCTGCCGACGCTAGGAACCGGTGGATCGCCGTCGCAGTGGACCATCTGACACGGTATGCCGAAACCGCTGCTATATATCGCAACAGCCAAAGACGTCGCCTCGTCCATTTTACACCGCTTTGTTCTCCGCCACGTGAGCTACTAAGCGACCGAGGTCACATATTCCTCCCAGTCACTCGTCTCTGAGTTCCAAATTATTCACCGCACCTCCACCGCATACCGTCCACAGACCAATGGCTTAACAGAACGATTCAACAGGACTCTTGGTGACATTCTTTTTATGTATGTGACGTCAGACCACTCGAACTAGGAATCTTGTACTTCCGTTTCTCACATATGCATACAACACCGCCAACCAGGCCACTACCGGATTCTCACCTTTCTTCCTGCTTTACGGCCGCGAACTCTCCAACACAGCCGATACAATCCTTCCGTACCGTCCTGACCCTGCTGACTGCTCACCTGCAACTGTAGTCGCTCAACACGCCCAGAAATGCCGACAGCTTGCTCGTTCTATCACATTTGCTCACCATGTGTCGACAAAAACAGCGTCATGACGAGAAACCGCCTCTCCCTACAACATCTTTCCACCTCGACGGACGACACCACACGCCTTCTGGATCCTGTTTCTGCCCTCTTTTTTCTGTCCTACCCTCCCCTCCCCATTAGGCGCTTAGCCGTGTCCCCAGTATGGGAGACAGAAAGAAGCGTCTACTTTCTTTAAGAACCAGTCCCGTATCGCCCTCCTCTTCGTCGCCGCGGAAGGGACTGCGCACACTGACCAGCCGTATTACGAAACGCTGACTTCTTTATAGGTCGCCAGGATGGCTCCTGTCCAATCCCGGGGACAACGACGAAGATGAGGACACTTGAAAGCCCTATCGCCATCGTGTGGTTCGTACCCAGTTCGCTCGCTGGCTGAGCCCTACGTGACGATTGTCGCTGCTACTCGACGCCGCCAATAAAGCTCCTTCACACCCGTTACAACGTAATTTTTTGGTGATAAAAACAGCATTAGACACCGCATTACCACTGTAGTTCTTATCGCCTGACCTTGTTCCTTTGTACACCTACTCGGTCTACCCAGCCAAAGCGGCAGTTATACCGCCAGCGGCACAGGCACTTTCATGACCGGCGTAAACGAGCTCACTATGGACATTCAGTTACTCAAATTTTGCACCGAGCAGCTACTGAAAACAGTCAAGTAAAACATTACCGGTACCCACGGTATTACAATTATAGTAACTGCATGTATGGAGCCATTAAACAATGGTAAGGGACCTAGCCAGCACACACTCTTCGAAATGCAAGGCGAAAATTTACTGCATGCACTTTCGCTTGACATACGCAATTTCGGTTAAAATAAGTTAGGCCATCGCGCTTCTCCGTGTTAGTTATTGATGATACCTTACGTTACAAGAAATGACATTATCATACCGCGCCTGCAAGCATCGCTTCATTTTGCGATCTGCCGTAATACACGCTCGCCGTCTCTGCGCCTCGCACCATTTGTCAGGGAAACGGACAGTTCATGGACAGTTCTCGGCTATTCTTTTTTTTTTTTTTTTCTAAACTGCTGTGACCGCGCGCAAAGCATCTGTATTGTGTGCCTGCTTTCCGTACTGACAAAGAAACTGCAGTGCCCGGGCGGAAAGCGTGAGATACGAGCCTCCAGAAACATGTTTCTCCGCTCGCGCAATGAAAAATACATGTGAGGGCGACCGTCCGAGCGAACGGCGGTTCCAACGCTCGAGTGGCAGACGGCGTTGCGCAAACTTGAGGTTTGACTCCCTGTGGTTTGCTCCACTGCTCTTCTCTACCGCGCTCTTGCTACGCTTGGCGACGCTATACTGACGGCACAGCCAGTGGCGCGCGTGCTTGGGTACGACGCAGAGAACGACGTCACCGGACAGCGCAGCCATTGGAGAAGGTTCTGCGCAGAGGAGACGAACGGATTTTCGTCTCGCCCAGACGTACATAGCTTTCGCTGTAAAATGCTTCGCATAAAAAAGCTTTTTTTTTTCCTTTTCCTGCTGCTGTTGAGGCCACTTTACCAAGTTGGCTTCACCACATGGCGCTACTGTGCCGCGGCGAAGTGTTGCGCAGCGTCATGCGGCGAAGCGCACTAAGTGTTGGAAGGGGCCTGTCACAGGACACAGTACTCCATAACTGCAGCTGTGGCACTGTCGAGGAGATGTCGTACAATGTGCCACTTATGCGTTTATTTTGCTATGCACAGAGTCTCACTGCCATTTTCACGCCGTATGCAGTGTTATAGCCCGCGCGCATTCTCTCCCCCCTTCACCTCCCGAACTCTTTCCGTCACAGCAAGCGGCACTTCTGCCGGCCACAAAAGGTCCCTGACACCAACAGCAACAGCACAGACCAACAGCAAGCTGTCGCAGGTGTGCCCGCGCATTCACACAATGAGAGGTTGAAAGACACTCTGTGAAACGAGTTTGATGAATGTGTAACGGAGGTGGGTTGACGCTATCGCGTGATGTGTATGAGGGTCAGTGTGGAGAAAACTACAAGGTCAGCTTTTCAGCGGGCTCTAGCGATTGCGACCTCAACAATACCTACCTTGTCTCCTTCCTGTACATCCGCGATTTTCGCTCCAGTCGATGGGTTAATTGTTGAAAACGTTTTCCCCGACACGGAATCGACAAATTCGTTGTTGATAAATATCTGCGTAAAAAAAAAGCATATCAAAGTTAACCATAGATGGGCGTACACAAGAACCCGACATTCCAGCATATATTTGCATAAATGTTATACTATACGCGCTCATCGCATTACCTCAAAGGCCTTGAAGTGAAACTGCCCTAAACCTATAGAAACCTATTCCGACAGACGCATGCCTGGCAAGGCGGTATTCGCGCGTGCGTCAAATCAAGCCACTTGTTTGACTAACGTGATCTGAAGCAATTCCTGCATTTATTTATCATACCTGCCCGTCGAAAGGTTGAGAAGGAAGGAAGGACATAATAGAGAGGGAGGTTAACCAGTGTAGGACCCTGCACGAGGGCAAGACTGCAAGCTCGGCAGTGGTGGTCATTGACGCCATCATGCAGAACCTCGCAAAATCCGTACTTCCGTCAGTTGCGAAGATAAATCTGCTAACAAACCTTGATAAACTTGACTTGCGGGTCGCGAATTGGCGGCATGGTGTCGTTTGAGGGAAAACGTGAGGTCCGGCTACGGGATCAACTGACGATGCGCTGCTGAGGGCACGTTTAAATAGTCCGCAAGGACACTTTTGTGGCTCGCGGGTCTACGATGAATGGTGCACCGCGGTCGAAAGAAGCACAGGTTATCGAAGCGTGTTTGCCGATAAGATCAGCAACCGAATGCGACGCATTAATCACCCGTTCGGCCCGTACTGTGCCGTGCATGAAGGGCGGGGCGACGCCCCAAAACAAGAGATAAAGCACTTGCAGCGTGGGAGCACGAAAGGCCGCTATCATCTGATGCGCTACAGGGCATGCCAAGCAGGATGCAAATGGACTCGGCGGCCGGACAACACTTGGCCGTATTCTTAATGCAGCAGCGACGAGTGGTGAACCGTTCCAACTGATGAAACGTGAGAAAAACCAGCGCTATAACGTCAAGCTGGTCAGATAACAGTGTACGAGGTGAAATACCGATAACAGAGACGACGCTTATCGGCTTATTTGTTACGTGGTGAGAACGTCAGATCCTATCGGGGCGTCAAACGGGTGAGGAGTTTCTTTTGTCGATTTTTGCAAAGCGTCGCACAGTTAAGGGTTTGAACTCGGAGAGCTCGTTGCGAAGCGTGCGCAACTTGTACGAATGTCGCGTTCTGCAGGCAGGAGAGGGACAATTCGTAAGGCAGTGGATTTAAACAAGCCGAATCGCAGATGAGCATAACTTGGCATTATGAAATAGGTGCACGTAAAACATTGGCTGCGGCTTAACTCAGTTATGCCCGGCGTAGCGAGAGGTTCACCACGGGTCCCTTGATGCCATACTGCCCGTTCAACATCGGTGTTGCGTCGGCGGGCAACCCGTGACTGACGCTGTAAAGCAGGATCTTCTGTTCCTACACGTAGCACAAACACTCGCCACGGGTCCTCGTTCCTCACACTCAGGCACGGCTAAACCAAGTGTTTCTCGCATATGCCAAAGCAAACGTTACACGCAAATACAAACGGATTACCTGCAAAGTCCATTTGGAACATGCGCGTCGCACTTGACCTTTCAGCCAGCCAAACCACATGGTCCGTCAATCGGCGGCGCGCCGAGCTGCATCACTCTGTTCGATACGCCGAGCACGTTCTTCTTCTGCAGCCTCCTCCGGGTTTCATTCTGTCGTTGAACCGCGGCCCTGGCACGAGATGCCGTACTAGACGACGAACCATCCTCATCTGAGGTGGCTGGACGGTTTCCTTCACGCCCGCTGGGCGAGGGGAGCCATTCAGGCAGCACGTTCAGGGGGATGAAACTTCGCGGTTTTTCTGTCGCGTGACCGCAGCGATCCTAATGTTTGGGGGCTGTACTACCTACGAGCATAAATGAACGTTGTTGTTCCAATTTATATTTATTACCAGGTTACTCATTAACTCCGGAGTTTTTAATACGCAAGTGAACCTAAAGGTTGCAGTTCGAGATTGCGAAAATACGAGCGCCACCCAGAGTGGAAAACGGAAACAGCGCAGTCGTCCTATCTCTCACGGCGAAAAAGGGGCGTTTCTTGTCGCGCGCCCATGTATGCTACGGTGGCCTACGGTGTCCCAAAGGCCGCTGCTTTACCACCGTCAAGTTTGTTTCAGCGAAATCTCTCCAGCGAAACAGACGCATGAATGGATTCGCGCCGTCATCACAAATCACGCTGTGCTGAGTGGTGTAGAAATTGTTCACGCCACGCCGGCATAAAATTTTTTCGGATCCAGGCGGACGAAAGGTACGATCTGTATGTATTGCTCGTTTTGTTTTTCTACACTTGGGGGGCACGGCATATCAGGATACGGATATGAGCAGTCGCCTGTGCAATAAAACATTCAAACAAACTCTTCTCTTTATTATTGTCTAATATATGTGTACACTTAAACAAAAGCAGGCTTACTTAGAATAAGTGGTGCGAAAATAGGTGTATGGGCAAACCTTCATCGATAAGAACGCAATGATTGCCGTTTTGATCATGTGGCGGCGGGTTGCGCAACAGGAACAAGGTCGCGCGCTCGCCATCTGAATATTTGATTGATTGATTGATTGATTGATTGATTGATTTGTGGGGTTTAACGTCCCAAAACCAGCTCTGATTATGAGAGACGCCGTAGTGGAGGTCTCCGGAAATTTCGACCACCTGGGGTTCTTTAACGTGCACTGACATCGCACAGTACACGGGCCTCAACATTTCGCCTCCATCGAAATGCAGCCGCCGCGGCCGGGATTCGATCCCGCGACCCTCGGATCAGCAGCCGAGTACCGTAGCCACTAGACCACCGTGGCGGGGCATCTGAATATTTGAATACTTTCCACTCGCTCAATTTGCCTTTCTGGTGCATCCCACTTGAATTTGGAGCTAACCCCCCGTTCACTCGGATCCTCTGTCCTCATCAAGATGGCGTCTCCCAGTGCGTTTCTGCAATGCGCCGCCATGTTTTAGTACCGCCCCAAAACACCAGACTTTCGTAGAGCGATGTCTATAGCGACTACACGAAGGGGCTCGACGACGTCGCACAAGCATAAACTGCCGAAGAGAGAAGAGTTGCCTGATCCGCTGGATAGGGAAGTTGTAGCCTGAAAGGCAGCTACCCGATGAATTGACAAGCGATCTGTGTGAGTAAATGTCAGCCGATGTGGCTGAGAAATGTTAACTGCAGAATTCTTGCGAAAGGTAAGCAAGATTTCTCAGTTTTAGACAAGCCTGTTAAACAGCAATAAAATGATAATAAAAGGCAACAAGCACAGAGCAAGCCGAGTGTGATGGAGCATGCTAGTTTTCTAAAAATCACAGGTTAAACCGATGGCTAACTTTACTGTGACAACACCATTTCAAAAGGTCGCAATAATGAAAATCTGTTTTTCACATAAGGGGCGGAATTGTGTACGGAACGCCACGTCGCATAAATGCGCAACCTACGTTTTATCACGTGTTCTAAGCTGCCTAAAAGAGGCTAGTTGACACACGCAAAGGTTTGGTCTAGGCACCACATCGCGATAGAACATTATATTACTGCGATTGTGTCACACCTGGTACTTTTTGATCTGAGAGATCAGCGCCGATCGGAATCGATCGCGGTCTATGCGACTGAAATATGAAACGTACTGAATGTGTAATGAAGTCAGGTGCGGCTCAGTCACGCGAAATACTACGATTTGCTTACGAGTACACAATTTACGAATCAAACATTGAAGTTAACCTGCCCACTTAGAGTTTCTTACGTCTATGCGAGTTTCTTAAAAGTCGCAGTGCCGCGACGGGAATTATGGGTGTGTTCCAATACTCACGGTAGACGGCTAAATAGACGGCTACGTAACAGCGGCCATCTTAAGTCCCATTCCATTTCTCACGTAGACGGCAAAATAGGCAGCTTCGCGAAGACGGCATACGAAGACAAAAACGATGCAGGCTACTTTGCTGTCCAAACAAGATGGCGGTCGAGAGGATTGCTTGAATTTCCCAGACATCGCCGGAGCAGTCGTCTGCCCGCAAGTAGGCGCTTTCTTAGGCGCTTAATGTGAGCTGCATTGAGTTTTTTGTAGATTGGAACACGAAATAAGCAAAATTAACGAAAACTGTGAGCGTTTTTTTTTTTTTTTTTTAACGGCTAGCCGGCCTAGTTGGAACGATTTCATGGTGGTACTGCGCGAAACAAACGGGGACGAAGGAAGGAGACGCACAGCCTTGCGCTTGTCTGTGTGTCTCCTTCCTTCGTCCCCGTTTGTTTCGCGCAGTACCGTTTTTTTTAGCTTCTTTTGTCGACGCGAGATGACGCCTCGTCGCGCAAACGTCATCCGGGCGCGTTCCACTACTCGGACGACAAGGACGCGGAGCTGTCTTTGAAGCTGCAAAGGTAGGCTGTCTACGATGCTGTCCAGAATTGGAACACAGCCTATGGTGTCTGCGAGACTTGTGTTGGCTGGCTTCGAGCAAGGCTTTGACTCATACGTGGATACGGCTCCTCAAATAAAGCTTTTCCAGAACAAAACCTTCGTACACGGATCTCATTCACACATACTGCACCCTACAATAAAATATTACTCACCTGCAGGGCATAATCAAACGGCGAAAACAAGAAACAGACGACAGACGGACGCGGAGGGAGCGTTTACATTGTCGTCTGTCGTCCACCTTTAGCGGTCAGTCGTTAATTTTCACTTTTTATAAAGTAGTATAATCAAGGGCAAGTTCTCAAATGTAGAGAAAACTTCCTTTTTAGTTATGCCAAAAAGGAAATAGCTCATTACAGGCTGCTTCAGCGCAAAAATAACCATTATGACGCTCGGAACACGTAATTCCATGGAGATGATGAGAGATGGATATTAGGAGCGTCCCCTTTTTAACGGGGCGGTAGCCGGGCCACCAAGCTCTAGCTTTATTTCTTTTTCCTCTACAAACATTTCTTCTCCCGAATCATACATATTTTCACAACTTAATTTTTCTCCTCGCCTACCTATTTTATCTATTATCGTTCCGCTGTGATGTAACAATCTTACCCGAACTACCTTGCGCTTCTGTTTGCTCCATACCTTTCCGCCACCAATACTGTAAGCGCCTTTTACTTATCTCTATCGCCGACATGTTCAGCTTTCCCGTGCTATCCCTGATACCCATGGGCTATGCAGGGTATAGTGTCCACAGCTACACCTGGGTGGACATCTGTACATTCAATCAAAATATGATCTGTCGTCTCCCTAGCTTTCCCACAGCACGTACATGTGTCCCCTTCTTTATTGAATTTCGCTCTGCAACATCGGGGTCTCAGGCAACCGGACCTTGCTTCAAACAGCAAAGCGCTTCCCTTTGAATTATCGTAAAATTTTTCTCCCTTGATTTCGTCTTTCCCTTTTCTGTAGTTGTTCAATGCCGGCTTCTTCTCCATTCCTGCTATCCAATCCGACTTCTCCGCCGCTCTGTCCCATCAGTTTCGTTATTGGCCGCATACTTACTGGTAAGCCTCCTAGTTCTCTTCCTCCAATGTGGGTCAACGTTCTTCCTATACAAATACCTGAATACTTTCGCTGCCCATCTACTTTCTTTCATATTCCTTAATCTCTGTTCGTATCTAATTTTTACTCTGAGCTTCCCTTCCCTCAAAGTCAGACCATCTGTGGTCTTCCCATGGGCGCCCAATGCGAGACGTCCGACCGTCCTCTGATTCGCGTCCAGCCATGATTGTACCTCTGACCTCATGCACACCACTGAGTTCCGAATGTAAGTGGTGGCACCATCACACCTTTCCGCAAACCTCGAATTACCTCCTACCTGTTGTAACCCCACAGCGCTCTATGCTTCATTATTGCGGAGTTCCTCTTTCCTTTAACTATCATAGCTTTTTCTTGAACTTGTATGTATGTATTCCCATCATTTATCCATATCCCGAGGTATTTGTACTCTCGTACTCTGGGCGTCTCCTCGCCCTGTATTGATATGGTCTGATCGTTGCTGTCATTGAATATCATCCAGCCGCATTTTGTCACACTAAATTTTAGCCCTAAATCTTCACTTTCCCGACCACATATACTAACCAGACCCTGCAAATCTGTTCGACTGTCTGCGAATAGCACAATATCGTCTGCATAAAACAACCCGGGGAGCTTTTGTTCTATCACTATACCTGCCTGTCTGTACGACAGCTTAAAACCAATATTGCTCATCTCCAATGCTTTCTCCATTCTCCTCATGTAAAGCATGAATAATAGTGGGGACAACGGGCATCCCTGCCTCAACCCTTTACCTATATCGACGGCCTCCATTCTACCATTACTCGCCATACCTTCCCATTCCACACATACTGTATTTCCACTGTATATTTCCTTTAAGAGCTGTATACAGTCATCCCCTACACCAGCCTCTTTCGTTATGTCCCATAAAATATTCCGATTTACATTGTCGTACGCACCCTTAATATCCAAAAATGCCAAATGTAAAGGTCTTTTCTCTTTTCCGGCTATTTCTATACACTGCGTAAGCGCAAAAAGGTTATCATCTAATCCCCTGTCGACTCGAAATCCATTTTGGAGTTCGCCAAAAGTGCCATTGTGCTCTGTCCATATCTGCATTTTTAATTTGATTGCCTGCATCGCCGACCTGTAGAGTGCTGATGTAATGGTCAGTGGTATATATGAGCGAATGTTATTTTTCACTCCCTTACCCTTATAAATAACCTTCATCCTACTTCGACGCCAACTGTCCGGTATTCGCCTGTCCTGTAAGCTTTTTTCAATTGCTTTTAACAAGGCTTCCTTGCTGATTCTTCCAAGCTCATTTATTACAGTAATGCTAACACCATCTAATCCTGTAGATGTGCGTTTGGGAATCTTTTCCTACTCCTGCTTCCAATTGAAATTTTCCAGAACTAGTTATTCCACTTGGTCTTCCTTGCTACTGTTACACGTCGTAAAGGGAGGCTCGTCAATGGGCTGTTGCGTTTCGAATATAAGTCAATGCGTCGTACTCCTCCAATTTATTTCCTTTTTCATCCGCTATATGCCGTTGCATAGTTACAGCTTTCTTACCCAGGGATTTTAGGTGGTTCCAGGAAAGCCTAGATGCATCCTTCTTTTCGCGAATGTCCGACATCCACCGTTCACTTTAGCCTTTAATCTTGGCTTCAACTAAACCCTGTACCAGGACGTTTTTCTCGAGATATGTTTCCCATTTTTGCTTTATTTCATCTTGTGGCCTCTGCTCGTTTTTTGCCTGCCTATGTCTTCGTGACGCCTCCCGTCGATTCTCGATTGCGCCCCGAATTTCCCTGTTCCACCATCGTTTTGGCTTTCGCTTTCCCCTCCAGCAACTCTTTTGTTTCTCTTTCGTAATTTAAGTCGTTATTAGATTAAGAAGCTCATTATAATCACACACTTTGCGTTTTGTTCTGCTCACTATGTCCTCGATTGTTGCGAGTACGTTCCTACTTTGTTTCTCACTTAGAAAAGAGCTGCCCGACTTTAATTCGATGCTCTCTTTATGATCTACATAGCCCATTCGCAAAGTTCTGCGTTTATGGTCACTCCCCAAGCTGCTACTCCCTTCCTCATCTATGCTCATTTCTCTCAACTTGTCGTGAATTCCTTCTGTCATGAGGCAGTAATCGATTGTTGACTGCCTGCTTCCGTCCTCCCATGTTACCTGCCCTCCTTAAGCGGCAGCTGCCCGCACTGTAGTGCGGTGTCTTCAGACACCTACCACATGGTGTGGGCTTGCCCTTCCAATCCGGGCATTCCCCCCAACCTCAACCCAACACGGGAGGACTGGGAGGCGACCCTGCTCGGCTGCCACGACTTACAGGCGCAACAAGCCTTAGTCAGGCGCGCATGGGCGGCGGCTACCGCCACTGGAGTCCCGAACTAGGGAGCTCCACCTAGTGTTTGTGAGGGCCAGCCTTTTACGGCCTGGTCCCAGCATCATCATCATCAGCCTGTTTAGGTCCACTGCAGGACGAAGGCCTCTCCCAACGATTTCCAATCCACCCTATCCTGAGCGAGTTGGTTCCACTTTATGCCCGCAAACTTTTTAATTTCATCGCTCCATCTAACCTTTTGCCTACCTCTGTTGCGTTTTCCCTCTCGTGGTATCCATTCCGTCGTTCTTACTGTCCACCTATTATCCTTCCTTCTCATGACATGTCCTGCCCAGGTCCACTTCTTTCTTTTAATTGATAAGATAATATCGGCTACTCCTGTCTGTTCTCTGATCCATTCCGCTCTTTTTTTATCTCTTAGCGTTACCCCTATCATTTTTCTTTCCATTGCACGTTGCGTGCTCCTTAGTTTCATCTCTAGTTTTTTCGTTATTCTCCATGTTTCTGCACCGTACGTTAGCACTGGGAGAATGCAGTGATTGAATACTTTTCGCTTTAATGAGAGCGGTAAGTGTCCGGTCATGATTTCGTAATGCCTTCCGAATGCGCTCCAGCCCAGCCTTATTCTACGGAGAATTTCATTTTCCTGGGTAGGAGTTCCTGATATTAACTGTCCCAGATATACATATTCGTTTACACATTGTAAGGGTTCATTGTTGATTTTAAATTCCTGTTCCTTAGCTAAGCTATTGAGCATAACTTTGGTCTTTTGCCTATTCATTTTTAATCCAATTTTAATGCTTTCCCTGTTTAGTTCATCAATCATGTTTTGTAATTCGTCACCATCATTACTAAAGCGCACAATGTCGTCTGCAAATCTTAAATTGTTTAGATATTCTCCGTCTATTCGAATGCCCTTTTCTTCCCAGTCTAGACGTTTAAAGACTTCCTCTAAACATGCAGTGAATAGCATCGGGGATATTGTATCTCCCTGTCTCACACCTCTCCTGATCGGGATTTCTCTGCTTCTCTCATGTAGGAGTAGTGTGGCTGTGCAATCTTTGTATATGTTGTTGATGGTTTTCACGTATATGTCCGGTACCCCTTGTCTACGTAGAGCTTCTAGAACTGCTTGTATTTCTATGGAGTCAAATGCTTTCTCGTAGTCGATAAACGCCATATAAAGAGGTTTGTTATATTCCGCGTACTTCTCAATTACTAGGTTGATAGCGTGGCTGTGGTCCATTGTCGAGTAACCTTTCCTAAAATCAGCTTGTTCTCTCGGTTGGTTAAGGTCGAGTGTTTCTCTTATCCTCGTATAAATTACCTTTGTAAATAGCTTGTATATTACTGGGAGTAGGCTGATTGGTCTGTAATTCTTTAAGTCCTTTATGTCACCTTTCTTGTGGATAAGGATTATATTAGCATTTTTCCAGCTGCGCGGTACGCTACATGTCTTGATACATTTCGTGAAGAGCGATGCAAGTTTTTCAAGTACAATATCTCCTCCGTCTTTGATCCAGTCGGCTGTTATACCATCGTCACCAGCTGCTTTACCGCGGGACATGCCTTTGGCAGCTTTTTTGACTTCGTCAGCGGTTATACATGGAATTTCGGTGTTCTCCTTTGGTTCTATTTCTATTAAGGTTGTTTGGTCTGTCTGAGAGCTGTACAGTTCCGAGTAGGTCCCAGCATACCTCCTGTCTAATCCCTTACAATAAACGTTTTTACCACCACCACCATCACACTTCGGATTCATGTTAACAAAATCGAGACTATGTTGTTCGCAGAGCTATACCATCAACTTCCCCTTATAATCTGTATATCCGTCGAGGACATGCACATGGGCATTCATATCTCCCAAGAGGATTATTTCGGCCCCGTTACCAAATTTCTGAATATTCTTGCTTATGCAATTCAGTAACTCCTGATTTCTCTCTTTGCAGCTACAGTCCACATGTAAACTACACCCAACATAGTTTTCTTCCCGCTTACCGTTCCAGATACCCAGAGGTGCTCTTCACATGTCGAAGTAACCCTACACCAAATTTGCTTCCCGATGAATTAGCATACCGATTCCCCCCACATTTTCTTTCTGATTTTGTCCTGTTGCACCCTTCCCACACATAATTTGCAATAACTGGTGGCTCTTCCGAGTCCCGAAGGTGCGTTTCTGTAACGGCGTACACCGCTATCTGTTCTCTGTTCAGCTGTTCCTCTATTTCTAACCATTTTGCCTGTTTTCTGCCACTTTGCATATTTATGTAGCTTACTAAACCGCGCTGCAATTTCTTTCTCTCTTTCTCCTTTGCCCTTTTCCCTTTGTTACCAATTCTGTGTTCCAATGGGTCCCTCAGATGTTTCTTCCCTTTCTACCGTGCACACCGGAGGGCTGGTGTGCCCCCTAAGAAAAGCGTGTCCTGGAAGGTGCCAGCCCACTTCATGCCCAAGTCTACGACCAAAGTGGATTCCATCTCTCCGGAAACCACCCCATATGTGCATTTCTCTGTTTATGTCGACGACCTCGAAGCTTTTGTCTCGGCTAACCCGCCAAATCGTTTCGTTGGCGGTGACAATTAACTGCTCTTTGCAGGTTTCGGTCTTTCAAGGGTACCTCGGGGATTGTGCACACCGCACCTGGGGGGACACTTCCCGCAACTCACCTACTCCCTTTGTTAACCTCTTCTCTACTTCTGGGATCCTTCCGTTCAACACGTTGTTCAGCTCTTCCCTTGCTTGTTGCGTTACTGTCCCCCAACATTTTTCCTGGAAACGTCCCTTGGGTCTCCTCTGAGCCTCATCGTTTCCGAGCATCGAGCCAGGTTGGAGTACCGCTGCCCGTGCATACCACAAACTAGAGGGCGGTGCGATCGTTCCAAAAGAATTATGGGAAGTCCGAGTGGTTTGCGCTGGCTTGCGAAGTGTGCACAAGCCATTTTACTTCTGCAGTTTTGGTTTTATTTCCCGCGTACCCGGCCGCGAGGTTGTTCGAGGCGTGCAACGCACTCGGGAGAAACAAAAGCTAGAACCAGCCCTGACAACAGCCAAAGCTAGTGCAACGCTCAACAGCGAAAAACCAGCATTGCATTGCCACACGACGTGATTCTGCCAGCCTGTTTTCTTATGCTCGCCACTCAGTATTTTATGGTTAGTGCTCTGGTGCACTCTCGATAGAAAGCGTGCGCGAAAAGCGAGCTTTCTACCGAGGGCGTTCAAGCCGCGTTCATGTACTTGCCGTGGTGCGGCGGTGTATTGAAAAGGGTGGTGAGAGCATAGAGGCGTCGACAAATTCCATCCACCAGCTGGAATTCGTTTTAATTCTAAACACACACTTGTGACATGGAGGGCTGCTGCATCCAAGCTGCAGCCTGGTGTTACACAGCGGATACGCGCAAATCACAGGCGGCGCGCGCGCTTCCGCCAGTAAGCAATCGGTAACGAAAAGAAACACCTATCAGGAGGCCACAGGCATCAAGCTGCCGCCTGCACCGCTGAAACAGTCGCCTGTGTCGGCAGTCTGCAGAAACCGTGATAAAATACCAAACGCGTGCAGTTCTCGACAGTAACTCTGCTCGATAGCGCATACGAGAGACGCTCGCGGTTCCCGAGGTCGGACGAAGACGACGCCGAAGAAGCAGACGATACATTCAGTGTTCCTCTTGAAAACTCAACGCTTCTCACCCCATATAACATTCTTCTTATTTCTGCGTATTTTCCAGAAGTAAACGCACATTTTTGTTTACACAGATGCAGAAAACATAATTACTTCGTGGCGCCACATCTAGAGCACAATCATCGAACGATGCATACCATGGTTGCAAAATTTGTCTTTGCTTTCCTTCAACTTCACAGTTATGCAAACTTGTCAATTGCTACATGCGGGAGACAAAAGGAAATATTAATAGCAAATATTTTCATTTCGTTTAAAGCTCAGAAAACAATTGTCGCGAGTCTCAAGAACGAAATCCATCCGAAGCAGATCCGAAGCCTGTACTTCCCATAATTCCCATGGTGGTTGAAGCGCCGCTACAGTGCCTAGAAATATAATGATATTTTTTTCTAGGCACTATAGCGCCGCTGAACGAGTTGCCATATATATGGATGCTATGAGCGTCCGCTTTGTAACGGGGCGGTGACATGTGCGCCACCAGGCTCGTAATAAAAAAAAAATTTAATAACTTTCTTTTTTCCCCTCTCTCTTCAACTTGTCCTCACGCCTTTTAAATCTATTTCAATTAAATCGATCATACTATAGCTAAAACGTAAATTCATAGCCCAGTCCTCTGCCCCTTACGGCAGAAAGTCCTTATTTTTCCCTAGAATTATTTTTGTCCGTTCTCTCTGGTTTTCTGCCACCATTATTCTAAACGTCTCTTACTTATTTAAATCGCGGGTATGTTCAGCTTTCCACTGTTCTCCTTAAAACCCAAGGCTTCATGTAGGGTAGTGCCCAAACATACAAGGCACTAGCGCCAGATTGCCCTCTAGTGTGTAATTGTAAGAAACTCTATAGAACGCGTCTCGCCGGACGCGTCTCGGAGGTATCGGAGCCGTTAGTAGACGAGGCCAGTCCAAATCCACCACATCCCAGCATTCTCATGCATACAGCGGCGCTCCAGCGCCAGTTTTCCCTCTAGGTAATGGCAAGAAACTCCATGGTCCAAGCACACTCCGAAAGATGAATTAGTTAGGGTGCGACGATATGCGACGAAACAGAAAAGAGGAAAAGGGCTGCCCCGCCACGGTGGTCTAGTGGTCATGGCACTCGGCTTCTGATCCGAAGATCGCAGGATCGAATCCCGGCCGCGGCGGCTGCATTTCGATAGAGGCGAAATGTTGAGGCCCGTGTGCTGTGCGATGTCAGTGCACGTTTAAGAACTCCAGGTTGTCGAAATTTCCGGAGACCTCCACTACGGCGTCTCTCATAATCAGAGCTGGTTTTGGGACGTGAAACGCCACAAATCAATCAAGGAAAAGAGCACCAGCGCGAACGAAATGTACGGAGCGCCTTCCACACGGATATATGTGTGTCGCAGCCTGGTATCCCACACAAGCGGCTCGTTAAAAACAGCGCGAACCATTGAAATTGACGACGCATGTCGTCTAAGAGCGTTGCCGGAACGCGCGCACCAACTCCCTCCCATTGACAACCCACCTTTCATGTACTTGACGCCGAATTCCGGAGGACAGAATACCCGTCACATTGCAAACTAGCACCACATGTCGTCTGCAGAGCGTAGACGGAATGCGCGCAAGCGACCGGGCTTCTCCTTCAGCATTGAGCTTTCTGGAAGCTATAAATATTTGTCCCTGGTGATCTTATATAAGTATTGTTACGGCCGAGGACACAATAAATCTTGTTGCTGAACACCGAGACGTAGTACGACGGCCTTTGGAAGAAAAAAAAAAGAACCGCTGGAAAACGCGGATCTAAAGCTACTGCCAGCCGTGCGACCGGAGCTTCTATCACCCCAAGGACGAGCGTGCCGCCCCGATTGGCGCTCCCGCGTCGGCGGAGAGGTACAAGTGCACCATCCCCTTAGTCATTGCTGTCATCATCATCATCATCATCAACCTGTCTACGCCCACTGCAAGGCAAAGGCCTCTCCCATAGATCTCCAATTATGCCGGTCCTGTGCTAACTGTGCCCTATTTATCCTCGCAAACACCTTGACCTCGTCTGCCCACCTAACTTTCTGCCGCTTGCCTTCTCTAGGGATCCACTCGGTTACCCTTAATGACCAACGGTTGTCTTCGCATTACATGGGCCGTCCACGTCCATTTCTTCTTCTTAATTTCTATTAATATGTCCATAAAACCCGTTTGTTCCCTAATCCACTCCGCTCTCTTCTTGTCGCTTAATGTTACACCTACCATTTTCCGATCCATTGCTCGCTGCGTCCGCCAATTTAAGCTGAACCCCCTAAGTCTAAGTTTCTGCCCTGTAAGTGAGCACCGGTAAGATGCAGACGTTATACACTTTCCTCTTCAGAGATAATGGCAAGCTACCATTCATTATCTGACAATGCTTGCCAAATGCACTCCACCCCATTCTTATCCACCTAATTATCTCAGCCTCATGGTTCGGATCAGGGGTCACCATCTGGCCTAAGTAGACATATTAGTTTACCACTTCCAATGCCTCGCCACCTATCTCAAACCGCTGTGCTCGCCCAAGGCTATTGAACGTTGCTTTAGCTTCCTACATAATAATTTTCAGGCCCATCGTTCCACTTTGCCTGTTTATGTCAGTAATCATACTTTGTAATTCGTTTCCCGAGTTGCTTGCTAAGGTTGGCAAGAAGCAGGCTGGAGAGAAGGCAGCCGGGTACTATGGCGTGGGTTTTAGGAATGGCAGAGGGGACTTACTGGTAGAGTTCGCAGAGCGGAATAATCTACGAATCATGAATACCGTCTTTCGTAAACGGGAGAATCGGAAGCGGACGTGGAGAAGCCCAAATGGCGAGCATAAAATTGGAATAGACTTGATACTGTGCGATGACCCCGCCGTCGCCCAGGATGTGGATGCGCTGGGCAGGGTTAGGTGCAGTGACCACAGGATGGTGAGATCTCGAACTGGGCTAAATTTGAGGAGGGACCGCCGTAATCTAGTACGAAAGAAACCGATCAGTGTAAGACGGAAGGTCGAAGAATTCAGGATAGCGCTGCAAAACAGATATTCAGATAACCGAGGAAGCTGTTATTGCTGTAATCCTTGCCCGGTGCTTTAGTGGCACTCGTCCGCTGATCCGACCGACGCGGGACCGAATGCCGGCGGCGGCTGCATTTCGATGGGGGCGAAATGCTGGAGGTGTCAGGGCGCGTTATGAAGAGCCTCAGGGGGTCGAAATATCCGGAGCACTGCAGTGCGGCGTCTTTCAAAATCCTATCGTGGTTTTGGGACGAAGAACCCGCGAAATGATTACATCCTTGCACTTCAGGTGGTGACAACTAACCTTGAAACTGCTTCCCTGCGTTTTCTTGTTCGTATTTATCTTTCGATCAAATGCCAACCCCGCACATTTTTGTCGCACCCTGAAAGTCAGCTGCGCAAGGGCCCGCGGCAGCTTCGTGTACCAGCTAGAGCGCCATGCATGCCCGTCGCGGTGCTTATGGTGTTCGACTATACGTACCCGAACGAGGCGGGTCCAAACGGCAGTCATATTTTCACACGGAGGTGAAAATATGTGGTGCTTCGTGGGCGTAGTGCCCGCGTAGTGCTTCATGGACAGATGAACAAAAGGTCAACGCTAGGATTTCACCTTTACATTATTCTGAGCATCTCTTGTAATCCTTCGTATTGAACTGGCGTATGTCTGGTACGCGACGAGGATTCACAATGGGCTGTGCGATTCTTGCGCCAGCCAAACTTTTTGTGCTTCATTCGAGGGGTCCACTGCAGCAGCCCCGTTAAGGCCATTTCGGTAGGCATATGGGGCAGACATGATGTGCGATGATTAACGGGAGCGCGCGCACACTGTGGACACGCCTACATGTGGAATACTTTGTGCAAGTGTGACGCCGTACGTGGCAAACCTTCAGGCCTACGCAAACCTTAGATGGACGACACCTCGTCAATCAGAGGCTGTCGCCGCCAAAGGAGCCCGCAGAAAAAAGCGCATACTCAATATTGTCGCTCGCACTGCGGGCCAGCCGCGAGATGCATAATATTTACACTGATGAGAAGAGATGGAATGACGCGTTGCAATGAAAGTGGTTAATTAATCTTTGAAAACGTAACGGCAGACGATAAGGCCCTGCATTCGCTATCTACCAATAAATGTACCTCACCCGATATGCAGCGGTGCGTACACTTCTGCGAGGGATGTACTGTTGTTTCGCTGTCCGGCGTGAATATGAATCGCTCTTGCACACGCTCGCTTGTCGATGCAATTCCGCGGCGTAACGTTGTTCGAGACTGATCGTATACAGCAGGTACCGGCCATTATTATAATGGCGTTGCGCGCCCTCCTCCGGGACGCTGAAGCCATTAGTGCTGCTAAAGGAGGCCATTTCTTGCACAAAAGCTGTGTTTCCAAACTTAACGAGAATCACAGGGGTCGAAACGTTAAATCGGCAGCGGTGCCCATCCTGCTTTTACGCGCAGTCTTACATTTAATCTCGCTCACGTTAACATAAAACTGCGCATTATTGTTCGCAATATAGTGCTCAACAGGGTTTCCACTGGCGGGAACTTTTCGCCAAATTAACCAATTAGAGAGGCCAGTGGCGACCAAAATTTATGAACGGCGACATGGCGAAGATTTGGCGATTTCCAGCTAAGGTCTCGATTGAGTAATGCCCTCTGAGCTCAGTGACTTCTCAGCGAACGGATGACAGCGTTCTCTCTATTTTTCTTGGTTTTAAACCCACACTATTGGCCTCGAGATCGAACACATCAGAGTGGACGTACCTCCCAAGTGCGGATAGCTCCATGCGTCGTCTGCTAGCCACAGCGCTTTTGCATGCGCGCGTACGTCACACATATGCTGCAATTATGTTTGTTCCCTGAGCAGTGTTGAATGCTTTCATGTATACTCACATCCCAGCATAAAATTATTAGCTATAGTATTATTCGGCTTTGCACTGCAGTCTTCGCTCTTTCTTAAAATCACTGAGCGCCTGTGTCGTTAGTGTGCTACGTCATCGTCTTACTTCCGGTTCGGCACACTTCAATATGAATGGTGCTGTGCATTTCAAGTAGACGGCAGCGTCCTTCTGAATAAGTTAAGCGAGAAAAATCAACTTGTAAATGCAGTGCTACAGCGATACCCTCTCGCGATATCTGATAAACCTTTCCTCGTCATGCCGAGAAAGCGATGCGTTTACTTAAAAATATCCTGACAAGCGGCGCATACAGTCACGTAGCTAACTGCGCCATTTAAGTGCTTTGCGCTTTATGGAACAAAACATGCAAGGCATTATTTGACCGCAAGTATGAGCGGAGTGCTGTTACTTCAACTCAATGCTCTGTAACAGACCTTTTTCGTTGTTGTAGCAAATAGTGAAAAATGAAGGAGAACACAATACTAAACTATTTCAGTTGCGTAAAAGCAATGCAAACATTGTAGACAGAGGAGAATTTATTAGTATGGTGAAAGAAAAACAGACGAGGAGAACCACCGAACCTGTGAGGCTGGGTGATGTCAGGTGCTCAGTTGAATGGCATCTCACGCTTTCTTCACGCGCAATAAAAACGCTTTCGTGCTTGCCGCACTTGCGTAGGATTGAAGGATGTATGCTTCACTGCAACTAATGCTTTATCTAGCTGACAATTGCCTCAAACCGCTCACAACAGAGCGCCGCTGCGTGCATTTCAATGCGCCCGGGCGAACGCCTAGCCACACTCAAGCGGTGGCGGTGCTGCCCCCTACAGGTCGATCTCGAGGCCAATAGAAGGCGCACATGACATGCCCTTCGTAGAGTTACTGTATATGCTCCCTACGGGAGCAGACGGTTGCGCATACGTTCGACATCTTGCCCATCCATTCGAGTTAAGCAGGAAAGCCGCTCCTCTCGAATGTAGCAGACGGCGCGGCTCAGCAGTGGCGTGCGCTTTCTCGCTCGTTCATTCCGCGTCGCAGGCCGAAAGACCTTCGCTTCCAAAAAAATTCACAGCATATCCTCGGAGTGAATGATGACGAGTGGGCGAAGCTCCGGATGTTCATCGTAGATCGTGCCGAGTTCCGGGTTGATTTAGTTAACGCGCTCGCTACGAATCCTTATGGTTCAACGCACAAGTGAAATCGCCCACCGGCACTTCATTGCAAGTCAAGATCCAGTGCATATATATATATATATATATATATATATATATATATATATATATATATATATATATATATATATATATATATATATATATGGGTGGCCGGTGAACGGTTCTCCAGCGCGAGCAGTCGGTAAACTCGATAGAAGACGCTGCCCTGCGTCAAACTTGTCTCTCGCGGGTGAGGGCGCGCTCTCGCGGGTGAGGGCGCGGGTGAGGGCCCGGCTCTCGCCGCGCGGGCCTCTCCGCGAACCAGTACGGGACGAGTTTTCTGTGTGTGTCGACGAAATTCTGCACCTCGCTCGCACGCCCTGTGACTGCAATGTGCCGAGGTGCTTCACGTATTGTGCCATTGCCTCCTATAATTTTGGTTGTGCACGGCATTATGGCGCGCAACTGTTGCGTGCCGCTGTGTGGCACAATTAAACGCAAGGAAGGACCCTCAGATCCGGTACCACGAATTTCCGTGCGACGTAGATTGCCGTAAAGTATGACTAAAAGACATTTCTCGACAGGGAATAACTGGAAAAGCGAGCGTGTGCGGGCCAAATGACAGGTCGCTGGTGCACTCACGTCGCTTTGCTGACGGTGGCTATAAGTCCACGAAGCTCAAGCTATTGCTTCCAACGGCTGTTCCGACGGCAGTTCGTGCGCTTGGCATCGACACTTCTACCAAATTGTGTGATATGTTGCGAACTGCCGTGTGATAGGGGCGAACAAAGCCACATCGAGGAGACCTGTAAGGTGTTTCTGAGCAAACTGTTGCGGCAAACAGGGCCGGAGACCTGAACGCAACTGTTCAGCGGTTCCAACTCGCTTACAAGCCTCTGTTACGGAAGGTGCTGCGACTTTGATGCAACGAGTCGCCTTTCCGTGGATGTACATGTTGGAACTTCTAAATAAAGAAATGAGCCTGACACCGCTTTCCTCGACCTTTTTTCTTTTTCAATCACCCAATCCAAACTGTTCCGTCCTTACATAGAAATACAAACGCGCGTCTATGAAGCGGTTGAATGTTCATTAACTTCATTTAATTGTAGATGTCTGGCTGATATTTATAAAACGCTGGAACTAAAATACTATATAAGAACATGATTTGGCCAGTCCAGTAAGTCGTATGCATGCATTTGTAAGAACGTCTAATAAAACGAAGATCTTGCATTTCAGCCACTATAGAAGAACGCCGCGCCATTGCTCCATTGTGTTTATTTCACAAGTAGATTTATAGTAAAAAATTTCACAGTTTGTCCCTTCATACTCCTTTGCGCACATCTCGACGCATTCACAACGCGCGTAGTTTCATGCGAATTCATGGTCGCACACAAGCATTTAACTCATCACCACTACCTAGAGCCACTGCACATTGGAACGGTCTTCCTGATCACATTGTATCCATTGCTAACCGTGAAACATTCCGTGATAACCTAATTTCGTTGCGCTTTATCATTGTATAACGTTCTACTGTATACCGTTCTATTGTATAACGTTCTTTCTTTTATATTTTTTCCTTTATTTTTTGTTATTTGGTGAATTTTTGTATTTTTCTGTTCTGTATATACGGATGCCCCTTTACTCAATGCCCTTCAATGGGCCTGTAAGAAATCTTGAACAATATTAACAGGTTTTTCTTTCATGAGCGAACAGGGCATCAAGCGAAGCAAGTATTCAAGCAAACGACAAGGAACTCGCCAGTTATATTGAACGGTGGTCACGCGTCGAAACCTGCGGCAAAAGTGCGCGGTTCGGGCTCGTGCAAGTCCATTAGCGGCCCAATGCCCGTACCGACCTCCTGGGTATAGTATAGTATTCATGTTCTTGCAGGCAGCGTAGAGATCTTATTTTGACACAGCAATACGCAATCTTGCGTGTGTAAAATGCAAACTCTCAGCGCGCCGCTGCGCGAAACATGCAGAACCAGCGGCTCCTCCCGCGCGCGCTTGTCCCGCAGCAGTGGCGCCGCTGCGGCGGCGCGTAGAACTAGGCTCGTCACGCCGGTTTCGGGCGACGTCGCAGGCCGCACCACGTGCGTTTTTATCCAGCGACGTTTCTTCACCGTTTCTTCACAGAGAGAGACCACGGCCGCTGGATAAAAACGCACGTGGTGCGTTGCTAATCGAGCGGCCGTGGAGAGACCGTTTCTTCACCGTGCCCTGCAGGCTGCTAGACTCGGCGCGCGGCGCCACCATCGCGATCCGCCGACGGGGCGCGCGCGGCGAGTGGAGAGAACGGTGAAGAACCCGTTTGGCGCGGATAGAGTATTCGCAATGGATGGATGGATGGATATTAGGAGCGTCCCCTTTATAACGGGGTGGTGGCCGGGCCACCAAGCTCTAGCTTTATTTCTCTTTCGTTTACAACCATTTCTTTTCCCGAATCACACATATTTTCACAACTAATTTTTTTCCTCGTCTATTTATTTTATCTATTATCGTTCCTCTGTGATGAAACAATCTTACCCGAACTACCTTTCGCTTTTGTTTGCTCCATACTTTTGCGCCACCAATGCTCTAAGCGCCTTTTACTTATATCTATCGCCGGCATGTTCAGCTTTCCCCTGTTACTCCTGAAACCCATGGCCTCCTGTAGGGTAGTGTCCACAGCTACACCTGGGTGGACATCTGTACATTCAATCAAAATATGGTCTGTCGTTTCCCTAGCTTTTCCACAGCACGTACATGTATCCCCTTCTTTATTGAATTTCGCTCTGTAACTTCGGGTTCTCAGGCAACCGGACCTTGCCTCGAACAGTAAAGCGCTTCCCTTTGAATTATCGTAAAATTTTTCTCTCTTGATTTCGTCTTTCCCTTTTCGGTAGTTGTTCAATGCCGGTTTCTTCTCCATTCTAGCTATCCAATTCGAGTTCTCCGCCGCTCTGACCATGCTCTTAACGCTCTTTTTCGTCCCATCCGTTTCGTTACTGGATGTATACTTACTGGTAAGCTTCCTAGTTCTCTTCCTCCATTGTGAATCAACGTTCTTCCTATACAAATACCTGAATACTTTCGCTGCCCATCTACTTTCTTTCATATTCCTTAATCTCTGTTCGTACCTAATTTTACTCTGAGCTTCCCTTCCCTCAAAGTCAGACCATCCCATATCCCCCTTAACAGCCTCATTTGTGGTCTTCCCATGGGCGCCCAGTGCGAGACGTCCGACCGTCCTCTGATTCACGTCCAACCCTGATTGTACCTCTGACCTCATGCACACCACTGAGTTTCCGAATGTAAGTGCTGGCACCATTACACCTTTCCGCAAACCTCGAATTACCTCGTACCTGTTGTAACCCCACAGCGCTCTATGCTTCATTATTGCGGAGTTCCTCTTTCCTTTAACTAAGATCCGTGCGAACCACTGCAAGCCGCAAAGTTGCTTGTTTGCGTGGTATTCGCATTTTTTCACGTATTACACACAGTCGCACACAACAACGAATGTCCGTAGACTGTCACGCCGCACCGCGGCGCACGGCAGAAATGCCACGAGGAGGATAGGCAGACGACGCGCTGTACTGTCCGTCGCCGCCGCACCGTTGTGTATGCATTTGCGCGTGATGTCCAAAAAGCACAACAGTAACCCCGTGTGCTGCGTGCCCCAGTGCACAAATTGAGCTGTTCACAACGAGATAAGCCTGCATTCTTCCCTCTAAGATCCGTTGCGAAAGAAGGAATGGATAGTGAGGTTTCGCATCGGAAAGCCTGCGACGCCGCCGATGAGAGCGTGCAGCGCACATTTCGCTCCCGGTGATTTCTTCTGGAGCAATATAGGCAGGCAGCAATTGCTTTCGCTTTATGGCTAAACCGCACAGTGGTCAGGCTTTATGTCGCATTTATAGTGAGAAGGCCGTTTCTGTAGATGCGCGCACCTGCTAGCGTGGCAACGCGGCAGTTAAATGTAAGAGAAATCTGCGAACCACTGCAAGCCGCAAAGTTGCTTGTTTGCGTGGTATTCGCATTTTTTCACATATTACACACAGTCGCACACAACAACGAATGTTTATATTTCAATCAGTGCTGACGTCGATTCACATTAAACGGGCATTTTCGATCACGATATAGGCCGATCCTGTTTTGGCTTTATCTGGAACAGGTGCTGGTACGCGTGCAATGTTGATCGCGTGGTCAAGTATGATACACTGATCTCAAGACGACTGGCATGCGCACATCGCGATTCGGCTCCGAACTCCCGATTCGGCCAACGCCAGCGATAAGCTCTATCATGATTACGTTGGACCATGTAGCAGTGACTACCGTTGATTGCGATTAAGGAATGCAACCCTGATCGATCCCAGTCGCTATCAAATGTGCCCCTGTGACGCCGCTATTTACTCAATTCGGTAGCTCACTGTGCAGAAAACACGGTTAAAAAATATCACCCAGTCGGTTGCGATCTACAGTGAGAAGCTGCGTCCGTGTGACACAAAGCAGTTTGCACGCGTGTATACTTTCAACGGATCCTGCGAGTGTCTTCGCGATGTACGTACGAGAAGAGGCACACGGCACGCCTCTGGATCCGCAAGTGACAGTTTTCAGTCTCATATTTCTGCCATTTCAGTGCGACTTCTTCGCGGTGTGCAGACTTCGTGCTGTGGGCACCACGTAAGAAGAGGCTGATGTCAACAGCTCTGCCTTCACAGAAGCTTTCAAGATAGTCTATAATGAAATCGGCTTCGCAAAAGGAAGCTAATTTGTGTCGGACATGGTGAAAAACCCGTTGACGCTTCTGTACGACACGCGGCGAACGGCGCACACTCCGGGCATGCGGATAGTCTATCCTCCTCCAGACAGCCATCTTGGCTGTCTGGAGGTATCTTGGTATGATTGTAAAGGTTCCCCACTTTGGAACGCCTATCACACAAAATACCTTAAATGGTTAAAGATAACTGTATCCGACATAGTCATACAAGCTGGTTCAACCCTAGATATTAACGTCGAACAGCACCAAAAAACATTTACGGGACAATACGAACAATATCATCATCTTAATAATCAATATTTAATGACTATGTGGGATAAATATGGCGTTGTCACAGATCAGACACAACCTGTTGTAGATGATTGGAAAAAAGCCTATACACGCGGACCTAAACAAAACACCCTGTGTTACCTTCCAATCTTCTCTAAACGACCAGTAATAGTAGAAAACTACACAGATCTCCATACAGCCTTTCCTAGCTTCAAAAACTTCATGAATCTATACGGACCACAAGGTTCTCAAATCTATAACCTCAAATTTTACTTCACAACACCTGATTGTCTAAAACTATACGAATCCGGCGATACGAAACTATACGAAACCGGCGCGAACTCGTGGAACAAGAGCTCGTGCCAGGGTTCGAAGCAGCTCAGCGTTCGAGCTAGGCGGTTCTCGGCTGGAGGTCCGCTCCGGGGAACCAGGCGACGTCCTCCTGGCGCTGTTCTGTTCCTGCGTTCCGGCTGGGTGACTGGCCCAGGGACCAGGCGAAGGGTCCGCTGTTCCGGCTGCCGTTCCTGACAGCTGGCCGACCGACGAACGCGACCTGCGCTCCGGCTGGGTGACTGGCCCAGGGACCAGGCGAGGCACTGACCAAATAAAAGTTGTTCACCACCACCATCCCACGTGCAGTGGGAATCAGGAACGTAAAATGGATTTGCATAGTTTTCTCGCTATACCGAGTTTGGTACATATGAACGGCCGCAAGAGCACCAAGACCATGGCATGTAAATAATGCCGCTCATGGCATGCATATCATTATTTTCATGTTATGACCTGCCATTTATGTTCGTCAGGCAGTCATGTTCGGCCATACCAATTTTCGCACGCATCCCATTAGAGAAACGGCCAGGAGAGCACCAATACCGTGGCATGTAAATCATGCCGCTCATGGCATGCATATCATGATTTTCATGTTATTTGGTTGATTTGATTGATTGATTTGTGGGGTTTAACGTCCCAAAACCAGTTCTGATTATGAGAGACGCCTTAGTGGAGGTTTCCGGAAATTTCGACCACCTGGGGTTCTTTAACGTGCACTGACATCGCACAGCACACGGGCCTCAACATTTCGCCTCCATTGAAATGCAGCCGCCGCGGCCGGGATTCTATCCCGCGACCTTGATTTTCATGTTATGACCTGCGATTTATGTTCGTCAGGCAGTCATGTTGGGCCATACCAATTTTCGCATACATCCCATTAGCGAAACGGCCAGGAGAGCACCAAGACCGTGGCATATAAATCATGCCGCTCGTGACATTCATGCCATGATTTTCATGTTATGGCTTGTCACTTATGTTCCTCATGTAGTCATGTTGTGGCATACCAATTTTCGTAAACATCCCATTAGCGAAACGGCCAGGAGAGCACAAAATCGTAGGCGGCTAGATAGATAGATAGATAGATAGATAGATAGATAGATAGATAGATAGATAGATAGATAGATAGATAGATAGATAGATAGATAGATAGATAGATAGATAGATAGATAGATACGCTCAAAGTCGCCGAAGTTCGCTAAGAAATGCTTCGAATTTAAAACAGAACGGGCAGGCTTACGTCTCGCGCCTCTTTCATCGGATGAAGTCACTGAACTGTATATCATACCAATATAGCCTCGCCATATTCGTTAACTCGAGGCATCCCTCGTAAATTCTAATAATACTAGATTTGCTAGCAACAATGATTTCATTCTACCCATCGTTCGCACCAACTACGGCAAGCAGACGTTACATATTTCAGCAGTCTCTTTTTGGAGTTCTCTATCATCGCCTTTAAAATAACTGAATGCTCATAGGTTTCGATCCGATCTCAAGCGCTTCCTGTTAGATTCGTCTAACCCCGGTTTATCACTGTTCTAGGGTTGTTGTTGTTGATGTTGCTTTGGTTTACCGTCTCTGCTTATCCCATTTTTGTATCCTGCTCCTATGATTTATCTTCGTTGCTTCTTACACTTTATTTGCACGTACGTGCTTTATATCTTGTATACCACATTACTGTTCTTTTTTGTCTTTATCGAAATATGCCTCCTCCGTCTGTCTGTTTCTTCTTACTCTTATTGATCAGCTCTCATTCCTTTACTTGTTCAATGCTTTTTGATAACGATGTTCTTATGTTTGCATATCTCACTGCATATGTCATTATTTATTCTACGTACTGCAATTTTTCGTACTATTCACACTGTTATCATGCACAGGAGGTCCCATTTCAGCTTGTAACTACGGGACCTCCTTCGGTATGTCCATGTATTCATCCTTCTGTCTGACATCACATAAACTTATTCTGATACTTGCTTAAATCGTAGGAAATGCTCGATACATCATTATTTGCCGCAGTATGAAAAGTTGCATTGCCGCTCTGCGATCGTGCAACAACGACGTTTCGCGGTTGCGCGGTACAGAAAAGCGCTCCCTGCAGGCACGTAACGAGCCTGGCCGACGTGTTTGCCGCGGACCGAGCGACGTCGTGGCACCGCACCGCATGTTTAATATGGCGATGGGGAAGCAACAATGCGGCTGGTTTCGAAACATGCTCCGTGCGCCGTAATTATGCACTTACTTACGCGTTAAGTTATTCAGTCATCAAAACGCAAGCATGTCATCGTGTCGTTCAACTTCCCGGTGCATGCGCGCGCATGCCTTTCGGAACCTCGAAAAATTTCTCAACAATGTACCAACGTTGGTTCTGACGGTACAGGTGAAGTTCATTTAGAAGCACAGCAGCACGATTTGAGGCCACGAGTGCACACTTGGTCACATACTGAACAGCACCCGGGCAATGTACACCAAAAAGGGACTCGGAACTTGAAAATGCTTAACAGCAGAGGATGTGAAATCCAATCTCGTATTAGAACGAAGCGGCTCAGTTTCGGTGCTTTCGCAGTCCTCGATGTCCCGTGAAAAATCATCGTCCTCGAGAGCCGAGATGATGGATTTCAGTATCACTGTCAAAAATAATCCGCCCGCTTTTCACCCCCAAGACACCCCGAGTTCACGTACGTCGACGCGTGCTTTCTCTCCACTTTCTCTCTTTTAAGCGTTCTTTTTTAACCCTACAGGTGCGCATTCCCACCTGCAGTGTCAAATAGGAAAAGCGCTGGGCTGCGATCTATCAACAAGGCACAAAACCAAGAAAAAAAAAATTACAGCATATCCACGGAGTGAATGATGATGAGTGGGCGAAGCTCGGGAGGTCGTGCCGGATGAATTTAGTTAACGCGCACGCTACGAATCCTCATGGTTCAACTATGCATCCCACCGGCACTTCATTGCAAGTCGAGATACAGTGCCTATGTACTAGACGTTGGACGGCACTCGGAGGCCTGGCCGACGTGTCTGCCGTGGGCCGTCGTGGCTCTGCTGCACGGAACCGCGCATGTTGAATGTGGTGACGATGCACAGGCAACAACGGTGGTTTCAAAACATGTAGCACCGCCATCACGCTTAATTACGCTCACTTATTCCTTTATCAAAGTGCAAGCACGTCGCAGTGCCGTTCAACTCTCCGGTCAGTTACATGCACATTTTCCGCAAAAACAACGCCGTTTTTACAGGTCAAGTTCACTGAGAAAACACAGCAGCGCGGTTTCAAGTCACCACCGCACGCTTGGTCACTTTAAGCCGCACCCGGGGAATGCACACCAAATTCACTCAAAAGGGTCTTAGAGCTTGACAGTGCTGAACAGTTCACGTATACGTCGCAGTGTTTACAGCGAGAGAAATCTGCCAGGACGCGACGCGGCAAAATTCTCTTTTGGACAACCTTTCAAAACTACATACGACTGGTGTCAAAACACTAAGCAGGAAAAGCGGTGTGCTGCCATCTGTCAACAAGGTACAAGAACAAGAGCTGTGTAGGCGGTTGGCGCACCATCGAGATTGACCCGGCCACAGAGTACCGGCCAGTTCTTGCGCAAAGCCGGCAACGCCGGCTGTGGAAGCGTGTGTGTTAACGCGGATATGTACGAATTAGCGCTTGTGACAAACTACAAAGCACCTTGTTTGAAAGTATCGCCCATGTATTACGAACGTCCTCGTACTGTTAAATTATAAGAGCGGACGGACACCGCCAGTTCACGTGACTCCCCACGAAGTGTTATGCTTTTCACGCACTACAAAAAACACCGACGGATGATACGCAAGAACGAAAGAGTGAATTTTAACGCAGAAGGTAAGACATCAATAGCTCAAATACCCTCGCGGAGCTGAAATACGTACGCTGTGAGCGATCACGTGACGCGCATGTCTTTCCCTGGATGCTTCAGTGCGTGCTTTGACGAAAAGGTCGAGTCTCGCAACGAAGGACCAGATTTATATTGCGACGGAGGGCCCAGTTTGTTCACTGATGCAGAAAATATGCAAAGTCCCGGTGCTTGTTTCTTGCCAACACGTTAACAAGCAGGCCAGTACTGCCGAACAAGGGAGAGACGGCCGGTTTGTCGTGTGCTAACCCACTCGGGGGGTTCCCCTGACATCCGCTTGCTGCGCGGCACTCTACGGGCATTACTAAGAGAGCCCTATATTTGTCAGAAAGTAACGCTGTCTTCGTCAAGCCCGGGTAGCTGCGGTTCGTGTCTTCTGACATGCTTAGCTATATTGAGAATAATCGCTGCGTCCTTTCACGGCTTCGTATGTCAGTGCTTTGGCCGAATCTAAATGCGCTGTAAGAAGGGTGGCGGTTGGGGTTCCTCTACTACCGTGCCCTCGCACTCATATCCGCACCTCGATGGACGCGCGTCCATTAGCGTGGGTGATTTCCGCTCTGTAAGTGGGAAAGTTGTCTTTTTCATCTGTTGTGTCTCCCTCTGGAATTACCGGTCACTGTTGGAAGTGGCAAAAGGCCGCTGCATAATACAACGTCTTTTCCGAGAATGCTGTCACTAATGCAAGAACGGTACAGCAGCTGTTCACCACCCCCCCGCAGAGCCGCACTTGTTGCGGATCGCCGGAGGCGTGCAAGTGAACATTCCAAACGAAAGGCTCCGCTGGGCGCACAACGAAGGATGTCCCTTTTATCAGCGACGTAAATCGATACATGCAATGACCAGAACACGGTGGCTGTGGCAACAAGTGCGTCATCGCTACCGTTGGCCCAATCAACTGCGGGGAGCTATACTGGCATGCGATCGACGGTGTGTCGCATGTTAACAGCAGACCTCTCATCTTGCCAGCAGAGAAGAGCTCGCAGTTTGGCTTGCCGACGACAGTCAACCAGTTGCGACCAACAAGCCGACTCGTGGTTTACCAACGAGGAGAGGGCGCTAATGCATTGCTTCTTTCGTAAGTACCGCACTTTACTTGCCCGTCAACTTTCTGCGGACACTGACATGGCAGGCAGCAGCAGTGTCCTTTTTTCTTACATTTTTTTTAAGCATAGTGAGATCTCACATCTTCGTGCCGTGGATAATGCTGTAAGCTTGGTAAATTAAATTTAAAAATAGAGAGTTCTAGGTGCATGACCTTCTGGTGCCGTTCGATTTGTGCTACAATGAATGAAAGGGTCCTAAACTGACGTGCATCATGACATGGCTATCGACTGTCTGAAGCCATTCACAGCGAACACGGACGCAACGTAGCTGTAAGTTGGCATGTGTATCGTGTTTGAGGTCATCATTTTATACAACCAGCGAGCTGTTCTAGTTATTGGTGGTCGTCCAAATACAAGCGAGGTGGTCTTCTTGCAGGCAAACGGGAGCAGATAAACGACCATGCCGCAGACCGGCGGGGAGCATTTCCACTGAAGCGTGAGACGTACATGATGAAGCACTTCTGGAAATACGGGGTGCTCAGCCGGCTGTTCGGATGCCTCTTCATCCAACATTTTCGTGACCGATCACTCACGAGAGCTAACGTTCGTATAGTCAGTGTGTACACTCTCTACTCTAGTGCGTGGATACTGTTCAGCACATCACTTTCAGTGGTGTTCATTGGCAGAACGTTTTTATTGTCCGACATAACTCGCTCGTTCACCAAGTCCCTTATGTTCATCGTGAACAGTGTGGTTACCGTCAAGATTGTTCTTAACTTCGCTTGCATGGTGCTAGGGTCGCCCAGGCTGTTGCGATTCCTTCGAGACGCGCAGGCCTACGAAAGATCCGCATCTTTTGTGCCACTGGAAGACGACCGATGGCGCAAGTTACGCGTTCGCGTGCGAAAAATAGTCATCGCAGTAGCGCTGGCCGTCGTGTATGGCTTGGGAATGACCATCTACGTGGATAGCGCGATGAAGGACAGTAGGGTGCACAGGGGAATTCCTGTCTTGGTGAGTAGCTTCTTCACACTGTTCGTATTCCTCTTCTACGACTCCCTGGCGTATGTCATAATCAGTTGTTGCTCGGCTGTCCTGGCTGAGTACCTGCGCGTCGAGCTGGTCGCACTGCGCAGCTGCGGGACGCCTCGACTAGTGGAGGGGGTCAGGCTCAGGCTTTCCCTCATCAAGAAGCTCAAGCGCTCCCTCAACAACATATGGCACCCGGCACTAGCTGTTTGGGCAGCGTGCCTCATACTGGTGCTCTGCATAACACTGTACTCTATCTTCGACGGCGACATCGGACAGCCTGAGGTCTCGCTGGCCTTGGCCTACTCTGTTTACGCCTCGATGAGCTTCGCAGACATCGCCATCTTGAGCCAAAGCTTGAGCGACCTGGTAAGCTTCGGTGTTTGAACATTTTACATAATATAACGTTGCCATGCCTGCTGCATCGTTAAAATGTCAGTTCAAGCATACATCGCGGTACGCCTGTGTGAAAGCTAAACGTGAATATATATGTAATATGGTACTTCAGACTATGCTGTATAACAAATGGTAAAGTGCCGAATAAACTCATTCTTTATTCCGTTTAAGCACGAGGACTTCTAAACCTGTCATTGTGGATGAATAGAGGTTTACGCGCGTAACGATGTACGAATCCATGTTCAGTGACACGCTAGCATAGCAGTCCTCGAGACTGCATTAATGTCACTATTCACTCTGTTGAACAACCAGATCGTTGTTGCGGCTGTTTGACATCATATGTGCTTTCCTCTGCGTCGCGTTTAAAATTTCGAGAAGAGGGAGAGGGGGTTTGACACCCTTGCCTTCTATTCCACCTTCTTACAGCGGCGACATGCATTATCACACTTTCCCAACAGGAGCCTTTTCGACATTTTTATTGAGTCCTCGATAAGGCTTCAACATTCCTTTGTTTGGCTACCTCGTGTGGTGACGTAGTAAAGTCCTGAAATGCCTTTTTTTTTCATATCGAAGCCCTTCGGACTGGAATCCAGAAATATAGTTTGACGTCCAGCATATCAGTGATGTCTTAGTTTGCAATAATTTTCGTTGTAACTTCACGTGTTTTCCTGCTTCTGATGACAGTTGCTTTGTTGTAACGTTAAAGCGACACTAAAGGAAAATAGTGAGCTTGGCTTTACCTGTGTTGGGGCTTTCTGCGTGCAAACAAACGGATTTCTTGCGTCGAAAACAGCCGCCGGAAGTCTCTGGTGTCGCCGCTCATGTTTAATCACCCGCTTCGAAAAAGGGGACTTTACGTCACATCCTCCGCTGCCGACACTATGCTGTGTAGGAAGCTCCACGGCCGCATAATGTAACAGCTGTGGCTACTGCACGTTTACTTATTACCAAATTGATCTAATTCATTTTTATTGCGATAGAAATTATATGGACAGTCTCGACCGGTTTTTGCCGTCGCCGTCATGTCCCTTATAAGTTGACAGCAAACCCCTGCGCATTGTATACGTGCAGGTAAAAGCACGCGATTGGGGGCGACGAACACGGGAGAAGCAGAAAGCAAACGAGCCCGGCCCATCTCCGTCGCTCGGAGGGTGAATGCGATAACATCACCCCAATCGGGACGCCTCCCATCGAAGCGAAGAGGAAACGCTCCGCCCGTCTTAACCGAGCACGAAAAGATGCGGACGCGGGTGGGCGTGTCTCGAGCAGCAACTGTGGACTTCGCGCGGTCGCCATCTCTGGCGCGCGCGCTATCTCGGCAGCCATTAGCGGGCGTCTTTTACACCCTTCCACGCAACGTTACTAGAATAAACTGCTTCTACGTGCTGCGCTCTCAACACGAAAAAGGCTGCGAAAAGTGTCCCTGGAGCAGCCGTATTCTCATACACCAGCGTTTGTAGAGTTACGCGAGATCGTATCCAAAAGGGCTAGCTGTCAGCCTCACTTCCTATAACATTACAATATCTTGTTATCAAATTCACTGCTTCGCCCATTCGGTGAAACTGCGATTTTTTATTTACAACCTAGAACAGTAATCGAGTATTCAAAATAAGTGATCTGACGTGATTGCAGAGAGGTACTTACATAGCGTGACAGAAGACGCTACTACAGCTTCTCAATTTCGTCGTTTTATCGCTTATAACTGCTCTGTTCTTGCCAGGAATGGCGAACTGGCTATCAAAGAAGGCTAATCTTTCAATCTTGTTCACCCTAATATTTGTCTTTAGTGCTCATTTAAATCAGTTTTACTCTACTCCACCTAGTGAATGTAATCGTGGCCCGTTCCACTGGTGAGGTGGCGTCAACTGCAGCAAAGGGCGCATCCCGTGCCTGCCTTACATGACGCATTACAATGCTCGATGGCTTCTCCAAGAACTTCGGTAGGGAGCCGACATGTGCTCGCCTCCGTCTTTTATGGTTGTGCCAGCCTTTTTCCCACCACTCGCCGCCGCCCGCCAAAGCACACTGTTGCAAGTCCAGGTTTCCATGGCGACGGAGCGACGAGGCGCCATGTTGCGCGTCCCACGGCCACTCTCCTCCTCCGCAGTACTGCGCCGACAGCACGTTGCAAGCTGCAGTTTGCGCTGCGCTTGACCCCACCGTTCTAAACATATCTCCTGCTATGACACCATCCTCAAGCTAATTGCATCTACTGCAACTTTGGAACGAAAATTCCAGGCTGCTGCGTGCCGCAATGCACAAACCAAAGCGGACTGTTGTGGTTTGTTCCGCTTTCTGACTGTTCCGCTTTCCGACTTGCCCTATGACCCCCTAACCGACGAAAACGTTGGATTGCTCAAGTGAAACGAGATTGCTGGGAGCCCACTGCTGCTTCTCGTGCTTGTGACGCACTCGTTGTATTTCAGGCAGCTCTTTAGCACGTGTTTAATGTACGTACATGCTCCGTGCGCTTTGCCAGTTTAACGAAGATTTTGTTGCGTGCCAACGCGCAACAAGTAAACATCGTCGATTGCAAATCGTCAGCGTAGGCTAGCTCCATAGTCATCAGCAGCGTTACGACACCTTTCGAAAACACGATGTTTCCTTAATTTGACGCGCGGCTGACATTACGTAATGCATGTGCGCGTAACGATACCGGCCCTTGGAAGTATGTTCCAAACTGCGCGGAAAGCGTGCCGTGCTTTGCAACGCAGCGTGCGTTGGGATTTTTTTTTTTTTTTTTGCTGGATCCAGACATTTTAGTATACAAATATCGTCACCAAATAATCCAGGAATTTTTGTTTCCCCTATATTTCTATCATATTCAGACTACGGTTCTAACGTTTGAGAGCTGTATGTTGTCAAGCTGAAGAAGAAAGGAGAACGCTTTAAAGGTTGAAATGAACTGTGTGAAACCAAACTGCTACACGACATTCGTCTGCTCCCACGATCCGTGTCAGTTCGTGCCTCGGAGCTCGTTGTCTCGTCGGGCGTCTTCTCCCAGGCTCTTCGGCGGAGACGAACTTTGACCCCAGGGGGATAGCACCAGCAAAGCAGCGCGCACAGAAACGTATCGCATTTCGGCGCCGAGGCGCCCCGGTAACATAAACACACGCCAGACCACCGCGCGGGCCAGACGAACGGTGTTTGCGCAAAAATGAACATACACAACACAGAAAACGGAACAGCCATGCTCCGCGGCACTGACAACGTAAATAAATATAAGCCCAGGTGTTGCTTCGGTGCCTAAATTAAAGAGACGTAAAACAAATGGGATGACTGTGCACAAATGGCACTGTTGAATGTTTTTTCGCTAGTACAATCCATACGGACCACACTATTTTTCTTTTTATTTACTCGCCTTCGGTAATGAAAACTTGTGAAGCGGTCACTGAATAAAGTCTGATTGCACGGCTGGAATTTATACCTCCGAGAAGGCTAAAAAACACGACTGGAGTTGGCGTGAAACGTAGTGTAGTTATAATTACAAGCCCATCGCTGGCGTCGTGAAATCACCCCCACCCCCCGCAGCCCATGTCACGCCCGCATCACAACTCACAGTGGGAGCAGTCTGGTCTGGCGAAAACGCTTCCGCTCGCTGACTAAAGTAACTGTTAATGATTATTTTCTTTGACTGGCGTTTCACCTCGACGTATCGCTCGCTTTGGCTGAGGGTTTCGTCCGCACGCACCCATCGCTTGCATCACGTCTCCTAATTTTTAATTATTACTGAATAATCCAAAAGAGGGACTCTTGGCCAGCAAAACATGCAGCTTTACATCACGCCATCAGGAAACTGCTGCGATTAGCGAACTTCTAAAACACACCCCACCACCATCACACGAACACACACACACACACAGTGGACACTGCTCTCGCTCGAAAGTGTGGTCGTTGTTTTCAACGAACACGTTCTTTCTGTTCTAGAAAACGGTGTCTAACTTCAAAGAACAACCATCCAGGTTTCCAAACCTGCTCCATAAACAAGCTACCTCATTCTTGTTGAAGCCCCCGCGCTACCTTCAGTGTAAACGAGCGAACGCTGGGACCCAAGATCGCGGCCAGTCAAGTCTGGCGGCCGCCTAAGGCGCTTGTAGGCAGCCATGGACAAACTTGTCACCACCCTAAAAGACGGAGGCGCGAACATTAGGCTCCCTAGGTAGGGCCTGGTTTGTACTCCAATGCGTATTCCCGGCCGTGTTTAAATTCGGGGCATAATCGTAAGAACGTGTTCAAATCCGTCGATCTATTGGCCTCGAGATCGACATGTAGATGGCAGCACCGTCACGGCTTGAGTGTGGATAGACGTTCGCCGCCGCGCATTGAAATGTACACAGCTACACTGTTGTGAGCGGTGTGAGGCAGTTTACACTAGATAAAAGCATTAATTGCAGTCAAACGGTAATACATGCGTCCTTTAATCTCACGTCAGTGCTGGAAGCAGCCAGAGCGTTTTTATTGCACGCGAAGGAAGCGCGATATCCCATTCAACAGGGCACTGTCATCACCCAGCCTAACTGTTTGACTACCTCGGCGGCTCTCTTTGTCTATTTTTGTTTCAACATACTAAAGTTCTGTTCTGTCTACGCTGCTGGCATTGCTGTTACGCGACTCTGAAAGAGTTCAGTATTGTGTTCTCGCTCATTTTTTTACTATTGGCAACGACAAAAAAAAGGACTGTTTGCGCGTTGAGTTGAAGTAGCAGCTTGTGTACTCCGCTGTATCACTCACACGCGGTCCTGCGTTTAAACTCCTTGCATGACACGTTCCATGAAACGCAAGACAGTTAATTGGCTCAGTCAAGCTACATAACTGTATACGCCGCTTGAGGACTATCACAATATTTTACACACGCCTATATTAAGTAAATGTTTTAATGCTCAAACACATCGCCTTCTTTGCATGATTACTGGCGTGACCGTGACAAGAAAAGGTTCATTTTTATGCACATAAAAAAGGTTGTGTTCTTCAAGAAAACAGAAATCTCTGCTATGTTCTATCATGCTCACAATTGCATATCGCGAGATGATATCGATGCAGTACTGCGTTTACTCGTTGGTGTTTCCCGCTTAACTTATTCAGAAGGAAGACAAGTGCACTTTGCCGTATAATTGAAATTCACAGCAGCAGCCAAACTGAAATAACCGTGCCGAACCGGAGGTGCGACGATGACATAGCACGATCACGACATAGGCGCTCGTTGATTTTAAGAAAGAGCAAAGACTGCAGCGCAAAGCCAAATAATCCTATAACTAATACTTTTATGCTTCGATAATAATACATGAACGCGTTCGACACTGCAACGGCTCAGAGAACAAACATATTGGAGGATATGTGCGACGTACGCGCGCATGTAAAAGTGCAGTGGCCAGCAGACGATGCAAGAAGCTATCCACACCGTGGCCTCCACGATCCGCTCCGCGATCGAACGCCGCGCCGCCGCAGCCGATCGCGGAGGCCACGTCCACACTTGGGAGCTTCGTCCACTCGGTGCTAGGCGCCGACTGTGTTCAATCTCGAGGCCAATAGGCCAAGTGTACTGCGTAAGCGATCTTGCGCTGTTCCGTAAACGGAAGCTTCGACTGCAGAATGATTTCGTAGTGCATTGTCTGAGCAAAAAACAGGGCTACACAACAGAAACGGACATAACGAATTTACTCGATTCTAAGCTTCCCCCACCCCTGCCCCTTCTTTTTCCTCTTAATTTTTAGGTCGCGGTACTCAAAGTGAGGGTAGGTCCTTAGATAACAGTTGACGAGATGGGTGTGAAAAGGGTTTTGTTTTTCAAACAGTACTAAGAAAAATAAGTGCACACAGTGCATCGACTGCTCCTTGTGCCGTCGGTCACTCCCTCTCACTGCCACTCGAACTCGAGTCCGTCACTCTCGGTATCACATCTGCCATGGGATACCGAGACACGGTCACAAGACGGGCGGTGAGCGAGCCCGCTTGGCGCACAGGCTATAGGCAATATTTATAGAAGGGGAAGGGCGTGCTCACGTTCTCACAAGCTTTTTTCCCGTTCTTCTTTTCGGTAATAAAAAGGGGTGGACGGAGAGGGCGCTTAGAACCAGGGGGTGGGCTAGAATCGCAGAAATACGGTAGATCACGGCGCTGCTGCGAAACTTGATAAGCAGCGCAAATACGAAAGACGCGGACCAGGAAGACGCGGGTCTTGGTCGTTTCTGTCGTCTAGCGCTGCTCTTCGCTCTCTTTCGTCAACGCAAACAGTGCAGTGGCTGAGCAGGGCTCTCTGTGGTTTCCTTTTTTTCAGGCACAGCAGTTAAGGGACGCCGCACTTCATGTGGAAACGACCGGTGCAGGAGAATCGTACAAGGAACAGGTATACTCGACACGCTCGGGAGGTAACACACTGACGCCTCTCTCGCCAGGTCCAATACCTGCACAGCACGGTGGACCCTGAGACCCTATGCTTCACAGGAGGAGGCTTCTTCAGCCTTAACAAAGCCCTCCTGGTCTCCGTGAGTAACTCGGGAACCTCGAATCACTGGTCTCGTGCACGTTCCGCGTGCTGTACGCAAAGCCGAGGCTGCGTCAGATTATAGTCACGCCCTGCCCACCCTTTCTCCACTGCTACGTGATTGTGCTCTGCAGGCCAATGTGTGATAAACGGTGTGGAAAAGATCGCACTTGCGGGTTCGATCCCAACAGCCGTGGCTGCATTTCCATAGCGCAAAATGCAAAAAAAAAATAAATAAAGAAGATAGAAACAAGTCCGTGAATGCATGGTGGTGACACACTCCCTATCGAGTTGCAGAAATAAGCGTCTCTCCTCCCTACCACCGCGGTCAGTGATGGAGGTTGGCACGACTGCCATTACGTCATGACATCAAAACCTTCGAAGCTTTGCCAGTCACAATTAACGATATAGGAACAGCCTCGCGACGGTTTTCACGGCGTACACTGGCTTGAATTTTAAATGCGAAGCGTTTCTTGCCGAACTTTGACCGTGTCTGGCGGCCTACGTCCGGAGGATCTCCTGGTTATATCCCATTCACATGGGGCATACGAAACTGTGGCACGGCAGGGTACGAATCAGTGACGAGCAAGACTGATAGGTCTTTAATAGCAATAAGATGCGTGCTCGGGCAGGCGGGTATGCACCACCGCTGAGTGAATGTTAACTTTTAGTGTTTATCAAGGACCTGTCAGAACCACCGTTGGAAATTTCACAAAGTCCCATGGATGGGTATAAATTATCGATAAGGACATATCTCCCTTGCAGTTCGCGACAGCTTATAATAGTTGGGAATGTAAAATAATTAGCCTGAAAAGGTTATTGGGAACAGAATTGTGTCGAAATGGAAACCGAACCCAGGGCCTCCAGATTGCGAGGCAAGCCACAGAAGCAACGACACAAATGGCCTTGAATAAGAGGCTGCAGCGCTATGTGCCCCTGAACCAACATCGCGGCGAGACGGCACCACCGTCCAATTATTTCCGGTGCAGCTTAGTAAAGCGCACTCATGCTGAAGCAGCGCAGAGTAACAAGTATCGACCGGTTACCAACTCGTCCAACATTCAGCCTTGCTAAACAATGGCACTCGATCCTTAAAAGCGAAGCTTACGCGTCCTCAAATGGTCGCAAGCAGCACGGTAGCGTGAGTGTCTCTCCGAAGAAACGGCAGTCTGCTAGAGTACGTAAGTTAGGCTTTATACTATGAGCTTCCCCGATGTAGCCGTCGGCCTGGTAAGCCCCCGTATGCACACAGCCTCTGAATTTACACAATGACGTCGATCCACTTCGTAAAGCTTGGCTCAAGGCCAAACATTACAACAGCTCTTCGCCGACTATACTTACGCGTGAGATCGAGTGGCACAGTGCGTGGGACCTGCCGGATTTTCTTTCTTTGCTAAAATTGTGCGCATCTCAGCAAGAGACGTGACGTACAGTAAGATACCTGGAGAAAATCCCGTCTTTGCGTGCTACTGAGGCGCCAAAGGAAACTCGACAAGCGTTTTATCAAGTGGCTAATTCTGTGCGCTGTGGTGAGTTCTTCACTGTGGCGCACACATTCCATGGATATTTTCAAACGTTTTTAAAACTGCGAGACAAGATGGTGACACTAGAACAACACACACACACACACCACGAGCGCAGCAGTCCTGTGTGTGTTTTCTTCTAGTGTGTCCGCATGCATGAAAACAAATGTCCGCATGCATTAGACGTGTTATGACATTGTTTATTTGGGGCTAGGGCGCACAAAACTGGGAAGTCATTCCGATATCAGCCCAAGATGGCGGCGCCCATGGAGCTAAAATCATAGAGTTAACATACTGACTCTAGAGGCAAAGCTCCTCATAAGGCCTGTGTGTGGGAGGGGGGTCTCCGTGGTCGACGCCATCTTGCAACGCTTGGCGATAGTAACCGGTACAACCGGTACTAATCTGGCTACAAAGTACGTAAACACATAGCCTCTGAAATGGCGCTGAGGTACGCCAATCTCGAAGGCTATGCGGAGGAAATCAGCGCCGGTAGATGGCAGCAGCTTTCCTGGATGTGAATCAAAGAACTGTGGTGTGGGACACCTCGCGTTGGGTGCTCACGGGAAAACGACAAACGAGGCTGTAAAGGGCGATATGGGATGGGCGAGTCTTGATGCAAAGGAAGCCCAGAGCAAAATAAGGTTTGAAGAGAGGCTAAGGAATATGAAAGAGAGTAGGTGGGTGCAGTGAAGGTGTTCCGTTATTTATACAGAAAGAACTAGGAGACTCACCACTAAATATACGGCACTAAGAGAACTGACAACAAAGAGCGTAAAGGGAGAAGTCAGAGAGGCGGAGAAGATTTACTGGATGGCAGCGATTAAAAAAAAACCGACTCTGAATATAACTACCGAAAGTACAAAAACGAAATAAAGAGGGAGCCATTTTATGATAATTCAATGAGGAATCGCTTTACTGTTCGAAGCGAGATCGGGCTGCCTTAGAACGCGTAGTTATAAAGCCAAATTCAGTAAAGAAGAAAATGCACATGCTGTGAGGAAGATAGGGAAACGACGGAGCATGTTCTGATTGAATGCGGAAATATCCACCCAGGTGTACGTTTGAGCGCCACCCTACATGAAGCCTTGGGTTTTAGGGCGAACAACGGGAAGCTGAACATAGCCGCGATTGAAATATGTAAGAGACGGTTAGAATACTGGTGGCAGAAAACTAGAGAGTACGGACAAAAATAATTATAGGGAAAAATAAGGACTTTCTGCCATAAGGGGCAGCGAACTGGGCTATGAATTTCCGTTTTTGCTATAGTATGATCGATTTGATTGAAGTAGATTTAAAAGGCATAAGGACAATTTAAAAAGAGAAGGAAAAAAGTTCTTAAATTTTCTTACGAGCCTGGTGGAGCACATGTTACCGCCCCGTTACAAAGGGGACGCTCATAGCATCCATCCATCAATCCATCCATCCACGATCAGAGCTGGTAAATCAAGGCCTTCAAAGAACACGTTTCGTTATCCCCGGCGATGGAACCTTAGAATGTGGAACGGTGGCCGTCCTTGGAGCTGGGAAGCTCAGTCAGTCTCAGCAAGAAACTGAGCCCGCGTCGTTGTCAGTGGACGCGGTGCACCCGGCGTTGTCAGTGCGATCTTGTCGATTATCGCCGTGTCCGAGCAGTCCGTCCGCGATGTCAACGTGCGTACAAAGAACACCTATATAACCGTACGTACGTGTTAAGCATGGTTTATTCTTTCGGGTGCAGAAAGCTCTTTCGACGCACAACCTACTAGTTTGAGTTTCTTCGCCTGTACATTGCGGCTGAGGCGGGCTGAGGCATGATCGAACAGCCCGGCTGCCAAGCCGGTGCCCTCGAACAACACCGCATCAACCCGTCCGTCGCTACTCCTCTACGGTCACAAAGAGAGGGGCCGGTCGTAACAGTAACAACGTAACCGCACGAATGCGCTATCGCGTCAACCGACGTCACCGCGCGATCACATATCAGACACCCAAAATGAGGGAGAATCCGAAAACAGAAATAAATAGATCCGAAACCACGCTTTATTGAGCGAATGCGTGCATCGTGAAATATAATAATTACATTTTTAGGAAGTGTGTCCAGTACGCTTAATATTCACACTTAATCTTCGCAAGATTATTCGTTTTTTAAGGAATCAGCATAAGACGACCCACACTTGTTTTTAGCACTTTCAGTAATACTTAGGCTGGCCACATTGACACAATTGCAACAGGGCGGCGCGGGAGGGACCCCCCCCCCTCCCTCATCGGCCCAGCTTTGCCTCTAGAGTCAGTATATTATCTATATGGCCAAAATAGAAGTAAAATCGTCTTATGCGTTGCGTGCTGCCTTCAGATGGCGCCACCTATAAGTGACAAACAAAATAAACAAACTCATATTGTATGTCCTTTGCCAATCGGTATGCCTACAGCACCAATAATATGAGTGTGGCGTTCAGAAACGGCGTTGAGTTGTCACGGATAGTTTGCCGTCAGAGCTTCACGATATACACGGCTAGGACAAACACAACCGTCAGTAACTTGGTGGCTGCAGAAGGCACGACGACCGCTTGAAGGATTCCAAGCAGACGGCATTGGGTGGTAAACCACAACGAAAAGCAAAGGGTGTACGCAGCTAATGGTCGCGACCACCCAAAAGCGCGTGCTGTCCGCTTCGAGTCTCTGAAGTGGTCATCGTGCGCTCTGTAGCCCTCAAGTTACCGACGGTTGTATTTGCCTTAGCTTGGTCAGTAAAAGCTTCGACAGTAAAATATCCGAGACAATTCGACACCGTTTCTAAGAACCACGCCCAAATTGTATATGCTGTAGGCATTGCGAGTACTGCCGGAGTCTCGGAAAGGCATTATCACTGGTGCCACCTGACGGCGACAGACGACGCCGTCAAGAAGCGTTGTTTGTCGCCATACGTGACCTGTGACAAAAAACGCTTTAGATATAGCGGACTACCGGACACGCGAAGGTGATTTTCACAATGCTGTTTTTTTCTTTGCACTGTTATTAATAAGAAGCCATATTACACAGCTACGCGAGCTGCCTGTAATCGTCATGTAGTACTCTAACCAAGTGCCACGTCTTAATAATGCTCGCAGATGGCCGGCTCCATCATCACATACGCTGTCATCCTGGTGCAGACAAGTGACGAACTCGCCGAACACGTAGATGTCTCCAGGCTAGTCTGAAAAGGATCCGCCAAACTCCAAAGGGCACGTCCGTTGCGGTGAGAAAGCTTATGCAAGATTCATCAGAGAAAGCAAACAACTGGCATGGATGCTTGTCTTCCGTCTCTGTTGTCTCTTTTTTTTTTTTTTTTTTGCGAATATCATCATTAAACAAGGTTGCGGTTGTTGCCGCCGTAAGTCAATAAACCTGAGCTACGCCACTTTCCCTCTGTCTCACGGCGTTTGCTAAGTATCGAAGCGGCCACGGCTATCTGTAGTGATTGCAGAACGCGTGGCAGCCGCGATGAATGACAAGACGAAAAGCGCCTAGCGGGGACGCGTACACTAATGGCCTCGTCTACTGCTGCACGGTCAACCTGTACGAGCGAGGTTTCCTGCTAGCCGCGGTGGTGCTGATCCGAAGTGTGCGCATCCGTCGCATTTCCATGGAGGCGGAATGCTATGGAAGACTGAGAAGAACTACGCCGTGCTTCATATATAAGGCCTGACGATAAGTATTGAGATGATAACCAGTTTGTAGGCAGGACTGCGATTTCGTCATGATCGCGGCGACGTCGGTCTGTGCGTTTAATGTAAATAATGTTTTGTCATCGAACCACTGGCGCGCCGATCGGATAGGACTAACGCCTGAGATATCTTCTAAGAGTATCTTGTGGAAAAAGAAACAAAAAAAAAAAACGCTACAAGTTCGGACAGAAATTATGAGTGCACAAATTCATCCAATACGACGTTTACTGAAACTCCACCTCCCAGCGGAGCATTTTCAGTGTTCACTCCTAGTTTACATGATGAAGGAAAAAGAAAGAGAGAGAGACCATTGCCCACCACTTCTACTGGCTGGTGGTCAATACAGTGAACCTGCCATGGTTGCCAAATCAAACCAAACTTTATTTCAACGTGCTACTATTGCGGAGGACCATGAAAAACAAAAGTTGGAGGATGCTTGGACTTTCAAGGGGGTCCTGAACCACCTCTCGCGCTCGGTTTTGAAAACGGCTGGGTGTGCATTGAAGCGGCCTCACAGAAATTCACAGCCGAAAGAACTTTTCAAAAGTATTTTCTAGGAGCGAAGATATTGCTACAGGAAAACCTCATTTTTCCATTCTATGCGGAATGGAGCGCAGAGATCTCTTGAGAGCGCTGTCGAAGCAGGCGCCCTCCCACCGCGTTACGTCTTCAGGCTTCAACGTCCTATCAGAGTGGCTGATTGAAAGCGCAACTTGGCGCGACTGCCAGGCAGGGGCTGTTGGCGGCACACCTTTGTGGCCGCTTGCTCGCTCCGCGGTCTTGGTCGCATGCCCTCGAGATCAGTGCATATTTTTTGAACCTCCGAAGCCTTGTTTACGTTCAAGACACGTTTGGGCTCGCAGGTGTGCGCGCTCCCTTTGTCAGTGTGCTGTTTGTCTTCGATGTTGCACATATGACAGCGCCAGGATAAACTGTACAACTACCAAAGCTAATCCACCTTGTTCTGTATAATCGAAAGCTAGTTAATGGTTGATTAGTGATTGTAGGCGGGCTAATTATCCTGTCGGGCTCACACGCGCCCTACTTAATATGACTCGAAAGGGAGCTATCCAAGAAATAGCTTCAAGCTATTTCTTGGATTAAGATGGATTAGAGGAGATTAGGATGTGTGAGGCAGAATAAGATGCATTAAGATTAATTCAAGCAATGTGTAATAGCTTACGCATATTAAGATTATGACATATTATGGTGGATTACGGCGGATTAGCACTCATCAAATCGCCTTAAGATTGAATCAGGCAGATTAAGGTTAATTAAGGTCGTTTACGACAGATTATGACAGAAAACGATTAAGACTGATTAAGGTATATTCAAACTGTTTAACGCGGATCAGGGTGGATTAAGAAGGATTAACGTAAATTAAAATTGATTGAGCTGGAGTTATGGGTATTAATGTCGAATAATGCGCGCAGAGCTGCGGTAAGGCGGTTGGATTAGTTTCGTTTAAAGTGTAAGTAAACCGTAATTCACACTACTTAAGTTTTAACAATGAAGCTCTTGAGCCTACGAAACTGGAAAATCCGCAGAAAGCTCGGGCTATGTAATGCTCGTATAACAATGCCAAGCTAGTAAAACCAACTTAAGCATGCTAAGACTAGTTATGCCACGCCTACCTGAGCTAAGTCTAATTTAGTCAAGACTAATTAAGCGATCGAAGCCTAACTAACCAAGCATAGTTAGTTCAAGCCTAAGTGAATTAGTCTTCAATTAATTAGTATCAACTGTGGGGGTTCTACTACTAACAGCGGAATCGCCGCCAGCAACCCCGTGCCGTGGGTTCGTGCACTCGAAGAGCAGAGAATGAGGCCGTCGCGTCCGCGCGCTCGCTCATCTCAGCCCAAGCGTCAGCCCGCGGCCTGTCTCGGGGCGGGACAGCACGAACCGTCGCACGCGGCGAAAGAGGAGAACATTAGGCGACACTCACCGAGCATGGTAATTTAATAAAGGGCTAATAATACAAACAAAAAGGCCGAATCTAAGATCGAATGAAATATCAACAAAGGACAATAACGATAAACAGCATGCGAACACAATAACACAAACAAAAGGACAATAATCGGTACAACGCGAACACAATGCACACAAAGACCATGCATGGAGATAGCCACCCAACCCTCGGCCAGCGAACCTGCGACAGCGCGCCCCCAGGAAAGGAAAATAGAAGGAAAAGAACACACAGATGGGTGCCGATCGCAGGCCGCCGCCGTGGTCGTTGGGGCCCGGAACGACGTGCAATCCGGCCGACGAGGCCGCCGCCAGGAGGGCCACAAAAGCACGTACGCACCGTTCCGAGTCCGAGCCAGTTCTCTCGAGCGTCTCCCAAAACCCGAACGCGCAAACATGACAGAACATGAAACCTAAAGGCACCGGCGCAAACAGACAACACAGGGAGAGAGGACACACGAGCGCGGATGCACTAATTTCATTGCACTCCTCCGTTTTTGAAAAACCCGCGCTCGTGTGTCCTTGTCTCTCTCCCTGTGTCGTCTGTTTGCGCCAGTGCCTTTAGGTTTCAAGAACGTGCCAACTCGCCCAACAAGAGGTTTTGATGTTGACAGAACATACGAGCTGCCCAATGACAGACAAACCACATGGGCGAGGAGGGCAGCCTTCCACGGTGACGGGCCGCCGCTCCGTCCATCAGGGGTATGAAAGGACATTCCGAGCAAAACGAGGCACCTCGGTCCCCACACAGCCTAGTTGGTCCTTTATTAAAGGAGTAGTGCCAATTTTCGAAGCTAACTTTGCTCCACCATACAAGTCTCCTGTATGCAGAGACAGCTCCGAGCAAATGTTAAGCTCAGGAAATGCTGATAAGATATTTTAATTTGACATCAAAGTCAATTTTCACATGGCGTGTCTATACTAACATCGACACTATATAGTGTGACGTCAGGCTACAGTACAAATTTTGGTGACTTCACGCAGCAGTATGGCAAGTTGTGGTGAGGTCATGTGCAAAAGCATGCAAAATGGCCGCCCGCGCGTCACTCGGCGGTCGTCTTCTCTCGCCGTTCTGTCACCGTAGTTGAGTGTGTCCGTGAGCGAGCGAGCGAGCGCGGTCGCTCGCTTCACGAAGTCGAATTGTCCTTCATCGTCGCGTGTGCCCGTGTAGAATCAGAAGGCAACGTTTCGTCGCCATGGTGCCGGAATTTTGCCCCTGAAATCTTGCATAAGTAGAGCGGGGGCTGTACGTAAGTTTCATGGATTACCGCGAGTCGCGCAGTGATCCTCGTCGACCGCACTGCGTGGACGCTCGCTTCGACATACGTCTGATCGAAAACCCTCTTCCGTGCAGCGAGCCCGACAGAGGGTGCTGCATGCCCCCTCCCGTGCTCGCTTCACGCCAGAGAGAGCGCTCGCCTGCACTACCACGGTATACAAATAGAGAGGCTTTACCACGGTACGCACAACGGCGCCGTGTTCGCACCTGTCTTGCACGGCGCGCTCGTGCACGCGCACTTCCTCGGGCCCTGCGCTTCAACTCTACCGTCTGCGCGTGTGCAAACTCTCTCGTTGCCCGCTTACATTCGTGTGTCTCCACATGCGTCGCCACTCATTCTGAAGGCCGGCTGCTGCCTGTGGCCCATCGGCGGCACAGTCTCTCGCTGACAACAGTCACAGCAATGCGCCTTCACGTTCTCACTGCCGAGTAGCGTCGAGCAAAAAAAAGCACCTCGTGATTAAGTCGGGGTGGATCGTCTAGCAGCAGAGCAGAAGCAACGCGAGAATACTGGGCCTCCGAGATTTGGCGGAGGTCTCGGAGGCCACCCGAGGTTATCGCGGGCTCCGGAGCCACGCCGTCACCCATCGTGCGTGTCGTACGTCGCACCTTGCACTGTGCCGAAGTATTTGCTTTCGCCGCGGATTCGCTACACAAAATTTCGTACATCGCTGACCCCGCATTTAATACAGGCGCTGCGCGAGAGACCATTGAGCGAAAACGACACAATCTCGCGGGAGCACGTTACAAGGAGCTCATTGCTATGCACATACTGTGTCGTGACGTCAGGCTACAGTAGGAAACGAAACCAGCTTTTAAAGACATGCTGTAAATAAATTTTCGCGGTGCGCTCACGCTTATCAGTACGTTTCCTGGGCTCTGGAGGGCTTGGCCTTTTATTTGACGCAAAATAATTCCAACTGAAAAAATTCATGTCAGTACTCCTTTAAATAATCTTAGCGTAATTAGACTTGGCATAATCTGTCACAACCTAATTAAGCTGGGATTACTTAAGTATGACTTAATTATCCTGGCTCAACTAGACTCACTTAATTAGTCTTAATAAGGCTCGACTGAATCAGGCAGCTTAATTAGGCCCTCGCTAACTAGTCTTAGGCAGCTTAATTGGTTTTACTATAGCTTGGCACGGTTGCCCCAGCATTACATAGCGTAGCGAAGTTCTCTGCAGATTTCCCACTTTCATCAATAGCTTAAACAGCTTTGCTGTTAAAATTGAACTAGTAGCGTGCACTCACACTTTAAGTTAATCCATCCGGCTTAACGCAGCTGAACTCATCTGATTCCACATTAATTCGTCGACACCTATGGGTTCGAGCCCTGAAGGTCTCCTCAGTGATAGTGGTCGTGCGTTCGAGACCGACGGGATGACGAACCTGTGGATTAGCGTTGGTAGTATTTGCGTAGTTTATCCCGACGCTGTCGTATGCGCAATATCGAAGACAAGCAGCGCACTGACAAAGTAAGCGCGTACACCTTCGAACCTAAACGAGTGTGATGAACGAGAACAAAGCCTCGGAGGATCGAAAAAAATTCACAGCATATCCACGAAGTGAATGATGATGAGTGGGTGAAGCTCCGGAGGTTCATCGTAGATCGTGCCGAGTTCCGGATTAATTTAGTTAACGCGCAAGCTACGAATCTTTATGGTTCAACTACGCACAAGCGAAATCTCCCACCGGCACTTCATTGCAAGTCAAGATCCAGTGGCTATATATATATATATGGGTGGCCGGTGAACGGTTCTCCAGCGCGAGCAGTCGGTATTTTTCAATCAAGAAACTCGCTAGAAGACGCTGCCTGCGTCTAGCTTGTCTCTCGCGGGTGAGGGCGCGTTCTCCTTCTTTGCGAGCTGGTAGCGCGTTCATCGAAGAAAGAGCGTTTCCATAGTCAACGAGCGCCTTTCGCTCTCTCTGTCTCTCTCTCTCTCACACAAGACAGCAGATGGAAGAGAGAGAGAGCTCGCGCGCCGGGAGGCACGCGCCCTCCTAGTAGCGCGTTCCTAGTAGGTAACGCGCTACAACGGACGGACAGACCCAAACCTTAAGGAGCTTCGCCCCTAAAAAGATTTAGCAGTGCCTTAGCTCGGCTATGCCAGGATGTACGTAGCTTGAGCAAAGGTTCAGCTGATTATTCTTAGGTTTCCTGGTTGTGTAGAATTAGCTCGATTACCACGCTTACAGCTGCTTCAATGACTCACACACATTATACGCAATACGTGGCACACGCATATTTATTTTTGCTTAACGTCAGGTTGCTTCTCTATTGCTACAGAGACGGCTCGGTGGTCAGTGTAGTCACACGCTGCCGTCTCTATGGCTCCAACGCACTATTTGGAATTGATTGTCTGTCTCCGATACACACGATCAGTGGTGGTTCCCTATTGGACCGTCTGTATTGGAGCACTGGTTAAGTCCAGCTTAACGTGTCCTTCAAAGAAACACCAGAGGGAGCCCGGATTGCAGTCACCAGCCGCAACACACTGTTCACTTGCCGCACGACTAGGTATAGACGTACGCTCGACGTCTGTAGTGCCTTTAACTAACTGTTCGGCGACACGTACACGGCTTCGACGACCACCCCACTTTCGTCAAACTGAACGGCACAGGTTTCACCCTTGTGCACCGCTACGTTTGGCAGTTCACTGGCAGCAATCCCGCTCCTCACATAGGTACAGACTCTTGAGCTTCTGGTAGCGTCAACACGACTGGCATAAGCAACCATGCTAAACTCCGCCGGAGCGCTATCAAGCGGCTCCGGCGCAGTGTCAGACTTCTCTTCTGCGCAACGGAGGCGCACAGCTGGGCACGCGCCGGCGCCAGTGGGTCTGCCGCGGCTATGACGTCACTCCTCTCGAATGCGAAGACCGGCGGGGCACGCGCGGCGGCGGCGGCTCCGGCGCGCCAGCTGTGCGCCGTGTTACGCCACTGCTCCTTGCGCATGCGCACCACGGCTCTCCAGGAGCCACGCGAACGCGGAACAGCTCAACCTCGGCCAGTGTAGCTCAGGCTAAATAAAAAAAAAAAAAAAGGCAGATCCCACGTACAGTGGGAATCAAGACAATGAGAAGCACGCACCAGGAACGTAAAATGGATCTGCATTGTTGTGTCGCTAACTGATTTTGGTACATATGAAGTTAACGAAACGGCCGCAAGAGCACCAAGACTGTGGCATGTCAACCATGCCGCTCGTGACACGCATGTTATTATAATGTTATCACCTGTCATTTACGTTTGTCCTGCAGTCGTTTTGTGCCTTAGCAGTTTTGATATACATCCCATAAACGAAACGTGTGGCATGTAAATGATGCCACTCATGACACGTATGTCCTGATTTTCATGTTCTTAGAACGTGTCACTCATGGTCGTCATACATTGTTGTCTCGCAATACCAATTTTTGTATATATCAAGTTAACGAAACGGCCGCAAGAGCGCCAAGACCGTGGCATGTAAATCACGCCGCTCATAACATCCGTGTCATGATTGTCATGTTATGAGCTGTTATTTATGTTCGTTATGCAGTCATATTGTGGCATACCAATTTTCGTATACATCCCATTAACGAAACGGCAGGAGAGCACCACGACTGTGGCATGTAAATTATGCCGTTGTTGATATGCATGTCATGAGTTTCATGTTATGACCTGCCATTTATGTTCGTCATGCAGTCATGTTATGGCATACCAATTTTCGTATACATCCCATTAACGCAACGGCACGAGAGCGCCAAGACTGTGGCATGTTAATTATGCCATTGTTGATATGCATGTCATAAGTTTCATGTTATGACCTGCTATTTATGTTCGTCATGCAGGCATGTTGTGGCCTACCAATTTTCGTATACATCCCATTAAAGAAACGGCCAGGAGAGCACAAAGTCGTAGGCATCTATCTATCTATCTATCTATCTATCTATCTATCTATCTATCTATCTATCTATCTATCTATCTATCTATCTATCTATCTATCTATCTATCTATACTGCGCGCACGGCTCGGCTACTCATCCAGTTCGTTTTGTATGTGGTAGAATTCGTCGTCTTGTCACCGCGCTCGCTCGTAGATAGATAGATAGATAGATAGATAGATAGATAGATAGATAGATAGATAGATACGCTCAAAATCGCCGAAGTTCGCTAAGAAATGCCTCGCATTTAAAAAAGATGCAGTGATCGCGAGGGCACGCGACCGAGCCCTGGCGCGGAGCGAGCAGGCGACCGCAAGCTTGTGCTGCCAACAGCCCCCCGCAGTCACGTCAAGTTGCGCTTTCAATCAGGCACTCTGATACGACGTTGAAGCCTGGTGACGTGACGTGGTGGGCGGGACACCTCCTTCGACACCGCCCACAAGTGTTCTATGGGGATTCCTCAGAGGTGAGACAGAGCTGGAAAGGAAGTTTTTCCGGTCGCAATATCTTCGCTCCTAACAAATATTTTTGAAATATTCTTTCCCATGTGAACGTATGAGAGGCTTTCCATGCACACCCAGCCGTTTTCAAAACCAAGCCCGAGGGTTGGTTCAGCACCCCTTTCATGGCCAGCTGGCTTATTGTCCTGCTCAGTGCCACATAATATTTTGCATCATAAATAGTTGAGCACACAGCCTGGAACTCCTGTGGTAATGTTGCAACATTGGAGCGCTTCAGAATCGTGAAGAGCCCGAGTGATTTCACCCTGTGAACAGTGCTCTGTGGCAAAAGAGCCGGCACATTTCATGGAAGCAATGTGGTCAGCACATAGTGATCAGTGGTGAAGGCAGGCATGGACTTACTGGGCTGAAGCTACCCCCCTCCCCAACCTCCCTGAAATTTTTCCACCATGCACCCTGCTGCCCTTTCTGGCCGGTGACCTATGAACAAAGGCGCACATCCTTGGAATGTGCAGCTATGTGGGCATTTACATTATGAGGTCATGTACATTAATGAAGTTAAGCACCGACAGAGAGCCCCCACCCCCCCTCCTGGTTGAAGATTCCAAACCTCACGCCCCCCCCCCCCCCCTCAAAAAAAAAAAAAACATCACCGCATCTCCACTAACGTGAATCATGACGAGTGGCGAAGCACTGGGTATCGTGCCGGTACGTCACCCATGCATTGCCACTGCGAATGTGAAATGAGTGATACAGAGCGTGTGTGTATATATATATATATATATATATATATATATATATATATATATATATATATATATATATATATATATACAGATGTATTTATTTGGTTCCTCTTTAATGCTGTTGTACTTTAATCCTCCTGTTATAATTCATATATCGTCTTGAGTTCTGGATTCACATATGCACATATGTTTCAACTATAGTGCTCAACGGTTTTCTACACACTGTGACAGCGAGAGTCGACGACAAAGCAAGGTCCTACGGTGCTTTATTCTTTATTCAGAAATACCCTGCTTTGCCCAAAGGCGTGTAAGCAGGGGGGTTACAGCTTGGAAAAAAACAAGTCTCCGTTATGACTTGGTCAGAAGACAATTGATTCCACCCTTTTATAGTATGAACAAAAAAAGAATTAGCATAAAGGTTCATTGCAGTCCAGTATTCTTGAATTTTAAGGTCATGATCGGATCTTCCAGACAGATAATATGGTGGTTTCAGGTAAGTGTCTCTATTAATGCCAGTTTTTTTATGGTATATCTGAAACAACAACTTCAAGCGCAATTTTCTTCTGCGAGAGGAGGGCACTTCCCATCCCAGCTCGTTTTTCATTTCAGTACAACTGTCCCCTCGCTTATACTGACTGAGAACGAACCTTGCCGCTCTGTTCTGTATTTTCTCGATCAGATCTATTAAGAACTTTTGACGTGGGTCCCACACACAATATGCATATTCCAAAATCGGGCGGACGAACGAAAGATAAGCAGTACTTTCCAGGACAGCAGGTGATGATCTCAGATTTCGTTGAATGAAATCTAGTGCCCTGGCGGCTTTTGCAACTACGGCATGCACATGCGCATTCCACGAACAATCGCTCATAAGGGTTACGCCCAAGTTTTTGAACACTGACTGTTGATCAATGACGTCACCATTCAAAAAGTAACGCGTCTCATCCTTTTGCTTTATCTTAGTAAAAGACACATGCACACATTTTTTTCCATTAAGTTGCATTTTCTGCTTCTCACACCACTGCACAATTCAAGCAAGGTCAGCCTGCAATTCAATGTGATCCTGTTCATTTTTTATTTTTCTGTACACGACGGACTCATCAGCGAATAAGCGTACTTGAGAACAAATGCCAACCGGAATATCATTAATGCAAACTAAAAACAACAGCAGCCTTAAAACAGACCCCTGAGGGACACCTGAGGTTACCTCCCCTGTGGATGAAGTAGTACCATTGAGAATGACACGTTGTCGACGCTGTGAAAGGTAACTGGCTATCCACTTCAGTACATTTTTATCAATACTTGCCCCTTCAAGTTTGTAAAGAAGCAAGGGACGGCATACGGTGTCAAATGCCTTTCTGAAATCTAAGAAGACACAGTCTGTTTGTCTGTTACCATCCACCTCTGATACTATATCGTGGTAGAACTCAATCAGTTGTGTTGTGCAAGACAGACCCCTGCGGAAACCATGTTGCTCGTCAATTAATAATTTGTGTTGAGGTAAGTGTTTCATTATATCTTTATATAAAATGTGCTCTAGTATTTTGCAGGGAATCGACGTTGATGAACTAGGTCTATAATTGTTGGCCTCTTTTTTGGAACCACCCTTGTGAATGGGAACCACAAAGGCCATTTTCCAGTCCTCAGGCAGAATTCCAGTAGAGAGAGATTTTTTGTATATGAGATAAAGATAAGATGTGATGGGCCAGGCACAGCGCTTCAACACGCGCGAGGAAATACCATCTGGACCAGGGGCCTTGGTTTCGTCTATATTTTTTAAAAGGGATTCGATACCACTCACACAGAATTCAACTGGTGGCATTAATGGTTGAGTTCCTAGAGGTGGCTTTGTCAAAATGGATACTGTCTCAAAATCCGTTTTAGGTAAAAATACGGAATGAAAAAAATCATTTAGATATGACGCCTTATCAATATTGCTGGACAAGATCTTATTTACCGTGGACAATTTCGTTGACTTCAGTTGAATCAGCTCCACAGTTCCCTATGTATCTCCAAAAAAGCTTCGGGTTCGTTTTTATGCTTTCGTTTAGTCGACCGAAGTATTGATCCTTTGCACTACAAACTTTAGATTTATATTCATTAGTTATCTCGACCAACCTGCTGTACTGATAAGCACTTTGGGTTCTTTTAAGTGCCTTATATACTCGTCTTTTTCTTATTAATCTAAAAATCGCTGGTGTCACCCACGGTCGCTTGCACTTTTTGAGTTTAAACGCGTTTGTACTTGGTACGTGCTTCTCCGTTGCGGTGTTTCCCACAGGAAACGTCAGCTGCTGCTAAAGGGCTTGCTTTACCGTGGCGACAACGATGGCGTTAGACGCCAACAGCGCGGGTGAATTAGCAGAAACACGTTAGAATTGTTTCTGACCCGACAACTCTACATATACACTGTCTGGGTGCACAGCCTCACGGATGGGCCCACCGTGACGGACAAGCCTCGACCCTAAGGTGCTTCATCCCTAAAATATTTTTGGCTATGCCACTGACAACGATCATCAATGGTTATAAGGGTAATTAATGGTGCAAGTGCCATCTGCAGGCCAAAGAACAACAAGACAACATGTAATGTGAAAATAACTGTGTGATCAATGACAGTGGCTAAGCGTGATGCAGCAATATGGGTGCCTAAAGTCTACAATCGATGATGAGAACAGTAACGCCGTATAACGGGAAAGAGCCCTTGTCACATTGATCAGTCTGAGACCATCTTACATCACCACAAGAAGAGTATCACTCATCGCAGACCAATCAGCAGACCAATCAGAACGCAGCATAAAAGTGGTCAAATAAATGCAGCTTGATGAGAATGGACCCATTTTAGGCAGGCAGTCTGCGCATGTGCGGTGCCACTGACTAAACATGCAGCACACATTTTTAAGGTTCTACGCACAACCACGTGGACGACACTTGGCATGTTATTGTCTCTGAATACAGGTGCAATGCCATGTCATGATGCGCCATTACTGCATGGTGGAGGATTGCACCGGCACAGCTCTGATTTCAGTGATCCCCACTAGTGGTTTTTACCCTACACAAAAGGGGTCCATTATGCCAAAGGTGTTTACTACAGACGAACAACATACTAAAATGGGTCAGTGGTACCAGACACCACTGCCTGACGAGGATCGTTGCAAACAAGGACCAGGAGGAGGGTGCATTAACGACAATTTACTGTCGCAGCAGTCTCCTCCTTGTGTAAGGATCTGCTATAAATCTCTTGTGCAAATAACATGCAGTGGGGTAAAGCATTCTAAAAAGATTAAAACTGATTTATGATTGAAGGAATATTTACCACAAAACATTCACATAGCAGGAAAAAATGGGACATGCTCCCTGTAACATTATGAAAATATTCTTTCAGGTCGTACCGCTTGCCCCTCGTACTAGGAGGTTAAAGGAGTGCAGACACCAAAATCTTCTATGGCGATTTTGTTATCTTTCATAAAATGCTGGTTGTAGGGGACAAGGTCAACTGCCATCATGCATGCAATTGTACCACCAATAACTCAACAATGCAAGATTTATATGGTGCACATCACGATTTCAAAAATCGTGCCAAACGAGCAAGAAACTTGGGAGTGACAACATGGAGGAATCTCAAGTCACAGACTACTTAAACGGTTACAACAGCAACCTGATGTTATGATTTGATTTCTGGGGTTCCCAAAACCATGATCTGATTATGAGGGACGCCATAGTGGAGAGCTCCGGAAATTTCAACCGCCTGGAGTTGTTCTCTGTTGGGCCAAGTACTAGGGGTTTCACTTTCTTGCGCCCCTTTTTTAGTGTGTCCGTCACCTTCTGTTCACCAGGTGCCCACAGCGACAATACAAAAGGACCTAAGAATGAGCATGTGCAGAGAATACTTCCTCCTGTCGCACATGCGTCCCCATATCTAAACATTTCCAATGTCACCCCTCTTTGTCTTAGATGTGACGTTTTGCTGATGGCTATTGTAATAAGTCCTTAAAAACAAGTTGCACTTCGTTTACAGCATTTAATATTCAAAAAAATTACCTATAAACTTCCTGTTCTCCAACAAAGTTGGTCACAGTGTTTCTCATAAGCACAGAAACCTTATGCCGTAGTCAGTTTGCTAATTGTGGTGTCTACACTGTTTGAAGCACAATCGGTGTTTCCTGCATCTGCTACAGCTCAACGATTTGCCCTCAGTCAACAGCTGTGCTGAAGAAGATTGCTTCAGGACGTTGGCCTTCCACAACCTACCCAACATCATCCTTAGGGACATTTCGGCAAAAGGGACAGCCTTCCTTCGTAGCTACGAAATAATATCATCAACACCTCTATGGCCAGGAATGCACTGACGTGCTGTTTGCCTGCACAAGTGCTGCAGAGGGCTGTCTATAAGGGGCACATGCTATGTTCACGCATTGGGCACATTGCACCGCGGGTGAAGAGGCCGCAGATTGACCAGCCAGCCAAGTAGAATTGAGTGACACCATACCCACAAATCATCGCGGCACACAATAGACTGGGCACAAGCTCCTGAAGCTGAGCAAAAAAGAGATCAACTCCACACCAACTCCTCCCCCAAGACTCCAAGCGACGTAACTGTCCAGACACACTAGCACAGGCAAGTTCTGCAAAGAGCCCTGTCCGCTGTCCCACATGGGAGTGCAGGTGGAATACCTCCCTTCTTCCAATTCCCATCTTCTACGCTTTGGGATCGCCTGCTGGCCAGTCGGGACCTCAGCATGGTTTTTCTATTGCCACGACTAGGCTGGCTTTTGCAGCACATTCCTGGATCAATCTGGATTGGTGGCTGGCCTACTCAAACCTGGATTGAGTAGGAAGGGGACTACCAACTTTTTCATCTGTACAATAAACATTCATTCATTTATGTGCGTGGAGTGGCATTAATTTGTTTATATAATGCCTAAAAAGTTCATATAGATAACTGCCCTTTCTGGTCCTGTATTCCCAACAGATATTGAGGTTGTGAGTAGCACACAGGCATCAGTCATTAAATATGCTTGTTTCAGGCCACAGAATGCTGGATTATGAAAACAATGGCCAACTGCAGCACAAGAAACACTAGCATAGGAGTTAAAAGCATCAGCATAAAATTCTGGGCACACTTATATCGCAGAGTACACATGAATGTGCGCAGCAGGAGCACGCTTAGTCATCTCAACATGCAAGGTGTCACATTCAAGTCCAAACCACCATGGTGGTGGCAGTTTTGCAGGAACCATGAGACAATGTCTGAAGAGTGAGACGTCCATTTCCTTACTTCGTTCTCTCGAACATACCCAACAGGGTTCTCTTAGGAAAGCTCGGTTGTAGAAGAGTGGAGATGCCACTGAACAGTGAAACCAAAAGAAAATGTAGTGCAGCTTGAACAAAAGGAGCAAGATAAGCTAAACACGAACATGGGGACATAGTGGCTCCAAGATATGTAAAAGCCATGAATTATTCTAAGAATACTTTCTGTGTGTACGGCATTGTATCCGAGATGTCGTACCAAATCCAACCCCATGAACAGAAACAAGGCGCGCTCAGCGAAAGTCTCAATGAAACGGCTGGCAAAACCTTCAGAGCACGATTCTCGTGTTTTGCCAAATGATCTAGGGCACAGAATTGAGTCATTGCTTCGAAGTGGGTGAGTGTGGAAGCCAGAGAAAAAGAAGAACTGAGAGACTTCATGCCAATGTTAACCACAGCAGTTGAGGGAGAGTGACATCTCCATCGTGATAGCAGCAACAAGTCTAATCGAGACTTTCCTGACCTTTGCACATTCTAAAGACAGGCGACTCACACCGAATTCTCCAGAATGCCAGCCAAAGGCAATTTATGGAAACAACTGCAAGCAGTTGTCAGCAATTGATCTTCGGTGAGTTGTAGGCATGAAACAGTGAAAGAAGAAAGATGAGGTTTAACAATGCTGCTCCATAGGCCAACTGTCAAGATGAAATGGTCAGCCACGTCAATGGGAGTGTTCTAGTTAGCCCAGCTGAACAGGCCTCTTTCTTGTGTTTTATTCTCCAACTGTAGTGCATGGGCTTGTACATTTGGCATTAGGTAACTGGTTCCGTGTTATGTTGCAACCCATCTACATTTGTATTGTGAAGAATCGTGTTTCTGCACATTTGTGTGCCCGCCTGTTGAATGAGAATATATTTGCTTTGTTTGATCACCCTCGGCTATGTCTCGGTCTTTGACCCACTGCTGGCATTTTGCTAGTGCACCAAAGGGACCTAAAACTTAACTGTCCAAGCATTTTCAGGGAACTGATACTTTGGCTTTTGAAATCCTTTCTGGCAATTGCCTCCTTTGTCTTATAGCTCTAGACTGGTGACATTTCATGGCGCACATTTGAGGCTGACTTTGTAAGCAGCCACGTGTGGCTTATGGTTTTGTCAATGCAATGAATAACGAAAAATATTTTTTGTAATTAGCATGAAAGCTAATATCTCTGAGGATCGCATATTTCTACTATGTAAATAAAAAGTTAGGCTCTGTATTTGAAAATGTGATGCTATTTGTTTCACTGAGGCTGATCATAGTGTCGCTAGCTTACAAACAAGTTGTCTGCATGGTACTGCTAACATTTGTGAATACTGTTACTCTTTTGGTATTAAAGGGGCCCTGCAACACTTTTTGAACAAGGTAAAAAAGCTGCCAATAATATTATTACATTGCACCCACCAGGGACATCGCAGTTTGGTTTCAAACACTGCTGGAAAGCGCCAGCTCTTCTTTCAACATATGACATCCCGTGAGGCACTGACTAATTGCTTTTGTGGGGTTTAACATCCCAAAACCAGCTGTGATTATGAGAGACGCCGTAGTGGAGGTCTCCGGGAATTTCGACCACCTGGGGTTCTTTAACGTGCACCGACATCGCACAGCACATGGGCCTCAACATTTCGCCTCCATCGAAATGCAGCCGCCGCGACCGGGATTCGATCCCGCAATCCTCGGATCAGCAGCCGAGTACCATAGCCACTAGACCACCGTGGCGGGGCGCGGCACTGACTAATTTGCTTGAGCTGATTTCATGATCGTGGAAAAATCATCTGCTACGCTTTATTGGTTTGCTGCGAGTTCAACAAATAAAAATAATGTGCATGTCTCTATTCAAGAGCAACGAAAAAAGCAAAATGTGATATCATGTGTGAAAAGAAGAGCAGCCGCTTTCCAGCTGCATTTGAAGCCCAACTGCAGGTTCCCCGACATAGGCAGTGCAATATCAGCCCACATGTTCCCAGGAGCCTCCACGACTGATCGGCACCATTCTTCTGGCCTTGTTCAAGAAGTCTTGCAGGACAAGAAACTAGTCGGGACATTAGCTTTGTCATCCAGCTTTCTGCAATCCCTTAAAGTACCAGTTAGCCCTACAGCAAGCTCCCCTGGAATATCTATATTCAATTTCCCTGAACACTTCGTCATGGCAATAAGTAACTGCTTACATGCATTATTGTAGCCTGCCTGCAATGAAGAAAATTGACAATTAGCAAAACTTTGTAGGTTTCCTTTCTCATGAGCAGATTTTCCAACCATAAGCATGCATTCACAGAATGTTTTGTTGTCCCAAGCTTGAAAAGCCCCACTGCAGGAATTTCCCACATCATAGTAAGCTTTGCAGCGTCCACAGAGAAAGGAGGGATCAATAAACAGAGCTCATAGTATGTGCAAGCTAGGTCTGTGCCCTGTTTTCTGAATGTGCAATGACACACAATGGTGGCATACAACACAGGCGACCTTTAACGGAGCGTGATGAAAAAACATCATATAAACTCCTTCCAATGTGCAGGTGCACACCCGGCCGGCTACAGGGGGTGCTTATCCGAGAAAGCGCAATCAAACGAATGAACAGTAAAGCATATTCTGTGACAAACAATTGACTTACACCGTCACTACACTTTTCTTTGATATAAAATGCTCACGTGCCGTTCTTTTCTTCACTGCCACCCAGCATCTTGACGTCATGAAATTTTGGGAAACATGCACAGGCTTCCCCGTGTACAGAAAGATGTATGTTCAGGTCCTTCTTCAATTTATTCTTCTGCTCCATCATTCTGACACTGATGCAGCGGAGAGTTTGCCCTACATAACATTTACAAGACAGGGGGATATGGCACAATGCACAAATGCTAGTTTGATGTTCATAACATGGCATTCTTTCACTTGGCTGCTCGTGATGAGGAGGCAAGAGCTCAGAACACAACAGGTACACCTTGCCTACTGGCCACTTTTCTAAAATTGTGGCTCATGTATAACACGACTTTTGCTCTTGGGCCACTCAACTCGCCGCCTCTAGTACCCTTTGTGACTGTGCCCACTTTAATGTTCTATAGAAGCGATTCAGCCACCAAAATAAAGACAGAATGAGAGTAGCTGGCTTTAGAGAGCTTAACCACTTATCTTTCAAAACTTACCTGCACCCACAAAATCTCCTGAGAGCAAACCCTAGGCAAAGTGTAGCAAGAGCCCCTTTTACTAGTTTAGAGTGCCATTTTGGCTCGTCGTAACACCACGAGCCAAAAAGAACCAGAATGCGCACCTTTCTGTGCACTGCAAAGCCTGCACATGAAGCAATTGCGATGTTAAGAGTTAGAAGCAAAGAAATAACGGGGTGCATGAGCTTTTAGAAGCATTCTATATCAAAGAAAAGGGTAGCGACCGTGTAAGTCAGGCGTCGGTTGTTTTGTTTTAAACAGAATGTGTTTTTTGCTCATTTCACTGTGCTTTCTTGCATAAGCACACTCTGTAGCCTGCCGGATGTATCTTGTGCGCCTGTATGTTGGAAAGAGTATACGTCATGTTTTTTTGTCATATTCCCTTAAAGGGGTCATGAAAAGAATTTGGAGATGCCCGGTTGTAATTTTCACTGCTTCAATACACATTCGACAAGCCGACTCCAAAATATTTCGGCATAATATTCAGTGCACATTTAATAACGCTCGTTTGAAAACCCAGCATTCTTGCACTCCCGAAATGACTGTGCGACACTACCGGCCGGCATGCTACTATTCGGTGACGTTGCAGTAAGATACCCTTGAGTTCAAAGGCACAGTGAACTCGCATTTGCTCTAAAGGAATCGATTTACTTGAAAGCTAGAAAATACCTTGAAACCGCGCAGTGCCGCCATTCGGAAGGAAAGCTGCAGCACGGTTTGTTCTTCCATGGCCTCCGAGAGCGCGCCAACCTCGGAGGTCTGGTGGCTACTAACATGACTTCATCTGCGGAGTTGAGGGGAACGCACGCAGCGAAACCGAAACCAGGTTTTTGTTGCTCTAAATCAACGCACACGGTGCAACGAAACAATGCGTATTGTTCATTGGAGGGTCAGGATTCCGAATATGCACTCAGTACAAAATGTTGAGAAAACGTTTCATGACCCCTTGTGGGGCCGCGTCCCGCCCGACGCCATGTTTTGCACGAAATTCCTCGCGTCCCTCTCTCCCAGCTGGACGCGGCGGCGACCCACCACTGTGGAGGGCTGGCCGCCTCGCTCCATATGGTTTTAACTAGGCTGCCATTGGGCAGCGAGAAATTCCTAGAACGTTTGCGCGTTCTGGCGTTTCTGGTTTTGGAGATGCCTGGGGAGAACACGCTGGGACTTGGAGAAGTGCGCACGTACTTTTGGGACCCTCCGGCCGACCAGGCCATCGGTCGGATGGCGTGCTTCTGCGAGCCCCAGCGACCACGGCGGCGACCTGCGACCGGCGCTCCTGTCTGTATGTTCTTCTTCTATTTTCCTTTTCCGAGGGCTCGCGGTCGCGGGTGCGCTAGCCGGGGTTAGGCTCTCCTTCCTTGCATGGTTATTTTTGTGTGTTATTCTGTGTTCGCGTGTTGTTCTTTGTTACTGTCCTTTGTTTGTGTTCGTGTGCGTTCGCGTGTTGTTAATCGTTCTTGTCCTGTCCTTATATTCAATTCGACTAATTCGACCTTGTTACTGTTTGTATTATTTTAATGTTTATTAAATTACCATGCACGGAGAGTGACGCCTAATGTTCTCCTCTTTAGCCGCGTGCGACGGTTCGCGCTGCCCTGCCTCGAGTCGGGCCGCGGGCCGAAGCGCGCGGCAGCGCGGCGATGGCATGGCTGAGATAGCTAGCGCGCGAGCGCGACTCCCTCATTCTCTGCTCGTTGAGTGCTCGAACCCACGGCAGGGGGTTGCTAGCGGCGATGCCGCTGCTAGCAGTAGTTATTAGTAGAAGTAACCCCTACATTTTGGCGCCCAACTAAGTGGGGCCAGGGGCCTTGCCCTTGGTCGCTCGAACGACGAGCAGGTGTCGGCAGAGTGGGGAAGTTGCGTTCGGTTCCCAGCGTAAAATGCGCTTTGGTTGAGGTTGGCTGTCTCTGCCGTGTATCGCGCGTATCTCTTCCTTTGTCTGTCCTCTCTTTTTGTTTTCTCTGTCGATGTATCGTGGTGTGAGGAGAGGCAAATGTCACTTCTCAAACGGATTGGTAACCCGCTTCGAAGTTGTGTGAGGCGAAGCGTGGACGAGGAAAGGCGTGATGCAAGTTGCCACCGAGTTGCAGCAGTTCGTTCTTGGTGGCGGAAACTCGTTGGATTTACCAAGGGTTCTATCATGGCATGGCCGGGAGATTGACCATCTTGTCTCCCGTGCGACGTTCAAGTCGGTGAGTCCAACGGTTTTCTTTAGACTTCGCGTCGTGCGCGTCTTTCCTCACTAAATTTAGAACCAGTAAAAGAATAGCTGACGCACTATTTCTTGCCCGGGTCGCCGGAAGTCTCTTTTCTTTAAAAGTTGACGGCGCTGTTCGGTTGCACATGGCCGACTTGCACCGAGGGAGGCAAAGATGGCGGAAAGGCCGCTGAGGCGAACAAAGAAGTAGAAGGCGACCCTTCTTCCTTGAATAGCCCTTTGGGCACCTGTCTATCTTCGCGCACGCAGAAGGGGAGAGCGTTCCAGCGTCCCCGCGGCGGGAGAGAAGGAGGCCATTGTGGCGTTAATCAGCCGGCCGGTCGGGGGGAAAGGATGAAAGAGGAGGTCCATCCTCACCGGGCTCTCCTCAGGAATCTGGTTTTTTTCTTGTTTGTTGTTCTTTTGCTTTTTTTCGTTTGGCCCGAAGAGCGACGTGGTTGACGGCAGAGTGACCCATGTGTACATAATGTAAATAGTTTCTTTCGCGGTTTTGTTTTTCGCCTCCGGGAGGCGAGGCGCCTGAATGTGTTGGTACTGCACATGGCGCGCGCGCGTAGTATCGCTGTCTTGTATTGCGGCGAGCGCGGGTTTTGGGCTCGAAGCGGCTTGTGTAGTCGTGGCCCTGGAGAGAAAGGGGTTCACTCTGCGCGGTCTGTACGAGCTTGGCCACCGTATCATGCCACCTTCCCGGTTAGCGCTGCGTGTTTACGCGCGTCGGCAGTGGCACCCCCCCCCGACAGCAGAGGAGAGCGATTGCGCGCCTCTGTAGTAATTCTGGCCAGTCGTCAGAGCGGAAGGCTTTAGTTGAAGTTACTGTGCTCTGCGATTTGGCACGGTGCAGTGTGAATGCTCAGCTGTCGCCGTCCCTTCCGCGTCTGTTCATTCCGTAGGCAACACGTTGTGGATCTCCCGTTTCGTTTGGTGTCACGGATGGGCAGTGTGCGTTCGTGGAAGGATTATCCGCTAGTGTAAGGTCATGCGGCGTCGCACTAGCGAAGACCACGTTTACTTTGGTTACTGTCCGACTGATGCCAGACGGAGAGATAACCTGACAGAGAAGTCTATCTTTTTCTCTCTCTACCCTCTCGCTAGCTTCTCTTCGCTGTCTCTAGGTTTTGTCCTAAGTGTTCCTTTCTGTTTACGTACCGTTTCTTTCTTTTTGGGTTTACGTTTTTGGCTACCTTGAGAATAATTTCTAGCCTCGCGTTGTTTTATTGTTCGTAGTTAACTTGATTTTGGGTTGTTTGGCTGCGCGACTGGTTTTGTTCTTTTGTTGTTGTTTTTGTGTGTTTTTCTGCCGCGCTGATTTGGCGGCCGAAGTCTGCGTGTCCAGAGCGGGGCGGCGTCGACGGCGAGGCTGCGGACGGAGCCATGGTCGCGGCGCTTGGTGCGGCCAGGAAGTCGACTGGGTCGACGGCACGTGAGACCTGCCGCGGCCGGCGTCCGGAATCCGGGTGAAGATGCCGTGGCGCGCGCCTGCTTCATCGGACATTTGAGAGACTTGCCGCGGTTGTATTGTCGCGTTTGTTTCCTTGTTTTTTGTTTTGGTTTGGGGCTCTCGGATTTTATCGCGTATTGGCACTGTCGGTATGGTTTTTTTAGGGGGGCTTTTAAGGAGGGAGGGATGTGGGGCCGCGTCCCGCCCGACGCCATGTTTTGCACGAAATTCCTCGCGTCCCTCTCTCCCAGCTGGACGCGGCGGCGACCCACCACTGTGGAGGGCTGGCCGCCTCGCTCCATATGGTTTTAACTAGGCTGCCATTGGGCAGCGAGAAATTCCTAGAACGTTTGCGCGTTCTGGCGTTTCTGGTTTTGGAGATGCCTGGGGAGAACACGCTGGGACTTGGAGAAGTGCGCACGTACTTTTGGGACCCTCCGGCCGACCAGGCCATCGGTCGGATGGCGTGCTTCTGCGAGCCCCAGCGACCACGGCGGCGACCTGCGACCGGCGCTCCTGTCTGTATGTTCTTCTTCTATTTTCCTTTTCCGAGGGCTCGCGGTCGCGGGTGCGCTAGCCGGGGTTAGGCTCTCCTTCCTTGCATGGTTATTTTTGTGTGTTATTCTGTGTTCGCGTGTTGTTCTTTGTTACTGTCCTTTGTTTGTGTTCGTGTGCGTTCGCGTGTTGTTAATCGTTCTTGTCCTGTCCTTATATTCAATTCGACTAATTCGACCTTGTTACTGTTTGTATTATTTTAATGTTTATTAAATTACCATGCACGGAGAGTGACGCCTAATGTTCTCCTCTTTAGCCGCGTGCGACGGTTCGCGCTGCCCTGCCTCGAGTCGGGCCGCGGGCCGAAGCGCGCGGCAGCGCGGCGATGGCATGGCTGAGATAGCTAGCGCGCGAGCGCGACTCCCTCATTCTCTGCTCGTTGAGTGCTCGAACCCACGGCAGGGGGTTGCTAGCGGCGATGCCGCTGCTAGCAGTAGTTATTAGTAGAAGTAACCCCTACACCCTTTAATAGTAGTGTATCTGTGCCTTTGTTTCTGTACAACCTTGCACTACACCATGATGTTCAGTTCAGTTGTTGTATGATGGAAGGAGGTTGTGAGGACACTGCTCCATCTGTGCCAAAGTTGTCTGTGCAGTTCCACTGGCGAAAGCGGCAAGCTGCATTGGACTATCCTGCAGATGTCACTAAGCTTGCAAGCGAGTTAAAGTGGACATGTGAATATGAGTGCACATGTCCACTTTTAAGCGGCAGGCTGGAACGAGTGAAGGACCAAAACTTCAGTGAGCTGAGTGCCTGGGGATGGATGCAGAATGATAACAGTGACAAGCCTCAAAGGTGACAATGGACACCGCCTCGCCTTTGACGACGGCTTCAGAAACTACTGAAACAACGGCAGTTAATGCTCACAGTATGGAAGGCTTGACTGGACATACAAGCCCTCGCTTGCATAACCTTGCCTAGCCTAGCTAAGCCACAGCCTTTCTTTTTTTTTCTTGGGGGGGGGGGGGGATTAAATCCAGCACTGAGCGGAAAGAGCAGATATACGTGGAAGTTCAACGACACCTATGAACATGTATTAGGTCACCTCCTGGGTGCCGCATCAATTTCACCAGGTTGGCACTGTCGTCAGCGGCCAGCATCTTTTGACACAAATGGTGTGGTTAGAGGACCCAACCACCAATGGCAGATGCTCTATGCACAAGTGCGGCAGAGGCAGCTTTGTTCTAGAAGTCCGCTATGCTGGTTCCCTTACCTGGACAACATTATTGCTGCACTGCTGAAATCATAACATGGCAGAGCACCTTGTGAACTGGCTCGGGTGGTGCAGTCAAATTAACCAAAGCACACAAGGCAACTTGAGTGCACTTTCAGCGAGTGCACTTACGCTCACAAAGTGCACTTACACTCACGCGGCTGCTACACGAGACACAGAAGTGTGCTTTGGAAATGTGCATTTCCCTAGCGGACATGGCTGCAAACTGCCCGAGAGCGAGAACAGTGAGGTTTTTGTTTAAATATGATTTGTTTTAATACATTGCAGTGCTTCTAATAACGAAAACAATTTTTTAAAAATTATAAGGGCGCTGCGTTGTGCATTAGTGCATTTGTTTGCAAGCCACTGCTACCGAGGCTACACACTCCGTCGTCGCGAAGTGTGTTCGGCGAACGCACTAGCCTGCAAGTGCACTTTGCACTAAACGTTCCCGTGTGACAGCGTGCGAATGACACTAGCGGCGAAGTGCACTCTCTCAAAGTGCACTAAAGTTGTCCCATGTGACAGGGGTATTACACAAGGATTCATAGCTGATATACTTGGTCTACATATATTATGACAAAACAGCGAAATAACAATGGGACAAAATCATCATCAGTCCATCTTATGTCCACTGCAGGACGAAGGCCTCTCCCAATGCTATCCATCCTTTCCTGTCCTGTGCGAGCTGATTCCGTTTGATGCCTGCGAATTTCTTCCTTTCGTCACTCCATCTTACTCTCTGTCGTCGGCTATGCTTACTATCTCTTGGTATCCATTCCATTGTTCTAACTGTCCATCGGTTGTCTAACCTTCTCGTCGCGTGACCTGCCCTTGTCCATTTTTCTTCTTAACTTTGACTATTCTGTCGGCTATCCCCGTCTGTTCCCTAAGCCACTCGGCTCTCTTCCTATCTCTTAGAGTAACGACTATCATTTTCGTTCCATCGCCCACTGTATGGTTCTTAACTTCCTTTCTAGCTTCTTCGTAATTTTCCTTTCGGCCCCGTATATCAGTACTGGCAAAATACAGTAGTTATATAATTTCCGCTTGAGTGATAATGGTAAGTTTCCGTTCATGAGTTGGGAATCTCTCCCGTATGCGCTCGATCCCATGCTAATTCTTCGGTGTATTTCTTTTACATGAGTAGGTTCTCCTGCCAGTAGCTGTCCTAGATATGTGTGTTCTTGTACGACTTCTAATGTCTGGTTTTCGATCGTGAAGGCACGTTTTTTCACCATGCCACCCAGCATTACTTTTGTTTTCTGCATGTTCATCTTTAATCCTACCTTAGCGCTTTCCTGGCTTAAGTCTACAATCATCGTCTGCAGTTCGTCGCCATCATTGCTGAAGAGTATTATGTCGTCGGCGAAGCGTAAATTACTCTAATATTCGCCATTAATCCTGAGTCCTGTTTCGTCCAAGTCTAGTCTTTTGAAGATTTCTTTCAAGCATGTAGTAAATAGCATAGGAGATTTTGTACCTCCTTGTCTGACACCTTTCTGTATCGGGATTTTCCTACTTTTCTTATGCAGGAGTAGGGTGGCTATAGAGTCTTTATAAATGTTAGCTATTATATTTATGTAGCTATCACATATTCCTTGATGACGCAATGCCTCCAGAACTGCTGTTATCTCTATCGAGTCAAAGGCCTTTTCGTAGTCTATAAAAGTCATATATAGAGGGGTCTGTTGCATTCAGCGGATTTCTCGGCTACTTGACTGATCAGATGAAGATGGTCTATTGTGGAGTATCCTTGTCTGAACCCTGCTTGCTCTCACGGTTGGTTAAATTCAAGTGTGGCGCTTATTTTATTTGAGATAACCTGTGTGAATGTTTTGTGTAATGCTGAGAGTAGACTGGTCGGCCTCTACTGTGCTGACTATCAACTGATTTATCATTTGAAATAGAACAATAGATGTAAGGCCGTGATCATGAAGAAGCAACAAAGGAAGCCACAACGCTATCTGGGTAACGTGGCCGGCTGGACTGGAAATTATTTAGATCTTACAGCTATCAACTCATGCTCCATAACAAATATAATAGGTGTAACTTGGCACAGCATCTATATGTAAGCTCACGAAAAGAAACGAGATTAGTAAGTAACCACCTTCGAATTCATCAAAAAAAAAAAAAAAAGGATGTAGAAGACTGGCAAACGTGTATACGATGCTGGAGCCAACAATAACAACGAAAAGAGTATTAAGAGCAGCAAAACGTGTGCTAGCTGAGTGCATGAAACCAAAATCAGCATTCAAAATACATGACGTCGAAAAAAAAAAAAGGGGGGGGGGGGGGGGGGAGAACACTGGTCGCCCAGAAGCAGTCACAGTGCTTTGGGCAGCGCGCCAAGCTTCTATGCGTGGAGGCCGGCCAACCGAGTGACTCGGTCTGTGGCCAGCGCTGTAGCTCGTCTGTTCGCGCACGAACACACACACACATTCCAACTCGTGCACCAGCCGCGTGCCCAACGGCTTGGCCACTGATGGCCGTTTCAGTAGTATCCTCGCGGGCCCCATAAAGCAGGAAATGTATCACGCGCTGCAAAGGAACCCATTTGGTGCTGTGATGCACACCGAACCGCTCCAAGTTGCGGGCATCTGTGTCGCGCACGCCTCAACCTCGAGACGTGGCTCGTCCACGTTTGGAAGCTTGCGAGGAAGTGAGCGCACGCAAGCTCCAATGCACATCTCCACGACAAGCGTACTACACACGTGTTCAAGCAAATAGTCCCTGCACCACTGGCCGCCATATTCTGAACGCTCAGCTGATGACGTCGAAAACGAAAGCGAAACGTTTCGGCACTACACGAAAACACCGCTAAACCAGCGCCTGCTGTCTCAAAGCGTTTGAAGTCGCACTCCGGTGATCATGCAGGCGTATCATTTTTGTATCAGCGGCGTAGGCAAAACATCGGCCGTTTTGAAGGCCCGTTTCCATCTTCATCGATCCCCGCAACTTTGCGGAATAAAGAAAAAAAAAAATGTGAACGATGTGTACACCACGGCGCTTTTCTGTGCACTATTACTTCGCGACGTGGACAAGTATTATTACGGCGGTACGGCACATAGCAACCAACAACAACAAACAGTTACAATGGTGATGTGAGAACAAAATCGTGTGAGAGATGCGCACGGACTAATCAACTTGTACAGATAACAAAACATACATGTCTAGTTCCACTGTCAATGGAAATCTCAAGTACATGAGGCGAAAATGTAAACGCATGTTGTCTGGCCGCGCAACACCACCTTCGTAATGAATTCACCGTAACTTATCCTTTTCGCAAACATTGGAAAGCAGTGAGCCTGGCTTCTAACCAACCATTTTCACAGGACGCCGAAACCGAACTTTCGCCGTTCGCGAAACGTGGCGAAATCGCGGGGCAATTCGCGCAAGATCGGTTTCGCGACGACCGAGTTCGGCTACCCCCAGTGGGCTTCTGCTCGAGTCCGTATCTTTCCTATCTCATAATTAAAAAGCGACGAGATGCGAGCTCAAATTCCTCCCAATGTTGCTTCCGTGATCAGAGATCGTGCGGAGAAGTCGGAGACAATTTTCGTGCTACTCTAAACGACGGAAAATTGACGTTTTTCCCATGTCCGTTTGTCAACCGCTAAGATGATCACAAACTCGTCCCAAGAAAAACTTTTCGACGGTGCTCCTAAGCCTTTGTCCAACGCCGATAAGGACGATTCGGCAAGGTGACGAACGCTCAATTACAGAAAACACGTAGGAGCTGACTCGGCCTCTGAGCAGCTTTTAGAGCCGTTTAATTTTCCCTCCTTTTTTAGTGTTCTGCTAGCGCGGTGGCTGCGGACGCGCTCTGCAAAAGCAACGTTTATTCTAAAGAAAAACTACCATTTCGTGTAGCTATTGCGCGTACGCATGCTCACGAAGAGACAGACTACGAGTTGGGTGCGTGAAGAAGGTATTTGAGGCACCTGACGCGAGCGATTATTTAAACACTGCAACTCTGGAACCACGGCAGAGCTGCCGCACGAAATTCGCACGCGTGGCGAAACCACCGGTTCGCTCGTCAGAAGTTCGCCCGGACGTGGCCTGATTGGCAATAATAACTGCCCGCATGCACGCGTCTTTAAATGTAAGTAACCCGGGCGCCTCGTACACATCTCGTAAAAATAGTCGCGAGTGATACCGAGTCTGCATTTCTTTAAAATCAGATTTCTCGAGACTGCACGTCGTCAGCTGGCTTCGTTCGCCAACAGATGGCAGCACCACCGACCCAAGTTGCTATAAAAATCTCGCGCTTTCCGTCGACCGGGCTTTGCTCACGATTCGAAAGCTAAGTGACTCCGCATCTTATTCCGTCCACAGCCACAGCACTGGACAGAGATGGGAATTATTAGCAAGACGCTTATCAGGCCGCAAATTCGTGCGCTGCTCAGGGCTCCATTTGCATCCCATAAATGTATGGCCTGCAATGTGTCGACTGCTCTTGACGGTACGTATACATTGTGTGTTATCAACCGCCGATTACCGTCGCTGGACTACAGGGAGCGTATCACGCCGTGTAGCGCTTGCTGCGATGCGCCCCGGCGGTAACAATTATAATATGGTGCATGCACCTAGAGAATCTTGAGCCAGATGACTTGTACGCATATATATATATATATATATATATATATATATATATATATATATATATATATATATATATATATATATATATAGTTGCGTCAAGGAAATCACGTTGACCCCGGTACAATAAGGAACAAAAGAGAGTACTACGCTCGTTGGTTTTTGCAAAATACTGACCAGTGGCGGGGGGGGGGGGGTGTCACCCCCCCCCTCCCCGAGGCCGACCTAACAACCCCCCTCTTACTCCGTAACTGCTCGTATGTCCTAGAAGAATGTGGAGCTAATGTCTCTGAAAAACGTTGAAAAAAATAATAAAAATAATCATCATTGATGTTACTATTATTTGGCATTTTATTTACTGTGTAGTCGCATGCCCGGCCCTTCGTGAAAAACTGAACCCCCCCCTGGCAGAGATCCTGGGTGCGCTACTGTTACTGACGTTTCGGCTGGTGGACCAGCCTTTAATTGTCAAAGTACTTTGACAAAGGCTGGTCCACCAGCCGAAACCTCAGTAAATATATTGTGCAAAAACCAACGAGCGTCGTACTCTCTTTTGTTCCTTATATATATATATATATATATATATATATATATATATATATATATATATATATATATATATATATAGAGAGAGAGAGAGAGAGAGAGAGAGAGTACAACGGTAGACGCGACTTCGTGGTTATCGCCCATTGCCAGACGTTGCGACCGCGGGACGGGTTTTAGAAAGGTGAGGTGGTAGCTGAGAATCTGATCGGAAGAATAAAAAGGAGAAAGTAGTACTAGAGGTTCACAAGGAATTGAACTGCTTAGCTCCACGCACTGAGTTGCAAGCTGCCCACTTTTGTTCTCCCTCCGGCGCGACCATCTCTCCAGCACCCATAACCCTCACGTGCAGAATGTCTTGTGAACCTCACTCTCGCCCTTTTCTTCTTCCGATCAGATTCTCAGCTAGCACCTCACTCTTCTCTGTGCCTTGAAAAAGACTGGTCCCGAGGTCGAAACTGTTGGCAATGAACGATAACCGCGAAGTCGTGTCTGCTATTTTACCCTCCTCTTCACGAAGCAGCCGTTATTGTCCGCGTTTATTATTCTTTTCGCTTACGTAGCTAGCGCGTGCACCCGATGCCATATATGGCCATTTTTTCCGAAGACTGCAGAATACTCGTTCTTGTAAAATCGACAGGGTTATGCCGTGGGGCATATGCACTCATCGATACATCCACTATCAACACTCCCTACCTGTGAACAGTTGGCACTGATATGTGCTTTCTTTTTTCTTTAATCATCTGCAAAAGAGCTCGGATGATCAGATACTGTGATGGCAAAACGGCTGCGATTTTCATCAGGAATGAGGCACACTTGGTCCCGCCTAATCGAGATTATATTATTTGACTTCTTGCCATGTCCAGACATTTTCGTCGTGAGCGTATGTGCATGTGCGCAGGGAAGGCAGCTAGGGGCGGGGAAGGTCCGCCCCACATCTTTATGCATTGCACTCAGTTTCGAGTTTGTGAGACAATAGCGGGTCGGGATCAGGGCTTGGCGACAATGGGGACACCCCCGCCAGGTCAGCTGTCCCACTTAAAGTGGGCTCTCCTATTTCCCCAATCATGCTCTAATCGCAACAGTTTGGTTGACGCGGCGTGACCAAAACACTGTTCGCTGGCACACTCCACGGCCGCGTACAAACTATACGGGCTACAGCTACTACGGTATTGCCTACCCAAGGTGCTGAACAAATTGAAACTTACACATGACAACGTGCGTGTAGTGCCTAAAACTTCAATTTTAAATATGGTGTCTCTGAATGTCTTTTTTTTTTTTTCAGATGTGACCGTTATATCTTGAGCATTTCTGTTTCTAAACTTTTTTTTTTATACTACAACTGTTTCTGTACGACATGTTGCTACCTTGTGCCATGGGGGTGGCGGGTCTAGTCAAGCAACAGATATTACTGCTATCTCTTGCTGTCCCCACCAAAACTGGTACATCTTTCTGCTGTGTCACAAATATACCAATGTTGTAACGTCTTACTGCGTACCGTTTGTGGTGGAAATAAACCAATGCCAGGACAAGTATCATATTACGATTTCCCGGACACACACACACACACACACACACACACACACACACACACACACACACACACACACACACACACACACACACACACACACACACACACACACACACACACTGGGAATTTTGCGACGGCCGCAATTTAGTCGGGGTCACGACGAATACCTCTGTGGCTTACAACATGACCTAAGAATTCAAGCTACTCGAAACGGAAATGGCATTCCTCCGCTTTGGCATTTCGCTCTCCCTCGAAATTCACCTTTCGGGAATATTTCCCTTCTTTTTTTTTATTTTACAATTGGCTGTAAGCCCGATATACCTTTGGGTGGTGCGGGCTACCCCCACATTATTTTAATTTGTTTTCGATCGCAGGGGGACAAATTTAACACACACACACACGGCATTGTGTGATGATAGCTGCAACGGCGCTCGGCAAGCGGGCAACAGAGAAAGCCAAGGAGGAAGGAGCCCAGTGAACGGGTGCCCTCTCTGTCTGTCGTGTCATTGCAATGTCGCAGTCGACGGGAGCAGAAGGTGTCTGTCCGAGATGACCAAATGCCGCTTGTTCCTCTTCGCCCCACACAAATGCGACGCCGTCCTTTGTCAGGCGTGTTAACGGCGTGGCGAGGTGCAACAAGTTTGCTATAAACCGTCGGTAGTATGCGCACAGGCCTAAGAAACGCCTAAGTGCCTTCTTATCCGTTGGCACTGGAAATTTTGCGACGGCCGCAATTTAGTCGGGGTCACGACGAACACCTCTGTGGCTTACAACATTCAAGAATTCAAGCTACTCGAAACCGAAATGGCATTCCTCCGCTTTTATTGTAAGGCCAGCGGACCGAATTGCCTGAAATTCTGACAGAAGCCTTCTTAGGTGCTCCACAAACGTTTTTGAAAAGACAATGACGTCATCTAGATACACTAAACACGTCTGCCACCTTAGGCCAGACAGAACTGTGTCCATCAGCCTTTGAAACGTTGCCGGAGCTGAGCATAATCCGAAGGGCAAGACTATGAATTTATAAAGTCCGTTTGGCGTCACAAAAACACGTCTTTTCTCTGTCTCGTTCGTCGACCTCAGTTTTCTTGAACCGTTTCGAGAAGTAGCGTGCGTGCCTGTCCCGGGAGTCATCGATACGGGGTAATGGGTACACGTTTTTGTCAACCGGTTCAGTTTACGGTAGTCCACACAGAAGCGTAGGCTACCGTCCTTCTTTTGAACCAGTACTACCGGCGATGACCAAAGACTTTTTGACGCCTGGATGACGTCATCGTCGAGCATCTGCTTCACTTGTTGAATAGCCTCGCATTCTTTAGGTGCGACACGGGGTTCTGCAGAATAGGTCGTTCCGTCTCCTCTGTGGTGCTTGGTGAGTGGCGTTTGACTGACTCTTGAAAGTGACGAGAAACAGTCTTGAAAATATAGTGCGAAAGGTCAACAAGACGCTACCTCTCCGATGGCGGTAAACTTGCGTTCACAGGCGGTATTGCGGAGGTGTCTTGCTCGCCCTGCTGTACAGCAAAGCACTCGTAGTACTCTGCAATTCGTCGAGGCAAGCAACTGTAGTGCCTTCGATAATATGGCGTCGTTCCTTGCGAAAGTTTGTCAGGGGAACATGGCTTGCACATGCACAACACTGACGAGGCTTCTAGCTATGGCCACACCTCGAGCGAGCAGAAGAGCGGAGACTTGCTCAGCGACGCCGTCTCCATTATGCCGCGTGGTGCACCTGACGGGAAGGAGGCCACAATATAACGGCGGTACGGTCACGTCCTCAAGGAGGTGCAAGGGCTTCTGCTGTAGCACTTTCATCCCTCGGAAATGAGAGCACACCTTCAGGTATATTGATGACGGCACCGTATTCGCGCAAGAAATCCATACCTAAAGATTGGCCTGCTTGCAACACTCGGAAAGAATAACAAAAGTTGCGCCGTATGAGGAATCTTCTATGCTGATACTTGCTGTACACTTTCCAATGGGTGTCAGTAGCCGACCGCCAGCTCCCGTAATCTGCGGCCCCGTCCATTCCGTTCTAACTTTCCTTAGCTTATGCGCCAGACTCACACTAATTATTGAAAAGTCCGCACCAGTGTCCACCAGAGCCGTCACTTCGCAGAACACGTTGCGGGGCTAGTTGGTCTTGCATTCTTCAAATTTCAAACATAAGCAGCACGAACAAATGGACACGGACGCTTAGTTGAAGTACAGCCCCGTCCTGTCCAGTCTCTCTGCGTCCGTGTCCATTTGTTTGCGCTGCTTACGTTTGAAATTTGAAGACCGAAGATCGTAACTCGTACCTCAGCGCTTACAATTTCGTCGCACGTCAAATCGACAGACTTGGGCTCTTCCTTCGTTCGCAACGGGGGATTTTCAGCTTTTCGACGAGTGGAAACCTCTGTCTCTCCCTCTCCGGGCAATCCGGGGCTCGAACACACGTGTCCTTCCGCGGCTTGTCATCTGCCAATGGCGGGTGCTGCAGTGGCAGCCCTGCAAGGTGAAACGGGGTAATGACATTTCGTCTCGCTTTGGACTGCGCTCGATGGCCTCGTAGGCTTGGCACTGCTGCGCGGAACTCCTGAAACAGTATATAGAACTTGCACTTCTCCGCTAACTCGACGAAGTGCGTCCCGGAAAGGGGGAACGCGGCCGGAAAACAGAGGAGTGGTCGCGCCAGCTCGACGTTGAGTCGGCTGCTTGAGCAAGGACGAAGAGCAGATGAAAATCCTTGGTACCCTGCGACTCGATAAGGGCAGTAGCGACGTACGTGGCCTGCTTCTCCACAACTAAAGCACAGGGGCCGGTAGTCGGGAGTGCGCCAAATGTCGCTTTTACGGAGCGGTGGTCGCGTCCCCTGTGGTACTGTCGGCGGTTGCTGCTGGTGGCACTGTGGTGTGGACGCGATAGGGGGCGGTCGACGGACAATCTCTGCGTTTCGATGCTCTGTTCGAGAGGCGAAAAAGCTTGCTTTATCCGGCGCACAACTTCAGAGACCGACGCTACTTCTTGGTGCAAACTCTCGTCAGTCGCTGGCACCGCCGGCTATGGCGCGGTCATGCTGACGGTAGCGTAGCTGTAGCGCACGTTCGATGGCAGTCGACTCCTTCGGAAATTCGTCGACGTTTGTTAGCGGATTTCGCACAAAACCGGCAAACAGCTGCTCCTTCACACCGCACATGAGGTGGCTGAGCTTCTACGCCTCGGACACATCCGGGTCTGCTGGACGAAATAGGCGGTCATGTCGTCAACAATCGTGTCGACTGTTTCGTTGGGCTTCTAAATGCGGGATTCGAGGAGTCGCTGAGCCTGCTCTCGCCTTTCGGTGCTTCCGAACGTGTGGAGAAACTTTCGGGCGAATTCTTCCCAAGACGACCAGTTTCCCTCACGGTTTGACGTTCGGGCTCAGTATAGAAGAAAAAAAGCACACGAGAGCTAACTTTTGAGCGGCGTTGGCGCTCCAGCCATTCACACTGGCTACGCGCTCGAACTCATCGAGCCAGTCCTCGGCGTCTTCATAAGCGTTGAAAGGCCGGAGGACACAGAGGATTCGAAACCTGTGTCGGGCCTGGGTTTGCCATGTCTCGGACACAGTTGCACTCTCTGGGCCGCACTCTAACAGGCGGCGGCTGGTGCGGTCAACCGCTGGAGGATTCGGTAGTGCTGAGCAGAGCAATGGACGAACAAACGAAAAACGATGTATTTATCGTCAGCGTTGCGGCCGGGGTGCGGCCTTCGTCAGGACATACGTACGTATGAGTGTGATGAGCACTTAATAAGAACATGGTACAGGGGCCCACCGAACGTGCAAATTCACTGCTAGCAGATATACAGACGAAAATTGTTTAGCGCCAGCAAAACGGAGCACACGAGAGAGGCACACAAGGGACAAGCGCAATTTTCGTATGCACCAACTAGGCCCTCAAAATGTCCTGTTAAAACAGGTATACAGACATGCTCAATATTGTGCAAGGTGATAGCATTCGTAGACGAGCAGCAGCACATATTGGCAGTGTGGTGAGACAATGAAAAGAGGAACGAAAAACAGATAGTAGAAACGGCAATTATAACACCACATCATTTGTGGCTCAGTGGCGACAAAGAAAATGTACGTGTTTATAGGACACGTGTGCATGTTCAAACTTGAAATGCTTCAACCTCACACTTGTCGTCAATGAAATGCGCAACAGCCGTAATGATCAATGGTAAGAAATGTACTACATGCGCGTTCCCGTTGCATAAGTATTTTCGCACATGCACCGTTAAAGATTCGACATCAGCCAGATGGATGAACGTGTATGCGGCTTGTGATGATTGGCTTATCTGCTATCCTGACAAAAATGTTAATGTTCCTGGATTTTTGTTAGTCCCAGATGCTGCGGCATTAAATTTATGGATCAAAAATGATTCGCGAACCTCCCTTTCGCTGCAGGACTGTTTCACGGCCAAGTCGGTATTTTCTCAACGACATATTTTAGCCGTAAGGAAAAACACGGACATCATGGAAGGGAGCAACACGGGACGAGCGGCACTACCGACTATTCAGGGCGCCAACCCCGGAATAACAGCACGCGCAGTCTCTTATATGTCATCCAGCGATCAGTGCAATTTGAAACCGGATACGAGTATAGTGGCGGTTAATTTGTCAAAATAATGGCCTGGCATGGCGACGTGTTGAGACAAGGGAAGATTAGGCAGGCCTTAGGCACGTGATTGTAGAAACGCAGTCTGATGGGTGTCTCAGTAGTGGAGGTCGAGCACTACAACGAGTATATAGAGACGACGTTGTTGTCGCAGTCGAAATTAACCATTCGCGAATTGGTCACCTTGCAACGTGTCTTGTTGCACCGATGGCAGCCTACATGAGTTGTCATTTTAGAAGACGACATCAGTATTACAGGTTCTTCGATCGTCAATAAACTGCCCGTGGAGGCTCGGGAAACACGTCTTTTCAGGTGATTACTCCGCATTAGTATGTTATGGTGCTTTTTGGTGATGAATTTAACATTTGGAATTGATGCGGAATGTGTTAAAGCTAGATTGGTGCGCTGCTCAACCTGCTTGTTCGCTTTTAGAAGCGTCTGTGATATCGGCTCGTGTGACCGCGTCAGTGACTTCGATACTTCTGTGCAATTAGCCCCGCCACGGTGGGTACTCGGCTGCTGATCGCGGGATCGAATCCCGGCCGCGGCGGATGCATTTCGATGGAGGCGAAATGTTGAGGCCTGCGTATATTGTGCGACGTCAGTGCACGTTAAAGAACCCCAGGTGGTCGAAATTTCCAGAGCCCTCCACTACGGCGTCTCTCATAATCAGAACTGGTTTTGGGACGTAAAACCCCACAAAACAACAATACTTCTGTGCAATTAGGGCATCGTGAAGTCTCTGACAGTTATATTAGCAAATAGTGCTCCGAACATTCTGATTTAACAGTTTCGCTGTTAAAACATTCACTCAAGCCTGGCGGGGCTTGAATAAACACTGATAGTCTTCATTCAAGTGTTTATTTTTCACCTATTACATGCTGTAGGGCCTGCACCAGCCCAAGCAGGATAGGCAAAAAGTAAAAAAGAAGTAAGTTTGGCTAGGAAGCCGTCAGTTGTGCGCCACACATCGAGGCACCCATCTCGGCCGCATGTTTCGCTGTAAGCCAGAGGCCCGTGCATTCCGGAGACGCTTTCGATCTCTTGCAGTCCCTTTCCTAATCGAACCACAATCATCTTCTTCCAAAGTGAGCATTACCGCGTGCGGCTGTGTTCGTTTATCGCAGCAACGTCGTGCAGGGCTTGCCACCTGATTGGCGGTGCGGTAAGCGTTGGCATCCGCTGACGCAGTAGTTCGTCATATGTGCAGAATTTATGGCCATTTTTTTATTGAAATGAGGGAGTTCAGATCTACTCGAGAGAAATAATTAGATGACAAGTTCACTCACGCGGCCGCGTACGAAATGCCGATTACGGCGATGCTTTTGCATGCCGCTGCGACGGCATACCTAGCACAAGTGCCTTGAGCACAGATGCGTCTTCTGTGCGCTTTACATTTTCGCGATTGTGAGACTCCATGAATCACGTACACGCGTCTTTGCGGGGCTTTACGCCTTTGCGATCGCAACTTGAGCGTACGGGCTGAGCCGTGAGACGCCGTTATCCGCGCCTCCTTGCTGGCAGTTATGCAAGAGCCTCGTCGTCCTGGCTCGCAAATGTCTTTATTGCGATAGCAATTTTATGGACAGTCTCGGCTGGTTCTTGCCGTCGCCGCCGCCGTCACGCACCGTATACGTATAAGTGTATATATATATATATATATATATATATATATATATATATATATATATATATATATATATATATATATATATATATATATATTGGAAGGGGGTTTATTGGTTTTAGATAGCGTATGGACAGGCGGTGCGACGATGGCAGCAGCCGTAGTTCTGGACAGCGTCGTCAGCTCGAGATCAGGGCTCGTGCCTCTTCCTCAGGCCGTGTCCCACTGCACTGCGGAGGTTCGTGCTTCCCCACTACAATACCCCGGCAGTGAAGAGGAGCCAACCTGGCGACTCAAGGTGACGCTACAATAAGAGGGTCGTGATGGGGCTTCAGACGGCTCACATGGACCACTTGGCGGCCCAGACGGCGCTTATCGGTTGAAGGGTTGATGGGTTCGATGACGTAGGTGACGGGAGTCGGGCGCTCGATGACGCGGTAAGGGCCGTGGTACTTCGGAGCAAACTTCGGAGTGAGGCCAGGGGCGTGGAAGGGTAACCGGAGCCAGACGTGGGAGCCAACGGCGAAAGTCTCCACAGAGATATCGCGGTCATGGCGATCTTTTTGATGGGCTTGGTTGTCTGCAGTGAACGAGCGGGCCAGCTGACGACACTCTTCGGCGTAGTTGGCAATCTCAGAAACATGGCTGAATTCGGAGGCGTCAGGGCGATACGGCAAAATAGTGTCGAGTGTGGTGCATGGTTCGCGGCCATATAGGAGGAAGAATGGAGAGAAACCTGTGGTAGACTGTGTCGCGGTATTGTAGGCGTAAGTCACGAAGGGAAGGATCACGTCCCAATTGGAGTGGTCATCATTTATGTACATGGCGAGCATGTCCCCCAGGGTTCGATTAAAGTGCTCCGTGAGGCCGTTTGTCTGAGGATGGTAGGCCGTAGACGTGTGGTGGACTGTGCGGCATGCACGAAGGAGGTCTTGAAGCACGTCGGACAAAAATACGCGCCCTCTGTCACTCAGGAGTTCGCGTGGCGCGCCGTGGCGGAGGACGAAATGATGTAAGAGGAAGTCAGCTACGTCACGAGCACCAGCGGAAGGGAGGGCGGCTGTCTCCGCATACCTAGTGAGATGGTCCACAGCGACAATCACCCATCTGTTGCCGGAGACCGAGCTTGGAAGTGGCCCGTAAAGATCTATTCCAATACGGTCGAAAGGGCGCGCAGGACAAGGTAAGGGCTGTAGAAGTCCGGGCGAATGAGGAAATGTCTTTCGTCGTTGACACGATGTGCAGGAACGAATGTATTTACGAACAAACGTGTACATGCCACGCCAGTAGTAACGTAGGCGGAGCCGTTGATACGTTTTTAGGGCTCCAGCATGAGCGTGTTGAGGGTCAGCGTGGAAGTATGTGCAAATGTCGGACCTCATGTGGCTAGGGATGACGAGTAGCCACTTGCGGCCATCCGTGTGATAATTGCGGCGATACAATAGCTCGTCCCGTATTGTAAAATGCTTGGCTTGGCGGCGGAGGGCGCGCGGGTATGCAGAAGGGGAGGAGGAAGAAAGAATATTCAGTAGAGAGGCTATCCAAGGGTCTTTCCGTTGCTCAGATGGCATGTCGGTGACGGTAAGAGCAGCCAAAGGAAAGGCACCATTGGTCTGCGGGTCTTCAGGCGATTGCAGGGGAGACCGAGAGAGCGCGTCCGCATCAGAGTGCTTTCGGCCCGATCGGTACACCACGCGAATGTCGAATTCTTGAAGACGAAGAGCCCAACGTCCAAGACGACCGGAAGGATCCTTCAGGGAAGCCAGCCAACAGAGTGCGTGATGATCAGTCACCACGTCAAAAGTCTGGCCGTATAAGTATGGACGGAACTTGTTTATTGCCCACACAATAGCGAGACACTCCTTCTCAGTTACGGAGTAGTTGGATTCAGCCTTTGTAAGGGCACGGCTAGCGTAAGCGACGACATACTCTGAGAAGCCGGGTTTGCGTTGCGCGAGTACGGCACCAAGGCCGAAGCCACTCGCGTCCGTGTGTACTTCGGTTGGCGCATTGGGGTCGTAATGGCGCAGAATGGGTGGCGAGGTAAGCAGTTGTCGTAATGTAGTAAAGGCGTCGTCGCAAGCTTGAGTCCAATTCGAAAGGTCATCAGGGCCAGCGAGCATCTTCGTAAGAGGTGCGATGATGGAGGCAAAGTTCCGGACAAAGCGACGAAAATACGAGCATAGTCCGACAAAGCTTCGCAGTTCTTTTACTGTAGTTGGTTTAGGAAACTCGGCAACGGCCCTAAGTTTGTCAGGATCAGGAAGAATTCCGGCTTTTGAAACGACATGGCCAAGTATGGTGAGCTGGCGGGCCCCGAAGTGGCACTTCTTAAGGTTGAGTTGAAGGTTGGCGTTGGCAAGGCACTGGAGTATTGTTCGCAGACGAGCTAGATGTGTAGCGAAATCGGGGGCGAACACGACGACGTCATCTAGATAACACAAACATATCTGCCATTTTAGACCGCGTAAAATGCTGTCCATCATTCGTTCAAATGTTGCCGGCGCATTACAAAGTCCAAATGGCATCACTGTGAATTCATACAGGCCATCAGGTGTGACGAATGCTGTCTTGGGACGATCACACTCAGCCATGGGGACTTGCCAATAACCTGATCGTAGGTCGAGTGAGGAAAAGAATTCAGCGCCTTGTAGACAATCGAGAGCGTCGTCGATGCGGGGGAGAGGGTAAACATCTTTTCTGGTGATTTTGTTGAGGCGCCGGTAATCGACACAGAATCTAATGGAGCCGTCTTTTTTCTTGACCAGCACAACTGGGGATGACCAAGGGCTGCAAGAAGGCTTGATGACGCCCCGCTGAAGCATGTCGTTAATTTGTTCGGTAATTATACGACGCTCCGCTGGTGATACCCGGTAGGGACGCTGGCGCAGGGGGGTGTTGGTCCCAGTGTCAATTCTGTGAACAATAGCATCCGTTCGACCTAATGACGCTTGGGGTAAGTCAAACGAACTTCTAAACTCGTTGAGAAGGGTCAGAAGCTGCGTACGTTGATCCGGAGCGAGGTTTCCGTCAATTGAACGGAGAAATACGTCCGAGGATATGGCTTCGGTAGCAGGGCGAGGTGTTAACGCGTTTATCTGAGGGGTCTGACTGGGCCCGGAAGTATCAATAGGCACGATAATACCATCGTCGACTGACTGAACATGGCCAAGCGTCTCATTACGGTGCAACGTCAGAGGGCATGACGTCGCGTTGGAAACAACTATGCCGGAGGCATCGTGGTGAAGCTGTAGGACGGAAAACGGGAGTGACACGTTGTGGCGGCGACTAAAAACATCTGACGGCGTGAACAGAACCGTACAGTCAGAAAGGGCGGCAGAGTAAACAGGAACAACGACAGCACTACGAGGGGGAACGTCAATGTCAGCAGCCACAACAAGCTTGTCGACACCAAGTACGGAATCATCCGCGGAAGGTGCATCGCAAAATACAGAAAGTTCCACCTGAGCGCGAGCGCAGTCTATGACGGCGTGATGGTGGGACAGGAAATCCCATCCGAGGATCACGTCATGCGAACACGAAGCTAAAACAAGAAACTGGATTGTGTACAACACGTCTTGAATGACGACTCTAGCTGTACATGCTCCAACCGGGCGAATTTGCTGTGCGCTTGCGGTGCTGAGGAGAAACCCTGTAGGCGGTGTTTTCACTTTACGAAGAGAGCGGCAAAGTTTCTGAGTAATCACAGATATAGTAGCACCTGTATCCACGAGAGCAACTGTTCGTACACCTTCAACAAAAACTTCAATTACGTTTGCGGGGGACAAGCGAGGACTTATACAGGTCGCCGACGACGCAGCTCGTGCCTCCGGAGCTGCGACAGTCAGTTTTCCGTCTCATTAGTGCTGGGTCGCCGACGCATAGGCGACAGAGAGCGACGACGCGGTGAGGGTGAGCGGCGGGAAGGGAAGGGTCGGAAGTCGGAATCAGGTCGGAAGTCGGAGTCAGGTCGGAAGTCTGAGTCAGGAGGGGGGCCACGTGCGTAGGCTCCAGGCGACGTGTAATGTGGGGGCCGAAAAGAATAGTCGCGGAATCTAGGTGCCCGAGGGGCTGCAGAGAAGCGCCGATAACACAATCGTGCAACGTGGCCCGGGATTCCGCAGGCATAGCATATCGGCCGGTTGTCGTCAGTCCGCCATGGGTTTACGATATGCTGCTGGACACCAGGAAATGGTACCGGTGGCTGCCGAAACGGCTGAGGGGCCAACGCTTGTGGCTGTCGTGGTGGCCTTGCAGCAGCAGCCGCATAAGTGAGTGGTGCGGCAACAGGTGCAGGCTGAGGAGCGGGTGGCAGCGCCTCGGAAACCTGCTCCTGAATAGCTTCTCTGATAGACGGTGCGAGACCGCGCGTGGGCACTTCTGGCTTCGGCATATACGACACACAGGAGAGCTGCCGTGCCACTTCCTCCCGCACGTATTCTTTTATTTGCGACAGCAGCGTACTGTGGTCTCCATCGATGGTTAAGGCGTTGAGGTCGTCCGTCGTGGTAGGCCGCCGAACTAAAGCGCGCTGTTTACGCAGCTCGTCAAAGCTCTGGCACAAGATCGTAAGCTCAGCCACGGTCCGTGGGTCCTTTGCCAGCAGCATTTGAAAGGCATCGTCGTCAATGCCTTTCAAAATGTGCTTAATCTTCTCGTGCTCTGGCATTGATGGATTCAAGCGCCTGCAGAGGTCGATAACGTCCTCGATGTAACTGGTAAACGTTTCCCCCTGCTGCTGTGCTCGTGCACGGAGGCGCTGTTCGGCGCGTAGCTTGCGCACGGCGGGGCGGTCGAACACCTCTGCAAAGCGCTTCTTGAACGCACTCTGTTGTGTCGCGATGCACTAGTTTCTGTTTCGGTTTGCGTGCTTGCGTTGCCGGGTGGCGCCTCGCTCGGCACCGTTGATGATGCGCCGTTAGGGGCGCTTTAGAGGCGTACGTGTAGGATGTGTAAATAAAGCAGTGTGTGTGGTAAGCCGCGGAGCGAGTGGTTCTTCTTCGGCGCCCTGCGCCCCACCGTTGCGTTCGTGGCTAGCTGGCGTCCCTGCCGGCCACCCGTCATGTTTTCCGCTGCTTCTTCGTGGGACCCGCTGCAGTCGCGACGCAACAAATGGCGACGAGACAACGGTGAGAACCGTTACTGCAACGCATTCTTCACTTTCCTGCCTTTCCCGCGCTCCTTCGCGAGGCCTAACAACCGTGCTTTGTTCTTGCATGGTCCTGTCAAGATGGCGGCCCTTCTTCATCGGTTCGGCGTGGCGGGAAACATGGCCGTCCATCTTCGCAGTTTCAACGCGGCGGTCAACATGGCCGTCCGCCTGCACATTCCTATGGCGGTCCTCAACATGGCGGATCCTCCGCGTCGCGGGGGCGAGGAAGCCGGCAATATGGCGACTCAGCATCGTCGAATTTCTCCTTTTCTGAGCAAGAGCGAGCTTTCGGCTCATTTCAAGGTCCTTCAACGCCACATTGTTTTCGCTGCGGGTCTACCCGCCATTTAGCCAATTTTCCACAATGTCCTGCTCGGAACCGCACTTGTTCGGCGTGCGGCAAAGTTGGCCATTTTCAAAAGGTCTGCAATTCTCTTCTTGCACTTCGTCCTGACGCAGCTTCTTCGTCCGCTTCGTTGAGTGCTACCGCGCAGACCAACACGGTCACTGTCCTAAACGTGGATGGTCTCAACGCAACTTCCGAGCCGAGCATCATTGCTTCAGTGGGCGATGTCCCCTTGTCTTTTCTGGTAGACACAGGTGCTTCAGTTTCTTTAATAAGTGCCGCAGACTTTTATAGTCAGCTTCCCGGCATTCGGCTCTTGCCTTCTTACATCGTCTTACAAACTTATTCTAAGGGCACAATTGATATTTTGGGTCATTTCACCTCCCAGGTTTCGTATCGCAGTCGCACTGCATTGATCACTTTTTACGTCACTGCCAATGGCAGCTCGTTGCTGGGACGTGATGCCATTAAGGCATTATCCATAAATATCCTCGGAGCATCTATGACATGTGCCCAAATCTACATTCAACAGGATCTTCCAGCCAACGCGCCTTCTGCATTTCGTCACCTGTTCACCCGTGAACTGGGTTGTGTGCGTGGTTTCGTGCATAAAGTGACGCGTCGACCTAGTGTGTGCCCAGTGCGTGCTAAACTGCGCCGTATTCCTCTACTGCTTCGTGAGCAAGTATCGGCAGAACAATCCCGTCTTCAAGCCAACGGAATCATCGAGCCTGTCTCTGCTTCCGACTGGGTCTCCCCGCTGGTTGTCGTCAAGAAAAAGGATGGATCCATTCGCCTGTGCGTGGACCTTCGAGAACCAAACAAGGCGATCATCATCGACGGGTTTCCTCTTCCGCACATCGAGGAACTCTTTCATCAACTGTCCGGCGCGGTATGCTTTTCCAAGTTGGACCTCGCGTCCGCTTATCACCAGGTTGAACTGTCTGAATGCAGTAGAGACTTAACCACTTTCATTTCGCACGAAGGCTTGTTTCGTTTTCGCCGCGTGTGTTTCGGGCTTGCATCTGCCCCTGCTGTGTTCCAGAAAATGATGTCAATAATTCTTAAGGGTTGTAGTGGCGCGCTGTGTTACTTGGATGACATTTTGGTATGGGGCCGAAGCCGCGAAGAGCATGACGCTAACTTGCATACTGTTCTTACTCGTATCAGCGAATGTGGCATGAAACTTAATAATAAGTGTATTTTTGCTGTCAGTGAGCTGCAATTCTTGGGACACAATGTCAGTTCCCGCGGGCTAACACCTGTTGAATCAAAAGTCCAGGCCATTGTTAACGCGCCGCGGCCTACTGATGTCAAAACTTTGCAATCCTTCTTAGGTCTTGTTGGTTACTATGCCAAGTTTGTGTCTCACTATGCCGATGTGGTTGAACCACTGCGTACCTTACTTCGACAGGGACAGCCTTTTAACTGGTCAGCTGAAGCTGAGCGGAGCTTCATTCGAATTAAGTCAATCCTGGCCTCGAAGCCAGTTGTCAGTATCTTCAATGAGAAGCTGCCCATTGTCATCACGACTGATGCATCCGATGTTGGACTCGGAGCAGTGTTTCAACAACAGCTAGGTGATCAACTGATCACCATTGCTTTTGCATCACGCACATTGTCCCCTGCCGAGCGCAGGTACTCAGCAGGAGAGCGTGAAGCTCTCGCTTGTCTTTTTGCTTGTGAAAAATGGCATGTGTATCTGTGGGGCCGGCACTTTACTTTGCGCACAGATCATCAAGCACTAGTTGCTCTTCTTTCTGCAGGATCTGAAGGCCGGCGCCCCATCCGAATTTCTCGCTGGTGTTCTCGACTGATGTATTACAACTTCAGTGTGCAATATTGTAAAGGTGCAAATAATGTGGTTGCAGACGCTCTGTCGCGCCTTCCTCTTCAGATACCGGTTACTGAAGAGCGTGATGAGGAAATAGTTTCCTTAGTTACTTCTTGCATCACTAAAGCCGAGCTTCAGGTAGCCACTGCCGCAGATTCCACTTTGTCTCAAGTTCTTAAAAATTTACGTGAAGGATGGCCTTCCAAATGTGCTCTTGCTTCTGAATTCTTGCCTTACTTCGCAGTCCGACAGGAACTGTCTTGTGTCGAGGACTTGCTTTTCCGCGATGAACGCGTGATTCCCCCTGCTTCTTTCCGTAACAAGCTAATACAGCTTGCACACGAGTCTCATCCAGGCATAGTTCGCACAAAGCAGAACCTTCGGGATAGGTACTGGTGGCCCGCCTTAGACAAGCAGGTCGAACAGGCAGTCTACAACTGCCACATATGTCAGGCGGCTGACAAGTCAGCCAAACCTTCATTCGCTCCCATGCAACCTGTTCCGTGGCCTGATCAACCGTGGCAAAAACTCGGCATGGATATCATTGGTCCTTTGCACAATGTCCCGCAAAATGCGCGGTTCATTATTTCTGTCATTGATTATCATTCTAAGTGGCCTGAAATTTGTTTCACGCCTACAGTCACTTCTGCAGCTATTATTGAATTCCTCTCTTCCATTTTCAGCCGAGAAGGTTTTCCTGATGCAATAGTAACGGACAATGGTCCGCAATTTCAGTCTCTCCAGTTCGAGACTTTTCTGTCGCAACGCCGCATTCAGCATTTGAACTCGTCAGTCTTTTATCCGCAATCGAATGGTCAAATCGAGCGTTTCAATCGTGTTCTGAAAGAACACATTCAAATCGCTCATTTGGAACAGCGTTCCCTTAAGCAAGTTTTGACTGAATGCTTAGCTTCTTACAGGTTTACACCGCAGGGCACCACTGGGGTGTCTACTGCGCAACTGCTTCACGGTCGGCAACCCCGAGTTGCTCTTGACATCGTTTCCTTGCATCGCAATACACGAGCGCTCTCGCATGAGCACATTCGTAACAGAGTCTTTTCTCGTCAACAAGCTATGAGGCACTATGTGGACAATCGTCGAGGTGCTAAGCCATCTAAAGTTCAAGTTGGCGACACAGTGAAGGTCCGAGTTCCAGGGAAACGTCCCAAGTACCGAGGCCCATACAAAGTTTCAGAACAAGTTAGTCCCACATCTTTTCGATTAAGTGATGGCAGCGTATGGAACGCTTCTCGCATTGTCATTTTCCATACGGATTCGGCTTCAACGCCAAAAACTTCTTCCCGTCACTTGTCTTTCACGTCTTCTCCTTACACGCCGGATTACTACATGTGGCCTCCATGTACCAACACTTCTTCTGCAGGGGGGGAGGATTTCCCAGACGGTGTAGCTGGTACATCTACACCAAGCGAAGCAGTTCATATTGAACCTTCAAAAGCGGCTGAGGCCGTTGAATCGGACTCTGGTCCAGAAAGTCAAGCTTTAGCTGAGGCTGTGAGCCCAGGTGATGAAGCCGCGAACTCAGGTTCTGGGTCAGGGCCGTCACCTCTTCCTACGAGTCTTGATGTTTCGTCTCCGAGTTTAGGTGATCAGGAACCACAATCACCTAGTTCTTGCCAAAGGCCTAGTCCTTCTCAAAGGCGCCGCTCCAGGAGGAAGCGGAATAAGCCAAGCCGCTTTGCAGATTATATTACATAAATTAGTACGTTCAGACTTGCATTCATGAAAACATTGTGTTCATCCTAGTGTCATGTGTATTCTTTCAATGCGTAGCAGTGTGCACGCTGTGAAAAATCTTTTGCATCCGCACATGTGTGCGGAGAATGGTGTGAATTCTTTTGTCTTGTGCATCGCGAGTACTGCAGGAACGTTCTTTCGAGGAGGGGATGATGTTGTGTCGCGATGCACTAGTTTCTGTTTCGGTTTGCGTGCTTGCGTTGCCGGGTGGCGCCTCGCTCGGCACCGTTGATGATGCGCCGTTAGGGGCGCTTTAGAGGCGTACGTGTAGGATGTGTAAATAAAGCAGTGTGTGTGGTAAGCCGCGGAGCGAGTGGTTCTTCTTCGGCGCCCTGCGCCCCACCGTTGCGTTCGTGGCTAGCTGGCGTCCCTGCCGGCCACCCGTCATGTTTTCCGCTGCTTCTTCGTGGGACCCGCTGCAGTCGCGACGCAACACACTCCATGTAGCGATGTCGGACTCGTGGTTGTGGTACCACAGGCTTGCTACGTCTTTTAAATAGAAGGGCACATTTTGCAGTTTAGACGGGTCGTCCCACTTATTGTGGCCGCTCACCTTTTCGAATGTCGCCAGCCAATCTTCCACATCGTAGTCGTCGGTCCCGCTGAAAAAGGGCGGGTCGCGTTGCCGCAGCGTGCCGGTTACGATGACAGGCGGAGGTTGGGGGAGAGCTGGCCGGGCGGGTTCGTCTGCCATTGTCGGGATAGCAGGTAGCGTCCGACTTCGTAGTTCCAGGTTTGAGGACCCGGCACTTCCACCACTTTGGAAGGGGGTTTATTGGTTTTAGATAGCGTATGGACAGGCGGTGCGACGATGGCAGCAGCCGTAGTTCTGGACAGCGTCGTCAGCTCGAGATCAGGGCTCGTGCCTCTTCCTCAGGCCGTGTCCCACTGCACTGCGGAGGTTCGTGCTTCCCCACTACAATATATATATATATATATTGTAACGAGCGAGAGAGGGGGAGACAAAAAACTCTTTTAGAAACGAGAGACGCTCGTGTTCGGGTTCAAATTATACCGATGACAAAACCGTCATCGATGCAATAACGACGAAGTTAAACAAATATATTTAGAGGTAAAATTATCCAATGATGAAGTAAAGTAGAAAGAACAAAAACATGCAAAACGGAATGTTAGAAGCACACTAAAGGTTACATTTGCAGAGTCACAAAACGGGAAGAGTTCACCGGCGGGCAAGTTGATGGTCGGTAGGGTCGATGCCGAAAGGGACAGTCGAAGAAGAGGCAGCGCTGAGGGCGCGATGTCCGCGATCAGGAACGCTGCTCCCTGTTGACTCGGAGCGCGTCTGTGCTGCTAACTCGGCCGGTGGCTTGCGCTCGCTGAAGTGGCACCCGGAATTGCCTGGCGGGAACGTCCTGGCGACGTTCCACCCAAGCCAGGCCTGAAGTGAGAGGTGGTACGGCCCCAGGTGGGAGCCTGCCGAGGCCTCGAGTCCGTAACCCGACGGGTCTCACTCCCGCGCCCTGGTTCCTCTTTGTCCCAGCCACGTCTGCCTGGCTCTTCTCCGGAAGTCTCGGCAGTACCTTTTTCTCTGCCGTGGCGCCTCCTCATTCTTTTCTTTTCTTTTCTCCTTGTTATTTGGCTCTTGCCCACTACGGGGGATTGGCCATGAAGCCGGCGGTTAATATAAAAAAGGAAAAAAAAAGTGAGCTAAAACAAAGGAAGAGTAAGGAATCGGTAATGTAAGGAAGAATGAAATGTTAGAGTGATAGACTATTTATAATACTAATGAACCATAATAAATAATTTGAGGTTTAATAAACTGTCGGGAGGTTTCGCGCCACCACGTGCAGTGACACACTGCCTCGTCGTCGTCTTCTTTGATGAATCGGTGGCGCGCACTTCAAAGAACTTGCATTTTGCCCCGCACGGCCACTTCACTTCATCACACACACACACACACATACATATATATATATATATATATGTCCCAAAGAAAAATAATTCAGATAAATGCTTCCGAAGCGCGGAATCGAACCTGCAACCTCTCGCTCCGCAGCGCGTGGCGCTAACCACTACGCCACAAAGAGCAGATCCTTCAGGGAGCTAATGGCAAGCCTTATATACACACCTTTTACCGCTGGCAGGACTCAGAGACGGCAGGCGCTTATAAGCGTTTCTTCATTACCAGCGAGATGGCGCGAGGAACGCACCGGGCGCATTTAAAAGTCGTCGGCCAGCTCGCTTGCTTCTTCTAATATTTGCGCAGGGAGAGCCTTGCCCTTCCGCTGTTTGCTCGCGCGGTTGTCTCGCGGTGAGAGGAAGAGGGATGTTTCGAGCTTTCACCGTGATGTCTGCGCTGATGTTACGGGAGCGTAAGAAAGTCACTCGAGCTCAAGGGACGCCGCTAGACGAACAAACAGAAGATGAGCGCGAACTATCAAGTGTCACAGCTCGACACTTGAAGCACGCTAGTTTCCTTCGCTGCTTCGGCCGCCTTTGCAACAGGAGCGCCGTTCAAACTGAGAGTATCCATTGTGACAGCTTATTCGCGCTCGTTCGGTGTATATCTGTGCGTTCGTTTCGTGCGTGCTTCACTTGATAGTTCGCGCTCATTTTCTGTTTGTTCATTTAGCGGCCTCCCGTAGTTTTGTATGTGTAGCTTTGTGACACAACGTATAAAGCCCTTCGTACCAGCACGCGCTGCCCACGGGAGGCGCTCACTTAGCAAGTGCATGTTTGCTACAATTAATATTGCTCCTGAAGCTGCGAGCCTCACTTCCTATAGCATTACAGTTTCTTGCTATCGCATTCATTGCTTCGCCCTTGCGGCGAAACTGACTTTTTTTAACACGAAATTGTCTTATGCCAGTGTCCACCAAGAAATCAGTGACGTACTTTCGTAACGGAAGTGGATCTCTGAAAAAATGAACACACATTCACAATGAAAAACTTCAACCCAGCCGGACTCGATTCCACGTACATTCAACCGGGATTGGACCAGACGACTCCTAAAACAAGCCAACTTACCTGCACTAACAGAGCGCAATCGAGTTTCCCGACTAAAATTCTTATATCAGCTTGTGCATGGACATTACATTAACATCAAGCTAGCTACCCCTCAAGTACGTTTTCTCGCCTACAAATCAATTATCCGTCTTATGTGATAATTTGGGACACCTTTACAAAATCGAACATCGAGAAATTAGAAAGAATACAGAAAAAGGTTCTAAGATTCATTTACAACTCATATGGTCGCAGCTCTATTAGCGAATTGATAAAAAAAGGTAATTTGCCCCCGGTTACTGAAAGAAACCGTGTTTGTAGACTGAAGTTCCTTTATCAGTTGGTAAATGGTCATTACAAAATTAACACATCACATACCTTGATTCCATCTACAGGTTACGCAACCAGAATCCGACATTCACAAACAATTAAGCCTTTGATGCAAAGAGTCAATTCCTTTAAATATTCTTTGTTTCCTCGTACGATAAACGATTGGAATAACCTGTCTAACGAGGCTGTAATTCAAAAATCTTTGGTATTGTTTGAAGCGCATTTGATTTGAAGTGTTCTGTAACCTGTTCTGATTGCTTTGCCATTGTTCGTTGTTCTTTTTGCCCAAATGTACGTTGTGCGTGTTTATATTTATGTACCACCCTGCTATGGTCTAAGTTGGACCGCAGTACTTATAAATAAATAATCTCTGATACATATAATTATATTTTATTCCGGGTATGCCGTAAGACAAAGGCATCAGCTAACAATGACACCATTCTGCGTAAGAAATAATTGTTTTAAATATTCTTTTTTTTTCCTAGGACTGTGACTGAATGGAATAATTTGATTAGTATAGAAGTTACTCAGCCTTCGTTATCTTTATTTGCTGCTAACATCTGTCGGTTGGGCTACAGGCTCATATGAGCTCGTTCGTTTCTTTTTACCGCGTTTATTCAAATTGATGCTGTTTGTATAGGCAATGTACTCCGTATTGCTTTGTTTTGCTGTCTGCGTTTGTACGCTGATATATTGTACTTCCACCCTGCTGAAATACCTTTGGGGATTGCAGTATCTGTAAGTAAAATAACGAGCTGCAAGCTCTACCGATACACCACCGTAACATTGTTCATATAGGGAACAGATGGGCCTTATATTTTCACTACGGCGCTTTACAAGTTGCATTTAATTGTCCGGTTAAAGTAAAGGTGTTTAGTACAGTGAACTATGGTGTTTAACAGGCAAAATTACTGTTAAATTAACATAACCTCCTTTACACTGCATTCTAGGTTCGCTTAGGCTTGCTGCGCTGGTACAGCCATCTAGGAACGATGGATAGAGTGAAGCAGATTATCGTGCTAATTCGCGCCGGTAGTCAGCGCTTCGACAGTCTTCGCGCCTCGACCGCCGTGGAAGTTAGGGGCGTGGCAAGCATGGTGGCGTCGTGACGGTGCGTTCTTCGGGCGAAGTACAAACGCGGCCGCTACAAAATTTGTCTTGCGTGGCCAGGTGTGCTGATTTGCGACGCGCACTGCTCCAGGAAAGCAAGGAGGGCCGTCGACAAGCAAATGATTGGCCTTTCGCTGCAGTGGGCCGTATGTTCACGAAACGATCCGTTGACAACCCGTTCGGTTTCGCTTGCAAGGTGTCATCGTTTGCGGACCCTCCTTGTTTGTGGTAGCTTTGCGCAGAGCTCTGGCGCGTGCACTTGAGTTTCTCCGGAGCAATGTGAGTCGTTCGGGAGGTTTTGTACAACTGTCCCCGTGCCGTGTCGAGGTGCCGCTGATGTCTATACATGTGGCGTGTTCACACAGTCCGTCGATTCGCCAGATTGCCGCTTACGCATTCCACAACTTCGCGAAGACAGAGCTTTCACTTTCGTGTTATAGCGATTCCTATGACAGTGGGATCAGCCACAATTTCTTTCTGCTCCATCTTCTTTTTCGTCTTGCCTGTGGAGTAAACAGTGGAAGTGCGGCAATGACACGCGCGCTCGTTTTGGTTTGTTTACGGGCAGCGCCGTTGTCACTTTCCTGTGACGCGCAGCGCAGGCCGCGCTTACCTTGCACGTACGTCGCTTCGGGAGCCGTGACGACCGTTCAAGAAACTTTGCGTTCATACTCGAATGTCAGTGATAACATACGACGCGTGTGCACAAAAGCCGACGCATCACACCATTATCGCCTTGCAGTGAGACTTGCGTCACTCTGCTGGGCACAGGTTCACCCAAATAAACGGTTCGACTGACAACGCCTTCTCAGTTCTGCTGCGTCGTCACGACCACGTGCCGGTGATGTGGGTCGAGTCGGCGTTCCCCGAGAATTTCCCTTCTCTCTGTCATGCAGCTGAGCATGTAGTGGGTCTTTATACATATTGCCTTTCGCATAATCACCTAGCAGTGTGGGGTCAAGTTCAAGACCTTCTGCTTCACACCGGGGGACATTACACAGTGCGCGCCCGCGCATTCCTGCTTTCGCTATTTGCCCCTTCAAACCAACACTGCACACCTCTCACACAAATACTAGCCGTTGCGATATGTGTACCCTCTGAGACCATAGCAGCGTCACTACTCTTTTAATTGCTTCGGTCTTTCTCGGGTAACGTGCAGCAACCTTTGGCCTCAGCGAAGAACAGATCCAAATGCAAAAAACCGCCTCCGACTTCGCCGAAAAGGAATTCCTGCCATACATGCAAGAATGGGACGAAAAGGTGAGTTTAATCGTGTTGCTGTGCAACATACGCGTGTGGACTGAACGTATGTAGATTTCTTCTCTTATCTGACAAGTGATTTAATATGTCTGTGCACTCTATAAAGCCACAGAGTGCACAGAAATGGCTTGTTGTTGCTGCTGCACCGCATTCGCTCTTTGACACGGCCGGGTTAGATGCACGCTTGGTTCAAGGGACGACGACGGTGAAAATATATCTGAATTCCCTACCCAACATTTACGAAAATAACAATTCCTACCGAATGCTGACCCCGTTCTTACCCCCCTAATTATCTCAGCCTCATTCTTCGGATCAAGGGTCACTACCTGGCCTAAGCAGACATATATTTCCTTACCTCTTCCAGTTCCTCGCCACCTGTCTCAAGTCGTTATGCTCGCCGAAGGCTTTTGAACATTGGTTTAGTTGTCTGCATATTAATTTTCAGGCCTACGATTCTACTTTGCCTGTCTAGGTCAGTAAGCATGCTTTGTAATTCGCAACCCGCGTTACTTAGCAGAGCAATGACATCAGCAAATATGAGGTTACTGAAGTACTGACCATTAACCCTTACAGCCACCTGTTCCCAGTCCAACGTTCTCAATACCTCTTGTAAACATGTTGTGAATAACACAGAACAGAGTGTGTCCTCTTGTCTGACGCCCTTCCTTATAGGTATTTTGCTGCTCTCTTATGGAGGACTATGGTGACTACGGACCGTTGTAGATATTGCTACGAAGCTAGCGTACTGGAATACTGGAATATATTTCAGTATTCTTACGCACTGATTGTCTGCGCCCTGATTTCGCAATGCCTGCAAGATCTGAGGAATGGATCGAGTCGAATGCTTTCTCGTAATCTATGCAGGCTATAATAAGGGATTGGTTATACTCCGCGCGCTTCTCTATCACCTGACTGATAGTGTGAACATGGTCTAATGTCGAATAGCCTTTACGATAAACCCTATCTTATATATATATATAGACAGCTCCTGTACTCGCACATTTCGACGACGAGGCTGACACAGAAATCCACACTGACGCGAGTAACGTGGGGCTTGGTGCTGTGCTCATTCAGTGGCAAGACGGTGCCGAACGCGTCGTAGCCTATGCGAGCCGCACCCTGACAAAGGCGGAGGGCAACTATTCCAGGACCGAAAAGGAGTGTCTGGCAGTCATTTGGGCCATTGGCAAGTTCCGACCCTACCTCTACGGCAGGCCTTTTCGCGTAGTCAGTGACCACCACTCACTTTGCTGGCTCGCGAACCTTAGGGACCCTTCTGGCCGCCTCGCTCGCTGGAGCCTCCGTCTTCAGGAGTACGACGTCACAGTTGTGTACCGCTCCGGCCAGAAGCACGGTGATGCTGACTGTCTCTCACGTGCGCCCCTACCGCTGAAGACCAGCGACTTACAAGAAGATTTCCCGTTTCTCGGCATAGTCGACTTTGTAGAGATGGCTGATCTCCAACGTGCAGACACTTCATTGCGCCCTCTGATTATTCATCTTCAGGGAGGCGACGCTGTTATTCCACCGCCGATGTCGCGCAGCCTCGCATCTTACTGCCTCCGGAACAATGTCCTATATAAGAAGAATTTCGACAACAGCCAAGAAACGTTCCTCCTTGTGGTCCCAGCTTCACTGCGCCAAGAAGTGTTGCAGGCATGCCACGACGACCCATGCGCGGGACACTTGGGCTTCGCCAGGACGTTAGCCCGCATACGACACAAATATTACTGGCCCCAACTATACTCGTCTGTACAACGGTACGTGCGCAGCTGCCGCGACTGTCAGCGACGCAAGGTCCCACCTGTAAAGCCAGCTGGTCTTCTGCAGCCCCTGGACCCTCCTGCAGCGCCGTTTCAGCAGTTGGGAATGGACCTTTTAGGACCGTTCCCCACTTCGTCAGCAGGGAACAAATGGATAGTTGTTGCAACGGACTATCTGACACGGTATGCAGAAACAAAAGCGATACCGCGGCGAACCGCTGCAGAAGTTGCCACATTTTTTATCCATGAAATCGTCCTTCGTCATGGGGCCCCTTCTGTTTTAATAACCGATAGAGGAACGGCATTTACTGCTGACCTATTGCAGGAGATTGTCACGCTGACTCATACTGATCATCGCAAAACTACGGCCTATCACCCACAAACGAACGGCCTAACAGAGCGCCTCAACAAAACCATAGCCGATATGCTCTCGATGTACGTTGACGTAGAACACAAGTCGTGGGACCAGATTCTACCATTCGTCACGTTCGCATATAACACCGCTGTGCAGGAAACCACCAGATTCACGCCATTTGAACTCGTTTACGGACGCTGCGTTACGACCCCATTGGACGCCATGCTACCGGTCGACACTGGAACTCCAAGAAGCGACAATGCTGACGACGTTATTCAGAAAGCAGAAAAAGCTCGCCAGCTTGCTCGCACCCGAATCCGCAGCAAGCAGAGTGCCGACGCGCAGCGATACGACAGTGGCCTCAGGACCATCCAGTATGAACCAGGCGCCTGCGTCTGGGTGTGGACACCCGTCCGTCAACCGGGGCTCTCGGAAAAGTTATTGGGACGGTACTTTGGTCCGTACAAGATAACGCGACGCCTAAGCGACGTGACCTATGAGGTTGTCCCTCAGACAACGACTACCAGCTCGAGCCGACGTCGGCCGCGACCGGAGGTCGTTCACGTCGTACGGATGAAGCCGTACTATGCCCGTGATTAGGCGGTCCTCTACCTGCTTTCATCGCGCCCACATCTTTTGCTGCTGCCTCACGCCAGTCGGCGACCGGGACGGTCGCTTTTCAAGCGGGGAGTAATGACGCGAGGGGATGTGCCCACTACGATTACTTCTTGCCGGCAGCGAGCTACCCACTATGGCCACCCCTCCTGCAGTCCGAAGACGAAGAAGAGCGGAGATCGTGCGAGCGCTCGGATCGAGTTGGACGCCATCATTAAAGCAGGACGTGCTACTTTTGCTGAGCCTTGTCGATCACCTTCGTGACAATATATATATATATATATATATATATATATAGCAGTCATGTTGGTGAATAGGTCGAAGGCGTGAAGACAGAAATGAGTAGTAGACCCTCGGAATTGGCAACAAAGATGGGTAAAGCGTTTATTCAACGTTTCAGCTGGAGACCGGCCTTCATAAGGAATGCCTATGGTTGTATTCCCGCTTCTATTTATACCTGTCTGAGAGAGCTTTTCCTAAGCAAAAAAAAAATAAATAAAACGTGAAAGAAGAAAAGAATGTAGAGAGAATAAGAAAAGCAGAAAAGAAAAAAAACACAAAGGACGGAGGACCTGAAAGAAACGGACCGAAGAGTGGAAGAAACGCAGACGACGTGCGTGTGTGTGTGTTTCAAAGCTTTCTTTACTTCCTCTGTCATTACTGCTGGAATGTCTTTTTCTGAGCTTCTACCTCGTTCAGTATTATCCCGGATGTCGTAGCTACTGTAGTGATTCCCACAAAACTTTTCGGCTACTGTTAGTATTTTATCTTCGTGATAACACTGCCTTCTTTGTCTCTAAGCGCATACGACTGATTTTTCTCTACGCATAGACGCCTCTTCACTACTTTCAGGCTGCCCCCGTTCTTTGCAGCATGCTCGATCCCCTCAACAATATACTTCCGTATGTCAGCTGTGTTGCGCTCATTAACTTCAAAAGCTCCCCTAGTTGTATTCTGTCAGTTGAGCAAGAGACTGCCATGCTTTGCCGCTTCCTAATTGAATCATTCGTCTACTGGGAAGATTCATCATCATCATAATCAGTCTATCTTATGTCCACTGCAGGAAGGAGGCCTCTCCCAATGCTCTCCATCCTTTCCTGTCATGGGCGAGCTGCTTCCATTTGATGCCTGCGAAGTTCTTGATGTCTTAATCTGCATCCATAAATTTTAACCGGTTTTAGTCAGTTACCGTATTAGCATGTCTTGGCACTATTTTCAACTGCAGTTTTCTGAGCGTCAGCACGACATCAGTAGATGCCAACAGCCCGTAAAGCGCTCCGCATTTTGGCAGGCAGGTTTAGTGGCAAATTGCTCAGAACGAGTTTAGCAGCATAAAAACATGCCATGGCCACTTTCAGACAGTTTGCAGAACGCAGCATGGAGATAAATGGAAGCCTAACGTTACCTTCACCCGATATCGTTTGCTCTTCCATCGCCGACGTGGCTTTGGTAAATAGCCCAACCACGTTATACCGAATTAACATCGAGTTCCGAAACTACTTCGCAATATCCGATATTCGTTACAACAGTAGAGACAAAAATCGGTTCACAAATTGGCAATCTGCCTTGCGCAGATGCCCAGAAGAAATAATGCATTGTTAAATGATTCAAACCTACAATAACCGAGGTAACCTTTACCACCTGTACCCTTAATTATGGGATCTCAAAATTCCAGACTAAACACATCGGAGCGTAAAAATGTTACTAGATGGCGCAACCAGTCAAATGGAGTTGTTTTGCGCTGGATCACCCAACTGCCGCAAGTTCCTCAAACAACTGTGGTTGTCTATTGTCTTTCAACAATTATTCTCCTTTTTATGCTAACTTTCGAGTTTCAAGATTCGCGCGAACCAAATATTTCCTTATTACAACTGGTATCGTGTTCTCGGTTTCTCATAGAGACAACAAATGTCGAAATGAAGCGTGGCCACCCAAAACTCGTATTTAGCTGGCTTTGCAGCCCAGCCAGGTGTAACAACGAACAGCGTGATTTTCCCTAATTTGTTCGATAGTATTTCGATATAGCTGAGCATGCATTTAACGAGCACCTAGTGCGCAATACTGTGAACAGCATCTTAACGAAGAAAATCCATGCCACTCACCGTCAATAATTACTCCAGAAGTAATTTATGCACAGAAAAGTACAGCTATTTGCAGTTGGCAGCTATTTTCGCCTGAACGCTTTGTTTAACTCTATCAATGAGCGCCGGAATGCGAGCGCACACACGCCAGAGGACATCGTAGAGGACTACGCGGAGCCAGCGAAAGAGCGCGTTTGCGGCTGTTTGCTGACAGGTCACGTGCGCTTAAAGTTCGATATATATCAAATGTCTGGTCCGTTATAAATAATACATTGCGCGTGCACAATAAAGAAAAATTCACAATTTCGCCAGAAGGGCGACGCAATGATTGTAATGTTACGTACGAAGTGGGGCTGGCAGCTAACTCTTTTGGATACGATCGCGCGTAACTCTGCAAAAATGTGGTGTAAGAGAATACAGCTGCTCCAGGAACACTTCTCGCAGTCTTTTCGCGTTGAGAGCGTAGCACGTAGAAGAGTTTACGAGCCGCCCGATGATGGCTGCCGAGATAACGCGAGCGCTAGCGATGGCGACCGCGCGAAATCCACAGTTGCTGCTCCAGCGACATTCTCTCCCCTCCTCATCCCCCCTCGCTTCTTTGCGTGCTCGTTAAAGACAGGCGGGGCGTTTGCTCTCCGCTTCGATGGCAGGCGTCCCGATCGGGGTGATGTTATCGCATGCGCCCTCCGAGCGACGGAGATGGCTTGTTTGATCTCCGCTTCAGGCGTGTCCGTCGCCCTCTGCTTTTACCCGCGGGTAGAACGTACGATGCGCGGGCGGTTATCAAATTGGGCCTTCTACTAAATATGACGGCGACGGCAAAAATTGTGGGACCCTTAAATTAGTACTGACACAAATTCTCTTATTACTGCTGTAAATAAAAGCCCTGGCATAGGGAACCCCCCGAAAAGGTATACAGGTGCCTCGCAAGGCAATGAATACGGCTTCCTTTTAATACGGCTTCCTTAAAAGCCCAGTTTCGGTTTCGATTTCAAAGGGGCGGTTTCCTAGTGACGTGTCAACATAGTCAGGCTTACGTCTAACTTGAGGAATAGAGCGCTAAAAATTTAGGAAGGGTAAGTGAGGACAGGAAAAACCCTCACTGAAGTGAGCGTCTTTCCTGTCGACACTTACCTCTCCTGTCCACACTTACCCTTCCTAAATTTTCAGCGCTCTATTCCTCAAGTATGACCTACCAACTAGCCCAACACCTCAAAGTACTGAAACGTACGTCTAAGTCACGTAGGAACAGCAATTCGTGATAGCGCCGCCGCTACTCTGTCGTCTGTGGTCAGCTACACGTGGGGCACGCAAACAACGACAATTTCACGGTCGCCTAACGACTTCGACAGCGATTTCGGCGATTTTTAATAGACTGCTCATACGTCATCGTAGTGTCCCTGCGCAGGGGCTGGCTTGCAGTGCTGGGCGACGAAAACTTTAAAACCGAACTAAAAAAATTTGAACGTGCTTCCTGGTTTCCGTGTGCGGAGGGAGTTAACAATACTTGGCTAGAAAACGAAAAATGTACATTTTGAGCCGCCGCAAAATCGTGTCAGTACTCCCATAAGCTTCACCTTAAGAACTGAACGCGATGGCGATTCCTGGCCCCATTCTCATCGCGCCCTCCCGCTCGCCAAGCTCTTCAGTCGCCTAGCCACGTAACTGACATCTCTGGTGTTTGCCTTCCTGGCTAAATCTTGCGTAGCCTTGCACCATTTGACACAGACGCGCCATCAAAACTCGCCGATTAAGAAAATTAGAATTGAGACCTGAGCTTGCTGGTAATGGTTCATCTGTGGACACAGAAGACGCACGAGTCCTGTGCGTCCTCTTTTTGTCCGTGTTTCGCGTAGCGCTGCATCCACCTCAACCTACATATGCGGGATGGCCCAGCACGTAGCGCATCGCGCTTCGGATTCCCCGGCCGCCGAAGGTTCTTTTTTTCTTATTTGCGTCTACCTTGAATTTTCGCTTACGGACAACGCTGATTTTTCGCTCACAACCGACGACCCCGACACCGCAATGCCTGCGAAACGAGCTCTCGTCGAAACTGTCCATATAATTGCTATCGCAATAATAGGATAACTACGTGTGCGATGTAGAGCACATTTCGCTCTATCCGAGTTGGTTAAATTCGGGTTTCACTGCATCCATGTTTAACTAGTGTTTAACTGTGCAGGAGATATTTCCTGTGGAGGCGATGCGCAAAGCCGGCGAGCTGGGCTTTGGTGGCGTGTACATATCGGACCAGTACGGAGGAGCGGGACTCAACAGACTGGACGCGTCGGTCATCTTCGAGGCTCTCGCAAAAGGGTGCGTCAGTACAACTGCCTACATCACGGTGCACCAGTAAGTATCATGTGTCGCCTTGATTGACTCCCTCCACGTGACGAAAAATTTTAGATGGAGGGGCGATCAACAAGCGGCCCGGCAACTATGCGGGCCTGATCCTACCCGAGAGGCATTGTATAATGTAATAGGAATTGAAAGGGCATCTCAGAAAACGACAATAGACGGAAATAAGGAATGCCAAGTAACAATGAGAACGTTCAAGCTACGGATCGGTCTCTGAAAAATTCACTGTAACTCACTATTATACGCGTAGCAGACGCGCGAAGAGATATACTCCTGCCTATGCTTCACGACCGCTGCTATTGCTCGTCTGGCTGCGGATTGCGCCTCCGAAACGATTCTAGGCGAAAGTTGTGTTTGGCAGCAGACACGCCACAAGTTTCGCCTGTAATTTCAAATCTAGTGAAACGCCTAGCGCATTGCTGTATCCAGCGCAACTCGTCTACACATGTGAGTCCACAGGCAACAAGCGTGTATTCCAATATAGGACGTTTGTTTCGTGGAGCAGTTTCCTGCAGAGGCGCCAAAGAGAGGGGCACCGCTAGTAGCATTGTCGATACGCATGGCGCCACGAGTGCACGATGTAGCTGACGAGAATTTCGCGCTATAGAAGTGTAGTCACGCGGCTTCTCGTTTTTCTTTTTTTTTTTTTCAAGCGAAGCTTGGTTGACTTGCGAGGTCGGGTGAAGGCGGAGTCGTGCCAAAAAATTCACTGTCGATGAAAAATGAAAACTGCTCGTCTGGCTGCGGATTCGAGCCAGCGACAGCACGGTTCCGAGACCTCCACGCACCCTCCTATACCCCCCTGCTTTCCCAGTGGTCCAGTGCATATAGCCAACGCCTCCTCCATTTTTTTTTTTGAAAAGAATAGAGGAGGCGCTGATATCGCACTCGGCTGCTGATCAATGGAGGCGATGAAGGTCGCGGGATCGAATCCCGGCCGCGGCGGCTGCATTTCGATGGAGGCGAAATGTCGGAGCCCGTGCATACTGCTGTGCGATGTCAATGCAGGTTAAAGAGAGAGCCGCAAATGATCTAAACTTGCGGAGCGTACGGCGTCTCCTATAATTGTATCTATAGTTTAGGAACGCCATCATCATCATCAGCCTATAGGTCCACTGCAGGACCTCGCCCAACGATTTCCAATTTACCCTGTCTTGAGCGAGTTGGTTCCACTTTATTCCCGCGAACTTCTTAATTTCATCGCGTGCCTCTGTTATCCATTCTGTCGATACTACTGTCCATCTGTTATGTGTCCTCCGCATGATATTGCTCTGCCCAGGTCCATTTGTTTCTTTTAATTGATATAAGAATATCGGCTACTCCTGTCTGTTCTCTGATAAAACCCGCTCGTTTTTTTATCTCTTATATAGCATTACACCTCCTTTCTCTCCATTGCACGCTGCGTGCTTCTTAATTTAATATCTAGATCTTTAGTTATCCTCCATGTTTGTGCGCCATACGTTAGCATTGGGAGAATGCAATGATTAAATACTTTTCGCTTTAGTGATAGTGGCATGTTTGCAGTCATGATTTGGGAATGTCTCCTGAATGCGCTCGATCCCATTCTTATTCTACGGAGTATTTATTTTTCATGGTTAGGCGTCCCTGTTAACTGCCCCAGATATACCCTATTTTCCGGTGTATAAGACGCACCCCAATTTTCGCAAGTTAAATGCAAAAATTAATATATAAGACGCACCGGTGTATAAGACGCACCTATATTCACTCGCTTCCCGCAAAGAAACTTCATAACGTGGGGTTGAGCGAGCATTGTAAAATGCCGTACTTACGTTTCTGAGCGCTAGTCCGTAAGAAAACTTCTACTACACCAAACTTGCGAGAAAAAATAATGCACACCCACTGAAACATTCCGCATGACTGCAGGAAAGACATTTTATTCGTCGAAGCCCTCAAAGTCCTCGTCCTCCGACGCGCTTAGCTTACAGCTGTGAAGTATGCGGAGGACTACGGGAACCGGGCAGCGGGCCCTCATTTTGACGTCACCGAGATGATCCGCACATGGCGACAGTCAAGTGCTAAGCTTCAGGCCATGAAGAGTGACAAGAAAGCTGACCGCGGCAAGAAATCACGATGGCTAGTCCTTGACGGACGTCTGCACTCATGGATACTCGAGCAGCGTGCCCAAGGTAGGGGGATGTCAATGGTGCAACTGCGTCTCAAAGCGCAGGCGCTATCTGAGGAGATGGGCGCCGTTGATTTTGTTGGTGGGCCGTCTTGGTGCTCCTGATTTATGCGCCACAAAGCGCTGGCGATGAAGGCCAGCACAACCACGTGCCAGAATCTGCCAGCATACTTCAAGGACAAGCTTGAGAGATTCCAGGCTTTCGTTAAGAAAGCCATTGAAGAAGATGGCATCGGCGACAGCCATATATAAATATGGACGAGGTGACACTTACGTTTGACATTCCGACGGAAAGGAGTGTGGCACCTAAAGGTGACAAGTCCGTCACCATCAAAACTACCGGCCACGAAAAGCGCACTTCACGGTTGTGCTCTAATGTTGCGCCGACGGGCAAAAACTTCCGCCAATGATAATACTCAAGCGGAAGACGATGCCGAAAGAGCCCTTCCCGCCTGGCGTCGTCATAGAAACGAACGTGAAAGGCTGGATGGACGAAGAGATGATGGGCAAGTGGCTCGAAAAATGCTTTTCTAAGCGACCGGACGGTTTCTTTCATGCGAAGAAGGGCCTCCTGGTCTTGGATAGCATGCGGGCGCATATAACGGAGCTCACTTTGAAGCGCATCAAGGCAAAAAAACTGCACCGCTGCGGTTATCCCAGGCGGGATGACAAAAATGCTTCAGCCGTTGGACATCTCAGTGAACCGCAGTTTCAAGGCTCTCCGGACATGTTAGGTAAATACGCTCAGCGCGGACCAACCGAACAAATGAAGTTGCAAATGGCGACTAGCCCAACTCGCTGAACGACAGCATGGCCAGTGTGGCGGCCGAAGCCGAGCCGAACCCGTCGCGCACCTATCGCCATCTTATGCCGATTTCACTAACTGAGTACAGCTCACTATGGTGCAGCCTCCGAAACTCGCGCAGCTTCAGTGAGCTGAGAACTCGCACGACGACATACTTTTTTTATTTTTTCGTTTTATGTACTTTGGTTTTGTTGTGGAACTGTAGTACCGGCGCGTTGAGTCTTCGTTATTATAGTTATGACACATCATTCGCGTCGGACTGCTCTAGTCGTTAAAAAAAAGACTCATCAGCATCATCACGAGTTTCTCCCCAAAGAAGTAAAAAAGTACCTATAAGACGAACCGTTGTATAAGACGCACCTCCGAAAATTTTGGAAAAACCGCGTCTTATACGCCGGAAAATACGGTACGTATTCGTTCACACATTATAAGGGCTCACTGTTAATTTTAAATTCCTGTTCCTTAGCTAGACTGTTGAGCATAATTTTAGTCTTTGCCTATTCATTTTTAGTTCTATTTTTATACTTTACCGGTTTAGCTCCTCAGTCACGTTTTGTAATTCGTCACCGTCATTGCTAAAGAGCACAATGTCATCTGCAAACCTTATATTACTGAGATATTCTCCGTCTATTCTAATTCCCTTTTCTTCCCAATCTAGACGTTTGAACACTTCTAGGCATGCGGTGAAAAACATCGGGGATATTGTATCTCCTTGTCTGACTCCTCTATTGATCGGAATTTTTCTGCACTTTTCATGCACGAGTAGTGTGGCTGTGCAAGCTTTGTATATGTTGTTTATGGTTTGCAAGTATACGTCAGGCACGCCTTGTCGACGCAAAGCTTCTAGAACTGCTTGTATTTCTATGGAATCAAACGCTTTCTCGTAGTCTATAAAGGCCATATAAAGAGGTTTGTTATATTCAGCGAACTTCTCAATTACGAGGTTGATAGCGTGGCTATGGTCCATTGTCGAGTAACCTTTCCTAAAACCAGCTGGTTCTCTCGGTTGGTTAAAGTCGAGTGTTTCTCTTATCCTAGCTAAAATTACTTTCATAAATAGCTTGTATTTTACTGGGAGTAGACTAATTGGTCTGTTATTCTTTAAATCCTTTATGTCACCTTTCTTGTGTATCAGGATTATATTAGCGTTTTTCCAGCTGAGCGGTACACGAGATGTCTTGATACATTTTGTGGAGAGCAACGCAAGCTTTTCAAATATGATATCTCCTCCGTCCATGGACTCCGGAACGTTTCTTAGTGGGGGGCAAGTCCTGTCGTTTTATATTGTGTTTATTATTTATATGTTCTCACAATTTGTCAATTATTATTTATTAACATTACATATTATAATATTATAATTAATACTATATAATAAGTAAAATATGTAAATGTACTATGTAGATTTATTCCATCAAGTAATGATGTTTTAATTCAATATGGCCGTATTAAATTTTACATATTTACGTCCTCGCTTATTTTATATTCGTGTACACTTTAAAAATGGTTGGAAATTTTGGAACTACTGAAAATCTGCGCAGACCGCGCAACCCGCGCGGTTGTGTGGTGGTCCGCGTGGAGGTCGGTACTTTGGAAAGCACCACCCAACCACGAAAATTCTTGTCAAAAATTTGATGGAAGAAATGTTAGGGCCCCCTGCCTCAGTCTTTGATCAGCTATTATGCCGGCTGTTATGCCGTCTTCGCCTGCTGCTTTACCGCGGGACATGCCTTTGACGGCTTTTCTGACTTCGTCAGTTGTTATACATGGAATCTCAGTGTCCTCCTCGGATTTGATTTCCACTAACGTTGCATGGTCTGTCTGAGAGCTGTGCAGTTCAGAGTAGAAATCTTCTGCTACCTTTTACTATGTCGTTGAAGCTGTTGATTACGCGATACCCGTTATCTTTCAACGCATGCATTTTATTTTCTCCTATGTGCAGTTTCTTTCTGACCGATTTAATGCTGGTACCTTTCTCTACTGCTTTCTCTATTTCTTTTAAGTTAAAGTTCCTGACATATCTCTGCCTGGCTTTACTGATCAGCTTTGATAGTTCTGTGAATTCTATTTTATCTTCTGACGAAGTCACTTTCATCCTCTGGCGTTTTTTTTTTAAAGTCTTTAGTGGATTGGGGCAACTTGCTTACATCTTGCTTTGTTGTTTTAACCCCGACTTCATTCGCTGTTCATAGGATCACTTCCGTTATGGTTTTGTTTACTACTGCTAAATCTTGGTTGTTTTCATCTAACGCGTCAAATCTGTTTTTTAGTGCGACTTCAAATTCTTCATTCTTTGCTTTGATTACCTCTAGGTTTGCCCTTTTTCTAGTAACTAATTTTGTTCTTACTTTCTTTAGGTTAAGTATAATCGTTGTCTTTACCAATCTATGATTACAACATTTTATCTTGCCTACTATTTCTGTGTGTTGAATTACGCCTGATTGCTCGCACATTACAAAGTCAAGTTCGTTCTTTGTTTCTCCATTAGAGATTTTCCATGTCCACTTCCTATTCTTACGCTTCTTAAAGAAACTATTCATTATTCGGAGTCGGTTCTTTTCTGCAAACTGTACTATCATCTCTTCACGGTTGTTCCTATGACCGACACGGTAGTTGCCAATCGCTTGTTCTCCACTTTGTTTTGTTCCTACTTTTGTATTGAAATTTCCCATGACTATTGTGTATTGTGTCCTTGTTTTTTTCATTGCTAATTCGATATTCTCGTAAAACTGTTCTACCTGCTCGTCGTCGTGGCTCGTTGTTGGCGCATATTCTTGGGTTATCTTAAAGGGGTCGTGAAACGTTTTCTGAACATTTCGTACAAAGTGCGTATTCGGGATCCTGACCCTCCAATCAACAGTATGCATGGTTCCGTTGCACCGTTTATATAGACAACAAACGCGGTTTCGGTTTCACTGCGCGCGTTCCCCTCAACTCTGCAGATGACGTCATCTTAGTAGTCGTCTATACCTCCGAGATTGGCGCGCCCTCGGAGGCCACGGGGAAAAAAAAAAAAAAAGAATGTGCTGCAGCTATGCTTCAGAATGGCGGCACCGCACGGTTTCTAGGTATCTTCTTTCTTTCTAGCTTTCAAATAAATCGATTCTTTAAGAGAAAACGCGAGTTCACTATACCTCTGCACTTAATGATATCTTACTATGCCGGCCGGTAGTGTCGCATAGTCGTTTCGGAAGCGCAAGAACGCTGGGGTTTCAAACGGGCGTTATTAGATGTGCACTGAATATTTCGCCGAAATGCACATCGAAGCAGTGAAGATTACAATCGGGCATTTCCATATTCTTTTTATGACCCCTTTTAAAGGGCAACTCCGGCGGTTTTTTTCTCCATGTTCTGATATCAATGTTTTCCAATGGTACTGGTAGTCCTGTAACCGCCAAGCTGGTTCACTTTGCTCAGAAACGCACCAATAGTTTTAAATAAGCAACTGAAACTCGCCTTCAAACCGAAACGGGTAGATGCTTTGTGGAGCGTGTGCGGTGACGTCACAACCCTCCCGTCACCAGAAATATGGAACCGGTGCCAACTAAGTGCCAGTTGCGAGGTCATCCGATGATATACCGAGTTATGCCAGCTTTTCTGTTCACGGCAGCGACGATTTGAGCGCTGAAGTATCGTCGTTTTGCTTTTGAAGGCCCGCTGGCTCGGGTAGGCAGCGCGAAGGTAATGACGTCAAAAACACAGGGTGGCCCGCGTCAGAATCTGCTGAAAAATGTTAAAATTCATTTATAGGATAACTAAATGACCTACATCCGCCCTGCTTGCCATTATTATCACAGTACCGAGGAGAACATGTATTGAAAATTTTATTGACATATGTAGACACTGAAAAATCGCCGGAGCAGTGTTCACTGATCTCAATAAAATTTCCGATGTGTATTCACCTCGGTACTGTAATAATATATGCCAAGTCAGGCGAATGTAGGTCATTTAGTTTTCCGGGAAATGAATTTTTTAATTTTTTTGCGGAATGCCACGCGGGTAACCCTATGTTTTTGACGCCATTACCTTCGCGCTGCCTACCCGAGCCAGCGGGCCTTCAAGAGCAAAACGACGATACTTCAGCGCTCAAATCGTCGCTGCCGTGAACAGAAAAGCTGGCATAACTCGGTATATCATCGGATGACCTCGCAACTGGCACTTAGTTGGCACCGGTTCCATATTTCTGGTGACGGGAGGGTTGTGACGTCACCGCACACGCCCCACGAAACATCTACCCGTTTCGGTTTGAAGGCGAGTTTCAGTTGCTTATTTAAAACTATTGGTGCGTTTCTGAGCAAAGTGAACCAGCCTGGCGGTTACAGGGGGGGCGATCAGATATGGTATTTTTGTGAACGCGTTCAAAATCGCCGCACGCGATTGGCCAGCGCCGCTCCGGTGTCGTCAGCCGCGGGGCGTGCCCACGGAACACCTACCTATAACCAAATTAGAGCAGAGAAACTGTACCTTTGACAGTGCAACAAAAATAAGGGTAGCGGTGGCGTCCTAAACTAAAACATAAGGCCAAGAGATGGTGCTGCGTGTACTATCATCATCATTGTTTAAATGCAATATGGCCGCTTTGTTTCCGGCGCCTAGCCTTTTTTTGGACTTATTGAGAGCCCCTAGCAGGAAATTGCAAACTAAAATATGGGGCTAGGTTAGTAGTTCCACTCTACGCCCAACTTGATGGAACGCGCCGCGGTTGGTTTTTTCGCCACCTGTAGCGACTTGTGGAACGTCGAGCGTTCCGGCACGGCCGGCCTGGACGCGCGCGCTCGCTCGCTCTCTCTTTTACGGCTTGCGCACGGGGGGCTGTTGCTACCTATCGCCGCAACTTGGCGGGGGCGCTCCGAGCCAACCCGCTCTAAGCCAGCTCCCGGCCGTTGCGGAGGCTAGCGCGCGCTGGGAATGCTCGGCCTCGAGACTTGCCGTGTCACTTTCTGAAGCTCCTCTATATGCTATGCATGGTACCAATGCGATGAGGACACGGTAGGAAGCATATATGGCAACTCTGGTGCTTTCCGCTTTTCCGAGGGAGGGGCACAAGCCACTGATTCGCCCGCTTCTGCTGCTCGTGAGAGCACTTACCGATGCGCGTCGCGCTCAGAAGGCTCGACCGCATGATTCGTCACCGACCGTCAGAACAAATGACACGAAACATTCTTTTTTGAAAGAAATTGGGTTCCAAAACGTTTACGTCAAATGCACATATGCCAACCATTAATGTACTTGAAAATGATAAAATATGGTCATTTTTATTCAAGCTGTCGCAATTCTTGCTTTACTATTAAAATAAATACCTCGAAAAGGGGAATTCACACTCCCCACAAGTAGCCGTGAGTCGAAATCACAGCAGAAGGAACGTAATAATAATAATAATAATAATAATAATAATAATAATAATAATAATAATAATAATAATAATAAAACTCACACCACACCACACTCAGTCCCTGCATGCATATAAACTCCCAAGCTCTCACGTGTCCAGACGCGGCCTTCAGCGTGCAAGTAAAGAGATGAGAAAAATCTTTTTATGCTATAACGTACGCTGCAGGCAAAGAAAAATGAACTTTCACAGAAACCGTTCAGCATCATACAGAATGTTGTCCTTGGTACTAAAATAATATAATGCACAAGAAGAACTGAAAAAGAAAAAAAAAGCACTGCTGGTAAAACACTGTCGTGATGCTTACAGCTAGTTTAAAGTAGTCACATCGTTCACAGCCGAAATGTTTCCGCGTGGGCTTGTGAATATAGTCAGAAGGCTTGTCATTCTGATCTGTTAACTTTTTTGTGTAGTTCACAAGAAGAATCCGGAGAAACTTTTCAGAGATGATGTGCGCCGACACTCTGGTGTGACTCTTGTCCACACCTTCCGGACAGTCCAGAAGCGGCGAATCTTCAAGATATGACTGAACAGTAAATTGCAGTGTCTCGAGGATTTTCTTTCGGTAAAGATATTTCACTGCCTTCTCGAAGAACGTCACAATCTCATATGATGGTTCCGGGAAACATTTTGACAATCACACAATTGAGCGGTTCGCCACAAGGCTGAGCAAATCCGTCTCATTGTAGAAACTAAGCTGAAGGACGCACTTCGGGACATCTGCATCAGCGTGCCGTCTATCATCCGAAAACTGCGTTATGTTTATGAAGGACGCCGTGGTGGACGGCTCCGGGAATTTCGACCACCTGGTAATCTTTAGGGTGCACCTAAATCCAAGCGCACAAGCCCTAAGCATTTTTGCCTCCATCAAATATAAGATGGTGAAGTTTGACCAACCAACCAACCCATTCTTGTTGCTAGTAGCACTGAGTGTGCCTTTTCTTTTGCCGAGTGCATGAGTACCTAGAAATGTCCCCACACGCACCTGTGCTGCTTCCACCACTTTCTACATGCGGAAAAAATAATTAGCACGGTAAAGTGGCCGGGAACAGCCGGTTTACTATACGAAGCGCATGCAGAGCAACGCGCTTTGGGGGGTTGGCTCACGACGCCCTCGCGCGGAACGCGCCGTCGTCCTGTATAGAAACAGATCCATTGTAGTCGTGGCAGCTGCTCAGGCCGTAAAAGAGGGAGCGAACGAGCGCGTCCAGACCGGCCGTGGTTCCGGCGCCCCGAGATTTTGATGTCGTCAAATTGACGTCAATTCCCTGTCAATCATTTTCAAACTGAGCGTGTTGTCTGCTATGAGGAGAACGATGCCCGAGGCCGATCGCTCAGCGAACGCTTTACGAACGGTTTACGAACGCTTTGCGAACGGCCGTTCGCAAGCAAGCGCGGCAGCGGCTCCGCTTGGATTGAAACGGCGGCTGCGGAATGTTGCGTCACAGAAAAAAATGGCGGTTCCCTTGGGTGCTGCGTTCCTCGCATCGTCGTCGCTGAAAGAGGGAGTGGAACGGCTGGGGGTTCGCGATGCATTTGAGGAATTGACAGAAAGTGAATTCCGGCGTCACTTTCGCCAGTCGAAGCGAACAGTACGTTGGCTGTGCGCCGAACTTGATCCCGAGAGAGAGAGAGAACAACCTTATTTTCGGGAAAAAAATTCACGGAGTTATAGCGGTCGGGCAGTGCCTCGCCGCCACCTCCTCTGCTCGTCTGATGGCCTAGAGTTGTTTCACCAGGCTTGAGTCGCGGAGAACGGTGTCCCACGCTCCAAGCGAGGGAGTGGTCAGGAGATCGAAAATCGGGTGCCAAAGAGCCCATGGAATTTCTTCGGAGAGGAAAGAGCTGTGCATGTTGAGGTTCTTTGCTACTGGAAGTAATTTCCAGCGCGCAGTCAGTAGTGAAGAGTTTGTCGGGCTTTCACAGTCGGGGTGCACCTCCAAAAATGCGAGAAGGAGCTCCCTCCGCCTCTGAGCACCTTTTTGTGCGAGACATGGCAGCAGCTTACGACGAGACGAAATATGACGCCATTTACGCACGCTTCTTGTTTTTCGCGCCCGCGACACCGCTTAGCGAACCTGCAGAGAAAGATATTAGGGGTTTGGGGCCCCAAAGAAATAGCATCGACACCACTGCGCATGCGCGAGACCCAAACTGCCTTTGGATTTGGGGTTGGGCAGCCCCAAAGAGCCCCAAACTTTTTAGCGTAAACAAACATGGCGGCGCCCATCGAAGCGACGGCTCTCGCCTAGGACAAAACTGAGCTGATTTCTGGTTAAGTGACGACTTTATGGTGGCGTAGGTCATCGCTTTCTTTCATCTCACGCATGCAGCAAAAACTGGCCGTGAAATAGCCCGCGTTTTTAAGATCGGTTGTCGAATTGAGAGCTCGAAGCTGGGTTACCTTGGCTCATGATACCAAATTTTTAAGACTCGCAGAACGATGGGGATTACAAGTAACTTCATTGCCACTGCACGCTTTAAAAAGCAGTTTTAAAGGGACAGACAACCACCCAAAACTTGAATTGAGATAACCCCACTGGCGGAAAGATTGTGTGTTGCATTGGCTCAAACGACGCCACTTTTCATCAATAAACACGGGTTTATGTTTTTATTTCTTCATGCAAAGTCGCGAAAACTGACGTTTGATAACTCAAGCGGCAAACATACGAACTAGAGTGCGGTCACGCGACCTTCTACAAATTTACGCAATATTTTATCTGTTTATTAGTATCGGACCGCATGAAAATTTTGATATTATAAGCTTTTTGTCACTTGCAATGTGCAGATAACCCTTCGTTTGTAGCGCGCGTTGCTACTGCACGCTTCTGCCGTCACGTGCGAAAGCGTGGTTTCCGATCTAGCTGGCCTGGCTCGGCTATGGCCAGAATGGCAGCGCCGGAGGCCGGCCATTCATGAAGCAGGCGCGGACATGCGAAAGATCGGCCTGGCTAAACCGTCTTTTTATTTCAAAAAGTAGTTGAACAGGTCAAAGTGTGGGTGGTTAATCACAGCTACGCTCACTCCTGCGAAAGCGGAACGATGTCCGGAAGCGAGGCGGATTATCGGCATCGCGATCACTTTTCAACGTTGCTAGAGTGCGCAGTCTGCCTTTTTTAGAGGCTTCTCAGATCGAAAAATTCCGCGTGCGAAATATCCACGCGCTCTAGGAAGTAACCGCTGCAGGTGAAAACAGTACGGAGGACGAGCTTTCCATTGCGCCATAAAAAGTAAAAACCGGTTGTCAGTCCCTTTAAAGGGTACGCTTATAAAAGGCAAATGCGTTTATTAATCTTCAATTTCTACTTATCGTAGCCTGCCTTTTTGGCCACCTTGGCGCTGCAAGCGCAAGACGCAAGGAGCGAGCGCAAAACCCAATTCGAAAGCTCATACTTCCTACGTGATCCCAAGTCAGCACACGCAAAGCACTTTGGGGCCCCAAACGTTTGGGGGCGAAAATTTCCTATTGCTGCTTAAGAGCGTGTTTACGTCTGAGAAGAAGAAAGTACAGTTTTAAAAGGAGCAGTTTTCTTAATTTGTCGGGAGAAACATATTGATTTTCAGAAGCAGACGACAGTATACGTCATCATCCGAGAAGCTTCCCCGTTGGCCGCGCCGGCCGCGCTCTTCTCCCGTTCTCAAAGCTATCGCGGACCACCCACTTTGTGACGTCAGGGTTCGGACAGCGTTCTCGAGCGAACGGCCAAACTCCGATCGCCCCACAGGACTATCAGTACTATTGGAAAAGATTGATATCAGAACATGGTGAAAAAACCGCCGGAGTTGCCCTTTAAAATGCCCTGATGCGGCGGCCACCGCGCCGTCTCACTGCGGCAAAGTCCGTCAAATGTTGAGGAGGAAGGAGTTGCGACAAAAGCTCTCAGAGGTGCGCATTATTGTTCGTGATCGCAGCATGGCGTTGTGGATGATCGACCAGTACGGCACCCACGAACAGAAGCAGCGGTGGCTGCCCGACCTGTGCTCCATGGAGAAGTGCGCCTCCTACTGCCTCACCGAGCCCGGTGGGTTGACATATACGCATGCTTTTTATTTGTTTAACAAAATACAAAACTGTGTCCTCTATGCTTGGGGTTAAGCACGACTCAGATGCAGCGCTTCTGCCGCCGTATTCTGACGCTGCGTCTCTCGCCGACAGCGACTGATCACACGAAGAGCCAGTGATGCAAACCTATGTCACCGCTTTTACCCTAGACTGAGCCTTAATAAAGCCCTAAATTCTACACGAGATCTCTAAATAGTACGAAAAATCCCTAGATTGTAATTTTTATGTCGGTAATTAAGCTAGTTGGCATGTAAAAAGTCTAAACACAATTTTCCCCTCGGCCCACTCGTTCTTAATTTTGTTGGTGGCAGAAATCAGCTCATTAACAGCAAATGCAGCTCTTTTTCCTACATTTTCTGTGGACCAGTTGTATACTTAAAAGGCCTACATTCGGTGCGCTCTTCGGAGAGCCGACAGAAACCGGTGATCTCTTCCGTGGTGGCGGTTGATTGCTGAAAGACGACGTAAGGAACGAGAGTTGCATGACCTGCAACTCTCGCAAATGTCCCGTTTTACTGCTAGACGGTAGCCTTTGGATCCACTTCCCGTGCAGGGGCCCTTTGTACTGGCTGACAGCAATGCTATGATCCCATGTGGCCAAGTATTTTAGAAGCAGCTTATGGCGGGGGGGGGGGCTCTATCCCTCCCGCGGCGTCCACCCCTCCCCCTCTCTCTCTCTGCTCTAGGAATCCTCCCTACTCTACGGAGCGGCGCCCGTACGTGTCCCACATCCTCACAGCGCATCCCCTCTCCTACGCTCCCCCTTTCTCTCCTCTAGAAGTCCTCTACGGAGTGGCACGCACGACAGGCGGTGCGACAGCTGCATACTCCGCGGTAGTTCCGCGGTATGAAACAGCGCGCGCCTCATTCTCTCTCCTGTGCAGCGCCGCGATGAGCGCTCGGGCCATGACGCAACCACCACGTTCTCTCTCTTCTCTTATACATTCTCTGTTGCTTTCATGAACAAACTGCTTAGTTAGCGCTCTGTGTGTGTCATCGTATTATACATTCCCGTATTAGAAAAATCCCCCACATTTCGGACGTTGGGCGCCAAAATGTAGGGTTGGTTCTACTGTTACTACTAGCAGCGGCATCGCCGCTAGCAACCCCGTGCCGTGGGTTCGAGCACTCGACGAGCAGAGAATGGGGCAGTTGCGTCCGCTATCTCAGCCATGCATCGCCGCGCTGCCGCGCGCGTCAGCCCGAGGCCTGTCAGCACGAACCGTCGCAAGCGGCGAAAGAGGAGAACATTAGACATCACTCTCCGTGCATGGTAATTTAAACACGCTAATAGTACGAATAAAAATAAGGCCGAATGAATCGAATTAAATATAAACAAAGGGGTAACAATAACGATTAACAACACGCGAGCACCACAACTCAAACAACGAACAATAACAACACGCGAACACACAATAACACACAAAGACCATGCAAGGGGGGCGAGCTACCTAACCCTCGGCCAGCGCACTTGCGAGAGCGTGCCCCCAGAAAAGGAAAATAGAAGGGAAAGAACATACAGAGATGGGCGACGAACGCAAGCCGCTGCCGGGGTCGCCGAGACCCGGGACAGCGCGCGGTCCGGCCGACGGTGCCGTCAGCAGTAAAGTCGCAAAAGCACGTTCGCACCGCACCGAGTCCCAGCGAGTTCTCCCAAGCATCTCCCAAAACCAGAAACGCGCGAACATTCCAGAAAGTACTAGCTGCCCAATGGCAGACTAGTTAAGACCACATGGCGCAAAGCGGGCAGCCCCTCGCAGTGATGGACCGCCGCTCTGTCCAGCCGGGAGAGGGGGATGCGAGGACATTCTTAGCAAAACATGGCGTCGCGCGGGACGCGCTTCACCCCGGTCCCCACAACTTTCACCATCTTTTTATTCTGTTCACCTTGCGTAAGGTCTTCTGATCCAGAAGTTACCACCTGACAAAGAACAGCATGGTAACATTTTGGCGAAGTGCGCAAATATACAGGCACAGCTAATGCATAGGTTGAAATGTACGAGAAAGCCCAGCTTTCAACTTTTCAACACTGTACGGTGCAGGAACCTGGCATGCGTGAACAAGCATGTTTTTCCAGGCACTAACAATAAAAATGGCTCTTTTACAGAGCAATTGTAATTCGCACTGCGCTCAAGAGTACACACGAGTCCGTGCTGAACACTCGCAAAGAGAAAATTTCGTTTTTCATCTGAGTGGGCGGCAGACGATTATCTCGCGTTATCACTGTCTTCGCCCTCTCTCGGCCCCGAGGACGCCGATGCTTTTTTAAGCGAGAAATAGAAAGTAGCACAAACTATTTTATTAGCTCACAGCAGGCATTTCGAGCGCCTCACAAAAATCTCTAGACTTTATGACAAAGATGCCGAATCCCCGAATGACACTAAAATACTCTAGATCTAAGAATAAATCCCTAGAGTTGGCATCACTGCGAAGAGCGCACAGACCGGCGCTAGAGTCGCTAGCCCAGCGTCACACAACGTGGGCAGATGAATTTAACCCGGAACCCCCCAAAGGAGTGTGCAATGTCCTCGAGTGAAACAAGATGTATTCACGATTACAGCTTATACACCTTGCCTGAAGTTTCGCATTGCAAAAGACATTCATAGCATTGCAAAAGAAACACACTGTCCGTGAATGTTTTTATCTTTTACTTGTGGCGCCAGCTATGGTGGTAGAATAAAACCAGAAAACTCAAAATCGATGGCCTCCGAGATTTACGGTAGGGCTTATCTTTTTTGAAGCCTCACGTACTGCCCTTACTAGAGTGTACTTGAATGTACAGCCGCTGCCCATACGTGCTAAGCCTACCAAGGTAATTGAGAATGTTTCTCGGGAATAGTGTAACGTAGACCCGAGTGCGTTGCTCTCGAAGCTGTCGAAGCATCTGTAGACAAACATGAGTTAAATACAGGCGTCAATTGGGATCCTGAGGTTCACATAGTTAGCGACAGTGACTGAATACATAGGCGGGCCGAACCCGCTTCGGCATCTGCGAGGACGCATTGTACGCTGGCGTAGGTCGCTGCGAGCCACGCGCTTATTGGACTCCGCTCATACAGCAGCTTCCCGCGGCCGGGCTGAAGGAGCGACACGCGCGCACTTCCTTACGGCCCGCGCACCCACGAAGGGAACAATGGGCTAGATTCTGAACAGCTCGTTGCAGTGTTCGTTGATTGGCGCGCTTCGGGCCAACCCTCTATAACTTTACTGCATATGCTACCGCAGGTAGCAGAGTTGCGCGTAGGTCCGCCATCTTGGCCAGCAAGCAACCAAAGCTATGTGGCAAAGTCATGCTCACTTTTTGTAGGCGGCATCCCCGACCGAGCATGGGCAGTTTTCCAACGCAGATGATGATGATGATCGTGGTTCAGTTAGGAAAGGATGCTAATTTCTGCAGCCCATGTAGGCAGCACGGCTAAGTGTCCGTGGGGGTGGGCGAAAGGGAGTGAAAAGGCCGTAGTGGAGGTCTCCGGAAATTTAGACCACCTCGGGTTCTTTAACGTGCACTGAGAACGCACAGTACACGGGCCTCTGGATTTTCGCCTCCAACGCTCGTAGACCGCTTTGAAGCCTAATAGCAAATAAAACACAGCGACAGCTTAGTGACGGGACAGATTAAAGGCGTTGCTCTTTTTAACACACGGCGAGAGACGCAGAACTACAGAATGTTGTGAGGTGTGTGTGCTTCACTCCTCGCAACTTTTGATTTCACAACGTATGTACACATTGGTTATTCTAGGCGCACCGGCCAAATGCAGCATTCATTTTCCTGAGTGGTTAGTATCGCACTGAGCAGTCTTTAAGCCGAAACCGCACGTATGCGATTTTCCGCGTGAATGCGACGCGATACGAAATGGGCCGTCGCGCGATGGGTCACATTATCGATCACTCGGTTCTGACAGAAATGCTCCAGGGTTAATCTCAAGCCACTGTAAAAACGCAATTGAAAAATAACACTTCCTGAGCACTTTGAGTTGTCCCGCAACAGGCGCGTTCGTGAAAAACAATGCTCGGAACACGCTCCAATAAGGTTCCGCCGGATTCGCTTTGAACTTGACTGGCGATAATCCAGTTCGCTGAAGCGGCGCGGCGCCGAGAAGCACAAAAGTGGGCCTGAACGTCATCCTCTGCGCAATGCGTGGTTGCTTCGCAGCTGGCGGCGTTTGGAAAACAGACGCGCCTCTACCCTCCCAACCCTCCTTTTTATCAGTCGACGCCTCGCCGTTGGCTGAGAGCCGACCACGTTTTGGATCTGCCGCGGAATATGACCGATACCATTGAATGCATTTGCTGCTATATTTCACCAAATAAGTGCATGTACTTGCTATGCACTTCAGTTGGATAACTTTCTCAATCGACTGCCAATTGCGTTGCTAAAATATTTTCAGGATGCATCGGGTTACACTCGAACACGTGGTGTGGCATCGAAATGGTGCACTGCTGCGTGCCCTGGGAAAAGCCCAGGAGTTTCACAAATTTCCAAGTGAAGGAGAGCAGCGCACCAAATGGCATAAGAACATTGCATGGAAGGATTTAACTATCAACGATAAGTCGCCGTCTATGGTCGCGTGTAGGCAACACTTCCTTCCGACAGACTACGCTTCTGGATGCCGCATCAAGAAACTTTTGCCAGGCGCTGTGCCCACTGTTTTCGAAGGCTATCCGGCCTACATGGTGCCTCCTGCGAAAAGGCCTGGCAAGGAACCCGCTCCTGGGACTGATGTACCTCTTCCAAATCAAATTAAGCGGAAAGCCCAGCCACCTGAATCACTGCCTGTGGAATACAACGCGTCTCTCGAACGCCACGAAGACACCAGAACCATGAGCACGCAAACCACGAACTACGATCACCAACGCGCAAGCCGGTACCTCTCTACTATCTCGAGGCTGCGTTCTCAAGTCTCATACCACCGTTCTAAGAGTCAAAAATTACTATAGAAAAGGTCGCCAAGGAAGATCAGCGCAGTGCATTCTATCGCGAAAACAAACACCATGATTCGGTGTGAAAAATCCAGGCGGACTCACAGAATGGACACAAGAAGGCCATGTTCGTGATTCACCAAATTGAACGATACGGGAAGCAACATCTCACATATACCCAGAAGAGGTCATTCGAGAATGCGTCATATGGAGATTCCTCTCGCCGAAGTGTTACGACCGTGCTCGAACGTCAGGGCTCCTAAGTTTACCAGCAAAGTGCACCCTCCAGAAACTCATGGGCCCCAATCCAACCACATCAGGATTGACTGCTGCAATGCGAACAAGACTTGTTCACGAAGCGTAACTTCTGAGCAGTAAGCAGCACATGGCATCAGTAATTATCCATGAAGCCAGTATTCAGCCAAAATGCATCTGTGACAGAAAAGGAGATGCCGTGTTTGGTTTTAAGGACAGACCGGCAGCAGTGCGTCGAACACGCAGGGGATTTTGGCGAACAGGGTATTGTGAATCAACATATTTGCACAGCGCAAGACTACGAGTAGTTACGACGTAACTACAGAAGAAGAGACAAGGACAGAAAGAGCGCTGAAGAAAGAGCGCTGTCTTATCAGGGTATTGTGCTTGGTTCTCTATGGCACTAACAGTCAATATAAGATACTTTCTCTTATTACTTCTCAAAGCAGGGAGTGGAAAAGATCTTTTCCAATGGACGAAGGAAGTGATCGCCGCAGTCGAGTCGTGTGGTTTTAACATTGTTCGCATCCGTAAGCGACAACTACTCAGCAAACACTACGATGTTTAAGCCATGGCCAACGGCTCCTAGCGCACGGTTATCACATGAACCTAACTGGGTAATATTCCACAGTTTTGCTCAGCTTTGACCCGTGCCATGTGATCAAAAATATCCGAAGCCAGTTCCTCGAAAAGCAGCTCTCAGATGGCTGCGATGTTATAAGTGGTGCATACGTACAGAAATTGTACAAGTATCGGAAGTCGATGACTGTGAAGCTTGCTCGCAACCTAACACGGAACCATGTGTATCCGACAAATCTAGAAAAGCAAAATGCGCTGCGTGCTATCCAAGTGTTCTTACCACAGGTGTAATGGTCGTCGGAATGAGACGGAGAATACGGTACGCCGAAGTGGTCAAGTAGGCGCCGGAAAAGACTCACAGCCACGTGGTGAACATGCGGGGCAGGAGGCGACCATTGTGGGGATGTATTGTACAGCTGGTTTGGCACCCCCCTCCCCGCGGAGCGTCTCTCTGCGAAAGCACAACCGAGCAAGGGACAGCAAGCGTACCTACTTTATTGTTCGCGGGTTGTCTTTTGTTAGTGCGGCGTCTGACATTCGGCGTTTGTGATTGGCTGTGAGGGATTCAGGGGCGGAGCAACCAGGGTATATACGGTGGCCCCTCTTCCCTGGCATAGGGGGTTGGAAGCGGAGGTTGCAAGACTGAAGGTGAGCAGAAGGTTGGCGAGGACGGAGCGGATAGTGCTAGAGAGGACATCTAGCACGAGTCCGGGTGGTGGTCGCAGGAGCAGTGCTATGCACTGGGGTCGGCTCTGCCGAATGGAAGCGATCGTTCCACCAAGGTCCTCCCAACCGAGGCCCGGGCGCGGATAGTACCAGAGGGGACGTTTGGTACGAGTCCGGGCGGTGGTTGAGGTCGCAGGAGAGGTGCTATGCACTGGTAGGCTCTGCCGAATTGGAGCGACGGTTCCACCGCGAAGCCCTGCCAACCGATGGCTCCACCTAGGTCCTACCAACCGAGGTCGGAAGCGTTGCCTGTAAAGTGCATGTACTGTCTGTCTGGTATATAAAGTCACGTTGTGTTTGTGTGAAAGGCTGGTCTCCATCCTTCAAGTCGACAACGCAACGGCGGACAGGTATACCAGGACGGCTTCCACCCTTCCTTCTTCGCAGCAGCAACGCTAGCTGGAGGAGCTCGGCTCCAAAAGGAAGAAGAGAAGCAGGAGAAGGTGGGAACTGAGGACAAGTTCACCTTCTACAACCTGGAAATTTACTACAGGTGTGTGCGGCGCTGCAACATCTGAAGGCCGAGGAGACAGGGCCCTGCATGCTTTCAAAGAGGCGGATGCTACCATTCGTTTTATGAAAACTGTCAAGGAGTGGTTTGATACACATGACACTTCCTATGCTGGAAGTGGCGCCGGTTTGCATTCCAGTCCACACATTTGCTGTGGCTTGAAAACAAGTTCACTATGTAAATAAAAACTGTACAGTCGCCTCAGGCTTTTCAAGCCTTGCTGTTCCACTGTGGAAACAACACGCTTCTTGCTTCAAGAAGGCATCAGTTATGTGCTGACTAAGAAACTAAACAGCGATCCGATCGCGGCACTCTTTGGACGAATTCCACAAATGTGCGGTGGCAACGACCAATTGGACGCCAGAGCCGTTACGACTGCCCTTGATCGGATTGTGAAGGCCAAGTCCATATGCCCAAAAGAAGCCGGAACGTCCGATGTTGGTGCTGAACAATTGACAGCCACACTGTCTGAAAAGTTTCACAACAACCTGGAAGACCTAACGCAATGTCAAGCCCCTAAACCAAGATCAGCGACTTATTCAGGCTTGTCATATGTCGGTGGCTACATTGCCAAGTTAATAACAGACTTTGGTTGTGGGTCCTGTGAAATGCTTGCCACAACATGCAACAAAGACGATCCGGTGCACACACTGTTGCAAGGCCAAGGCAGAACCGAGCTATGCTACCGAAGGCCAGAGTTTCTTGCGCTTTTGAACAATTCATTTGTTTGAGCGCGTGGTAACACTTTTGCCAAGAACACACACGCTTGAAGTTATTCAGCTAGTCGTCGAGAGTCGGCTCGAACGCGCACCAGTGCTGAACTGTCCCGAGAACGTTGACGACAGCCACATGAAATGATCCGCAGCTTTAATTGTCAAAAAAATTATGAGAATACTTCTCATCAACCACACGAAGAAAGTCACCGACTCACAGGAGAAGCCCTCCGATTATGCACACGAGCCGTCCAGAAAATTTATAACGCTATGACAAAATAACTCCCGATTCTCGGCAAGAAAGCAAAAAAAAAAAAACTTCCTGCGAACTGCTTTTTGACGCAGTAATGTTTATTCTGTGTCTTCATTTCTTTTTTTAGCTTCGTATTGAAGTTTGCTAAAATTAATGTTTGATGTGAAACATTCTTCAATAAAATGTATTCGCAACAATCAATTCGCATATTTTTTCTTCGTCTGCCTCGCGTTATAATTATTTGCCAATGTACCCGGTGGTGATTGAACCTGATGGTGTTGCTGAAATTATAAACAACCTCAAATTATTCTCAGCTGCCGGCGTCGATAATATAAGTTCCAAGTTCTTAAAAAAATTGACCGCGTATCTCCGTGCTTTGCTGCAAATGCCGTCGAAAGACGATAGCCTTCTACCGGCCGTACTACATGTGTCCCGTTTCGCGTGTTTCTATTCCCCCCGAGGAGTTGTGCAAGCGAGAGGGAAAACGAAGAGACGCGAGGAGAGAAAGGGACCGGCCGGAGTGGCGGGCGGCCGTTCCCTGCCTTCCGTTCGGCACGAGCGCGAGATAAGGGCGCCATCTGGCCATGGTTACGGGAAACGCAAGAAGCTTGCCTAGCACAGGAAACGTCCGCTTTTGCGCATCCTAACAAGCACTAGGGTCTTTAGAATTACGCATCTATGTATTTTCTACTAAAGGAACACACCGTCCAGTACATACGTATTGATGTTGCGCCTCAGATATGCGTAATATTTGCTTTTTGGCCGACTGTGTTCAGAAGTATGAAGGTAGCCACCAGTTCAAGCTGGGTGGTCGTTGAGGAAGGGGTTCACCTTTCGCAGCAGGACAGACACACAAACCCACACACACAGAGACAGACAGACAGACCAAAATTTCTGCGTTGAAGTATCCCAAGAAAGACTATCGTCTTTAAAAGCACCAAACTATATTCATCAATCATTTTGACTAAAATATTTCAGCAGTCATTAAACAACAGCGAAGTGCCATCAGATTGGAAGACAGGGAAGGTGGTCCCAGTGCACAAATCTGGATCCAAGCACTCTCCTCATAACTACAGGCCCATATCGATTACCAGCGTACCCAGTAAGATATTAAAACACATCCTTTTCTCGCAAATTGTCACGTTTCTGGAATCTAAATCATTTTTTTCACCGCGCTCAACACGGATTTCGTAAGACATACTCCTGCGAAACGCAGCTTCTTTTGTTCACCCATAAGTTGCATGCCATTCTCGACCGCCGCTACATTTCCGACTGCGTATTTTTAGATTTCGCCAAAGCATTTGACAAGGTATGCCACCAGCTACTACTGCTAAAAACTCGCATGATCGGACTCGATACTAACGTAATAAAATGGCTCGAGTGTTTTCTAACCTCCCGTCAACAGTTCGTCACCGCAAACGACGTTAGTTTCCCCCTGCATCCTGTTATCTCCGGTGTGCCAGTACTGTGCTTGGTCCCTTACTTTTTCTAATCTATATTAACGATCTGCCGAACTGCGTTTCTTCGTCCATCCAGCTATTTGCCGATGATTATGTTCTTTTCCGCGAAATAACATCTGCTAATGATACATGCGCTCTGCAGGCCGATATTAACAGTATCGACCTACGGCGCAAAAAATGGCACATGACTTTAAACGCAAGAAAAATGTAAACTCATGCGCGTTTCCCGCTCATCCTCTGACTTACATACTCATTATTTAGGTGGTAACTGCTAGAAGCAGTCCACTCGTATAAGTACCTCGGCATTCACATCACTTCCACTCTTTCTTGGAATACGCACATCGATTACATCGTCAGCAAAGCTAATCGCATGCTCGGATACCTCAAACGCAACTTTCATTCAGCCCCCACTAACACGAAGCTGGTTCTCTACAAAACTATCGTTCGCTCTCAGAATATGCATCGTCAATATGGGACCCAGGCATCGAAATCCTTACAAATCAATTAGAAATGGTTCAGAACAGGTCAGCGCGCTTCATTTTATCAAACTTTCATCGCACCGCCAGTGTATCTATCATGAAATCAACCTTAGGCCTACCACTACCAACAATCCGTCGCAAACTTGCGCGACTCTGCCTTTTTCACAAAATATTTTATCACGATACACTGCATGACGAATTGCTCCTGCCACCCACATACATATAATCGCGTCTTGATCACGGGAACAAAGCTGGCTTAATCTCATGCAAAACAAAAGTATTCTCTGACTCATTTATACCACGTACATCTGTGGACTGGAACCACCTTCCTTCTTCAATAGTGAAAATCAGACAGCCATCATTGTTTCAGTCATCAGTATCCAATGCTTTTCTGTGAACCGTAGTGTTTTAGCACTTGCACTTCAATGTACTGATGCTTTCGCCGCATATGTTATCTGGACAGTGTTCTCTTTGCTTTTTTGTTGACCACTTGTGTATTTCATATTTTTTTTGTGTGTGTACTATATTACTGTAGCAAATCCCACTCCCCTCTGTAATGTTTTACGTTGAGGGTATCAATAAAATTAAAAAAATGTTTCAGAAGTGTATGATTAGGTGCGCCCTGAAGATAATATCACGCTGTTCGACCTTTTTAGGACATAAATTCAGAAAGGGGAAGGAATTGCCTATTTTAAAAAAGGACGCCCATGTAAATCAGCATGAAGAGGTATCACCTGTAGGCATGGCAGGGCTAAAGGAGTGGCAAATGCGCGCGCCGCTCGGCAAGGGTTAAAGCCGCTTTAGCAGGGTTGGGCCGCAGCGCCACGAACTAGCGGCGGTGAAAGGTGGAAACTAGACCCGAAGCGCAGGCCGTAATTGCGCGCGTGTTGCTCCTTCAGCCCGGTCGTTACTAGGACAGTCCTTGTGTTTCGGCCACCGTCACTGCCGACACAGGGTGACGGCAGAGGGAGAAACGCCAGAGAACGGTGGGAAAAGCACGGCACCTGGTTCGGGTGGTGGGGGTTCAGGCCCTGTCTAGTATACTCTAGCCCCGTCCTCCTCCCAGCTCCCTCCCACTTAGAGAGGAGGACCAAGATGGCCTCAATGGGAGGAGTCCCCTGACATTGAGGCCATTTTCATTTAAACGCATAGCAATGTAAAGGTGTGGGCCAAATGTGGTGCCACCGTCAGGTGATTAGGGGGCAAAGGGGCCAGCGCGTGCTTCAACTCTGATGTGTATGTATTCAGTTATGTTGTTGTCCTGACCGGTTTACAAACTTCTGACGCTTGGGGAATAAAAGCGCTGGGCTGCATAGCATTTTCCAGGGCAGGTGAACCAATTGATGTGATTCGGTGTCGTGCACAGTTCCCTTTGAGCATGGATCCACGTTGATGTATCGCAGGCAGCGGCAGTGATGCCGCGTCCATCAGCACGACAGCCAAACGTGACGGCGACGACTACATCCTGAACGGCACTAAAGCATTCATCAGCGGCTCCGGTGCGAGCGAAGTATACGTGGTGATGTGCCGCACCGGCGGGCCAGGACCCAAGGGCATCTCCGCCGTGGTGGTGGAGAAGGGCACGCAGGGACTCAGTTTCGGAAAGAAGGAGAAGAAGCTGGGCTGGAACTCCCAGCCGACGCGCATGGTCATCTTCGAGGACTGCCGCGTGCCTGTGTCGCACCGGCTGGGCGAAGAAGGCCAGGGATTCACCATCGCCATGGAGGGCCTTAACGGGGGCCGCATCAACATAGGTGTGTCTCTGCAGGGCGCTATCACATACCGCCATATTGCCAGACATGATTGGCCCAGTTAGCACAGCATCCTCCATGGAGGAAGGAAAGAAGCCAGGGTACAGTGGCAATCTTGAACATTACCCAGGCAAGAAAAAAAATATACAGAGCAATTTTTAGTTGCAGCAATCGAGTACAATTAGGTCGCTGACTGTTGCTTTCCAGTACAAATAGGACTTTTCGCCTGCCCCTTACAATTCGGATCCTTGACTGTGTATACCCACATACACAAAAGGAAGAAGTTTAAAGGGTCCCTCAAACGTTTTTTCGACATTGTGTCATTGATTAGGCAACACAATTGTGAAATCATTCACACTATAAATAAAGCGAAGCAGCATGTGCTAAGGTAGCTACGGGCTTATTTCTGTCGCCTTCCTCCTTGCCACTGCTGTTCCTCCTCAACTCGAACAGCTGCGGAGTGCACGCTAGCGACGACTGCGCCTCCCATGTCAGCCGGTGTGCAGAGCCCTCCGTAGCGACATAGCGCCGCGATGTCTTTACTGAGGTAGCCAGACTCGGCAGTGCTAGCCTCTGTAATAGTGCGCCGCCAGATGCCACGACGATACCGTTGGCTGCCCTTCAGTGCTCGTGACGTCACATGGATTCCGCTTCGTAGCACCCATCGCATGTCCCGTGGGAAGGGGCGGTTGAAAACGCTTCGAGCCGAGTCGCGTCGATATTTCATGATGTGCGTACTTAAATCTTTGTAGTAAATTACACGCTTAACGCAGAGTGCTGATATTGTTACGCTAATGATCAGACGGACTCGAGATATCAGTGCAACGCATTTGTACAAAATCACCAAAACCGTTTCAGGGTCCTTTTAAGACAGAATCAGGGAATACACCGACCCCGGTCATGTATAGAATAATGTACAGTCAAGCGCCATGAACGCGTCCAAAACAACCTCAGGTGGTCCGGCAACTACGAGGGGCCTAATCCAGAGAGGTACCCGTTTTCACAGCCTGTTTTATACATCAAGTGCAATGCTGTCAAAGCCAACGTTTTCAGAACCGTCAAGCCTAGTGCTCGTGTTTAAGCTGTGTACTTCCGCGACCACAAAGTAGCGCCTTACAACCCATAAGCAAAAAACAGTAAATGCCTCGCTTGCAGACTTATACTATATTTCTCATCACCTTGACAAAACACGCTTGTATTGCTGGGGAAACAATCGAAATGTGCGAGTTTGTATTTTATGCGTGCTGTTTGTTTGTCGGAGCAATACATCTCTCCTTTCCTTTTCATAAGGACTACTTACATAGCCTTCACAGCGTTGCACCTGATCTATGAAAGGAGGTCGGCTCGCCAAGGCTAGCAGAATAACATGAAGTCGCCCCCTAGCTTTTTTTTTCTCCCCCTTCCACGGCTTCCCTGACTGGCCCAAAATGCCGCCCTTACACAAATGTACAATATGGCGGAATTCGACAGTGTCCATGGATACCACGTCTGGCTAGAACAACTCTCGCGATAAGAAGAGAAGAGCACACACAATTTCCAATGACTAAAAAATTAGCCGTGACATATAAAACGCGCAACACAATCGCAGTTTTCTCGGCAGCTGCAGCTCATTCAAGACTGAAATAACTCTCGTGCAAGCAACATCGAAACCAATTTATTGAAACAAACCAAGCTAGTTGGCTTAAAGTGGTCGCCGCCGCCTATGTTTCGAACGTCATGCCAACTGCGCTCGATTTCACGATAGCGTCTTGGCCTAGATATACGCTTGCATCACTCCTTAGGTCCCCGATATTAGACGGCATTTTTTCATTAGAGAAAAAAATCAACCGAATACACACACCTCAGTTGACAGCATACTGAATGACTGCCTCCCGGTGCAACGCGTGTGGTGCGAGGAAGACTGAGGAGACGATGTGCCTCTAGACCTCCACCATCCCTTCATCCTTTCAGTGACCTATCATACGTAACATGTATTTTTAACAACAGAGAGTAATACTGTACTCCGCATTGAGCCGTGTGAACGCTAAACGCCGTTATTTTTTTAGATAACTCATGTTGATGCACTTTACAATGGGGTCTTTTAATTGCGCTCCAAATTACACCCTCACATGACAACATTACTGAAGCAGAGGTTAGGGCGGCCTTGCAGTCCTGCAGTTGACGGGATTACGTACACTTTTATGTAACTTAGATGACAAAGCAATCCAGTATATTTAGCTGTTTATTACAACGAACACTGGAATAACGGCATGCTACCACAGGACTGGCGACATGCAGAAATCATGCTTATTCTTAAGCCTGGAAAACCACTATGCCTCTATAATCTCCTACCTATACCCTTCACCTCATGTGTGGCTAAGCTCTTTAAGCACGTTGTACTCTCTCTCGACATCAGCCATTTCTTGAAGAGTCGCACTTTTTTCTGAACATACTTTTCAGCTACCGTCCTTGTACCTCTACACAAGACGCTTTACTATAGCTTAAAGGGGTCCTCAACCACCCTCCGGGCTTGGTGAAAAAACATATTCTACGGCTTGCCTACGCTGCAACGAACATCTCAGCCAAATGCTGTAGTCATCCGCGAAGCGTAGCGTTCACAAGCGGAGCACAAAGCTTCCACATCTTCAGGAGCCCTCAACTCAAAAAGCGGCTTCTCCTCACGCTCTTTGAATGTGCTCTATTTCGTCATAGAGCATTTACGAGGAGCGCCGCTGCTATTGGCCGATGGCAGACACGCCCGCCTCGGCTGTGTGCGGGCCCTTCGCAGCGCGCCTTTTTTAAAACCGTAAGCGCGTGCGTGCCGTGCGTGCCGTGCGCTCGCTTTTCCTTGCGTTGTGAGCACCTCTATAGGTAAAATAGTTGCTGGAAATACGTAAAAATATATTTGTTAATGCGCAAGCCTCATAGATGCCATTGGAAGGCGTCCGTAAACTACCTCGGCGTGGACGCGAACGGTGCGGTGCAAGTCACCATAAATATAGTTTTCCAAGAAGCCAACAAATGCATGCCTGCAGCCCGTAATACATCACAAATTAATCCCGAACTTTAATTCATCAGTGGTTGTAGATGGGCTTATTCCCTATGGTACTCCAATGCGCCACCTTCTAGTACTCGTACTCAATAACATGGCTGGAGTCGAACCCAAAATATTTCTTCCACAGGGTAGATTAAAGGACGAGGTCTGATTACGGTGTACTTGAGTGGATTAGAGCTCATTAAGGTGCATTAGGGTGGATTAAGACAGACGGAGGTGCATTAAGATGGACTATGGCATATTATAGAGCGGATTACGCTAGACTTAGATTAGGGTGAATTAAGGATTACAGCAGATTAGGGTTGACTAAGGTAAATTAGTTTCGAATGAAATCATTACATCTGTAATGTTTGGCTTAATTTGGCGTAACTTAATAATCTGAGCTTATTGAGACTGGACTTAGTCTTAACTTAATTAGCCAGGACCTAATTAGTGCTACACTAATTAGACTCGGTCTAATTAACTTATACCTAATGGTACATTGTTTAATACGCTGGTCTTCATTACTCATGATTATGCTTGGGGTAATTAGTCATATCTTAATTATGCATGGCCTATTTAGTACAGGCCTAGTTACGCTGTTCTTTGACATATTATCTTAATTAGATATCGCTTGATGAATACTACCTGAAATAGGCCTGATTTAATCAGTGTTAGCCTAATTAGTCCTGAAATGTTTAGTCTCAACTTAATGAGGCTTGACCTTGAAGTCTTAGCATAATTTACCTTTGATTAATAAGTGCTAGCTTAGGTTTGACTTAACTAGTAATAACCTAGCTATGCGTGATTTAATTAGTACTAATTAATTAAGCGAGGTCTAATTAGAAGCTTGCTTACACTAGATTTGATCATATCAGCTAAATTAGGCTTTGCATAATTAGATCTACCTTAATTAGACGTGGTTTATTAGTATCGTGGCTTAATTAATTATACATCATTAGTATCCGCTTAATTAGGTGTGACTTACTTGTCATAGCTCAATTCAGGTTGAATTAGTTCAGTTTGGCTTGGTTTGGCTTAGTTGGATTAGTCATGTCTGAACTAGGCCTCAATTAATTATTCCTAATTAGGCTCTCTTGAATAAGACTTAGCCTTACCTAACTAGTCCTAGGAATCTTAATTAGGCTCCATTGAATGAGACTTACCCTTACCTAACTCGTCCTACGGAGCTTTGTCTTTAGTACAGTGTGGTAGTGTTATGCTAGCATTACATAACTTAGCGGAGTTTTCGGCAGATTTGCCAGTTTCACCAATAGCTTAAACAGCTTGACTGTTAAAATTGAACTAGTGTATTCACACATTAAATTAATCCATCCATCTTACCGCATGTCAACGCACCTTATTCCACATTAACCTGTCGGCAAAGGTCCGAGTTGTGAAGGTCTTCCTTCCGAGTCATAGTAGTCACGTTCGAGCCCGGCAGCATGATTATCCCGTCTACAATGACTAATCAACAATTAACTAACTTGGGGTTATGCAGGACAAGGTGGAGCAGCGTTGGCAGTTGCGCTGTTTGTCCTGACGCCGCGTTATGCGCAATATCGACGACACGCAGCGCACTGACAAAGTAAACGCTCACACCTGCGAGCCTAAACGTATGTGATGAACGAAAACAAAGCTTCGGAGGATCGAAAAAAAAAAAAGAATGCGGTGATCGCGAGGGCAGGCGACCGAGCCCAGGCGCGAAGCGAGCAGGCGGCCACAAGCGCGCTGCGAAGAAACAGCCCCTAAACAGCCCCCGGTATTCGCGCGCTTTTCGTCAGCCACTGACACGTCGCTGAAGTCGGGTGACGTAAAGCGGTGGGCGGGGCACCTCCTTCGACACCGCCCTAAGGAGCTCTGTACCCTCTATTCCGCGGAGTTGAAACAGGACTGGAAAGGGAAGTTTTCCGGTCGCAATATCTTCGCTCCTAACAAACCGTTTTGAAAAATTCTTTCGGCTGTGAATTTCTGAGAGGCATTCAATACACACCCAGCCGTTTTCAAAACCAAGCCCGAGCGGTGGTTCAGGAGCCCTTTAAAATGGACGGGTTAGATAGCACCGTTTCAAACCACGTCAGGCCAATTCTGGCACTCAAGGGGGCTTTAGACATCTCCCATGATCTCATTCTCGACAATCTGGCTTCCTCCCAGTGTGGCGCATGCATCTGCAATTACGTCAGGACCTTTCTTTCAGGCCTCAAGGCCACTATTGCGATCAGAGATCTCTGTTCAGACGTCATTAGCCTCGTAGGCACAGAAAAGCCACACAACTCGGTCCTCTCCCCCACTGTTTTCAACGTGGTTATGGCAAAGCTCCCCCACTATTACACCAGATCCCCAAAATCCGCCAGTGTATGTACGCAGATGAGATCACAATCTGGGCAACGAAATGATTTGGCAGAATCATTCAGGATGCTCTCAAGGAAGCTGTATCTGCAGTACGAGAATACGCTACCACCGGCAGCCTTATGCGCTCAGCCTCTCAGTGTGGCGCATGCAGCTGCAATTACGTCAGGACTTTTCTTTCAGGCCTCAAGGCCACTATTGCGATCAGAGATCTCTGTTCAGACGTCATTAGCCTCGCAGGCAGAGAAACGCCACACAACTCGGTCCTCTCCCCCACTCTTTTCAACGTGGCTATGGCAAAGCTCCCCCCACTGTTACACCAGATCCCCAAAATCCGCCAGTGTATGTACGCAGATGACATCACAATCTGGGCAACGAAATGATTTGGCAGAATCATTCAGGATGCTCTCAAGGAAGCTGTATCTGCAGTACGAGAATACGCTACCACCGGCAGCCTTATGCGCTCAGCCTCTCAGTGTGGCGCATGCAGCTGCAATTACGTCAGGACATTTCTTTCAGGCCTCAAGGCCACTATTGCGATCAGAGATCTCTGTTCAGACGTCATTAGCCTCGTAGGCACAGAAAAGCCACACAACTCGGTCCTCTCCCCCACTCTTTTCAACGTGGCTATGGCAAAGCTCCCCCACTGTTACACCAGATCCCCAAAATCCGCCAGTGTATGCACGCAGATGAGATCACAATCTGGGCAACGAAATGATTTGGCAGAATCATTCAGGATGCTCTCAAGGAAGCTGTATCTGCAGTACGAGAATACGCTACCACCGGCAGCCTTATGCGCTCAGCCTCTCAGTGTGGCGCATGCAGCTGCAATTACGTCAGGACTTTTCTTTCAGGCCTCAAGGCCACTATTGCGATCAGAGATCTCTGTTCAGACGTCATTAGCCTCGCAGGCACAGAAACGCCACACAACTCGGTCCTCTCCCCCACTCTTTTCAACGTGGCTATGGCAAAGCTCCCCCCACTGTTACACCAGATCCCCAAAATCCGCCAGTGTATGTACGCAGATGAGATCACAATCTGGGCAACGAAATGATTTGGCAGAATCATTCAGGATGCTCTCAAGGCAGCTGTATCTGCAGTACGAGAATACGCTACCACCGGCAGCCTTATGCGCTCAGCCTCTCAGTGTGGTGCATGCAGCTGCAATTACGTCAGGACTTTTCTTTCAGGCCTCAAGGCCACTATTGCGATCAGAGATCTCTGTTCAGACGTCATTAGCCTCGCAGGCAGAGAAACGCCACACAACTCGGTCCTCTCCCCCACTCTTTTCAACGTGGCTATGGCAAAGCTCCCCCCACTGTTACACCAGATCCCCAAAATCCGCCAGTGTATGTACGCAGATGACATCACAATCTGGGCAACGAAATGATTTGGCAGAATCATTCAGGATGCTCTCAAGGAAGCTGTATCTGCAGTACTAGAATACGCTACCACCGGCAGCCTTGTGCGCTCAGCCTCTCAGTGTGGCGCATGCAGCTGCAATTACGTCAGGACTTTTCTTTCAGGCCTCAAGGCCACTATTGTGATCTGAGATCTCTGTTCAGATGTGCTTAGCCTTGCAGACATAGGAACGACACACGGTTCGGTCCTCTCCCCCACTCTGTTCAACGTGGATATGGCAAAGCTCCTCCCACTGTTACACCAGATCCCCAAAAACTGCCAGTGTATGTACGCGGATGACATTACAATCTGGGCAACCAAATGATCAGGCGGAATCATTCGGGATGCTCTCCAGGAAGCTGGATCTGTGGTACAAGAATACACTGCCAAAGGCAGCCTTACGTGCTCAGTCGAAAAGTCGGAGTTGCTATTGGTACACAGGCGGCGCTGCAAGACTGGCGAATGTCGTGATACTTCACTTTTTCTTATTGGCGTCCTATCCCTCGGGTTCCTAGACTCCGCATCTTAGGCCTCGTCATCTGGTCCAATGGCAAGGCCTCGCGCACTATGCACCTTCTGACTCCGCATCACCAGCCGCAGGAAAGGCCTTCGCAAGAATAATATCCTCAGCGTAGTGCAAGCTCTCACAGTTAGTCGGCTCGCCTATCACCTTCCCTATCAAAATCTCGCGCATACTCAGACCCAAGAGATGGGTATCCTTCTACAGGCGGCGGTTCAGGGGCTCTACGCTGGTCTACACGCAGCGCTTCCTTCAGTTTAGTGTCCACAACACCATAGCTGAGCTGCTGAAGGTCCAGCACAATGGTCAGCTCCAGCAACTGAGGCAAGCCCATCATGACTGCTCCGTCCTCTTTCGTCCTGGCTATCCCGCTCCTGAAAAACCCACTGAGATACAACATAACCTTGCTCCTGCTCTTCGTGCTCTCATGAATTGGCTCCAATTCCACGCAATATGAATCCACCGCAGCACGCTGGCCGTCGACGTGTCCAAGTTGAGGCCATGATACGCGTCTTTCACGATGACACCACAGACATACAAGTCCTCCATACCGATGCGGCACGTGATCCCAGAGAAGCCCACCATGTGTTTAGCTGTCATAGACAAAACAGCCGTGCTTGTGGCGTCTGCCACACTCCGCAGTACAGACAGTGGATAGCAGAGGAAGGAGCTATTGCCCAAGCCTCGACGTTAACACCACAGAATGGCCCTGTTACCACAGTCACATATTCACAGGCTGCTTGCCGTGCCTTCGCCCAGGAACTTGTAGCTGCACATACAATGTCCTGTCTTTTGTCTCGCCATGAGATTCATGTATGGCGCGCATCGTCTGGACTCCTGGACATGACTCTCTGAATGGGAATAAACATGTTCGTGCGGTTGGCCGAGGTTTCACCCGCCGGCCACCATCGGAGCAGCTGTCCAATCCAGAGGGCGCACCGACAGCCATTAAATTACAATGCCACGCTGAGACATATCTCATGTATCCTCCATTCATTCATCACTTAACAGGGCAGGGGTCGTCGCTTGGCAGCAAGTGCAGACATCATTTTCCTTTATGCCTCTTGTCTCTTTCATCCCACTCTGTACCCTTCCTACTGACCCTACCGTGGATCCGAACCCACAGTCTACAATCACACGTAGGAATGCTGTAGGAACGCTCCAATCCACGGGATGTGCTTCCCATCTCCTCTTGGGAGTCCGCACTGCTCAGCTTCACAGGCAAGAACAGCTACACAGCTGGTCCAGCAGGCTCGCAGGATCACGCAAAGCAATGGAGCCGTGGACTGAGGGCCCCACTCATCGAGGAAGAACTTTTTTTATTATTTTCTTGCATTTCTTAATCAAGTTTATTCTTTCTCTCTCAGCACACATGGCAGCAGGCCTCGTTGCAGTCCCAAGCACACTCGCCGTCCAAGTTAGCACCGGATCTCAAGCCGGAAGCGTGTTACGTGCGACAGCTTGTTCACGCCAGAAAAGGGCCTTGACGTGCACGCTGTCCCGAAGATGGTGGCCTATTGAAGCGTAGATGCGGGCTCCTTCGGCAGGCCCTCTTTTTTTATTTAACTGTGAGAACATGGGAAGGTAGGCAGCACGCTCTCTGGCTTCGTCTAGCCGATGTTCGAACAAGCTCTCCTTGCGAAAGCTTTTTCCCACGCCCTGCACCAACACTATTCCTTCATAATGCTGCAAGAGCATGGCACCTACACTCCTCGATGAAGCATCAGTACGAGGTATGAAAGGCTTCGAAAAATCAGATGCTTTTACAGGACAAGTTGTTTGGACAGTAAGGTTTTCAGTCCATCGAAGGAACTCTGTTCGCGTTCTCCCCAGGGTATCTTGTTGGGGGCCCTTTGTCAACTCAGTGAGCAGATATTCCAGAGTAGCTGTGCATGAAGTTTCTATAGTATCCTGTAAGTCCAAGGGATGAATGCACTTCTTTTTCCACTTGCGGGCGCTTCGCAGCCTGTATTTTGGTGAGTGTTTATATCTGCGGTCGTATGATACCATGTCCAACAATGTGGCAGAGGAATTTCACCAATTTTCGACCGATCTCATTCTTTGTTGGGCGAATGGTCAATCCAGCATCTCTAACTCTCTTGAGAAAATACTGCAGTATCACCACATGTTAAGCTGTGTAGCAATGAGCACATCGTCGAAGTATAATCAACGTGTCGAAGTAGTAATGAACATTTATGTCTGCTATACTACTCTTCTTATGAGGCAGTAGAACACAGCTGGGGCGGTTTTAATGCCAAACGGCATGAATGTAAACTGATACGGGCCTGATGCTGTAGCGAAGGCTGTCATTGGCTTTGAATCTTGATCCATGGGCATTGCCAGTAACCCTTATCAAAGTCAAACTCGGAGAAGTACTGCGCTTTTCCAAATTGTCCAAGGATTACATCAAAGCTCCTGACAAAAATTGTCTTGAAACCGGTGCACAGGCACATTGCCCCATCCTTTTCCTTGAGAACTACAATTGGTGACCGGTAAGCAGACTCCAATGGTTCCATGATGCCTTCACGCAATATTTCTCCAAAATAATGGTCTACATCGCCAAAGCTGCAGCCCGTGTTACAGCCAATGCCAAAACCACAGCGACTACAATCAGTCGATTGTAGTCGCTGTGGGTTTGGTCGAGTCAAATAGAGCGCTTCTTTCCAAAGGGTTGCCCAAGACATAAGAGGAAACCACTGCGATGCTTCGGCCTCTGTTGGATACAGTACGAACCCTCCTAAGGAGGCTACAGAGTCCGATAGCCCAAACCTGCCTAAATGTCCTAGATAGACTTTATCAACTGCTTTCAGTGGGACGGTGATCATCATGGCTCGCCGATGGTCTTTCCGCACTGCAGCAAGGAAGGCTGTGAATTCATAGTGCAGTGCCAGAACGCTGAAGCCGCCAATGTCAGGCTATTTCGCGTGTGCAGTGCTTGCTTTCTTCCCAACTTCCTCTTTCTATTCCCTCATCCCAGTGCAGGGTAGCAAACCGGACGCTCATCTGGTTAACCCTGCCTCATGCGTTTCCTCTTCTTTGCCTTCTCTCTCATCCTCAAGACGATTCCGCAGTTCGACGACGTATTTGCAGGATGTTCCTCATCAAGCTGAACGCTGGCCCATAATTACTTCAGTATCGCCAGGGGTCCTCCGACATAGCAGTTGTACGGGATATCAAATGGTGAGAAGCCTAAACCCAAATGGGGAACTTCGCGGTAAGAGAAAAACCACGGTGCCAAATACCGGTCCCACTTTTTAGGACTATCCTGACACATTCGTCTGCTCATTTGCTTTAGTGTGCCATTAAACCCCTCGACAAGGCGTAAGATGATATGGAGGTAGCTGCGCGAAAGAAAGAACTCGGCCTAATTCCTTCATGAACCGTGAGGAGAACGATGTTCCTCTGTCAATGATTACTTCCCGTGGGAATCCTACACGAGAAAACACCTCCAGAAGCGCCTCAGCAACTTTCTCTGTTTCAATGCTAGGCTGTGCAACGGCATCGGGATATTGCATTGCCATATCGACCTTTGTGCGAACGTATCTGTTTCCAGTCTAGATAATGGCCCCACAAGCCAATGACGGGAGTGGTTCGGAATGGCGCACGACCAACTAAATGTTTGGCAAAAGTTAGGCACGTGTCGCACGACTTAACGAATCGTGTGACATCTGACTGCACCAGTAGAACTCTTCGAACATATGGTCTGCGGTTCGTTTGATTCCTTGATGACCCAAAAGAACCCCTTAGTGATCAATTTCCATAATGACATGTCGGAGGCTCCTTGGTATCACAAGTTCTGTCTTTTGAAATGCAGCGTGTACTTGCGGTAAAGGATTCCATGTCGGCGAACATTGTCTTGGCCTCTTTGGCTACAGCTTCGAAGCATTTGCGCAAGCTGCTGTCTTTTTGCCTGGTCGTCCGTTCACATGTGCCGATGTCCAAAGGGCTTATGAATGGCGCTGGTAGTTGCTTTGGAAGTGTGAGTGTCTAGCAGACGCGCCATCCCTCTGGAAGAGGACGAAAGAGAAGATTCGGGCTCACACGGAAAAAAAAAGCGATTCGTTTGTTCCTTGACAGCTCTTATTCGAGTGATATTGAATTCGATGACATTTTCCCGAATAATGCATAATTACTTCCACACCGTATTTTGGCTGGCTTATTACAAGAGCATCTATGGAGAGTTGGAATGAATGTCATTATTGCCATCGATGCATCACAGCGTGACGAAAAGTCAGGTGTTGGAACTTTCAGCCCGACTCTTGATCAGTCTTATTCAATGTGCCTTTCCGATTTCGTACCTATTTTCGTTGCTGAATTTGTACCAGTTGTACTTGCGCTGCACAAATTAAATTCGTCATTTGCGTCAGCTCTTGTCATCACAGACTCTCTCTGTTCATCACTGACCACTAGCGCGGTCTTGCATGTGATAAAGGCATTTCATGCATTTCAAATTATCGAGAAGGAAGCAATTTCCAGCATTAATCTCCTTCTAATTTCACATTCCAGCATTTCTTTGCTTGCTCAAGCCAGGAAAGTCGTCTACATGACGCCTCGCTGCCTGAAATAGAAGGGTTCGCATATAGGAAAATCCCGCAGTGTGGCATTGCCGTGTATATTGTGCCAGGGGCAGGACAAAACTCCCAGGCGTGCGCAGAGCACGCAGCACATTGGCACCATAAGCTAGTCTTTTCTACGTGCTTTTCGTGACCTTCTCTTTCAGCCTTATTCTATTTCCCTCCCCTCTTCTTTTTGTTCCGCTGCCTTCTGCTTTGTTGTCGCCAGCCGCTCCCTCTTTTTCTTCGCTGTCGTCAACTTACTCGATATCTTGTTCTTTTGTGTCGTTTCACTGTCCTTCCTGATCGTCGTTACCTGTTCTTTTTTCTCGTCCTCGTTGATGAACCATACCATTTCCTGGTCGGCTGGCCCAGGAAGTGGTGCCAGTTCGAAATGACTATTTCCACCGTGGATGTCGATTTTCTGCGGCACGAGCTCATTAAAGCTATTGTGTTAAAATTACGCTGTTCTAAACTGTGTCTGCTAGACAACATGTAAGAAACAGAGTAGTCGAAGGGACAGCGCACCGAGGTGTTTGTTTACTGTGCTCCAGTTCAGGGCCACAAATTAGGGCAAGTATGATGGTGGCCAGTTTGTCTTAGGCAATGCAATGATTTCTCAAGATTTGTCCTTCTTTGAGTTCTAAACGTGTGGTCGAAGCGCGATGTACGTGCAAATATAGATGTGCTTGCAAGAGCACAACTGCGCAGTCATGTAAACTGTAACATTGGCCGGATTGTACTGCAAGCACGAGACTTGTTCGTCAAAGAAAGTCTGATATCTGTTGCAGCCTCTTGTTCAATGGGAGCCGCCGCTGCAAGCATCGACATCGTCACAGAGCACATGAAGGTTCGGAAGCAGTTTGGAAAGCCTCTGGCATCCTACCAGGTACGGGTCGGGTCTACAAAGAAACTCAGCTTAGGTGCACGCGAGTTTTAAATAAACGGCACTCTTTGGCGGAGCGTGGGACGTGATCAGAAGGGTGATTCAATTTTGTTCGCCAACGCCATGGTGGAGGGCTTGCATGGTCCGGATTGGTTGTGTTGAAATAATTATTTCCACAGTGCACGCCGACGCCGGCATTCTCTGCGACACCTAACGACATATATGCACACAGGCTTGATAAACGCAATGTCACTTTCCTATGGCATACGGCCTTACTGTTTTCCTTTTCACTATTACCAGCATTTTAGTACGTGCCCCGTGTACGACCGCGTCAGCGTGGCGGATTGGAAAATTCTGATAAGGGATCCAGTGATCCCTTACGACATGTCAGGACGTCTTGACTTTCTGATGTGGGTTGCACTAATTTACATTTGTTAATAAATTAATTTATTTTCAATGGCTCAAAGGCTCCCGAGGTGGTTGTGCATAAGGAGTGGGCAAGCCCATTTCATTTAATATAGGGTAGTTCTTGGACGATGTGCTTAAAATGAAGAGGGTCCTTGCGAAGCACAGACGAAACGAGAAGGTTATTCCGGTCTCCTGACGATCACACAAAAAAAGAAGATAAGTAGTGGTTCGGGTTGGAGTAGGTTACACGGCATCGTTGTGGTTGTTGCGGTTGGAACGGCGGAGGGCTGAAACAGTTCTGGGAGTCTAGGGAAATGCATGTAATAACACAAGACTGGACAATTTCTGGCGAAACACAAGGTTCGTTGGTCATGAAAGTGTGCAAACAACCATAAGCCGTGCTGCGCAATTTCGAGTTCCTTCTAACGTATTAGTTTGGTGGGCGCATGCATATTCGACTCTGGATGGGATGAAACTGCAGTATGCTACAGATGTTTGACAGAGGCGGCAGCATGCTTAAGACTGCAGTGTAGGTAGCCGAGCATGCGGTTGGCATTGTTATGTAGCTGTTGTGGGTGAACCAAAACATTTTGGAACAGAGATTCATACTAGGGTATTTGTAAGTGTTTACTCAAGATATAAAGGAACCATTCAATACATATGTTCATGGACAGGGTAGGAAAGCCTGCGGTGAAAAGATAGGAGATGACTTGTTAGGGTTCAAGCTCATTAACCACTTTCAATGCGATAGCGTTAAGGAGCTCATACCACAAAAAATTCGATGTCGGCGGCGCCATCTGGAAGGTACAATAATACCACAGAGTAGCAATCTGGGTCACAGCACGCAAGCCTCCGCCATGGCGCAGGTGAACAAAATTTAATTTCTCAAAGTAAAATCCGTCGAAAAATGTTTAAGCTGCAATGTCACTAACACATGGTAGCTCGGACTGCGATTCTGTTACAATTCGAGCACTTTGTAGAGAAGGCATCAACGTGGCGCCTGTGCGTGCAAAGCTTCCACTGCGACGCCAGGGCAAAATGCGGAGCAGCGTGCGTACACCCGTGCCAAGCGCACCATCGAACCTTCCTCATCGGCGAATACTGGCGGGGCATCTGCGTCAACTTGTACCGAACTGTGAGGGAAGCCGCGCAAGATGGAGGCAGAGCGTGAACTAATAAAGAAATGTCGTGCCATTACACCTATGCAATTACTTAACTCGAGAGCAATCAGATGAGAAGGCGATGCGAACGGGGCATAACACTATCGTGTTCTCCTCTTAAAGGTGAAGCTTAAGAGTTCCCCATTCTTTTGCAGCCAGTATCCAAGTTCGTCTGACATCAACCAGATGTAGTAATTTGTCAGAGGCTGTAAAGGGTCTCCATTCAATCACCTGTGGCGCATACCCGCATATCCCTGGTCGAAGAATGCGTGGGTAGGCACCACACGTCACTTTATTACCGCTAACCGCGACTTCGAGCATGTAAAGTGATTGATGCTATCGTACAATCGTATGCTTACACATTAATTCCATCCTGTGCCGAGTGAACGAGATGCAAGTGTTCTATTTTCGGTACCAAATGTGCTGTCGACGCCGGATGAGACACTCGACAGTCACAATTCCGGTTCTCACCACACAAATAACGCACAGTGCCTCTATAAAAATTTTATACATATCAGCAGGCCAAAGGCCTCTCTCATAGATCTCCAATTATCTCGATCCTGTGCTAACTGCCACCTAGCTATCCCCGCGAATTAACCTCTTGATCTCACCTGCCTAACTTTCTGTCATCCCCTTCCTCGTGTGGTTTTGCATTCCGCTTCCATGAATATTCGGCGGCCGTGGCCGAGATTCGATCTCGCAACTTCGAGCATCGAAAGCAAACACCTATAGCCGGCATGCTACCACAGTGGGTACAAGATACAGATGTGAAAATCTTCACCAAATGAAAACTCCTGAAGTTTGACACCTGTTCCATGCACTTCGATGCTACCTCCATTTGCTGCCCTATACACACATCTAAACGATATCCAAGCTCTTGCCACCACGCTAAAGGACGTCTGGTTAACCAAATGAGTAACGTCTGTGATTAGCTGTTTTTTACCACTCGGGGAACACTCTATAATCACCTGTTTAGCAGTTTGTAGTCCTGTGGCACAATGTTGCACACCGTACTACGAAAACTCATAGTCCCCCTTTTCTTTGGTGAAGATTTCAAATTTCCCGTGACTTACGGACATACCACATTAACACATGATACACACAGCACAGCCAGTTCTGCCTGGCGAGGATGGCGACAAAGCTCCAGTCTGCGCGCCTGATTGTGCGCAAAGCGGCCGAGGCGATCGACCAGGACCGGCCCGAGAAGGTCACCATGAGCGCCATGGCCAAGCTGCATGGCACCGAAGAAAGCTTCAAGGTGAGATTTCATTCGACTACGATGCATTCTTCTTGTACGAACAACATGCGCACAACCACTGGACGGATCTTTCCGAGAGGCAGGTTTTCAAGCAAAGCTTGTATTGGCTCATTTGTGTAGTACACTTGTGCCGTTGTACGCGCTCGACAAACGAAGAAGACATGAACATAGTTGAGTCACGCAAGTGTTGCGTGATGTCCTCCGTGGTCTCGGAGAAACCAACCGTGTCGCGCCGCGATGAGCGGATCACGTGCATACGAAACCCTAGGGAACACTGGAAATGGCGAAATGGCGGATGACGCAACGCACGTTGCAATTCACATGTTTGCTGTGATAACGGAAAAAATGTGGCGCGAAGCAACTCTTGCGTAATCAAATGTTCAGTGTTACTCGTCAGAGCTCAATAGTGTTTTGGGATAAAAGAATCAAACAATAATATAGTTGTCAGTTGGCCTGCTTTCGTCCCTTGAAAACTCGTTGCTCCTACCGTTGTTTCAAGAATGCTGTGCCACGTTGGCAGCACGCACGCCACTAATGCAAGGAAAATAAAATTAACACGCGCAAGCTTAATTTTCCGTCTGCGTCATGACGATTATCGCTGCGGGACATTATAAGAAAGCATCAAATACACGAAATGCATGCCGTTGAGAGAAATTTTTTATTAGCCCAAGTTATAGCTCATATCGCGTGCTTTTTTTTAGGATGTGTACCACTGCCCTCTGGCGCTGAGGGTAATTGAAATAAGTAAAATACAGCTGGAGGCAAAAAAGGAAAAACTTATTTTGCTAATGGCAAGAAATGTGTTTAGTCTTCGAGCCAGAACATCATCTTTCACTTCCATTAGACACAATAAGGACCTAAGGTGCAAGGACAATGCCTTCCGTTGCAGATCACAAACCAAGCGCTGCAGATGCTGGGCGGATATGGGTTCATCAAGGAGTACCCCGTACAACAGTATCTGCGGGACCTGCGGGCCCACATGATTATTGAAGGTAAACGTGTGCAGCGGTTTCACGGAACCTCTCAACGACTTTTGAATTTGCTCCCGTGCAGGAACGAATGAAGTCATGCAGATGGTCATATCCAAGGACATCCTGAAAGGATAAGGCTGGTAGAAGGTGAGAGAACTTTCTTCTTTCACTTATAGGAGAGATCGCTTTCCCGATTTTAGTGAGTGATTCATACGCCCGACACCGCTTTACCACTGCACCGAGAGGTAATCAGGACGTGTACATTTTTCAATACATTTTTCAATACTTCATTTGTTCAGAAATATTGAAGGTATAGAAAGAAGAAATGCATTGCTCATTGAGTGAACGCTCTTCCAGTTTCCAGTGGCGGACTGTCCGGATCCAGTGATTATTAGCAGCCTCTGCTGCTTGACAGGGCTGAACACCGCTGTGGCCAGACGCATGTACAAGCAAAGCTAAGCTAATGGGGCTAATGGCGTTTTTCACTGGCAGATTCGGAGCAGGTTTTTTTGCTCCGCCGCGACGAATCCGTGTTTCACTGGTCGAGCGGGAGCGGGTTGGTGCGTTTCACTGGCAGATTCGGAGCAACTCAAACCGCGCCAGAGTGCTCCGACTTTCTCCAGCGCCGAGGCACGGATTCAGACAGATTCGGGCGGAAGCGGGCCGCGTCCTCGCGTCACTTCCGTCTTGCCTGTCGAAATGGCTGCGTTCGCTGCGGGTGTGGAGCTGGAGTGTACAAGAAGGTGTAGCTTCCGTTTAGCGACGACAGCAGGACAAGCAGGAGCTTTTCCAGCTCAGAAGACAGTGATTACGACGTGCTGTTCTACATAGCGTCGTGCGCCGTACGTGTGGCGTCGCGCCGCTGGCCACCGTTTGGTTCTCCCCGACGCTCGAATAGGTGTGATGTAGGCTGCATTTGCCGGTATGGCGTGTAATATATTGACTGTGATTGCGTTGTGAAATGAAATAGCTTACAAATGAGTGTAAGTATGTTTAAAGTGGAAAGCAGCACCTGTTTTCAAAACATTCGATAGATCTGAAGCCGCGGTACGAAAGGTAAACAGTGGCACTGGCCGTTTCACCGATGTGGCTCGCTTGGTTTCTATCGCTGCGCTCCACACACCGATGTTTCAAAACCGATTGGATGTGTTAACGCATGACATGTGAGTACAAACATTTATCGTGTTGGCAAAAGTAAGCGCTTCATTGCGAGTTCGCGGTTCGTCGCGAACGACGACGGGATAGAAGCGGCGTCGTTATAGCTAAGCCTACCCTCGGAGTCGTCATTGACGTAGGACTGTTTGGATGTGCTTGTCGCTCGCGAAGGCACAGCTTTATCGAGAGTGGTCATCAGTGGTGTTATAGAGCGGGGATGTGCAAAACTCTTTATGTTATACTTGTTGATGAACACACGAACTCTTACGAGCGCGTATGCCAAGGTGCAAAATGCGGCCGAGCCTGCGTCCGTATACATGCTCATCGTTCCCCTCCGCACCCATCGTACGCTTCATGCCGGAGCTTACGGCACCGAACGCGGAATCGTACCGTGTATTTAGCGCTTAGTTCCCTCTCTGAGTAATAAAGCTCGAGCACAGAATGCGTGAATTGAATGTAAACAATTCAGAAACTGCTGCAGTCAAAATGTGCCCGGGGAAGGCGTCCTTGGATGCCACGGCAACGCACGGAGCGGAAGTTGGGTTTGTATGACGTGCTAATTGACTTCCTGTATACTCGCTCGCGGAGCATTCTCGCACTCCGCTGGCATATTCGGATTCGTGAAATCCGAGCGCTCCCCCCGGGATTTCGGTGACTGCTCCGGATCCGCCAGTGAAAAACGGCATAAGTCAGGAGCCAAAATGTGGTAGCTGGGACATCATTGACCTTAGCGAAGCTAGGAGTGCAGATGAAGCATACTGTATTGAACAACGGACATGTTATGCGCTAGAGGGCTGCCCGAAAAGAGAGATAATGGTGTCATGTTTCTAATTCACAGCGATATCACTGTTGATGTGGACAAATTTTACTGCATTAATGAAAGGGTAGCATGCACCATGATAAAATTAAACACGCGATATAAACTTTAAAGGGACGCTGAAACGGTTTCGGTTATTTCGTATGTGGCGGCAGCCAAGCCAAGCCGCCAGGCAGCGCCACCCTCCGCTGCTCTCCGGAACCGCCAGAGAGAACCCGGATAAACTCAGTTGATGTTTGGGATTCACGCCGCGCGGTCGTGTCTGCTCCTACCGCGCGTACACGCGTCCCAACAGTGGTGACCCGGACGAGGCTTACCGCCTTTTTCAAGCGATCGACGCCATGGAGACCACCCCTGACGCACCGGCCATCTCCGCCGTCGACATCATGGCTCCCGCCGTTTTGGACAGCGGACCCGCAGCTGTGGTTCCTGCAGGTGGAGTCCCAATTTACTGCTCGTCGTATTACCGCTGAGCTAGCAAAGTATCCCCACGTGGTCGCTAGCCTCCCACCAGTAATAGCGAGCGAAATACGCGATCTGCTGGTCGCTCCACCTGCAGAGAACGCGTACACAACGCTGAAACAGCTGCTCATCAGCCGCCTCACGCCGTCGGAGCCTCAGCGACTGCAGCAGCTACTGCACCACACCGAGCTCGGGGACCGGGCGCCCAGCCAATTGTTGCGCCACATGAGGCAGCTGTTGCACACGGCCGGCGCAACCACCACCGATGCCGACAGCAGACTGCTTCGCGAGCTCTTCCTACAGCGACTCCCGGTCAACGTGCGCATGGTCCTCGCCTCGGCCACCGACAAACGCCTGTCTCAACTCGCCGAGCTCGCGGACTCGGTGCTGGCGGTCGCTCCGCCGTCCGTCGCGGCGCTGCAGCCAGACATCGTCGGCCGCGCGCCTACGACCGAACTGCATGACATCCGGGAACAGATATCCCGCCTCGCCGATACCCTCGCAGCGATGCAGGCCCGCAGCACTCCCGAGGAGCGCCAGCGTCCAGCAGCGCGACAAAGAACCTGCTGGTATCACAGCAAACATGGAAACGCTGCTCGCAAATGCATCCCTCCTTGCGACCATGCGGGAAACGGGAGCGGCCGGCACTGAGGACGACCAGTGTCCCAGACGCCCCCGAACGTCGTCCATCAGTGTTTTTCCTCACGGACCGCGACAGTGGCCTTCAATTCCTCATGGACACCGGCGCTGAGGTAAACGTGTTGCCGGTTGGGTCCACTTATCGCCGTGTCCCCAGTGCGTCCCCCCTTCAGGCGGTCAACAACACAACCATCGCCACCTACGGACATCGCTCGCTCCCACTCAATTTAGGCTTGAACAGAACGTTCCGGTGGATTTTCATCGTGGCAGCAGTGAAGTTCGCCATCTTGGGTGCGGATTTTCTTCGGCATTTCGGCCTTCTCGTCGATGTGCGCAACCGGCGCCTTCACGATCCCGTGTCGCAGGCAACTGTGCAAGGCAATCCCTCGAAACACCCTCCGCTGAGCCCCACTCTGCTCGGGCCGTCCGGTGCAGAACGTTTTACTCGCATTCTGCACGAGTTTCCCGAGTTGACGAGGCAGCCGTCAGCCAGCGCAGTGGCGAAGCACGAGGTGCGCCACTACATCGCCACCAGCGGCTCACCCGCGCACGCGCGGCCTCGCCGTTTGTCTCCGGAGAAGTTGAAGGTCGCCCAACAAGAATTTGAACACATGCTGGAGCTAGGGATCATCAGACCCTCTTCGAGCGCCTGGGCATCTCCATTCCATATGGTGCCCAAGTCAACACCGGGAGACTGGCGACCATGCGGGGACTACAGGGCGCTGAACCGGGTAACGACTCCAGACAGGTACCCGGTACCGCACATACACGATGTCACGACGAGGCTTCACGGTGCCACTATCTTCTCGAAGATCGACCTGGTGCGGGCACACCATCAGATTCCCGTTGCCCCGGAGGTCGTCCCAAAGACCGCCATCGCAACGCCTTTCGGACTTTTCGAATTTCTCCGAATGCCATTCGGACTCCGAAACGCGGGTCAGACATTCCAGCGTTTCATGGACGGTGCTATACGCGGTCTCAACTTCTGCCACGCCTATCTTGACGACTTGCTAGTCGCCAGCAGCACTCCTGAAGAGCACGTGAATCATCTGCGCATCGTCTTCCAGCGCTTAGTGGAGCATGGCGTGGTCGTGAACATGGCCAAATGCGAGCTCGGCGTGCGACAGCTCTCGTTTCTTGGCAACGTCATCTCTGCCTCAGGAGTCCTTCCTCAACCAAACAAGGTTGAAGCCGTGCAAGGATTTCCGCAGCCGACCGCCAAGCGCCAGCTTCGGGAATTTCTGGCTTTGGTAAACTTCTACCGCCGTTTCATTCCCCGCTGCGCCCAGATCCTTCAACCTCTCCACGACCTGCTGGCCACTTCACGAAATGGCTCAGACACCCTCTCCTGGTCTCAAGAAGCAAAAGAAGCCTTCTGCGAGGTCAAGGACGCCTTGGCAAACGCCGCACTGCTTGAATACCCCAGGTCCGGTGTCCCGCAGTGTCATGGTGGATGCTTCCGATACAGCCGTTGGGGCTGTATTACAGCAGCTCGTTGGGGGAATCTGGCGCCCGATTTCCTTCTTTTCGAGGAAGCTAACGCCTACCGAGCGCCGCTACAGTACCTTCGGGAGAGAACTGCTGGCCGTGTACGCTGCCATACGACATTTTCGCCATTTCCTGGAAGGTGTAGAGTTTTTCGTCCTCACCGACCACAAGCCGCTTACTTACGCATTGCGCTCGCTAAGCTCTGACGGTGGAACGCACACTGCACGTGAACGGCGCCAAATGTCCTATATATCAGAGTTCACGACTGACATCCGCCACGTCAAAGGCGGCGACAATGAGGTAACGGACGCCCTCTCTCGGAATCCTGTCAACGCCATCATGCCCACACCACAGGTTGATTTTCCCGCTTTGGCAGCCGCTCAACGTGAAGATGACGAACTGAAACACCTGTTGACCGCGACCACTGCCCTGAATCTTGAGTGGATCCCAATTCCCGGATCCGAGGACAAGGTTTGCGTGACACAAGCGTCAGTAGAACGCGCCCGTTCGTGCCTGCGAGCCTCCGTCGCCATGTGTTCGAGTCCTTGCACAGACTGTCTCATCCGGGGATTAGAGCCACCCAAAGGCTGCGGTGACAGCAAGATTTGTCTGGCCAGGCGTAAATCGGGACGTTCGACGCTGGGCACGTGAATGTGTAGCCTGCCAGCGCTCAAAGATACAACGCCATAGCTCGACAGCACTGGGAACACTCCCCACTCCGGATTCTCGCTTTGATCATGTCCACCTGGACATCGTCGGCCCACTGCCACCCTGCCACGGAAAGGTTTACCTGCTGACCTGTGTCGACAGGTTCACCCGCTGGGCGGAGGCCATCCCTATCGCGGACATCACTGCCGAGACGGTTGCGAGTGCTTTCCTGTACCACTGGGTAGCCCGTTTCGGGGTGCCCTCCACGATAACAACAGACCGCGGCCGACAGTTCGAATCGGCACTTTTCACTGCCATCAGTCAGCTCATGGGCACCTCACGCATACGTACGACGGCGTACCACCCCATGAGCAATGGCATGGTGGAGCGCTTTCACCGCCAGCTGAAGGCTGCGCTCACGGCAACCGAGGAACACAAATGGGTGGAGGCCCTCCCACTCGTTCTTTTGGGTATAAGGTCCACCCTGAAAGAGGACATCGGCTGCAGCGCCGCTGAGTTGGTCTACGGCACGACACTCAGGCTGCCGGGAGAGTTCTTTGCGCGCGGCTCAGAGGAGGCATCCATAGCTTGCAGTGACTATGCACTTCGCCTACGCAACGTCATGAGCAAACTGCGCGCGGTACCTCCACGGCCCCCAGGGTCGCGTGTGGTGCACATCGACCCGCAGCTCACATCGCGCCCATATGTGTTTGTACGACACGACGCGGTTCGGCGACCTCTTCAGCCACCCTACGATGGGCCGTTTAAAGTCCTCCGCCGCGGCAACAAACAATTCACCATCAAGAGAAGCGGTCGTGAGGAGGTTGTGTCGCTGGACCGCATCAAGCCAGCACACATGGACCGTGACGACGCCGTGTTGCCTCCGCTAAGGGAATCATCGCCAGGACCCCCAGCTTCAATGCCAGCCCAAGCCCTCGAGGTGCCCTCCCGGCTGACGCACAGCGGACGGCTATCAAGAGCACCCACTCGCCTGGACCTTTAACTCCGTTCGGCAACTCACTAAGGGGGGAGTGCTGTGGCGGCAGCCAAGCCAAGCCAAGCCGCCAGGCAGCGCCACCCTCCGCTGCTCTCCGGAACCGCCAGAGAGAACCCGAATAAACAACTCAGTTGATGTTTGGGATTCACGCCGCGCGGTTGTGTCTGCTCCTACCGCGCGTACACGCGTCCCAACACGTACAAATGCGTTGCACCGATAGCCCGAGTCCTTCTGATCATTAGCATAACAATATCAGCACTCTGCGTTACGCGTGTAATTTACTACAAAGTTTTAAATACGCACATCGTGAGAGATCGACGCGACTCGAAGCGTTTTCAACCGCCCCTTCCCACGAAGCGGAATCCACGTGACTTCACGAGCAGAGAAGGGCAGCCAACTAAAGCCCCTCTACTCCGTAGGTAGAGGGGCTTTACAGCCAACGGTATCGTCGCGGCATCTGGCGGCGCACACACAAGTCCCCGGCGCTCTATTACAGAGGCTAGCACTGCCAAGGCGGGCGACTTGAGTAAAGACATCGCGGCGCTATGCCGCTACGGAGGGCTGTGCACACCGGCTGACATGGGAGGCGCAGCTGTTCGAGTTGAGGAGGAACAGCAGTGGTAAGGAGGAAGGAGACAAGCCCGTAGCTACCTTAGCACAGGGTGCTTCGCTTTATTTATGGTGTGAATGATTTCACAATGGTGTTGCCTAATCAATGTCACAATGTTAAAAAAACGTTTCAGGGACCCTTTAAATAATCCAGCGATATGCTCCAACAATGAGCTGACAATGAGCAAGCAGAACAGTTCCTCGAGTGTATCGAATTAGCAATGAAAAGAACGCAAATACAATACATAATGATTAATTTGTGGGGTTTTACATCCCAAAACCAGTTCAGATTACGAGAGACGCCGTTGTAGAGATCTCCAGAAATTTCGACCACTTCGGGTTCTTCAACGTACACTGACATCACACAGCACATGGGCCTCAACATCTCGCCTCCATCGAACTGCAGCTGCCACGACCAGGATTCGATCCCACGACCTTCGGATCAGCAGCCGAGTGCCAAAACCACTGGACCACCGTGGCGGGGCAACACAATACATAACAGTGAAGGGGAATTTTAAAAGTACGAACAAAAAGTGGAGGACGAGCGATTGGCAGCTACGGTGTCGGCAATAGGAATAACCGTGGAGATATGCAACTGACTCTGAATAATGAATACGCTCCTTGAGGAGCAAAAGAATGGGAAGTGAACATGGAAAAGCCCTAGCAGGGAAACAAACAAACAAAAAAGAACGAACGAAGGTGGCTTTAGAATGTGCGGGCATCCCGGCATAATTCAGGGCACAGTAGTAGTAGTAGGCACCATAAAATGTGGCGATCAGAGATTACTAAAGGCAAAGATTGTACTTAACCTAAAGAAAACAAGGGCTAAATTAGTTACTAGAAAATACGCTAACCTAGAGGTAATCAAAGAAAGGGCGAATAATTTAAATTGCCCTGAAAAATAAATTCGCAGCCTTCGACCAAAACAATGAAGATACAGAAGAATTGAACTAAACCATAACGAAAGTGATCTCCGAAACACGGATGGAAGTTGGAGGTAAAACAAGGCAAGATATAAGCAAGCTGTCCCCCCCCCCCCTCCTCCCCCCCCCCCCCCCAAACCACGAAAGACTGAACGTTCAAACGCCAGCAGATGAAAGTGGCTTCGGCGAAAGATAAATTAGAGTTTGCAGAACTATGAAAGCTGATCATCAAAGCCAAGAAAATAAGGAACTAGAGAAATAGAGCAGTAGAGACAGGTACCAGCATCAAATCGGTCAAAAAGAAACTGCACTTAGGATAAAACAAAATGCATGTGCTAAAACACAAACAATGAAACGTTCGCCCAGGAAACCGAAACTGTGTGGTGAAAGTACGCACTTTCACCATTCAGCTTCGGTTTCCTGAGCGAAATTATTAAAATTTCATAAATCTGTAGAAATGAACAGCGTCGTCTTTTTGCAGGTATTACAACGGATGTGGATTTCCTGCATAAATAACTTCCACTCTTCAATTAGGTTTCAGAGTCTAGCTGTTCTGGCTTAAATGTTAAACTAATTTCGTTAATTACATTTCAAAATCTCACTCCTGTGATCTTCGCTCATAATTTAGATCTTGCTCCTGTGATTATATATATATATATATATATACATATATACATACATACATACATACATACATACATACATACATACATACATACATACATACATACATATCGCAAACAATGAAGGAGACACACAGGCAATGCCTTTCCTTCAGGCTGGCCGTTCTATCCTGCTCTTCCTCGTCGTCTTTGTCCAGCCACTCTCCAAGCGTGAGCGCCTGAGCTACATTGCCGCTCTTAACTAGTTATCACAACATATACATATATATATATGTGTGTGTATCACAGGAGCGATATCTATATCACGAGTGAGGATACAGGATCACATGCGGAGATAGAGGATACAGGCAGACGACATGAGCCTTGCGACAGCGGCCATTTCCGTGAGCGCTCAAGCCATCCGGGACGTCATCTCGAGTGGTAAACCCTAAGTACAGGTAACAACAGTGCCACGTGTACGTAGGGTTTACCACACGAGACGACGTCCCAGATTGCTCGAGCACTCACGGAAATGTCTGCTGTCGCGAGGCTCATGTCATCTTCCTGTATCCTCTATCTCTGCATGTCCAACTACAACACATACCCAATCTGCACAAGGTTGTCTATCACACTTGTAACACACCCCTCCTCATAGACGAAGCCCACTGGGCAACGCACTGGCAACACCTCTAGAAGTAAATAACTTCAAACGGGCAACATGAGTAACTTCAGTTTTTGAGGACCGTCACCCATTTGAATTTAGGCGCGCTACGTGGTAGCTCAATTCACTTATGTGGTCTAGAACAACGTAGGGTTCTTTATAGCGAGCCAGCATTTTTTCACACAAGCCACGCGTATTATTTGGCTTCCACATCCACACTCAGAGATGAAGTGTTGGCGTCGGCGGTCATAACGATACTTCGAGCGATCTTGTGAAGCTAGGGTGCATACGTAAGGAAGGCGCCGGGCTTCCTCAGCGTGACAGATGGTCTCAGATATATAGCTATTGGCGTGGTCGAAAAACGGAAAAATCGTATCCAGGGTATAGCGTGGCTGCCGTGCATACAGAAGAAAGAGCAGGGTGTAGCCAGTGGTTTCGTGAACGGAAGTGTTAAATGCGTAAGTGACGAATGTAAGGACCTCGTCCCAATCCTCGTGATTCGATGAGATGTACATAGACATGTTTGTGAGAGTTCTGCTCGTGCATTCCGTAAGGCCATTTGTGCGAGGGTGATAGGAAGCAGAGTCGAAAATTTCAAGCGCATAGGTGAAGCATCTCTTCAACCACATCTGCCAGACACTGTCGCGCCCGAAATCGCTAATAACGACTTTAGGTGGCCCTTGTTGTAAAATGAAAAAAAAAAAAAACGCAGTAAGAAAGCGGACATGTCGGCTGCGGTAGCCGAAGGAACTGCAGCTGTCTTACAATAGCATGTCAAGTGGTCGGTACACACGACGATCCAAGAATTTCTCTTAGAGGATCGTGGAAACGGACCAAAAAGGTCGATGCCAATTTGCTCGAATGGAGTCCTTGGAGGTGGCACAGTGTGTAATCTCCCAGGAGGCGCTCTTGTGGGACACTTGTTATGTTGACTTTCTTTGCAGCTAGACACATACAGCTGCGTCGTTTGATGCATTTTGAGCCAGTAAAATCTCTCTTGAAGACGGCCAAGCATTCTTGCTGCTCCTAAGTGCACGGAGGTTGGATTGTCATGCGTAGCCTGCAAGACGGAGGAATGCGGACTTGTCAGTTCAACCGGAAGATATTGTGAGCCTATAGTAGAAAAATTATTTTTGCAAAGAAGCCCATCGTGTGTGCAGAAGCTCTTGGCTCGTGATTTCTCTTTGGGAGCAAGCAGTCATTGTAAGGTATTGCTGTTTTGCATGCTCAGTCCACAATGTCTCCATATCAGGAAATGCTGGCTCCTAAGATGTGATGTAATGGTCAAATTTGTCTGCCTGACAGTCCTTCATTGGAAGTGGTAGTGGCAAAAGGCAACCTACATCGGCATGTCGTCGACTGCTTTTATAGGAAACGGTGAAGTCGTACTCCTGGAGGCGGAGTGTCCAACGTGCAAGCCAACCAGACAGATCACGCAGATTGACAAGCCAGCATAAAGAATGATGGTCCGTGACTATGGCGAAGGGGCATTCGTATAGGTACAACAGAAAGTGCTGTACAGTGAAAATCACCGCGAGACATTCTTGTTCTGTCAGGGTGAGTTGAGCTTGGACTTGCTGAGGGAGCGACTCGCGTAAGCTACAACGTGTTCTTTGGTGTCGAAGTGCTGAACAAGGACAGCGCCTACACCAACACCGCTAGCATCCATGTGCAGCTACGTAGGAGCGAAAGGGTCGAAATGTCGCAGAACTGGATGGGACATCAAGCAGTACTTCAATTCACAAAGAGCAGACACACATTCCGGGGTCCGTTCAAACTGAACGCCTTTCTGAGGCAGGCACATCTGGGGATGCGCAATGTCAGCAAATCCAGGAATAAACCGAAGGCTTAAGAAGCTTCGTAGTTCTTTTACTGAGCAAGGTTGCTTGAAGGCTTTGACTGCAGCTGTTTTTGCTTGGGTCAGGCCTCATTCCTTTCTTGTCTCTACTAGGTGGCCTAGAACAAGCGTCTAGCATTCGCCAAACTGACATTTCTTCGAGATGTGGCACAAGGGAAGAGGTCGCTCGACGAAATGCTGCTCGAGTCGCTCGGCCTGGAGACGTCGTCGAACTGGGTATTGTACCTCAAGATGTTGAACCGGAGTCGTCCTCCTCTGTGCACTGCCACTCGGGTGAGTGTCGGCCATATCGTTGTTCTGCCTAGAACGTCTCCAGATATGGCCACCTAATTCCAGCTTCATTGACATCCGTGACACACAAACGGTGGAAAGGAAGCATATGACGCTGTGGGCGCTGAGTAGTGTAGGAGGTATGCCGCCAATGGCGTAAATGTGTTGCACACTAAGTCATTCTGTCGCCACAGTTCCTCGTGCACCATCTCACGAATAGTAGAAGAAAGGTCAGCAAGTGGGATCGCATCGACGCTAGCAACAGTTGTCACGTTTGGGAGTCGTCCAAATTTAGGCACCCATACTACGCGCCTTCAGTGTCTCGAATGCACAGCTGTGATGCATCAGAAACGGTGGTGAGGTCCTCTCTGCCGATAAGGATATAGCACATATCTTTTGCGATACCTTTCAGGAAGTGTCCTACTCGGTCTTCCTCAGATATGCGTGTGTTTATGATTCTGCACAACTTGAGTACCTCCTCAATATACGTCGTGCATGTCTCTCCCAGAGTTTTAGCTCTTTGCGCAAGTGTTCTTTCCGCCCGTTTCTTTTTGGAATCAGAGTCGCCGAAACATTTCCCAATCTCTTCTATGAAAGGCTCCCACACTCTTAGCGACTCTTCATCATTTTCGAACCGCATTAGTGTGGTCTCTGAAAAATAGAACAACGTTGTCGAGCTTGGTAGCCAAGTTCCAGTGGTTATATCGGCTTGCCCGGTTGTTCTATTCGTCTATGTCTTCTCCTGCTCTTCCTGCAAATGAGCGCGGTTCCATGTAGGGATGTGTAGGCGCAGTAGCTGCAGCTGGCGCTACATCTTGTCCTTCGCTCCGGGACATGATAGCCACTGTCGGCGAGAGACCGGCTAGACGGCGCCTCCGGCAAAGTGGTGGCGACACCGTGATGTGTCGATGTCCATGGCAGTGTGTACACACAGCCATATATATACAACGCTGAGCAACACATACCCGTGCAGTCAGTCCGCTGTCGTTGCCAACTGCTCTTTTTTGCTTTGTTTAAGGTGTGTCCTACTTTAGCTAGCTCATGAATAATGGTAGAACACACCTCAAACAATGCAAAAAACAAAACAAAAGAAAAACCGACCACGCGGGTCGGTGTTACTCTGCATTATATACGTATATATAATGACGCACAGTAACACTGACCCGTGCGGTCCCTCTGCTTTTGTTGCACACTGCTGTTTTTTGTTTATTTGTTTAAGGTGTACCCTATTGCTACATGCCTCTACCACGAATCGATGACGCTCTTGACTGTCTCCACGGAGCCCAGTACTCCTCGTCAATAGACCTTCGATCTGGTTAGTGGCAGATTTCCGTCGATGAGCAAGACCAAGAAAAGACCGCGTTCATTACTCCAGATGGGCTCTACCAATTCAAGGTTATGCCGTTTGGTTTGTGCAATGCTCCCGCCACATTTTAACGAATGATGGACTCCCTGCTCCAAGGTTTCAAATGGTCCACATGCCTTTGTTACCTCGACGACGTCCTTGTATTTTCGCCTAAATTTGACACGCATCTTGAGCGCTTAGCTGCAGTTCTTGAAATATTCCGCAAAGCTGGTCTCCAATTAAACTCATCGAAGTGTCACTTCGGACGTCGACAGATAACAGTACTGGGCCACCTTGTTGATGCTACCGGTGTGCAACCAGATCCGGAGAAAATTCGTGCAGTAACGGCTTTTCCTGTTCCTCAGTCTGTAAAAGACGTGCGGAGTTTTGTGGGGCTCTGTTCCTATTTTCGACGCTTCGTGAAAAACTTTGCAGCAATCGCCCAACCACTTACTGCACTCCTCAAGAAAGACGTCCCTTTTACGTGGGGACCCACGCAAGCTGCGGCGTTCTCCCACCTTATAGCGCTCCTAACCACTCCGCCTGTATTGGCCCACTTCGACCCGTCCGCCCCTACAGAAGTCCGAACCGATGCCAGTGGTCACGGAATCGGCGCCGTCTTAGCACAACGTCAACACGGGCACGACCGTGTTATAGCCTACGCCAGCCGGCTCCTAACAAGTGCAGAGCGCAACTATTCGATTACAGAGCGCGAATGCCTAGCTCTTGTCTGGGCAGTTTCTAAGTTCTGCCCATATTTATATGGCAAGCCATTTTCTGTAATCACAGACCACCATGCGCTCTGTTGGCTTTCATCGCTGAAGGATCCTACCGGCCGGCTCGGTCGCTGGGCACTTCGATTACAAGAATATACCTACACAGTGACGTACAAGTCGGGGCGCCAACATCAGGATGCGGACTGCCTCTCTCCATACCCTGTCGAAGACCCGAACGCTATGTCTGACACTGACACCTGCGTTCTTTCTGTCTCCCAACTGCTCCATGTCGTTGACGAGCAACGCCGTGATCCTGCCTTGCGTACAATCATTGATCGCCTGGAGTCGTCACCTTCCGACCCTTCCCTTCGCTTATTCGTCCTTCAAGATGGTGTTCTCTACCGCCACAACGTTCGCCCAGACGGCCCATCCTTGCTGCGATCCCCAAACACCTTCGCTCGGCAGTCCTTCACGAACTCCATGATCTTCCCACTGCCGGACACCTCGGTGTGTCACGCACCTACGACCGGATCCGCCGACGCTTCTTTTGGCCTGGACTTGCTCGCTCCGTTCGTCGCTACGTAGCAGCTTGCGAGAAATGTCAGCGCCGCAAGACGCCATCGACGCTCCCAGCCGGGTACCTCCAGCCGCTAGACATTCCCGCGGAGGCATTCTTTCGCGTTGGCTTGGATTTACTCGGCCCTTTTCCAATATCTACCTCGGGGAACAAATGGATCGCAGTGGCCACAGATTACGCTACGCGCTACGCTATTACCCGCGCGCTCCGAACAAGCTCTGCCACAGATGTCGCCGATTTTCTTCTCCAAGATGTAATTTTATTACATGGAGCTCCACGACAGCTGCTCACGGACCGTGGCCGAACATTCCTCTCCAAGGTCGTCTCCGACATCCTCCAGTCTTGTGCAACGCGGCACAAGTTATCCACGTCGTACCATCCGCAAACAAACGGCCTCACGGAGCGTCTTAATCGCACTCTGACCGATATGCTTGCCAAATATGTTTCCTCGGACCACACTGACTGGGACCTCGCCCTGCCGTATGTTACATTTGCCTACAATTCCTCACGTCACGACACCGCCGGCTATTCTCCGTTTTAGGGGCGAAGCTCCTTAAGGCGTGGGTCGTTAGTCACCTGTATGTATGTATGTAGTAACCACCGCTTGCCCTCAGCCCACTACTGCATAAAGGCACGTATGCGGCACAAAAAGCGGGTATGTGTGTCCAGGCTGCTACCTGGACAAACGCATCATCATCATCATCATCATCATCATCACCATCAGCTACCTCTTTCCTGAAGCCATGCACTACGCCACGAAGCGCACATGGAAACATGCACCACGATGACACTAAATACCCAACATTAACGAAAGACTGCCCGTTTTTAACGACGACGACGACGACGATGATGATGATGATGATGATGCGTTTGTGCTAGCGCGTTATGGCGCGTGTAAGAAGCTGGTGTAAGACGCTGTGGCCTCTCCGCCTTATACTCTTTCAGCAGTCATGTGATGGCGTCGGCAAACGCGGTGCGCGTTCCGGCCTGTGTAAGCGGCTGCGTAAGACGCTGTGGCCTCTCCCCCTTACTAGAGTGTACTGCACGTTTCTAACGCGTTTGTGCTAGCGTCCCCTTAAACGCGAGATCCCAGCGTTCGAATACAGTGTTTCTCACGTCTTTACATGATGATCGACTGGGCGAATTACACGGAAGATTCACGGTATACCGATGATTCCCTCCGGAGCTTCGCCCACTCATCATCATTCACCCCGTGGATATGCTGTGATTTTTTCCTTCTATACGGCCGAGAACCAGAACTTCCCCTGGATGCGTCGATACCTGCTGTCACGGTGCCCACCTGTCAATATGCCCTTGATGCTGTCGACCGAGCTGCCCACGCAAGAGAAATTGCCCGTGACCGCCTTTTGACATCGCAAGAGAGCCAACGGCGTTTGTACGACCGGAGACACCGAGACGTGCACTTTCCGCCTGGTTCTTTGGTCCTCCTGTGGTCTCCGACACGTCACGTGGGCCTGTCAGAAAAACTGTTGTACACAGGCCCTTACCGAGTGGTTCGAGAGGTCACTCCCGTGACCTACGAAATCGCCCCTATCGCCCAAGCTGCTTCGCCTACATCGCAGCGACGTGATATCGTGCACGTCACACGGTTGAAGACGTATCATCCTCCCGTTGATGACATTTAGCCGCTCCGAGACGTCGCTTCTGCCGCCGGGGGATCATGCTACATGCATGCTGCAGTTTAGGAGCTCTGCCGATGCGCGTGGCCACCATCGACGAAGAAGACGAAGCTCGCACTTGGCTCGGACTCTGAGCTGGAGCGGTCCGCTTTGCAACCGCTGCCTGTATATAGCTACTAATCGCAGTGCCTCGTCACTCGTCGTTCCTGTAACACTATTATAGTTTGTGCATGATGACGTGCACACAGGTTTATCCCCGAGGTGGGCGGCACCATTCCAGTTCGCCACCCACCGTTCTGGTTCACCACTCCAATGGACCTTTTTGACACTTGGCGAAGAATGGCATCTAGTAAGCGCATAATAGCTCCCAGAAGTGCAGACGACCAGAAATGGTCATAAGGTTCTTAGTTTTCGTGCGTCTCGTCTTCACAGCATGCTACCATCGATGTTCAGGCGAAGCGCGTTGTCCGCTGCCTTCGCCATTACGATCGGGCCATTCAGTGGGATGTTTTCGCTTCTCATTTCCTTAATCCACGTAAGCACTACGTGCTCTAATTCCGGATGCTTCGCCAAGCGAAGTCTCTTGCTACTGCTGGTGAAGGCATCAGTCGCGTAATAATGTAAGTTGAGAGAGTGCTTTTAGGGCTTCCATGCTTTCTTGCTATCTTTAGTTTGCTTGTCTTTCCGGCATCTACTTCACGAAGGATTTCCACTTTCTCCTTGGGTGTTTTGGCACTGTGTCCATTGCCGCGAGAAGCCATAGTGAACTGCGGAGACGCAGGCGCAACAGCCGAACGCGACACCACCACAACGACGACCACTTCCAAAACCCACGACACGGCACAGAACGACTTTGCAGCTCTGACGAACCCAAGGCCCAGCTACCAATTGTTCTGGCACCGAAACCAAGTTGAACAAATGTCTGCACCACAAACTGGACACGAAGACCACAGAGTATGTCCGACACGGAACAGCACACGATGATAAGAGAGAGCGCGGATCGCTCGGGGATGCCGGAACACCACAGAACACTTATGGGATGCCACGCCGGCCACACCACACAGCGACCTACTGTACTCCTGACCTGCCCAGCCCAGCTCGCGGCATCCTACAGATCCACCTGCGCCGCTTCTCGTTCCAGAGTTCGCCGCGAAGGTGGTGCTCGAGTTACCCCACGTGAGCATCAACTGATGCACGGCTGCAGAACTAGCACTGTGCGAGTACACTGCTTGTCCGCAATACGGAACTTTGGGCATATATGCGAACTATTGCACTGTATTTAATAGCGGGAATGTTTATATGGTACTTCAGCCAACATTTCAGAGTCTATTTACTAAGGGACCAACACCACTGGTGGTCTTCGATTTTCCACTTCTGGTAACTTCTGGCGACCCGCGGGCTGCCAGAAACTGCCAGAGAGCGTTCATTTTTAGGGGCGAAGCTCCTTATGCCGTGGGTCTGTCCATCCTCCGTCTGTAGTAGCCACCTCTAGTTCGTGAAGTGCTCACTAGATGGCGTGATGGCGCTGCGGTACTCGCTTCATTCATATGTATGGGCGTCCGTCCGTCCGTCCGTCTGTCCGTCCATCCGAGCGCTGCGGTGCTGCTTAGCTAGTACGTGAATTGATCAATAGATGGCGCGGAGGCGCTCGCTGCGTGCTCTAGTGTGATAGGAGAGCGCTAGATGGCGACACACAGTGTTTGTCACGTCTTTGATGATGTACTGGGCAAGATTCACGGTTTTTACCGATGAACGTCCGGAGCTTCGCCCACTCAGCATCATTCACTCCGTGGATATGCGTGGATTTTTTTTTCTCGGGTCACTCCGCCCACCGTGCGGCGCACTTCCTGTGAGCATTCGATTTTCTCTCTCTGGCGAGTTCTGGCGACCCGCGGGTCGCCGCGGGTCGTCAGAACTCGCCAGACCGGCTTTCCGTTTCCTGTTTTTTTAAATGCGAAGCATTTCTTAGCGAACTTCGGCGACTTTGAGCGTATCTATCTATCTATCTATCTATCTATCTATCTATCTATCTATCTATCTATCTATCTATCTATCTATCTATCTATCTATCTATCTATCTATCTATCTATATCTAGCCGCCTACGATTTTGTGCTCTCCTGGCCGTTTCGCTAATGGGACGTTTACGAAAACTGGTATGCCACAACATGACTACATGACGAACATCACATGGGATCCCTACACTAAATATAACATTAAAAGTATAGAGAGAATTCAGAGGAAAGCTATCCGTTTTATTTATTCCAAGTTTAAGCGCACAGATTCCCCCACACAGCTCATGTTGGCCAATGATATTCCCCTCCTCAAGACACGAAGGCAGATGCTTCGCCTGAAGTTCCTAAAGCAGATAGTTAACCATGAACTATCCTTAGACCCCATGGCATACGCCACCCCTTTGTCAACAAGACCTACCCGTCATGATCACCCATATGCACTAACCCCACATTTCGCCAGGACAAACGCATTTAAATTTTCCTCCTTCCCCAGAACAGTGTCTGAGTGGAACACCCGACCTGATATAAACATTTTCTTTGAAGAGCGTTAATCATATGTTTTCAGTTATCTATACTTGACTTATTCGGTGTATGTGTTTACTTATCGTATCAATGTATTATATCTTTATACTTAAGTATTTTGTATTGTTTTTCCATCATTTTTCCTCTGTAATGCCCTTCCTGCAAGGACCCATTTGTGGTCCGCAGTATTTTGTAAATAAATAAATAAATAAATAAATAAATAAATAAATAAATAAATAAAATGACAGGTCATGACATGAAAATCATGACATATATATCATGAGCGGCATGACTTACATGCCACGGTCTTGGTGCTCTCCTGGCCGTTTCGCTAATGGATGTATGCGAAAATTGGTATGCCACAATATGACTGCATGGCGAACATAAATGACAGGTCATAACATGAAAATCGTGACATGCACGTCATGAGCCATATGATTTACATGCCACGGTCTTGGTGCTCTCCTGGGTGTTTCGTTAATGGGATGTATACGAAAATTGGTTTGGCACAACATGACGACCATAAATGACAGGTCATAACATGAAAATCGTGACATGCATGCCATGAGCGGCATGACCTACATGCCACTCGTTTCGTTAATGGATGTATAACGTCTCTTCACCGTTTTCAGGCTCCCTCCATTCTTTAGAGCATGCTCAATCCTCTCCATATTATGCTTTCGTATGTCAACTGTCCTATGCTTATTGACTAACTTGGAAAGCTCCGCTAGTTCTGTTCTATCGGTTGCATTATCGGTTGCTACCATGCCTTGCCGCTCTCTAATCAAGTCTTTCGTCTCCTGGGAAAGTTTGCCAGTAATCTGTCTATCAGTCTTACCTCCTACTTGCACACTCCGTGATAATGCGTGCTAGATTATTGCTGACTTCCTGAACGCAAATGTCTGCTTCCTAGGTTAGAGCTGAATAGCTGTTTTGCTGCGCTATCCTGAATTTTTCAACTTTCAATCTTACTGTTATTTTATTGGCCGGTTTCTTTCGTGCTAGCTTACTGCGGTCCTTCCTCAAGTCTAGCCCAACTTGAGATCTCACCATCCTGTGGTCACGACACCAGGGTCATCGAACAGTATGAAGTCTATTCCATTCTTATGCTCACCATTCGGGCTTCTCCATCTCCACTTGTGATTCTTCCGTTTATGAAAGAAGGTATTCATGATTCGCACATTATTACGCTCTGTGAACTCTGCTAATAAGTCCCCTGTGTCATTCCTACAAGCCACACCATAGTCCCCGACTTCCTTGTCTCCAGCCTGCTTCTTGCCAACCTTAGCATTGAAGTCTCCCATAACAATGGCGTACTGTTTCTTTACTTTAGCCATTGCCGATTCGATATCATCACAGAAGCAATAAACTAGCTGGTTGTCATTGCTGGATGAAGGTGCATAGCTCTGTACAACCTTCAATTTGTACCTTTAACTACAAGAGCTCTCGTTAATGCCATATGATTTCTATATGTTGCAAGAAATGTTTTTGCTGACCAGAAATCCCACTCCTAGTTCTCTTTTGTCCACGGTAGCATTCAACGTGTCGATTTTTCAGCGCTTGGAAGGGCCCTATTACGCCCCAATTAATTACTACTAATTCCTCAAACGGCATCTCTAGACTCGTTTCGCTAGATCAAGTTGTCACGTTGCCAGGGCCTGTCCGGATCCAGCGATTCTTAGCACACTGTGCTGCGTCACAGGTCTGACCGCCGCTGTGGTCAGTTGCTTCGCATTTCGTAATGACCGTTTTTTAAATGAATCCATTTACAGCATTAGTCACTCACTCAATGCAATGTTCGTTTGCTGCTTCGTTCGCATTTAGCTGCTACTGGATGTCCCTTGTACAGTATGTTGACTACGGGACCTCCCTCTGCGTATTTGTATAATCTCCATGTGTAACATTCTTATTATGCACAACAAAACAACTTTGACATTCAAAAAGGTGGGCACGGTTGGAGCTTCAACAGCGCCACTGTTAAAATGCTGAAAAAATATTGTTGTACCCCAACTTCCACGACTAGCTGAGCTTGGTGCACCTGCACTGCCGCACATGCGCTAGCAGGCTACTTTTTGCTATGTCAGTAACGCCTCGAGAAAATCGTCGCCACCAGAGAATGATGAGGACGACACCATGCAGCTCCAAGAGCACAAATGTAACGGCGACTTGCCGTTTGTTGTGTCTGGCATACACAAGAAGAGCACGCTGAAAGGAGGCTCAAAGAAAAGCACACGGAGAGCAAAAGCCAGAGAGAGCTCTCCCCTTTCTTGGTGTTGCTTAAGTGGGGGAGTGCCCCCTAACGGAGGGTCTACAAGCACAGCGTAGCGCCCCCTAAAGGCAGGTCTACTGCAGTTCAAAATGAAACTTCCGTTCTCTTTTGCTCCTTTTCTGCGTCGAAAACCATGCGCTTTGTTTGTTAAGCCTAATAAGTGGCTTTCTGCCTGTGCTTAACAGTGCCATTGATGCTGAAATAAAGGATTGATCAACTGACGCAGTGCTGTGTCTTTTCCAGTGAAAATGTCTTATCCGAGCCACGTGAACTGCTAATCCTCCCTCTGCCTGCTCCCTTGTTTCAGTGCCATCAGTCCAACAGTGTATGCCTGTGCAAGACGGAAGCCAAGACGCTACCACCACATCGTACACTATGGACAGAAGAAGAGCTAATAAGACTTTCTGGGGGCCGAGTTGGTACATACTTGGAATTAAAGATGGCTCGCGCGCAAACGTGACGAGGACATAGAAAAAGAGACACGGACAAGTCTCTTTTTCTGTGTCCTTGTCAAGAATTGAAGATCTGTTTTACTCTGTACCACAGAATGCATTGCTTTTAGCTCTAAACAACTGCATTGAAGACTACGGGGAAATTCGGTTTCAGAACGCGGTTGGTTTTAATGTTGACGGTTTGTAGTTGTAATTGACACTTACCTCAAGAGCACTTATAAATTTTTTGACAACCGCTTATTTCCTCAGATGAAGGGAATTTGTAAAGGATCATGTGTAGCGCCTTTATTATGTGTCTTTTTGTGTGTGTGTGTGTGAAATCGATAAAAATATTGACAAATGCCTAGAAGGTATGCGTGTTTTAAACGTTTTTAGGTACGCTGACGACTTCTTAATTGTGATTAATTGTGCGAATTCTATTAACACTTCTGAAGTGGACAAGGTCTTAAATATTTGCAAGGTCAATGATAAAGGCCTCACTTTTACCCATGAGATCCCCGTAGACAATTCTTTACACTTCTTAGATTTAAGTCTTTCCTTCTCCATGAGCCACGCTTGCTGGTGCTATAGCCAGAGGGCAAAAAAAAAAAAAAGATTTTGCCATACGAGTCGGCCCGCTGCAAGCACGCTTTGTAACTTTAAGCAGTCTAGTAAGTACTCTTTTTATTGAAAACCAGGATATCTAACGAACCTACATTGATAAATTAGCTGCACTTTATGAAAAGCTTTGTTTATGATGGTTGTTTTAATTATGAAATGTTATTGAATACCGTTCTGTTATACTCTGTATCTGACCTGTATGTTTGATTTTTTAACACTGGACCGGAAACTAGCCTTCCTTGGCTATCGGTCCAGATAATTGTTTAAGTGTGTTTGCACGAAGAAAAATAAAGCACTACTACTACTACTAAAAAGTAGCCTATGGTTCTCCTTAAGGCCTGTTTCACATGCTAGCAAATTAGCTCCAAGAGCGTCACGGCGGCCGTCGCACGATTCTCAAAACTTGTTTTTGCAGCGATAGCTACACTGGCCGCATTCTCGCCGTCTCGCTGTGGCCGATGGCCACACCACGAGTATTGGAGTCGAGGGCCGCCACTGGAAAGACCGGCGCTGTTGTCGTTGTGACGCGGTAAACGAAATCATGTGACGTCTTCGCCGCCGCCGGCGAAGCGCGCTGGCGTTTTTCACCAAGCCGATTACTTCTTGCTTTTGAGCATGAAGTACTGCTTGGTCTCACAGTACTTGACGTATTCGACTGAGCTGGATGTAATTTTCACTCGTATGTAACCCTAAACGAAGCGTCTTGGCTGAAAAAGCTGAGAATGGGGAAACAGCCAAGTCATGCAAGACAGCACAAAAGGACGGGACAGCAAAGGACATAGGACGGGCGCTGACTCACAACTAGTGTTTTGTTGAAAGGGCACATATACACGAAAACTATGTGCACTCATACACGCTCAACACACATCCGCACGCGCAGGATTTGCCACTAAGACGTCACTATGGCCAAGAATGCCTAATCGGTAAGCGAATCTTGTAACAAGTTCAACTCATTTTCTGATAATGAGACAGGTGGGTGGCGAATGCACAGCTCTTTTTTTTTATGAACTTCGAATGCCTCCACAATTTCACGAACGCACGAATCCCTATGGCGACGAATGAGCGTGCACTTATCGAGGTGAGGTTCACAGCCACATTCGCCACAGTGCTCGCCTACGTGAGACAGTTTGTCAGCCTTGTTGTTTCTTTTGCGTTCTTTTAGGTGCACGTGAATGTAGCGCCCCGTCTGCCCGGCTCAGGACAACGGCAGCGGATAAACGACCCCCGTACTACAGGGAACGACCGCTGGCCTATGGTTTACGCCAGCCGCACGTGCTACAAGAACGCCTGCTTCGGTCTAATTTTCTTTCAACAGTGGCGCAAATGCCGCCCAATTTCTTTGGAGCCGAAAAGAGAACTTCTACGCCATATTTCTTTGCAACGTTCTTCAACCCATGCGACATACGGTGCACGTATGGCAGGACAGTTACCTTGTCTTTTTCTTTTCGCTGAGGTTGTTTGCCGCCAGCTTTCAGCGATCTAATAACCTTCTCGCACGAGCGGATAAGCAACTGTGGCGGGTAGTTAGCGGCTTCCAGCCGGCCCACCTGCTTACCGAAGCTCTCCTGGACCGCCTCAGGGCACGATTCACGCAACGCCGCCTTCAAACACGAAACTGCAATACTGCTCTTAATTTTTGAGTGGGCTGTGGTTTTACGGAGCGAGGGGCATAAATCCAACACAGATATTTTAGGGGCGAAGTTCCTTATGCCGTGGGTCTGTCCATCCTCCGTTTGTAGTAGCCACCTCTAGTTCGTGAAGCGCTCACTAGATGGCGTGATGGCGCTGCGGTGCTCGCTTCATTCAGATGTATGGGAACGCGTAGTATGGGAGTCCGTCCGTCCGTCCGTCTGTGTCTGTCCGTCCGTACGTCCGTCCGAGCGCTGCGGTGCTGCTTAGCTATAGTGCATGAATTGATCAATAGATCACGCGGAGTCGCTCGCTGCGTGCTCTAGTGTGATAGGAGAGCGCTAGATGGCGACACACAGTGTTTGTCACGTCTTTGATGATGTACTGGGCAAGATTCACGGTTTTTACCGATGAACGTCCGGAGCTTCGCCCACTCATCATCATTAACTCCGTGGATATGCATGGATTTTTTTAAAGACGATAGTCTTTCTTGGGATACTTCGACGCAGAAATTTTGGTCTGTCTGTCTGTGTGTGTGCGTGTGTGTCTGTCCTGCTTTTCGATTCAGTAGAATGGCGAAGATTTAACCCCTTCCTCAACGACCACCCATCTTGAACTGGTAGCTGCGTTCATACTTGTGAACACAGTCGACCAAAAAGCAAATATTACGCATATCTGAGGCGCAACATCAATACGTAAGTAGTAGATGGTGTGTTCCTTGAGTAGAAAATACATAGATGCGTAATTCTAAAGACCCTAGTGGTTGTTAGGATGCGCTAAAAATGCGACGCAATGAACGAAAAAGCGGACGTTTCCTACGCTTCGGTAAAACGACACGGCGCTGCCACCTACCAGTAGCTCTGCGTACTACGCAAGGTTCTTGCGTTTCCCGATATCATGGCCAGATAGCGTCCATATCTCACGCAGCGCTGCCCCCATTTCATCAAAGCCAGCCACATGCGGCCGATTCAACATAGACGGAGCGCTGTCGAGGCAAGGCAAAACATAAATGGCCGTTTGATGATATAGAACACACTCCACAAGACATGCCCAGACAACGCAGGGAAAAGACCGATGAGCAGATTGCAGCGGAGAAGCGCTGGCGCGCCGATGCCCGTCGTCTCAAGCGTGCCCAGGAAACGTCAGAGCAACGAGCCCAGCGGCTAGCGAAAGATCGTGAATCGAGGCGCGCCCGGAGGCAACAGGAAACAGACGAGGTGCGCGATGCGCGAATTGTCACTGACCGAGAGGCTAAGCGAGCGTACCCGGCGGCTGAACAGACGCCCGAAGCTCGTGCCGAGCCGCAGATTAACCGGGACTCATGTAGTACGGCCGGTAGAAGACTATCGTCTTTCGACGACATTTGCAGCGAAGCACGGAGATACACGGCCAAATTTTTTTAGGGGCGAAGCTCCTTGGGGTGCGGGTCTGTCCTCCTCTGTAGTATGTAGTAGTAGTAGGTAGCCACGTCTACTTTTATTAAAAAAATAAAAACAAATTCCGAAAGTTGTGTCCGAAGTGGGGAATCGAACCACGTACCCCTCGCTTCCGAACGCGCGGCGCTAGCCACTACGCCACCAGCGCCTCCTGACGCCACGAAGCTTTTTTTTTTTTCTTTATTGCCTTCTTTAAAAGTGCGTTCACACAGTAAAAAAAAAGAACAAAACAGAACGAAAGGAAACAGAAGCAATCAAAACAACAATGTACAGCGAATAACCGTCAGCTGCAGTCGGCTGACTACATATTAAAACTTCGGCATGTGTAACAATGGTTCCATTCTGGACACCCACACCGGTACATCTTTCTCTTCTTTCTGCACTTCAAGAAAACGCGACACAGATTCGCAAAAGTAATCGCGTACAGGTTTGATCACGACGTCTGCATTGTGGGCAGCAGTTCGGGTTTGCCATATGCTGTGCAAGCCCACAAGCATAACAAGGTCGTAAGGCAGGCCGTTGTCATTATGAACCGGAAGATAACGGATCCCATGTGGATCCAGCGGTAAGTCTTTTTTGAGAGTTCTTTGTAATATGTCCCAGAAGAAGATCCCACTCCAACAATCGATAAACACGTGTTCAATTGTTTCCGCTTTTGTTTCCCCAGGGTACAAATAGTCCCCTATCCTCTAACCACGTTTTCACTGACAAAGACAAAGTGCCAGTGTGCAGTTTAAAGAAAAAGGTTTTAACTCCCGGCGCTACGTGCATTCTTTTGACGCGTTTCAAAACGTCCTGCCCTGGACCTGTGTGGTACAGGTGCCGATATAGTGGCACGTGTAATAAAATATCAATGAGGATTTCTTACGCGACACATCAGCCAAATATTCCAAAGAAAATCGAACAGCGAGAAAGCGAAAAGACAGAACTACTTCCTTTAGATAACCGCGTAATGGCCCTTCAACAGTTTCTGACGAGACTACGAATTGAGGCAGCACATTACACAGCCTTAGCTGTATCATTGTTCTCAGAAAGAAATCATCACAATCACGCAGAAAAAGGAACCTACTGACCAGTTGTCTTATATACAAATGAACTAATCCGAGTCCACCATCTCGTACTTTCCTGAAAAGGTTCGAACGTCTTGATTTTTCCCACACCGAGTTCCAAATAAAGACCGCAAAAACCCTGTGGATCTTTTGCACGTTTATCCTACTGCAGTGTAATACCTGCATCACGTACCACAGTTTGCTTACCAGGAACAAGTTACACGTTGTGGCCCGAGCGAATATTGAAACACCCCAACCCTTCCATTTCTGTACGGTATCACGCAGCCCCTCCGTTTCTTTATTCCAATATGCATGGTTCACTATCTCTGTAGTGCTCCAACGGCACTCCTACATACTTTGCTGGGGTTTCTTGCCATTTAGTATTCATAAGCACTTTTTGTGTGACCTCTCATTCTCCGTGCCAGAAACCCAGACACTTGTCCCAGTTTACGGTACTGCCACTTACTTCACAGAACTTTTTTACAGTGTTGCCAGTATGCATTATGCTCTCGTAATCGGTACAAAACACTGCAATGTCGTCTGCGTATGCTAGAAGGCTGATTTCAGCTTTGTGCAAATTAAAACCATGGATACCGCTATTCTTAATTACACTTAAACAAAATGGTTCAAGAAAAATAGCGAAGAGAAGGGGCGATAACGGACATCCCTGTCTCACTGAGCGCAACACAGGTATGCGCTCACCCACTGATTTATTAATTACCAGCCTTGTGGTGCACCCATTATAGGCCATTTGCACCCCGTCACTAATCAAACTACCGACTTTCACATATTTCAGTACTAAAAGAAGTAAGTAATGCGGCACACGATCAAACGCTTTCTCGAGGTCGATTTGCATCATGGCAACACTCAGATTCATAGCATCACAACACTCCAGAATTGATTGTGAATATTTGTCATTATTCTCTTTCCCTTTATCCCTCACGTTTGGTGCGGGCCTACCAATTCTTTCATAACTGTCTGCAATCTCCTGGCCAATACTTTCATTAATATTTTATAATCGACGTTATAGTTAGCGTAATTGGTCTGTATGAAGTCACATTTCGTAGTTTCCTTGGATCTTCTGTCTTTGGTATTAATACCGTATGACCTGACAGAAATGATGGCGGAAGTCGTTTATATTCAAAGGCTTCATTAAATACCTCTGTCAGCACAGGTGCAATCACACCTTTAAACGCTTTGTATACTGCCGCACTTAGGCCGTCCCGTCCTGGGGACTTGCCATTATTTAAATTCTCGATCGCTTTTTTGACTTATTCCTCTGTAATAGGCATTTCTAGAATCTCCTTGCTGTCGTCTTCCAGCCTTGGCATCAATGCAACGAACTCTTCTTTAAAACGATCAGCGTCTACACTGGTTCGTGAGAATTATTCCCTGTAATATATACTCCGGCTATTGCGTCTTTTCCTATGTGCACTGCTCCATTACATTCTATTTCCTTTATTTCATTTTTTTGAAGCATATTTCTTTTCAGCTCCCAGCGCTCTTTTCGTTGGCATTTCGCCAGCGCACAAGTTCTCAGCCCGAGCTCTAATGATTGCTCCCCTGTATCGATGTTGATCAATGATTTCGTTGAATATTATTTATGTCCTCTAAGAAGGTCCCAGGCTGCGCACATTCCTCCGCTAATAGCTGCTGCAAGTTTTCATTCAGAGAGGACTCGACTTCCTTTTCAGCGTGTCTCAATGCACTCGCTCTTTCAAGTGCTTTGAGCTTAATATTCTGCTTAAACATTTCGCACTTGTGTCCCCATCTCTCCTGATTTCTGTTTACTTTTTCTATAGCATCTACAAAGTGGTTATTGAAGACGTCACCTTTAGTAAATTTACATTGAACTTCCAGAGTTCCCAAGAGAAATATTTGTTGCTATTCCTTTTTTGCTTTCCCGTGCAGTGATCACTAAAAGCAACAGGTGTGACTTTGCAATCGTGACACGAAGAGATCACCTCAGCTGACACGTACGCTCTGTCTAGTCTAGCGTGGCTCATACGCTGAAAATGAGTGAAAGTGACTCCCAAAGGTAAGACACTCGCCGACATCCTCTAGTGGCTGTAGGGCTGAAGAGAACGCCGGCTGTAGTGAACGTCTGTTCGGCGCACAAAAGTGGAAGCGACGACGACGAAGTGCGCGCGCCGAATGTGAAGCGCGTGGGCTTCAGAACGCCGACGGCGGATCGAGTGTTGGCAGCGGCACGTTCGACCCAGGAGAACAGACGCTGGTGCCACCAGACCAGCCGGGACGTACTCCCCTGCGGCGAACGACCGGGCCTTGTGTTCCTGTGGTGGACATACGAGCGGGCCAGGGCGAGCAGCTATGTGGCCGGGGCCAACCATCTACCGCCTGCTGAGGACGTGGCCACGTTGCAGTCTGGCACAATTGTTTGCTGAGGGCCTCGGTGCCACGTCGGGTGTGCATCGTGTTCTCTCGGGATCTGCTCGTGCCCTCCGGCTGTCATCGTGCGCCGCCTCCAAGAACCGCGGTACCGCGAGTGGTGCCCGACTGACTAAATTTAACAGACTTCCTGTACTCAGTACGCGCCGTTTATGTGCTGTATTGCTTGTGTGTAGTTGTCACCTCGTTCTGTCGATAAATGTGTTCCTTGTCCTTGACTCGGCTGTCTGTGTCTGAGGGCCCAAGAACCACCACAAGGGCGCTGAAACAGACGTACCCCTGTTGTTTCTTATCGTGGTTTTGGGACGTAAAAGCCCGTCAGAATTCCTCACCTGCATGCGGGGCATCAAACGGTAAAAAAAAAAAAAATGAAGCAGAATGGCCGCACAATAAACGCTGACGCTGTTGTCGGTCGTTCGATTTATGAGCCGGTCACCGCTCGTTCTCTAAACTAAATAAAACTTGTCTTTGATTGACGCTAATAAATCGCTCTTTTTCAATGCAAATTGAACCATCGTGAACGGCACGCCATCAGCTAGACGCTTCTTGGAGGTTCCCGGGCTCATCGGACATCAATCCGAATTCGAGGCATCTCGGCATTCCCGCGCATACAACGGCGTCGATTGTAAGAAACTTTATGCACTCGCCACCTAGTGGTTTTGTTCTTCCTCCATGTAGCGGGGCAAGGTCCTCGATCGGCTGTGCTCGATCCGCGAGACGGCGAGACATGCATGCATCGCGGGCGGCCCCGCTTGTGCAGGTCGTGAGAGACATTTTGAGGTCATCCGTCGTACGGAGCTCGCACACAGCGCGTGCGTGGGCCTGCAAAATGGCGACTGCCGCTAGAGATCATCGCCGATGACGTCACGTGCATACCTCATACTCCATAGAGTTTTAAGAAACTCTAGGCCATATTCCACGCTGACCATGCCTGATTGGTCAGTTCGGTGTGTCAAGGCAGGGCTTATCGGTCAGGGATGGGTCAATTCCGCCTGTCACAGAAGAGTATTCCGTGGTACGGTATAGGCCCCCCAAGTCTTAACGACATGTTTTCCGCGTGCATTGACGCGTTGCCGTACAGCTCGCAATTTGTTACTACACGAATGCTAGTAGCGTATTCAGAATCAACTTGGGCACTTGCAGCCAGAGTTTATCAAATGGCCAAGCTTACTATAGCAGATTCAGAACACAATGCTTATGACATACGTTTTTGCAGGACGTCCCATCCAGAAGGTCGTCAGCCTGCAGAGGACGTACCCGACTCAAATTACACAGGACGTCCGACGGATATTCTTTGCAAGTCGATGGAGGTACACGGAGGTTTGGACTTCCTTCGGATGTCGCAGCGCATGAGCCTGAAAAACAAAAGCAAAAACGTATACTTTCGTTGTGTATGGAAATGCGTGTCGTCGCGGTAGAAAGACGGCAACGTTCTTTGGTTCCCGAAATAAGCGGACGATGCGTCGTGGAGAATGACGTGGATTACAAATTTGCGCACCAGAAAAAAATTGACTCACCGCCAGGTAGAACAATATTGATTATGCGTGTGCTTTATATTTGATAATATGGGCCTCCAAAACAGGAGGTGCGTATCCGATTTGGGGTGTGCTTTAATATATATGAATATACGTGAAATTTAGTTTCATTGTGCGCACTTTTCTATAACTGACACTGCAGTTAAGCGGCGGGAACTAATGTAACGTTCAGCGTGCTCACAACATGAAACATGACATACGTAAGTACTGGATTATAACGGCTGTCATGTCGATATATAAAAAGCGGCGTGTGTACGTGGGCTCTGATACGTCATTGTGGAAACAAACTGTTCGCTCCGTGAACACGTACTGTACGTGGTTGTGAAGCTGGCAGCTATATTAATATGATGGGCACACTGGCGGATCCAAAGGGGGCGGGGTGCTGATGGCTGCCCCCCCCCCCCCCCCCCCGAGACTGTTGCTCCAAACATTCGCCAGCTACACCTTTACCAGTTTTTGGTCTTTTATAGTGTGTCACTGTGCTTGGAGACCGCACCCCTTGGATCCATACCACCGTAGTGCAAGCCTTTGTTCTGCAGTGTACACGGACATGCTTTCATTCAGCGAGGCACGTTGGCAGCTGTAGTACATCTGCACGCGAGAAATTTTGGGGGAGCACACACCCCAAGCAACTCCCGATCCTTCCCACGTTCTGGTAATACCATGCAAACACCTCCCAAATATGGAAATTTTGGATAAGCTCGGGGACTGATCCATATTGCTACTTCGTTCCCCGACGCTCTGCTAGCATTCGATTGCAACAGGTCCTTTTCCAAGCGATGCATATCTCTAGGGGTCCAGTACGCACGAACGCTTACCTAATTCAACCTCTGGCTAGCTTGAAACAAAACAATAAAAAGAGAGAGATAACATGCTAACGCGGCTCACCGGACATGGTTGCACGTGTGCACGCACAGGGCAACTATTTCCGTTGTTTCATCGCTGAAATCCTTCCGGCCGATTTGAAATAAGGTGACCCGCAGCGGATATCTTTTCGCCGAATGCTGCCATTCGTGCCACAGTGCAGAAACTTGAGCGCGTATCGCAACAGCGCCAAGCGAAACTGCCGCCGACAGCCATGTTTTTTTTTTCGTTATTTTTTTCCCTGGTGTGTCCTTTCCAAGGAGGTTATATATTACTTTTCTGGAGTGGAAGCGTGCCGCCGAAAGTGAAGCCGTCGCCGCCATCTTGCTCAAGGAAACAGTAGCAGACGACCACGCAGACGGCGGAGCGCGTAGACAACGCGACGCTGTTTCGTGGTGCTTAAACACTGTGTCCTGTTTTTCCTAAGCATCTAAATATCTGAGAAGGCAACGGTGACTTCGCGTGTCACTTTCGGCTGCACAAATCGCGTTGAGAAGAAGCCTGGAAGGACATTTCACGTGCAAGTTTTTTTCACTTTCTTCACGTACGGCTGCCCGTTTTCAGTGCATTTTGCTAAATAGAGGGCAATTTTAAACATTCGCATCCATATATTACCTCCCTACGCCTGTATGAAAGATAACTGTAAGCTTTAAATACTTGCTAGTGCTTCGTTTTCAGATGCGTGCATACAGGATTTGCTACGGGCTCGTGTTCTGCTAAAATACACGTCTGATGCACATATTAGATAGTCACTGCAGTGTTTGTATGTGAACTTTAGAGGAAGGGCATCTTTCCGGAGCATAGACGCAGATTTGTTACGCGTACGTGTTGACGAATGCGCAAATGCAGCGAGCACGTACGTATGGCGTGTTTCTCCGTGCTACTGGTTTCGAAAATGAAGGGAAAAAAAAATACTGTGCGTAGCCTTCTGACTGAGAACATGTGGTGTTCGGAGGGGTGGATGGAAAGCTTAAAACAGCCGCTCGATCACCTCTGCTCTAGTGATACCGAACAAACCAACCTCTGCCTTCAAGTGCAATGCTTTTCGGCGCGTATCCCGTGTAAGAAATCTCCTATGTACGTTTACAGTCAGAACTAAATGAGAAAGTTTTCCGAACGCACCCATCGGGTCTTGACAGACGCGGATCTGAGAAGACTAACCATTTGGAAAAATGTGCGTGAAATACGAAAAAAAAAAAAAAGAAAATAGAGCGTGCGCGGTTAGTTAAGGCAACATGCAGAAAACATGCGCTGTACTCAATCGGTTGGATACATGCTTAAATAAAGGGCACGAATGCATTTCACGTCAGCTGGCAGTCGCACAGTGCCGCATATTTGCGCTATATCGCATCACCGCATCACAAGAACCTAGTTTCTACTAACAGACAGAGTAAGCCAGCAAGTACGATTTGCATAGAACCTCTCAGTCAGCGGTGTTTTTTTTTTTTTTTTTTCCTCGACGCCCGCAGCTGAGTACGGACGCGGGAAAATTTTTTTCTCAACTAGAAAACCCCGTTGGTAATTGGCATAAACATAAAGTTCGTGTCTGTCTCAATGTTTTATCGTGAGGTTGCAAAACAAGTCAAGCGCCTATCTTAATACATTGCCGTCTATGGCGCGCCCGCGTACTTTTTGCTCTAGTAACATGGCCGCCGCCGGCTTCACTTGGCCCCGTAGGCAGCTGCAGGGACTTCCACTCCGGAAGTTTAATGGAACCTCCTTGGTCCTTTCTAACAGCGTTGCCAGAGAAAGCATCAGGTTCAGAAGTGACGTCAGAGTGACGTTTCCAAACGCCACTCTCACCACGAGCTCCCAGATTGCGCCACAGAACACTCGAGCGAAATCACGGAGGCCATAGAGTTAATATACTTTAACTCTATCTCTATCTCTATGACGGAGGCCATGCCACGGCGACCTATGCTACGGCTGTAGTAACTGGCCAGTTATATTACTATATTACTAGGACGTTACGGACGAACATAAGATCACTTTCTTTCTTTTTTGAGCTAAGTACCTCGCGCCTAAAATAGAGGCGCTGATGAGACGACAGAATCATAGAGTTTCAGACTATAACAGTAAGAAACTCTATGTATAGAATATTTACGCATTAAAAAAAAGCGAGGGAGGGGACAGGTTGCGACTAAGTTTGCGACGCCAGCAGGATCCGCGTCGTGTGAGCGCGCTTACCCGCACGTCACAGCTGGATGGTGGTCGCTTGCGATTTTATGCCGCGTAATTTACAGACAGCGTGACATTTGCCGCCTGCCCAAGCATGATCGCGTTTGGTGTGCTCTCAAGGCTGTGCCATCTACGGCAGGTTCTTCGTTTGCCCACAATGCATGCCCGCAGCGCATCCACATCACTGGACGGTGAGCATTTTTGTACCACGGTTTCCTGTTCGCATATTTTGCCATTAGGCGCGAGCCGAGTAATCGAGGTGAATAAAAGCTTCCTGTGACCGCCTGCGCGGTGTGCCGAACAGTTGATCCGATGCACCCTTCGCTATCTAACGCTTCTGTTAAGCGGCAAGCGGTCGCTAATTCCATGCAGTTCGACCCATATGGAATAACGTGTGTGTTGTAGAGTTTTGCAGATGAACTACCGCATAGCAAAGCACGGCGTCGAGATATGTTGGGAACACATTTGTCGGTAGCCTGTCTTAACAGAACTCGCGCGCAAAAGTATAAGCAATGAATACGAGAGCAGCATTCGAATAAAAAAAAAAGAAGTGACAATTAAACGACTTATGTTCTACTGCATGACACAAGATCATTGTTTTGTGCACTTTTAACGTTTAGTAGTAGTAGCTAAACACCACTGTGAAAACCTGTGAGCTGTCACAAATTATGGCATCTTTTGCAATGTTTTACATTTCTGGCATTCCCTTAGCACGCTGGGTGAACTAGCACAATAAAAGATCCTCTGTTGCCTTCGTGCGGCTGCATCTAAAGTGTTCATGGCATCGGATGTTCTTGCGACTCCTCGCTGCCACTCTTGTCATCCAGCACTTTGAAGACCACCTCAGCTATTGTTTTGGTGGTGTCAAATATTCCTGCAACACTGGCAGAGCAGTTTATCTAGCAGAAGAGGAAGCCCCACAACACAGCCTAGTAACAGACAATTGTGGAAATTCGGCTTATTGGAACTTGTGGACCCTGTTAAGAGTACTCTGATTTGAGAGTTTCAGAAACCAACCAGTTGCTCACAATGTTGTTCATAATTTCCAAGAGTTTCAGTCAACTGGGTTCAATCTTACTTAACAGGGGTGTGAAATACACCAATTCTTCTCAGTTCACTAAATGGCGCTATTTGCTTTTTTTCACAGCCACCATTGGATTGTCTGGAGAGCAGATCCAAATGCAGCGAATAGCTGCCGAGTTCGCCGAGAAGGAGATGCTTCCAAACATGATGGAATGGGATGAAAAGGTAATGCTGCACACATGTTGTAATCGAAACATACAACTATTTGTGTGAATGTTCAGTATCAATATTAACTGTTCATCACGGTCATCGTCCATATAGTAACCCATATAAATAGCAGTTGTGAACCCACTCCACAGGTGCCTTCTGGCTGCTTTTACGAAGCACAGTACCATACTCACCGAACCAAATACGACAAGAGACTACAGAGGGCCCCTAAAACACATTTTCTCAGCTACCATATTTGCTGTAAATCCACTTCCAGCACCTTAAATAGCAAAAGGGAGTTAGCATAACTGACACAGACAAATGATATTCCGGTGAAAGATGCTCAGTATACAAGCCTGTTGATACCATTATCATGGCCTACATGATTGGCCACTCATGACATCAATTCTACGGATGCAACAGCTTCTGTAGGGCAGACTGCAAAGCGTTCAGCGAGATTGCATCACCCTGCCTGTCAGTGTACGGTATTTAGCGTGGTTGTAAAACATGGCACCACCACAACAGCCCTGACGCTATTGTGCTGCTGCACATTGCACACACCTGAAGCCCTGTATAGGATACATGCACCAGGCATGTCCTACAAGAAGCAGGATGTCATGTCCTTGTTTTCTGATCAGCCCTTATTTCAATGTGGACATAGTGCTTCAAATTAGACCACTACTAAAGAGGGCGACAGCCTGTTGCAAAGATTTTATTAAGCACCATTTGCCTTGATGTTAGGCAGTGTGTGACTCGGAGCATTAATCACGTGTTCTCCACTGCAGTTTTCTCGCATTATTTGTGTCATCATTTGCGTCTATTTCCTTAACTACTTATCTGCAGTTAACAGCCCACAGCTGCACATTTACAAGCAAGAGTGGTACATTGGTGATGTTATCTTCACGATTGATGGTCTAAAGATGATGCAGTCTCATAAGCGATCTGTATGAGCGCTTACCCTTCAGGCAAAGACCTAGCTTGTCAGTATGCTGGAATCTGTGGTTTTATTCCTTCAATTGGCATTCATAATGCTGCCTTAATGGACAAGCTATTTGATGGTGAACTTGTGTTTGTACTTCCTCAGGAACACTTCCCAGTGGATGCAATGCGGAAAGCAGCTGGGCTTGGCTTTGGAGCTATTTACATTTCAGATCAGTACGGAGGGTCCGGACTCAGCCGTCTCGATGCCTCGGTGATATTTGAAGCCCTCTCAAAAGGCTGCGTCAGTACGACGGCTTACATCAGCATTCACAAGTATGCAGTCTTTGACTTCTTGGAGCACCGATTACCAATTTAGTTTCTTCTCCATTTTTACATGCGCCAGTCTGCGTCCTCTGCTTATTGCTTGTTTGTATCGCCGATTTCTCACGGTTGACATGTCTTGATTGCAGAATTCTACCTTTCTTAAAGGGGCTGTGCAACACTTTGCCAAGTGGCATTATTTAAAGGCCAACTCCGGTTATTCTTTTGGCATGTCAAGGTAGTGTCGATTGTATGTCCCTGTCACACCCCTGATAGCAGAAATACTCAGCAAATGTGAAAATCATCTTTATTGAGCTAGAAAGCGCGAAACTGAAATCCAACCCAGCAGTGACGTCAGACCTGTCAATACGCCTTTTGCATGGTGCGACAGCACATGCGCCCTTCCCCTGGCGGTGTAATGTAGCAAAGGTTGGCGAGCATGCACAGTTCTTGGAGGCCATGGTACCGGTGCTCTTCTGTCACTTCGCCGATAATGATGTCAACACATATGTGGCCAATAATTGTAGGAAGCCAGGTAGGTGGTCTGAGGTAATGAGTAAAAATTGGTTTGTAAGCAATTCGCACATCTCTCGAGCCTGTAACATCGTACAAATGACGGAAGTGCGCCAAATAACATGCCAGGTGAATTTAACTGAGTTCCATTGACCTCGAAAAATCGCTGTAGTCGCCCTTAAAGGAGCTCAAATGTTTCATTAGGTATTAGTGGAGCAACAGGGTCACGTTTCAATGAAGTCGTACCACCCAAGTGCGTTCACTCTCCTTTCGTCGCAACGGGTGCTTTAGCTGCTCTATTTCTTTCAATGTATTTGCACTTTCATATTAACAACAAGCTTGTGGCAAAAGGTTAGATGGAGCGGTGAAATTAAAAAGTTTGCGGGCATAATGTGGATAGGGTGTATTGGAAATCACTGGGAGAGGTCTTTGTCCTGCAGTGGATCTAAAATGACGATGACGTCATGGCATCCAGGACAACTGAACATGGGAATTGGCCAATGTTAGTTCACCTAGTGATTTCATAGTCCGTGCCATTTGTGATGTCTTTTGGTGAAAGAAAAGTGGGGGCTTTCCAGATGTGAAAATAAATTGCACATTCTCTACTGCATGTGGTGCACTAATTACTTGGTTGACGTGTTATGACGCTCCCTGTTTGATTGGCAGTGTTCTCTTGCCATGTTCAAAGTGTTAGTGACCTTTAAAGAGACCAACAGCTAACTTCCAAGGGCATAGCTTTGTGGTGAAGTGGAAAAGTAATCCTCTGCGTGTTCATGTTTTGAGGGGACACTTCCAAAAGTGTGGAAATCTTGCCCAATTTCTTTTATCTCTGAAATCCAATGAAGTAGTAGCCTTAAGTACAGCAGCACTAAAATGGATGCTAATAGTACCCTACTGTGCAAATTGACCAGGCACATTAATGGGAAGGTTTCGCAGAAGTGGTTGTAACTATTGCAAACTAGATGAATTTTCAGGCGCTTTAGAATAAAAGAAATGGACCATTGTTGCATAAGTGTGACCGTGCATGCGTCACAGCCGGTATTGCCTGCTTTGTTGGAAAAACGAATGGGCTGCACGCAACACATGCCTCGCGCTTCATGGTTCCACGAGCCTGATATTTATTTATCAATTACGTCATACCCACAGCACCTCATGGCATTACATTGGGGGGAAATAGAAAAAAAAAGAACTGTAAATCATAGTGTGGCAGCAATACATATACACTAAGTATACGTATTGCTACGGCAAATGATAGGTGCTAGTCTGGGAAGACAGGCAAGTCCTGGTTGTTCTGCGCTGTGCACCCGAAAAGATCCGTCGTCCTCCTCTTCTTCGTTTCACCCCCGACCATGGCGCATTGCATTCCCCAATTTGCAGACAAAGCCTACCCTGGGGCATCGGGGCTGAGGAGGATACCGCTTGAGGCGTCCTTGTGACCTTATACATGCGACCACGTACGTTAGATCAGTGATTCGGTCTGGGATTGTGAAAGGACCGGTATACTGAACCATGAATTTTTGGCATAGCCCACACTTCTGTTGTGGCGTCCACAGTCAGACCAAATCACCCTTTTGGAATGAGATCGCGTCGTGGCGACTGTCATATCGCTCCTTGGAACAATGCTGTGATGCCAGAGTATGTAGACGGCTGATTTGGCAGGCTTGGCACAATGTTTCGGCAACGGAGTCCTCCATATGGAATGTAAACGGGAGGATAGTATAGAGGGAGCTCCTTGGCTGTCGAGCGTATAGCAGGTAGAAAGGGGTGAAGTTCGTGGCTTTGTGTTTGGCCGTATTATGGGCACAGCTGATAAACAGCAAGACTTCATCCCAGTTCTTGTGGTCGGATGACACATACATAGCCAGCATGTTAGTTAAGGTATGGTTTGTTTGCTCAACGAGGGCATTTGTCTGTGGATGGTATGGTGTTGAGTGGCGGAACTGCAAGTTACAGACGGAGCAATTCCTCAACAGCATCGGCGAGAAATTGACGACTGACGACCGTGGTCGCTGATTATTACGCGAGGCGGACCATGCCAAAGAATTACGAAGCATAGCAAGAATACAGCGACGAAAGTAGCTGTAGAGGAAGGAATTGCAGCGGTTTCCGCGTATCTAGCCAAGTGATCAACACACACAATGACCCAACGGTTGTTGTTCAAGGTGTGGGGAAACGATCCTAGCAGGTCGACACCGGCTTGCTCGAAAGGAGTAGTGGGTGGTTCCACAGAATGAAAAAGGCCATGTGGAGCGCTTGTAGGTCGCTTGTGGCGCTGGTACTTATCGCAGCTCGGCACATATTGTTTTGTAGAGTGTCGCACCTTAGGCCAGTAGAAACGTTCCTTTATTCGATGCAAGGTGCAAATGAAGCCGAGTTGTCGTGAGGTCAGATCTTTATGCATATGCATAACACGCAGAACGTCGCAATGCAGACTTCCTGAAACAACGAGTATAAATAACTCACACCGCTTCTTGAGTAATTTGTCTTGCATAACAGTCGATCGTGAATACAAAAGCGACCACTGGTTTTGGGACTGTAGGCAATGGCAAACAGCGGTTCTAAAGATAAGTCATTGCGCTGTTCCCGCTGGAAGACGGTAGCATCAGGAAATGTGTCAGAGACAGCAGTTGTCAAGTGACTCAGGATCATCCTTTGTCATGGACAAAGGAAGGCAAGATAGACCATCCACGTCAGCACGGAGTCTTCCACTTTTGTACACAACAATGCAGTCATATTCTTGGAGCCGCAAAGCCCAGCATAATAGGCGGCCAGATGGGTCACGGAGGGTAGCAGGCCAACATAAGGAATGATGGTCGGTTACAGTCGTGAATGGTCACCTGTAGAGGTAGCAACGAAACTTCTGAACAGTGAATACAGCCGCTAAGCACTAATTCTGTCACCATGTAATTCCTTTCTGCCTTGCTCAGAGAACGACTAGCATAAGTGACGACATGCTTTTCACTGTTACGGCGTTGAACTATCACCCCTCCGATACCAATTCCGCTGGCGTCACTGTGTACTTCAGTAGGGGCAGACGGATCGAAGTGACGAAAAAGGGGCTCTGATGTCAAGAGAAATTCGAGTTGAGGAAACGCCACATCGCACTCAGGCGTCCACTCGTATCGGCTGTCCTTTCGTAAAAGGCTCGTCAATGGGCAAACAATGTACGCGAATCTGGGCACAAAACGTCGGAAGTAGGAGCATAACCCCAGAAAGCTCCGCAGTTCTTTCAGAAACTGGGGTGGTTTAAAAGGTGCTGACTGCCTCTATCTTGCGGGGGTCTGGCCAGACCATCTCTGTCTACCAGGTGGCCTAAAACCAAGGCCTGCCGTTCACCAAACCAACACTATTTAAAATTCAAAACCAAGCCGGCCTTCTTGTCGCGGTCTAGAATGAGATTTAAACGGGAGTTATGCTCTTCGAATGTATGTCCGAATATGACGATGCCGTCTAGATAGCATAGACACACCTCCCATTTGAGACCACGAAGAATCAAATCCATAAATCTTTCAAATGTAGCGGGAGCATTGCAAAGCCCAAATGGCATAACATTAAATTGATACAATCTGTCGGGCGTAACAAATGCGGTCTTCTCCTTATCGTCGAGGTGCATAGGAATCTGCCAATATCCTTATCTTAGATCTGTTGAACAAAAATGGGAAGCTGAATGCAGGCAGTCAATGATGCCGTCTCTCCGAGCTAACGGGTATGCATCCTTTTAGGTTTTGGCGTTTAATCGTCTACAGTCAACGCAAAACCTGCAAGATCCATCTCTCTTCTTGACTAAAATGACAGGCACCCGCCCACGGACTGCACGACTCTTCAATTACGCCTTTCTGTAGCACATCCTGAACTTGTTCAGCAATAACTTTAAGCTCCGTTGACAACACTCGATAAGGTTTCTTCCGGATCGGATGAGCAGAAGCTATGTCGATCCTGTGCTGGGCTTGAGAACAAGGCAAAGATAGCGACCTCTTGTTTCTGCAGAAATCAAAAACAGGCATGTTCTTTCAATAGCTGCACCAATATTTGTCGCTCCTGCGACCACAGTGCTTTGTTAACCATACCTAGAATCTGACTCGTAGGATCTGCTGCTTGTGCACATGGCCTCGCGTTTTCATTTCCTTCATTGTTAACGGCAGCAATATAGTTTCCAGTGACGTCATCGAACACAGCGAGCATCATTCCTTGAGGAAGTATGACCGGCACTGGAGAGCAGTTGAGTGCCCACAGGGATGTTGCTCCGTCATTGATACAACACAGTACTAATATGTCCTTCTTAGCACACTGCGCGGTGAGTGGCTGAACAGTGGCGCCAAAGGAAGATACAGCAGAGACGTTAGAGAATACGGTAACAGATCTCATTCACCATGACGGCAATATTAGTTCATCGGAAACTGTGTATCCTCCATGGGCAAGGGCTCCCCACTAAGGGCAGGCACTATCTTACTACTGACAGAAAGCTCCCCGAAGCCGACGAAAGCACCGCATTCTTTAAGAAAGTCAATACCAAGTATGACATCGTGTGTGCGCTGCTGTAGCACCAAGAACTCAGCCAGGAACACTTTCCTGGCCAGCATGACATTCACCACACAGACTCCTATAGCCTAAAGTATTTCACCACCAACACCACGAAATCGAGTAGATTCGTGCCACGGAAACATCACTTTGCGGCCAATGCGATCTCTCAAGGAAAGACTCATAATAGAAACTCTTGCACCACTGTCCACTAAAGCTTTTGCACATATGCCATCAATCACCACATCTATTTTGTTCATTGACATCCTAACTGGTGGAGGTATCTCCGGTAAATCCTTGTTTGCAACATCACCTCCATCAGTCGCTCTGGCTAGCTTCCCGGCAGTGGTGGTGGAGACACGTGGCGTCGCGGTGAGGGCGAGCGACGCTGTGGAGCAGACAGAGGTGTCAAAGTGCAATCTGAAGCCAGGGAACTACTGCGCCTGTTCTGCAGCCGTGAGGTTCTCCGGGAATAGGGTGACCAGGAATCGTTGTGGTAACCGTTACCAGCGCGATGGTGAGTCGTATTGCAGTGTGTCTCTCTGCCGCCCACAGAGATGTGTCCGGTAGCCCCACGACGGTAACATGCATGCAATTGGTGGCTGGTGCGTCCTGAATATCATCATGACGGTGCTGCGGCAGGAACGCACCTTCACTCGGTAATCGGTGCGTAGCTGCTGGCTGAAGAGGATAACTGAAGCGCCGTTCGTACCTCGACTCTTGGTACTGATTGCGTTGCGGCCTTGGTGGTGAGCAGCAGTGGTAGTTATAGTCCTCGACAGCAGTTGCAGCAACAGAAGCGTGATGAGGAGAGGAGATCGGTACTGGCGGTGCATCAGAACGTGTTCAGTCCAGGTGTCGAGCAAGCTCACCACGTACAATCTCGCATATTGTCGACGCCAGGTCAAATGATGTGTGGCCATCTATACTCACGACAGTAGTCACATTCGGCAGACGACCGAACTTGGTTGTGATATAGCGCATCTTCAATGCCTCGAAAGTACGACAGTGACGTATGACATCGGCTGCTGTGCCGAGGCTCTCTTTGCCAATAAGAAAGTTATATAGGTCCTCGGCAATGCCTTTCGATAGGTGGCCGACCTTGTCCTCCTCTGACGTGCAAGGGTTCACAATCTTGCACAGCTTTAATGCAGCCTCAGTATACGTCGTGCATGTGTCACCCGGGACTTGGACTCTCAGCAGTAATGTTTGCTCAGCCTGCTTCCTCCTCGCGGTGGGGTCTCCAAAACACTCCTTTATTTCTGACACGAAGCGACCCCACGTATTGAGAGTGTCCTCGTGGTTGTCAAACTTAACAGTGGCCGTGCCCATCAAGAAAAACACAACATTGGACAGCCGAGTTGTCTCGTCCCAACGGTAATAGTTGCTCACCCGTTTGTAGTGTGTGAGCCACTCGTCAACATCCTCGCCAGATTTGCCTCCGAATGTGCAAGGCTCTATCAGGTGCCCACGCTGCCATGCACCGGTCGCGCTTGAAGGGGCCACTGTAACTGGTGCAGGGTCTGCAGCTGCAGGAGCTGGTATATTTCGGCTTCCGTCTTCACCATCTTGACCACCTATGGAGGCAGTCCAGCAAGGCGGCAGCTTCATCGTAGGTCCGGCGGTTGAGGGATCGTCTTGCTAAGTCGAGTACCCGGCACTTCCACCATGAAAATGTTATGGACGAGACGTGTTTGTTGGCAAATGATAGGTGCGAGTCTGTCGTTCTGCGCTCCACACCCAAAAAGACCTGCCGTCCTCCTCTTCTTCGTTTCACCCCCGACCATGGCGTGTTACAATATATACATACATACTAGGTATATAAATGCATATTACTGGAAAAGTAGGAAATAATGCCAATTTTCTTCCACGATTTATTTCTGTGAATGTTATATCAGAGAGAATAGCCTGTGGACAGCAACAGTGAAGTGGGATGTACGCATCGGTAGCCAGCCGCTTTGTAGGATCTGTGGTGCAACTTTGTGAATGGAGTTAATGATAAAGCTTTTATTATTTAAAGGGACCGACAACCAGTGTTGCAAACGGTGGCCAAAAGCTCTCGGGTGTGCCAGGTTCTGCCCTGACAGAGCGCATGCGCTGCCTGGTAGCCACTGTTAGAAATAGGTTTTCGGCTGATGCTTCTCAGCGTCGACTCCTTTTACTGCGTAGAAAGGAAATAATAGGGAGGGGATGCATCTTTATGTACCAACAGCAATTTTAATCTCGAGTTATGGTCGTATTGTATTGAACAATTCAGGTAGGTTAGGAAAAACAACCACTTATTGGGAGCTAACTTGTGCTCGGCAAGCCAAAATAAACATGCAGTGCTCTTCGCAAGTCCAAGACCCTTCTGTTCAACGACCGTCACGTCATCTACAATCTTGAGCGCATCGAATTCTCCTTGACATTCGAAACTTGCGATGGCATGCTTTGTTGAGAACACACACGACTCCTTTAAGTTAATTACTGCACCATTTACATGCAAGAAGTCCATTCCTATGATTAAATCTCTTGAGCACTCCGACAAGACAATGAAACTGGCGATGTGCGTGAAGCTACGTATTCCAATCCTTGAAGGTGCACCTGCTTGATGAGTCAACAAGATGTCCTCCTCCTGTTTGCACTTGTAGTCCTGTCCAAGGAGTCGGAATCTTTCTGAGTCTCATGGAAAGTTCTCATAAGAGAATAATCTGTGCCGGTATCTACCAAAGCAGTAACTTCCTTGCCATCGATGAACACACACAAATAAGAAGTAACATCCACCCTCGCCTCTGTCATTCTGGAATTGGCACTGGAGGCTCTGTTCTTGCGTCGACAGAGGCCTCACCTCCACAGGTTGGCGATTTTAGTTTTCCCACAGTGCCTTGGGGAGGTTGAGGACTGACGTGGGCTCGGTGATCGGTACCTTGGTGGTGCAGCTGACTGAAGTTGCTGCTGTAAGTATCCTGGCACCTTGGCTCCTGGATTTTAAAAGGGCGTTTCTGGGGCAAGGAGCTTTTATGGCAGAGTCCCACTTGGTAGTACACCGCAGCGGTAGCAATCAGGAGTGCACTATACATCATATTTGCGGAATCTGGTCTCATACGGGGGCTGGGTCAGTCGAGGCCTGGCCATATAGGAAGCTTCTGTGACGAAAGTACGTCCAGGAGTGCTTTTAAGTACCTCCACGTACAAGGTACTACGTTGTACTGGCACTGACGCTTGGGGCTGCTGTTGGCGAACTACTAGGTGCAATTCTTCTCGAACCAGTTCTGCTAGTGAAGAGACTGCTGTCGCACTATTCTTCAGCTGTTGCATCTGGAGCTCTTGCAAGGCATCGGCACTGTTCCCCGATACCGCTGACAGGGCCTCCACAGATGCGATGATCACATCTTGGTGGTAGAACCCCGCTCACTGTTGCAGTCTCTTTCATAGTCTTCGCCTCAGTGCGAAACTCTGAAACGGTGCATGGAGGGCATCAAAGCAAACCAACAAGAATACCCTGCTTCACGCTGCACATCAAATGCCGGAGCTTCTTGTCCTCGCTCATGCTTGGGCCGGCCCGGTGAAACAAACAAGCGGGACATATCCTCCACGTGCATTGGCACACTCTCGTTTTCAGTGCGAAACTCTGAAACGGTGCATGGAGGGCATCAAAGCAAACCAACAAGAATACCCTGCTTCACGCTGCACATCAAATGCCGGAGCTTCTTGTCCTCGCTCATGCTTGGGCCGGCCCGGTGAAACAAACAAGCGGGACATATCCTCCACGTGCATTGGCACACTCTCGTTTTGTTGGCTTCTTACTTGCAGAGCAGCTTCAGCTTTTTCCCTGTGGTCTGTGCTAGGATGAAGTGCCCATAGCTGCTTCATGGTTTTCAAACCGCGTTTGCGCAGAGTCCTGGAACACAAAATAAATGTGCCAGAGCTTTCAGTCTTCATTCCGGCCATTACTGTTGGCGACACGCTCAAATTCTTCAAGGTATTCCTCGGTGTCTTCACAACTGTTGCTACGGAAAGAGCCGGGTGGCCGTGGTTGATCAGCAACAACATGGGTTGCGGCGGTGTGTGACGTCATTGTCGTATAAACACCACGGGCTCCTACTGTCGCAGGCTCGGGCAAAAGAGGAAACTCCGGAGGCTCCCCTCGTAGATGACGGCTTGTGCGCTGGTGGACAGGCGTGAGCTCGGTAGGTCCGAGTCGGCATGGCTGCTTTCTCTCACTTGAATGGGGCTGGAGATCATTTACCCCGCACCTCCACCAGAATTGTAATGAACAATTCAGGTAGGTTAGGCAAAACAACTACACTGGAACCCCGTTCATACATTCTTCAGCGGATAGGGGGGGGGGGGGGGGGGGACGTAACAGCCAGGAAAATGCAAGAGTGAGGAAAGCTCCGAAAATGAATGAGAACAGGGCCTCTTTGACTTCCAACAATTTATTTGATTGATTTGTGGGGTTTAACGTCCCAAAACCAGTTCTGATTATGAGAGACGCCGTAGTGCAGGTCTCCGGAAATTTCGGCCACCTGGGGTTCTTTAACGTGCACTGACATCGCACAGCACACGGGCCTCAACATTTCGCCTCCATCGAAATGCAACCGCCGCGGCCGGGATTCGATCCCGCGACCTTCGGATCTGCAGCCGAGTGCCATAACCACTAGACCACCGTGGCGGGGTGCACAATTTATTTCAGCAAGGTGAGCCATCTAGGTCGCCGACCGATAATTCGGACAGCCGCGCGGTACCGCCAGCGGTACCGATATTTCGGACGGTTTGTAGCTCTAAATTCGATAATTCGGACTACGTTCGCGGCCGTCGAGCGCAGAGAATGGGCCGCCATCGTAGCCTCCGGCGCCCCGATGAGAGAAAGTATGGCCTCAGAGATCGCAATGAAAGCTGTGATCATTGAGGCTTAGTTCCAGCATTACGCGCCAATTTTGGAGGTAAGTCACCCCGTCCTGTTCCGGCACCCCGCGCGTGGTTTGTACGGCTGGTCGCGTCGGGTCCGCGATCGCTCGATAGTGCTTTCACGTTCCGTCTTCAGTGCTTGTTTACCGTATTTACCTGCATAATTTGCGCCCTCGCATAATTTTCGCACCCCTGATATTTAGCCAGCTTAACTACAAAAAAAAAAAAAAATCTTCGCATATTTTGCGCACGCCGTCCGGCCCGAACCAGCCCGCAGGCGCACGCACGGACAGACTTTGGACAGCCGCACAGCCGCGCCCCTCGCTGCGCACGCGAGTGCAGTCATACGCAAAAGGGGCTGCGAGTGCGATTTCCCTTTTTCCGATTCTTATCTCCGGAAGCCCCCGGAGCCCAAAGTACAGTCGGTAGAATAAAAGCGCGCGAGTGGGGGCGATGAAAACGGCTGAAGCAGATATCAAACGCGCCCGGCCCATCCCCGTCGCTCGGAGGCGATAGCATCCCCCCTATCAGGACGCCTGCCGTCGAAGCGGGGAGGAAATGCCCCGCCCGTCTTTGACGAGCATGAAAAGACGCTAAGGCGGAGGGGAGTGTCGCTCGACTGCCGAGATAACGCTGGCGCTCGCGCTATCTCGGTAGTCATCAGCGGGCGGCGATTCCTGCAAGCGTGAACAAAACGGTCAAAAGTCAAATCAAAATAGCAGTGCCCGGGCGGGTATGGCGTGCCAGGTTGCGACGCATCATGCGGGAACAGGCCCGCAGTTGCGACGTGACAGCGGGGTTCGCAATACATGGGACCCTATGGGAGCTATGGGGATGGTGCACAAGGCCAGGCGGCCCCACCGTCGCCCCCTGCGTACAGCGCCAATGCGGGCGCTCCTCCGTCGTTGGGGTGATAAGGCTCCCTCCCGCACCTGCTTGTGCGGGGGTGGCGTCGTCTGCTTGTGTTCCGTCGCAGCTTCCTACTGGTTTTAAGACCGTAGAAGGTTTGGAAAATTTCTTCCGTAGAGGTAATATTGCTAAAGGAAAACTTTTATACGAGGCAGGCCATGTGCATCAAGTTAAAGAAAGTGTGTCTGCGGACGGAAGCGTGATGACCGGCCGATGTGTCTCCCAAACGCGGGTCAAAATATTCCGAAAGTTCTAAGATTGCCAGGCTGGAAAGCAAAAGTGATTTTTATTGGGATCCTTGTTAATTTGTAATTTTTTTATCGGTACGTATACACTGTTATCAATATATTAGTCCCACAAAAGGCTCCACAATAAAGCAGTGAAAGTCTGTAGCTGTATCTGTCACGTGTGAGCACAGTGCTTGTGTGCGCGTGTTGGAAAGAGAAGCTGTGAAGCCACGGACTGCAAGACCTCATCTGTTTATTTCCGTTAATTGTACTTATACTAAGTGAGAAAACGCGGGGCCGGTGCCAGGAAGTGTCGACAATGTACGTCCATTTATTTATTTCTACATAATTAAAGCTGAACTAAGCAATACGGTTCCAACTCGTTTTGAAAGATTATCCGGTGCCTGAACTCCTTCCTGCGGCGTCTAGGCCGGCAGGCGCATTCAAGGCACACAGTCTGTTTTAACGACTTCTTGCTCTTTCTTTTTTTTTTTTTGCAAGAGGCACTCCAATAGACGGCGATCCCTGTTCTGGTCGGAGTACCAACGATAGGAAAGACAACCAGTCAAATGCGTGACGGGGCTCTAGGAAAAAAAAAAAGAAAAAAAAAAGATGAAAAGGGCAGCAGCGTGGGCCGCGAACAAAATGTGCGGAGTGCCTTAGTCCACACGGCTCTGCGTGTCGCAGCCTGGTATTCGACACAAGCAGCACGTTAAAAACAGCGCGAACCATTGCAAATTGACAACACATGTCTGCCAGAAGAGCGTCGCCGGAACGCGCGCACCAACTCCCTCCCTTTGACAACCCACCTTTCTCGTACTCCACGCAGAATGCCGGGGGACAGAATGCTCGTTACATTGCAAACTAGCCACACATGTCGTCTGCTGAGTAGAAAGCGTCGACGGAACGCGCGCGCGCGCGACCGGCCGCGCTTCTCCTTCAGCATTGAGCTTGGAGGCTATAAATATTTGTCCCTGGTGATCTGACATAAGTATTGTTACGGCCGAGGACAAACAAATCTTGTTGCTGAACACCGAACCGTGGTACGACGACCTTTGGAAGCAACGAAAAACCGCAGGAACACGCGAATAACTCGGTTCTAAAGCTACCGCCAGCCCTGCGACCGGAGCTTCTATCACCCCAACGACGGGCGTGCCGCCGCGATGGCGCTCCCGTCGGCGGAGAGTTACAAGTGCACCATCCCCATGCCGGGACCGTCGAAAAACAACGTAACAGCCGGGAAAACGCAGCAGTGAGGAACGTAACAGCAGGGTTCCACTGTATTTATTGGGAGCTAACTTGTGCTTTGCAAGCCAAAATCAACACACAGCGTTCCTCGCAAGAAGTCCAGAAGCCTTCTCTTCTCCTCAAGTGGCGTCTTCTTTTTCCTTTACTCATATTACTTGCGATTGCGTGCCACGAACGCACGTGCCATCATGGCCTTTGCGCCAATGCGCCGCAGTCCTGTCATCGAGAGGGAGGGGGGGGCGGGGCGTGAACATGCGCGCATCTTTTGAATGCAGTTTGTCCTGCTTCAGTATGAACTGTAGCTGCCGGTGTACAGCAATTCAAAGACTCCAAAATGCAGTACCAAGGCTTCACTGCCAGTCTACGCCAGTTGCCGCAGTTTTCAAGCTCAATATAGAAACACATATCTTATTTAAATCATGAAAGGTTGCTCGATTCCATCACTATATATAATTCAAGTTCTTCCCAAATGGGCAAAAGTCCGTTTGTGCGTTCTGGCCAGCCGTCGGTCCTTAAGTTATTTTTTGTACCACTTGTGTCTGCAAATGCAGGCAAGCCATATTAAAGTGCATCTACGTGCATTTCTTACACAACATGGGAAGCTGATAGACTACACATTTCTCCTTTATGTGTGTGTGTTAACAACAAAGTTGGTTGAACGCTTAACATTATTGCCTCATTTGTGCAACATTGTTGATAATTACAGGTATATTTGGACATTTGTTATTAATGGTCACAAGTTTGTCATTGGTTTTCAATTAAATTTCATTTGTGCACCCACGCTCAGCCTCTTTGTACTTCTGTCTGGACCTGTTGTGCTTCCACCACACACCAAACCAACTTTCAAATCTCTGGCTTGTCAGGGTGAATATTGGTAAAAAAATTTGCAAGAGCGGTCGTATTCCAGCAACTCGAGAAGCCAGGTCTTTTTTTTATCACATGCAAGAACGGCAATATGCCTCCAGCAAAGAAAAGCATCAAGGCATTCATGAGACACGATGAAAGCTCGTCTCTGCATGTGCCGCCATACGCGAAGTTCGAGCAGCGCTTCCAGTTTTTCGTGCGAGGTGGCACTCTGGCTTTTGCAAGTGGTCCATTGCTGTGATACGTGTACAGACCTTCCTAAATGTTCTAAAGCATGTCTCTAACATTTGAGCATCTCCCACAGGAGGAAATGCAAAGGCAGTGTAATAGCGCATTTTCATTATTCTAATCAACCTCCTATTTTGGAAAAAAAGTTTGCTTGCAAGTCTGAGCATCCCCTCTTCTTTCAATGAAGATCACATAGCCAATGTCAAGCATGTTCACTCACCGCTGTCTTCTGATGCCGTGTTTTGTGTCTCGAGACCATGCTCTTATCTCTTGGTATCTGCTGCGAGACTGGTGGCTCCACTAATGTGACTAATTTGAGAGTGAGTGACTGACCAATGGCCACAAGAAGCGGTGGGTTCACTGTAGCACCTTTCTTGCTTTTTACTGTTTGAAAATGAAATTCGGTTTCTCGCACGCGTGTTGTTGAAATATTGCTGCAAAAAGAGGGTGCCGTTTAGCGTAATTTGAGCACTCCCTCTCGCTTTCTGTATCGCAGTATAAAAAAGGGGGTGCTTAGAATTCAGCAAATGCAGTATACAATGGACACAACCACTGTCTGCATGACGTTGAAGCAGGTGCTCAAGTAGCACCTTGTGGTGTCCCGTGCTGGATGCTGAAATGGAATATCAACACGCCTGAGCTTATGTTGCTTCAGATGTCTCCACTTCTGGAATTTCTTCTGGCACATGAACTTAGCACAAACATAGCCCTCAGATGCATCTCTGCTAACAAGAGAGAACTGTCAGTGGCACATGTATGCATTAGGTGTGCAATCATGTAATTTTTTTTTGTTTTTTTGTTTGAGGACGCATACAAAATGATTCGTCAGCAGCATTTTAGTTGCAAACACTTTTGTGGGTCATTTTTAGGTTTGACGTATGCTTTTGGATTGAGAATTTCTGAGGCAAATGATTAAAGAGTTGGGTGCCTAGTTGAAGCCAATTAATAGACCCTTTAGATAATTGTGAACCTGGCTTTCCTGCCATGCAGTTTGCCCAACTATATATGTTGTCATTCTAAACCCCCGTCACCTTTTCACTTCAAAGGCAAAGCGATCGTCTAACTTTTGCACAAGAAGGTTTATTGTGCAGTGTCAGGGTGTCTGGGCCACAATTCATTCTACGGGCAGCGTGTGCTCTATAGGGCCCCTGCAACATTTGTCAGATGCAGCCAGAAAACCGTGCCGACCAGTTGTGGACACTCCTCTGAACATGTGAGCCAAATATTATTATATTGCACTGCATGCACCAGGGCATTCGCAAGTTGGTTTCATCCAGACAGTGCCCACTCTTCTTTCAAAACGTTACGCCAGCTAAGTCTGTTGGATTGTTTCGTTTCTCTGTAAAAGAGATGCACTTAAGTTTGACCATCTGAACGTTGGCATGAAAGATGCAACGCATCAAGATCGTGCCACAATTGTACAGTGGGCAGGAGCTCTACTTAACGTGAACAATGTAGACTCGGCCTTCGTGAAATAAACCTGGAAAAAAAAAAATACAAGCCCTAGCATGTGCAGCTACAGCACTGCACACATTTGAAATAGGACAGCCACTGCAATTATCGGTGCAGTGCAGAGAAGCGATAATTTTAAAAAGGAGTGACTTTGCAAAACGATTAAAATATCTTGCACTGTGTCACTTGATCCTCAACACCACTGAGCTGTTTGCTACTCACTAGCACTCTGTCATTTTAAAAAAACTCTGTTACACTTAAAGGGACCAACAATTGGCTGGAACGTGTGAACGGTAGTTACAGTGATAGAATCGAGCGCCCTTTCACAGTTTGAGTAGGATTTGTATTTTTAAATTGAGTTTGAAAATTGCACTATCAAAAACGGGGCGTTACCTGGAGGTGAAGCCTTGGTACTACGTTCTGTGGTCCTTTAAATTGCAGTTTGTCGCCTGCTGCTGTTCAGATAACCATAACCTGTGCTTAAAGGGCAACTCCGGCGGTTTTTTCACCACTTTCTGATATCAATGTTTTCGAATAGTACTGATAGTCCTGTAGCAGCCAGGGCGGCTCAGTTTCCTCAGAAACGCACCAATAATTGTAAATAACCGACCGAAAGGCGTGTTCGAACCGAAACGGGTAGACGCTCCTTGCAGCGTATGCGGTGACGTCACAGCCTTCCTGCCGTCAGAAATATGGAGAAAAATGACAGTGGCGAGGTCATCCGACGATGTATTGAGTTATGCCAGCTTTTCCGAACTTGACAGCGACGATTTGAACGCTGAAGTACCGTCGTTTTGCTTTTGATGTCCCGCAGGCTCGGGTAGCCAGCATTGAAGGTGATGACGTCAAAAACACAGGGTGGCCCGCAGGGGAATCCGCTAAAAAATTTTAATATTAGTTTCCAGGAAAACTAAATGACTTGAAACTGCCTGGTTTGGCATATATTAATTACAGTACCGAGGAGAATACATATTTAAAATTTCATGAAGATCAGTGGACACTGAAAAATCACCAGAGTTTCCCTTTAAAATTACATTCAGTATACAACACGCATTCCAACTGTATTCTTTGCTTACTATGCAGTAAACAGGGTTGGTTCTGAAAAGCGGCGTTACCTTCACAGCAACCGACAACGTGTTTAGCAGCAGGGACGCATGTGTGTGGCATAGGAGTTTGTTACTGTATATGTATATTTAGGGCAATTACTAACAGGAAAGCCTACCTATGAAAAGTAAATTCTCCGTAGAATAAGGATGGGCTGGAGTGCATACGGGAAACATTCCCAAATCATGGCTGGAAACTTGCTACTGTCACTAAAGCAAAAAGTATTTGCTACATTCTCCCAGTACTAACATACGGTGCAAAGGATAATGAAAAACTCGAGATGAAATTAAAGGGACCGTCCTTCATCGCTCTCCCGTTTTTTGGCTTTCGAAGTGTCCCAGCATGCAGTGGTTTCTCCAGAAACTGAATATAAATTATTAAAACAATTTTTTTATCTACAAAGTCGCTCCTTTCCTAGTGTAGGCATGCCAGCAACTATGGTTACCGCGCATGATGTGTCGTCGTCTCCCTGGAAACCCTTTCGGGCGCGGGAGGCTTCTCAACACGAACCGGTTTCAAGGTCGACATTCCAGGGGTGACGAGGAGGAGGAGGAGGAGGAGAGGCGAGGGGTTGAACCTTGGACATGCAGCGCTGCATGCATGACGAGCGCAGTACTACACGTCTTTACAGGCAGACGAATTCGAAGGCAGCGCCACCTGCACCACTCCGAAAGCAGCGAAAAAAAGAACAAATTGCTCTTGCACGCTATAACAAGGTGTCTCCTATATAGGTGAAGTACACTTGTAAGACATACATAATAGTTTTTCAGCAGAATATGTATGCCTGCGTGGGCTGGTTCTCGTACACTTGGAAAATGATGAACGCACTGTTGGATGTCGCTAGCGGCGTTTTTTGCACCACTTTCAGAGCAAAATTAAAAACCTAGTTCCTTTTTTGTGGGGTGAAAGCATGCTCGTTCCCGTAAATGTGATGCAGGATCTGCCCGGTTTTACCACAATCTTAAAAAATTTTCCGAGCGGTAGACAGTCCCTTTAAAGAGCATGCATTGTGCAGTGGAAAGAAAATAAGTGTAATTCTAAGAGATAAAAGGCGAGTGGAATGGATCAGGGAACAGACGGGAATAGCCGATATTCTGATGTCAGTGTGGACTTGAGCAGGACAGGTCACAAGGAGGACCAATAACAGATGGACAGTACAAGCAACCGAATGGATACCAAGAGAGGCAAAATGCAGCAGAGGTAGGCAAAAGGGTAGATGGGCCAGTGAAATTACGAAATTCACAGGAACCAGCTTGGTAAGGGTAGGACAGATTGGAAGTCATGAGAGGCCTTCATCCTGCAGTGGACTAGGCTGATGGTGATGACTAGTAATTTACAACAGAACTCGTACGATATGGCATCCACATCTTGTTTTTTTTTAACATGAAGGTGTTTTATGCCTGGCTCTACCAAAAGTTCACTAGCCCCGCCACGGTGCTCATGCACAGGTGGCAGGATCGAATGCATTTCGAGGGAGGCGAAATGTTGAGGCCCATGTACTGTGCAGTGCACATTAAAGAACTCCAGGCGTTCACTCCACTACGGCGTCTCTCATAATCACAGCTTGTTAAGGGACGTAAAACCAGAGAGTCAACCATGAGTTGCCATATGCGTCACAGAAATGACGTCATTAAAGGGTCCCTAAACCACCCAGAGGTCAAAATTTAATTGTGGTGTTGCTTTTGTGCCGGTGTCTGCAACGAACACGTAGCCGCAAGAATTTTTCGAAACAGTGCCGTAATAGCAAAGTGCGTTTGATCATTAAAACGAGGCGCTTGCTTGTCTCGCTCTCTCCTGCACCACACACCGGCCGCTTGCAGTTGCCGGTGCCACCTCCTCGCTGAGTGTTCCTCCGAATGTCATGTGACATACATCATCGATGACGCACAGTTTAAACTGTCCACTTCCGGCTAACGCGCCTCTGCGCTCGCGCAAGTGTTTTGTTGGTTCTGTGCTAGTGCTCTGTGCTAGCGCTCCCCGTCGTGTCCTGCTCACTGGTACAGTTGTTACAGTTTCTAGTCCACATAAACAACACACGACGAGGAAGAACAGACATGCAAAGACCACGCTAGCAGACTAACCGGAAGTCAAAATTCTCCTTCGACCATTCAGCGGAGCTCGGCCTCTGATGATGTCACCGATAACCACGTTGCTGTCCCTTGCTGTCGTTGCGGCTCAGGAATGTCCAGAGAGGCAAAGGGATTGTCTCTCGAGTTTGTGGCGCGGCCACGGTGCGTAGCGCTGCAGCATTTGGCATCATTCATCGTGACAGCATCCTGAAGTTGATGTTAAAAAAAAAAAATGTCGAGGTTGGTTTAGGGGCCCTCTAAAGATGCATACAATAGGGGAGACAGAGAAACTGGAAAGGAAGGCTTGCCATCATGCAAAATCAAATGCACAACCCTCGTGACAGTAAGTGTCGGGCGGTGTACCCACCGCACCAACGAAACATCTTGTGGAAGATGCTCAAATGATCTTTTCCATACTTTACAGCTCTTCCGAGTTTTGTGTCAAATGTATGAACGTGGACCTGTGTTACAATTTTATCAAGTTTGGCTCGATATTTACAAGCGTCTGATTTTAGTCACGAAAATGATGTTAAAATTCCCGACACTTCTCAGCACAGTGCCACTCACAGAGCACACCTACAAGACAACCGCCAACTAGCAGGTCATGCGTGTTTTGCCACAGCAGACCGGAGGATCACATAACAATCCACTGACAGTCTGTCTGGTCTCGCTTGCACAGGTCTGCAAAAGCTATGTAAGCTTTGCAAAATCACCTGCCTGAACTTCAGAATGTTTGCAGCATGCACCATTAACTACAACAATGCATTTCACCAGGGCATTGTGTGCCACATGCCTTTATAGCTTGCGACGATGTGTATATGTAGCACAATGCATTGCCAGGCTAGTTGGTGCAAATCCATAATACCATCGTATCACAAAAAACACTAAAAAAAGAAGCAGTGTCTTGTCTTCTTTCTTGTGTGTGTCATTTTGTGCTGTAAGAGTAAAGTATACATAGGCTAGGAAGGCAGGTTCCTGAATTCCAGGCCACCAGACCACTGGTACAACATCGAAAAGTACAAACAAGGCAATTTTAGCTCACTGCTCTTCTCGGTTGATTGCAGTGTGTTCCAATGCCTGACAAAGGCTGTGTTGTTGTCAAATGCTGAGAACAACGACCGTACTCTGAAACAGTCACTCTTGGTGACAGCGTTGCCATGCGTGGAGTGTAATCTCGTGCTTCTAGTGATGAAGCAACTACTTGTATTTGAACATCATAGGAGACATTGCAAAAGTCACAAGAGTGATGCTGTGAGGTGAAAGCAAATGCTTCCACCCCATTTAACACATAGCAAACAGCAACGTGAAATCATTAGTCCTTATACAAAATCAAGAACCTGTTGGAGAAACATATCGATTGCTCTCTCTTGCTTGCCCTTTCTCAGCCAGCCAATCAACATGCACTGAAGGCAACACTTTGATGATATGACCAAATGCAATGACCTCAGAATAAAGGCCCAGCTATCACAATATAGATTGTGAAAGCTGACTTGATGGACACATTAAGTGATTGATGTAAGCACTGCTTCAGTCTGTCTTCACAGCAAGGAAAGGAAGTTTTTAACACGAAAGTGTTTTATGCCGGGGTCCACCAAGAAATCAGTGACATACTATCATAACGGAAGTGGATCTCTGAAAAAATGAATATACATATACATACAAGGAAAAGGTTTTGTGCATGCTGGTCACCGACTTTCTTGGATTTCCTGCACTATAAATGTGCGCCATCTGACAAATAAAGCCATTTGGAAGTGGGTGTCTGTGTGTCTTTTATACACACATTTATGCACTGCTCTAGGTGGTCATTAATGCCATCAAATCAGAGCCAATATTTCAAGCTACAGCAAAATATGGAAAACGAAAGCACAGGCATATGCGTACCGTTGAAGGCCATGTTTCCCTTCTTTTTTTTCTTTCTTTCAGTATGGCTCTGTGGATGATTGATGCTTTTGGGAATCATGACCAGAAGCTGAAGTGGCTTCCCGAGCTGTGCACAATGGAGAAGTTTGCATCGTACTGTTTGACAGAGCCAGGTAATCATCCCCTTGGGAAGCACGCATTTTGTGCAGTCTATTTACTGCTCTACACAACGATGAACGACAGGGAACGTCACATGAGCCAATGTTCCGGTCTTTGTCTAAGCAGAAATGCTGGCATGTGTGTACGCTTTTTCACGGTAAGCTCCCTGGGCCATGCTAAATACGCAACTCCCTCCCCCCCCCTTTCCATAGAAACGCTCCCTAAGGCAGTGACGACAAGAGATTCTTGGAGAAGAAAGCATAGGACGGTGATTGTCCCTCGCAGAAATCCGAATTTGTACTCTGGATAAATCCCTGCTCTCTCGTCAGGAACGACACCTCATCTGTCCTGTGTGTGTGTGGGGGGGGGGGGGGGGGGCGAAGGGAAGGGAAGAAGTGACAGAAAGGAAACGTCTGAATGGGCGTTAAAGATTAAGGAGACACGAGCGAGAGGACTAAACAGTGCACATCAAACTGAACACATGGGGGAGAACGGTATATGCAAAAGGGGAGAGCTGCGACGCCTTTGCACTCCCGTGCCACAGACCGGAAAGGTGCCCCCTCTTTTCCGTGAAAAAGTTTCGAAGAGCATGAATCTAGTGTGGTTGCAATGCTCGACTCCCGACCCAAACACGTGGGTAATCAGATCCTGCTGCAGTGGTCGCAGTTTCGATTACCCAGTCGTGCAATACAGTTTTCAAATAGGAGGCCCAAAGTGCTCTGTGCTAACTGAAGGAAACAGGAGCTTTCGCATTGGTTTTTGCAGGCGTTTGCGTGTTGCGCTTGCAGCACCAAGGTGACCAAAAAGGCAAGCTATGATAAGTAAAAATTGAAGGTTAATAAAGGTATATTTGCCTTTCTTATGCGTAAATTTTAAAACCATTATTTAAAGCGTGCGGTGGCAATGAATTTGCTTGTAATCCCAATCAGTTGTGAGAGTCTGAATAATTTCCCTCATATGCCAGGGCTTACCCGGGCACTCGAACTTTGAGCGACCAGTCGTGTTAAGCCTACGAGATCTTAAAAGTACGGGGTGTTTCACGGTCCATTCTTTGTCGTATGCGTGAGATAGAAGAAAGTGATGGCAAATCAGTTAATGAGAAATCGGTTTAGTGGGGCTCCAGAAATAGCGTTCCTAATGTGAAACCCAATGACAGTCGAGGTCTCGCACAGTGGTGTCGACGCTGTTTCTTTGGGGTCCCTATTACTCCCATATTATTGAGTTTTCATGCACATTACAGAATCCCAAGTGGTCGAAATTTGCGGAGCCCTCCACTACGGCGTTTCCTTCCTTTCTACTTTTTTATTTCCCGTTCCCTGCTCTCCACGGGCGCTGAGCCATGTAACCACAGATGCTGGTACAAATTTATGGCTGCCACTATTGCTACAAGCAAATATTTGCCTTCCTTGCACTGCCTTTACTACTTAATAAATGTCCATTCAAATATTAAAATATTCTTAATACTTGCATTATGATTGCGTGCGTGATGATACAGCGCTGAAGCAGGCTGCAGGCGTTGATTCTATTGTACGTTAGCTTCATTAGGAAAAATTGAGGGCGGATACGTGGGGCCACATGCATAAATCTGATCCCATGACATAAAACAGGAAGGGGCGTACCATAGTCTGATACAACCACGGCCGGTCCCTCCTTTACGGCCTGCGCATGGGGGGGCTGCTCCTACCTATTGCCGCAACTTGGCGGGGGCCAACCCGCTCTAAGCCAGCTCTTGGCCGTTGTGGAAGCTAGCGCACGCAGGGAATGTTCGGCTTCAGACTTACCGCGTCACTTTCTGAAGCTCCTCTATATGGTCTGTATGGTACCAATGCGATGAGAACACTGTAGCAAGGATATGTGGTAACTCCAGTGATTTCCGCTTTTCGGAGGGGGAGGCACAAGCCACTGATTCACCCGCTTCTGCTGCTCGCGAGAGCATTTGCCATTGCACGTCGTGCTCAGAAGGCCCGGCTGATCCGTCACCGACCATCAGAACAAATGACGCGAAACATTCTTTCTTGGAGGGAAGTGGTTTTCAAAACGTTTACTTCAAGTGCACTTATGCCAACCTTTACTGTACTGGAAAATGATAAAATATGGACACTTCCGTTGAAGGTATCACAATTCTTCCTTTAATATTAAAATAAATACCTCGAAAAGGGGAAAGTCACCCTTTCCCACAGGCAGCTGTGAGTCGCAATCACAGTAGAAAGAACATAATGACAATAATAATAATAATAATAAAGTTGCACCACACCACGCTGAGTCCTTGCATGCATACAAATTCCCAAGCCGTCACAAGTACAGATGCAATCTTCAGCGTGCAAATGAAGAGATTAGAAAAATTTGATGCAGTAATGCACGCCGTCGGCAAAGAGGAAGAATAAAGAACTTTCACTGAAACCGTTCAATATCACACAGAATGTTCTCCTTGATAATAATATAATATAATGCACAAGAAGAGCTGAAAACAGAAGCACTGCTGGGAAAACGCTGTCGTGATGCTTACGGCTAGTTTAAAGTCGCCATAATGCCGGAAATGTTTCCGCGTGGGCTTGTGAATATAGCCGCACTGAGCTGCAGCCGTCGAGGAAAACAAAAGAACATAGCTGACTGGGAGGTTCTGTGCAAATTGTACTTGCTGGCATACTTCGTCTGTTAGTAGAAACTAGGTTTTTGTGATACGGTGATGCGACACTATGCGACTGCCAGCTGACCTAAAATGCATTTGTGCCCTTTAAAGATGCAACCAACCCATTGAGTGTACAGCGCGCGCTTTCTGCATATGTGGCCACGTATGTTCACGCAAATTTGGTCGTTGCTCTTAGCGTTTGTGAAGTCATCGCAGATCCGCGTCTATCAAGACCCGTTGGGTGCGTTCGGAAAACTTCGTCATTTAGTTCTGACCGTAAACGTACTACATATAGGAGATTTCTTACGCGGAATACGCGCCGCAAAGCATGCACTTGGCATCCAAACCATAATTTCGTCAAATGCTCAGGTCTGGTTGTCAATAGAGCAGAGTCGAATGGCAGTTTTCAGCTTTCCATCCACTCCGAACAGCATATGCTCTCAGTCATGAGTCTGCACACTGTTTTTCTTTTTTTCCCTTCCGTTTCGAAACCATTTACTAGCACGGAGAAACACGCCATACATGTTCGCTGCATTTGCGCATTCGTCAACATGTACGCATAACAAATTTCGCGTCTACGCTCCGGAAAGATGCGCTCCTCTAAAGTTACAAACAGAGACGATCCAATGTGTGCACCAGACCTTGCATCTTTTAGCAGAACTCGAACCTATAGCATATCATGCACGCACGAATCTGAAAACGAAGCACCAACGAATATGTAAAGCTTACAGTTTAACTTTGATACATGCGTAGGGATGTAATATATGGATGCGGACGTTTCGAATTGTCCTTTATTTAGCAAAACGCACTGAAAACGGGCAGCCGTAAAGAAAGTGACAAAGACTTACAGTGAAATGTTCTTCCAGGCGTCTTAACTCGCGATTTGCACAGCCGAAAGCAACACACGAAGTCACCGTTGCCTTCTTAGATATTTAGATGCCTTAAAAAACACATGACACAGTGTTTAAACACCACGAAACAGCGTCGCGCTGTCTGCGTGGTCGTCTGCTACTGTTTCCTTGAGCAAGATGGCGGCGACGGCTTCACTTTCGGCGGGCCGCTTCCACTCCAGAAAAGTAACACATGACCCCCTCGGATACAGCTCAAGTCTGCAGTGAAGCCTCTCCCACGCCCTTATAACCATAGAGTTTGCTTATAACCGCCAGCCAATGTACCTCCGCGAAGCCTCAAATAGTTCCTTTGAACTTTCCATGTCACCAAAATAAAGCTAGGGTGGCAACAATAATGGATATATGCATAAATGTTGACGTTTTCGTTTGTTTATTAGAGTGGAACATGGATGGTATAATCCTTTACTGAGCTCAAATCAAGGGCCTGCAATACAAAAACCCGTCGTGCTACAAGAGTCGCCACCCAAGCTTTTCAGCACAGTTCAGTGAAGTTGCAATCGTAAAGTGCGCTCGCAAGCGAAATGAACTGTGCCACGGCCTTTTGCAGATGGAAACGCATCTGCAAAACCTGACGCATGCTTCTCGAGCACATCATGGCTCCTATGAAAGTACTACAGAACAGCAGACGCTCTGCAGGTACCGAAGGCATACACATGGCGCCATCTTGAAAAGGTCGCATGAGGATGATTTTGTTTGCCTCTGTGATTAGCTGGCAAAGTGATGGTAACACCGACGCGCACGGTACGTCGGCCCTCGTTGCCAACTGCTGTTTGTTAAGTTGTATCCTACTGTAACCCGCTTGTAATGATGCACTATGGTCTCGATTTCACTATAGTCTCGACAATTAAGCAGGCCCATTGAAGGGTTACACTAAAGAGAAACTCAAGAAAGGTGAAGTAAATAGCTTTTTTTTTTTCCTTCCTTTATGGTTTGCTTGATGTGGGAGTTAACGATAAAAACATGGAGGAAGTGACGTCACGGCTTGCATGAAAACGAATCCGCACAGCCGTTTGCATTCTATCCAATCCAAGTCGCAATGCACGCTTGTCTTTTCTCTTTGCCATGCGCTGGTTAATCGAGTGCGGTCAGGTGCGGTATCCATTCTCTCTGTAGTCCTGGAGTGAGAATTGTCGCATTACAGGTGCGATAGTTACTCGCAAAATGCAGGTGCAGAGCACGAACGACGTAAAGATATACAACCTCAGCGCAGGCCGATCGTTGCCAGAATGGTTGTCGGACCGCAAGAAGCGCTTGCTGGCAAAGAAGCACTCGGAAATACGGCATCGCGTCCAGCTCATCCAGGACTTCGAGATGCCAGTCGTGAGCACCAACGTTGCCATGTCCCGCGACGGTCAGTACGCAATGGTGACTGGCACTTATAAACCGCGCGTTCGCTGCTACGAATTGTCGCAGCTGTCCATGAAGTTCGAGCGTTGCTTCGACTCCGATGTCGTCACCTTCGACATACTGAGCGACGACTACACAAAAGTGGTGTTCCTTCACTGTGACCGCTACGTCGAGTTCCACGCGGCGTACGGCCGCTATCACAGGGTGAGAATTCCGAGGTTCGGCCGTGACATGGCTTACTTGCCCGCCACATGCGAGCTGTACTTCGGCTGCGATGGACCTGAAGTGTACAGACTCAGCTTGGATCAAGGTCGTTTCATGAACCCGATCATAACCGAGGCGACGGCTGTCAATGCGTGCCGCGTCAACACTTGCCATAATCTCGTTTGCCTGGGGACACAGGAAGGCAAAGTCGAAGCCTTTGATCCCAGATCGAGGTCGCGAGTCGGAGTCCTCGACTGTGCCCTCAACAGCGTCACCGAGAACACGGAAGTGGAGGGAATGCCGTCGGTGACCGCACTGACTTTCAAAGACGCCCTGACGCTCGGCGTCGGCACCGCAACAGGTCAGGTGCTGCTGTTCGATATACGCTCCGACAAGCCACTGCTCGTAAAGGACCACCTGTACGGCTTGCCCATCAGGAAGATCGCCTTTCATCCCAGCGCCGACGTTGTGATGAGCATGGACTCGAAGGTGCTTAAGTTGTGGGACCGCACGTCGGGAAAGGCATTCACGTCGGTCACGCCAGGTGTCGACCTGAACGACCTGTGCCTCGTGGGGAGCTCTGGTTTGTTCTTCTTGGCCAATGAAGACAAGAAAGTGCTGTCGTATTACATTCCGAGCCTGGGCCCTGCACCACTCTGGTGCCACTCGCTGGACAGCATGACAGAGGAGCTGGAGGAGACACATCACAACACTGTGTACGACGATTACAAGTTCATCACGCAAAGGGAGCTGGAGAACCTTGGCCTAGGCCACCTTGTCGGCACAAACCTTCTTCGGGCGTACATGCACGGCTACTTTCTGGACGTGAGGCTCTACCACAGGGCAAAAGCACTGGTGCAGCCATTTGCATACGACCAGTACCGCAGGAGTAAGATAAGAGACACAGTTGAAGCTGCAAGGAAAAACCGCGTCGAGAGCAAACTCATGTTGCCGGTGGTGAACCGGGAACTGGCAAAGAAGCTTCAAGAAGCAGCTGAGCCTGTGGCAGCAAGGGCTAAAAGGGCATCGAGGACAGCCGCCATCTTGGAGGACACACGTTTCAAAGCAATATTTGAAAACCCAGACTTTGAGGTTGACCCATCCAGCGACGAGTACAGGTTGTTGAACCCACTAGTCAAGAGTCTGGACAAACAGCAGAAGAAGGTGGCTCAAGTCGAGATGCAAGGCAATGACATCATGGGCCTGCTCAGTCCAGTTGAACAGAAAGGCAGCACAAGTGAGGATGAGAGCTCAGATGATGACAGAACGTGGGTGAAAGAAGTGAGAAAGCAGCACTGTATGATGAAGCAAGAAGCAAAATCAGCAGCAAGGGTGCCCAAGATGTACGAACTGAAGAGTGGCGTCAATATTCATGATGGACTGCTTTGTGGAGGAAGCGAAAGCGTGGACTCTGTGAAAAAGCAGCAGAAGGCAGCAAAGAAACTGACTCTTGCTCAGAGACTAGAAAGAAATGGTGCTGGTGCAGCCGTAGATTCCAGTGGGAATAGGACGATGACATTCAAGTTGAGGAAAACAAAAGTTGAGCAGGACAGGGAAGAGGAAGTGAAGGCGCACATGTTAGAACGGAGGAAGGCCAGACGGCCAGCAAAAGGGTTGAAAATGAGCAGGGCAGGGCTGCCCTGACTTCTGACTGTTCCTGTAAATAATAAAGGTGTCTACTCTCGCCACTGCAAAGAGCCTTCACAGTACACACTTGTTTGATCTGATAAATTCCCAGTGAACTTCACGATTTCTTGCAGTCGTCAGCTACCGTAAAATCCTGTTCAAGTAAATAAGAGTCCCTAGAGCATACTTAGGGTAAAAGAATCTGGTGTTGGCCTTGTCGGTACATGCTTAAAGAAATCGGTAAACCCTACCTTAGAAACGCACGCATGAGAAAACAATTTAGACAAAGACACTGCAGCATGTGTATGTCTAAACTCTTTCCTGGTGCACATGCTTCTAATGCTGGGTTTTTCAGTTTCTTCAAACTTGGGGTAAATCGAGCACTGTGGAAGTCTGCACAGATTGTCGTTTGCAAGAAAACATGAAACCGGCACAGACCTCACTTATAGCTTTTGGAAATGGTGCAGTGTTTCTATTTTTTTAATTTTGTGTGTGTGTATGTGTGTGTGTGTTTTGCAAGGTTGTAAGATATGCAGTGCAAAAACCAAAGGCATCTGCGCTGAGGTGGGCTTTGTGCACTGTTATGTATGCTTGTCCATAGCAGCATCGGTGCAATCTGTAATATAGTGCTGGCACACCAGCTCGCACTTCTATATTACGGAAGAGTTGTGAGGTTGCCTCAGTAAAGGTTCAACTCTGGCTTTGTTAGTGCGAAATATCTTCAGCATTGATTGCAGAAACAGGTGAGGATAGGAAATGGTGTATTGTTTTTCTTTCGTGTGTGTGTGTGTGTGTTTTGCCAGGTTGTAAGATGTGCAGTGTAAAAACCAAAGGCATCTACACTGAGTTGGGTTTTCTGCACTGTTATATATGCTTGTGTGTGTGCCTTTTCACCCTTGTCTGTTAAAAGCTTTTTATATTAGACAGTCTGATGTGATTGCAATTTTACAAAGTAGCCTGAACACAAGCCATTCTAATTTGACTGTTTGGCCCAAAAATGTGTAGAACCTTTAGTTATCCCATAAGGAGTGCAGATAATTTGCCAGAAGGTATTGCGTGTTTACCTCACATTTTATTTAAGACTGGACTGCTTGGTTCACTGGCATGGACACCCCCCCCCCCTCACGAAAATTTTCAGTTTGTGGGTAGACACACAGACATGCAAACACAAACATAATTAACAAGAAAGCCAGGTCCCTCCTCCCACAATAAAATCCTGGCTCCACCCCTGGTATACTTGCTGACATCACTGTGGAAGTGGGGGGAAACAAAGGCATTATTTGTCATTGTGGTAGCAAACTGGAAGAACCACACAGCATGCCATAGCAGGAAAAATGGTGGGTATAAGGGATGCAAAGCAAGCAGGGCAAATCTGAGAACAAACGAGTAGCCGACATCCTTGTTACCATCAGGGGAAAAAAAATGGACCCAGGCAGGCAACATAATGCATAGGAAAGAGATACCAAGGGGCCTCAAGCGGGTAATAAATTTGATGGGGCGATGAAGAGATTTGCAGGCACAAAATGGAATTGGCCCATCCAGGAGAGGGAAATCTCTGGGGAGAGACCTCTGTCTATTAGTGCACATGCTAATGATGATAGCCAAAGCATGTCATGTTTCTCTTCAGTATAGACCTTTTTCATAAACTGTAAAGCTAGCTTGCCTGCAATGCAACTTGCCCTACTAATGGCGACAGCTGCCTTTTTTTAAATGCTGTCAAAATTCAAGTTGCACATGCTGCGGCCCGTTTTTTGGGGTTTGTATCAGAAGGGCTGGGTCGACATTTTACACGCCCTATCGCAAGCAAATTGTGCTTGCACACGTTTGCCGGATTGCCGCCATTAGTAGGGCAAGCTGCATTGCAGGAAAGCTAGCTTGCAGTTTATGAAAAGGGTCTATTGAAGGGGCCCCATGCAAAGTCTTTCTGAATTACCAAACTGCTCGTGAACCATGTGCCATAAAAATGTTACATCATTGCTGTTTTAGTCCACAGGATATTTATTGGTTGAGCCGGCACATCACATGCTCTTGCTTTGACCTGTTTGGTGTAAGTGTGCCCATTTAAAATCTAGCGGTAGACTAACCTCGCATACCACATGAACACTTCGAGTTTTCTAGCGAAGAAAGAAACACTTGTATCTGGTACTGGTGTTAAAACCATGGCCCCCATACTCCAAAGCCAAGCGTCTGAACCACTAGGCTATGCACGCTAGTTTGTGAGATGCAGACATATGTGAACAATGTGAATGGCTTGGATTTTCTGCCAAAGGAAGGAAAGAAAATCATGACGGCTCCACTTAAGTGAAACCTGGGGAGGTGTGAAGCATGCGATGATGCACCCTTGTTTCCCACAGGAACACGCCAATCGCTGCTAATGGGCTTGCTTCACCGTGGCCACGATGACATTAGATGCCGACAGCTCAGGTTCATTAACAGAAATTCGTTAAAATCGCTTCAGGCACAACAACCCTACACGTAGATGGTCTGACTGCTCTGCCTCCATGGTTGGCCCACCATGATGCACACATTAGCACGACATTCTGCTTCGCTGCACTGTGAACCAAGAGTGCACTGAAAGGGTAATTTAGGAGTAATTTTGCTTGCTAAACGCCTTTGCTGTAACCAAGGCGCAAATTGTAAAGTGCTGTAGTGAAGGCTCGTTTGTTTCATGTGTCGTGTTTGTGTCGGTGGTGTGATCGGTACAGCCTCCAGATCCTATTGTCGCATCCCGGGTAGTCATGGGTTCAAATCCTAGTGGGTGGTACTTTTCCTTGTCAACTATGTGTTGATTTTTTTTTACCATAGCTTGCTTTACCATGACGACAACTGGACGTGCCAACAGGAGATGCTGACACCCCAAGCACATAAGGGGCTTTGCACCTAAAAAAAGTTTGTTCCCAATGCTGGGGTTCGAACCAGCACCCTTACCCTCCATAGCCAGACATCTTAACTATTGTGTTACGCTTGCAAGGTGTAGCACCGGTGTTTCTTTGGCGCTGCTTCTGCTAGTGCATGTGTTTCTTTGGTTTGGGCACCGACTTCTGGAGAGGGCACGTGTTCTTATGTGGCTCTTACAAAGGGCTGCAGACATGTCCAATAGATTTTACTGTGTGTAACTGGTGTTACTTTTTTGACAATACTTCAATAGCAGTCTAGGTACACAACCACTTCTGGGTCTAGGCCTCCACAGAGCCTTGATTGCCTCTTTTCTATCGCAGTAGAAAGCAGACCACTTGAAGGCTATAAACTTGCAATGGTTCCGCTGGGAAGTCCGCAGAAATTTTTAAAGCAGAATTTTTCTGTTCCCTTCTGTACATGTAGGGATGCCAGCAACACTGGTTACTCGGTTTCTGCAAGATTAATTTAAAAATGAAAGTGACTCTCCATCGTGAAAAAACACTATCACTTGTGTGTCAAAGACAGTTTTAATTAATAAATTTATTGCTTTCAAACAGGATAATTGGACCTGCAAGCGTATTTCTTGGTCTTTCATTACATTTGGAGATTGACACTCATCACCGAGGATGGCGCCACCAGTCGTCTTTTCACGACTTTCAGAGCTTCACAACTTTCAAGTTAAAAATATTATTCCTTTTTTTATGGGGTATGCTCGTTTCTTATAGCATGCTTGTTTCTGTCTGTGTAAGGAACGATCTTCTCATTATCAAAACCAAAAAGAATTTCAGAGCAGTAGACAGTCCCTTTAATGTCAATGCAGTTGGCAGACATATGACTGCCTAGCTACCCTTTTAGACAACTTTACTGCAGCCATGCATATAGCTACCTACATACATTTAGGCATAATCAATGATTGCTTGGGGTAGGCAAGGAAGCACTTTTGAGATGTTTTGAAGAGCGTGAAGTGAGTTTTGCCAGGGTTTAAAATTAAATTGTTTGAACGAGACCATTGGGGCACTTTGGCTAATTCATTGCTCAGTTTGATAGTTAATGAATGGTCAGACAAAGAAATAGTAGTATTGTCAGCATATAGAACCACTTTAGAAAGATTAAGACAATCAGGTAAGTCATTAATGTAAGCATAGAACAACAAAGGCCCAGGTATTGAGCCTTGTGGTATGCCTTGATTAATGATTTTATTGTTAGAATAAACACCCCCTATGCAAAATAATTGCTCTCGAATAAGTAAGTGTTAAAAATGTTAAGGCTGTTTTTTAAAAATGTTAAATACATGAATGTGCACAACAGGGTGCCACAACTGCACTGCAATGGAAAAAAAATTGCCATGAGGTCTGTATAGGCAATGACATTGCACGCCCACAGCTCAACCTTTGGGCAAGGGCAGTTGAAAGCACATTTGGGTGAGTCACCTCAGTTTTTAACGATGCATATATTTTGTTTCTTGTAGCTTTGTGCTACAAATGGGTGGATGCTAATTTTGCATTTCGTATCTAAAGCCTTGTAGTAAATTACACACTTGTATTGGTCTCGTATTTGCCTCACTACAGCGTGCGTTCCAGTCGAAATTGACTTCTTTAAGCATTCAGGTACAGTGGATACAGCTAAGCTAGTGTAACCCACCTCTAACAGGTGCTTGACCTGCGCTTTAAATCTTGTGTTCAACTGGTGCATACGTGATTTAGTTAGGGATGACTTTAGACACGCCATGGCTATTCTGTTTTTCACTACTTTGGAATTCTTGGAGTGAAAGTTTAACAATGGCTTAGAAGATCTTGGGGAGTATTGCCAGCACACGTTATTCTGCTCAAACGTCAAAGAGATATCTCGAAATTGTGTTATGTTTTCCCTCAGACAGTTCTTTTATAAATCTTAAACCATTTCTATACGAGATGCCATATTGTGTAGCGCAAAGTTAGCTTTTGGCACTTCAGCCTGCAGATATCTTCACAGCTAATCTCTCCATCTGCTTATGTCACATCATATACCACAATCTTTTTCTTTTGCACAGGAAATACACCGTACCTTTTTTCTTAGCATATGTGATTGTTATTTTTTCTGTTTGTAATATTTTATAACTGCATTGCAAGCATATCTTTGTGAATTGAGTTCATTTTTCAAGATCAGTATAATTATGTACACAAAGAATGTGCCTACCTTGTTGGTTCCTTTTCTTGTGCGCAAGCAACGCGCCATTTCGTTTACACTTCCGTTACTTGTATCTTTCGTGCATCTAGGACTGTGTTGTTCTCTTTGTAGTTTTCAGTTTATTGTTTTGCAGTTGTTTCTTTCTTATTGGTTTCACGCTTGGTATATTGATATACGTATACTTTGTGTAATTCCCCCCACTTACTCAATGTCCCCGTGGAGCCTGTAAGGTACTTTGAAAATAAATAAATAAACTTTAAATTGTTCACTTACAAAGGTGATGACAGATTCAAAATCATCTCTACTACAAAAAATGAAGCAAGCATCAGCATAACAGAATACCATAATGATGCCATAGCATAAGGCAATAACAACAAGGAAAGAGTCATGAGTATTTTATATATCCACTCCATTTCGCACAGGTTTAAGAAAGTGGGGAGTAGACATGAGCTTAACGTTGCTTTTATGGCTCCCCATAAGTTAGGTAGGATGTGTACTGCCGTTCATAGGAAAAATGAGCAGTTGCTAGGAAAGAAGCAAAGAGATATTTGTCCAGTTAATAACATTGCCGACAATAATCTTACCGAGTGTCGCATGGCTGTGGTTTATAAGATTCCACTTAGCTGCGGACTATTCTATGTTGTATTAAAGAGAGACTAATTGAACATAGAAGGTCATTATCTGGTGGATGATCGTCTAATTTATTGTTGCACTGCCGGGACTGTAAGTGCATGCCCAAGTTATACAAATGCGCGATTCTGTACAGGCATAGGAATGAAGAAACAAATTTAATGGTTGAGGCCCGGCTGATCGATAATAGCGCAAGTGCCTGCAAGAGTCAGCCGTCGATTAGCTTAGGCAGCGAAGAGATATAGTGTCTTAACAGTTGTCTCTTGCATAGACCAGCATGTGTACCTGTTTGACAGGTGGCGTCACCATTCCTGAGCATGTGCAGATAAGTGGTGTGTCTCCTTTCTTTTTTCACCCCAGTGCTCTTCTTTAGCTGATAGTTGGCACTTGTGTTGTCCACTCCTATTTCCTTGTGTCTGTGTTTTGCATACCTGTTCTTTACATAACGGTCCCTTTAAATAGCGAGGCTTACTTGGACAATGTGCATAGTGAAAGCTTGCCATTGTTGTCGTTACTGTATGGCACGTTGCTGCTGCTATGGTTGTGGGAATGTGTCCTCATTGAGAGGAGCCCTGTAACGGGAAGTCCAGGAGCAAGCTCTGTGCACCTCACAGAAGATGAGGGTTGAACCACGCAGGAAGTGGCAGTGATGCTGCCTCACTGGTCACCACAGCCAAGAGGGACGGGGATGACTACATCCTGAACGGCACTAAGGCATTCGTCAGTGGCTCGGGCGCAAGTGACGTGTACGTGGTGATGTGTCGAACTGGCAGCGCGGGTGCAAAGGGCATCTCTACAGTCATCGTCGAGAAAGGCACACCAGGCATGAGTTTTGGCAAGAAAGAAAAAAAGGTTGGTAACGTTTGTTGTAATTGAGTTAGCAGAAAAGCTATTGCAGTCAAACCTCACTAATGAATTTGGTATTTTATTTATTCATTCATTCAATACTGTGGGCCTATACAAGAGAGGGCGTAAAAAATACAGACGACTTCATATTAAGAAGGAAAGAAAAAAAACACGAAAATTTGAAGTACAAAGTAACCATATCGGTGACAGCAAAAATGTGGTAAATGAACCGTGGGGAGTAACCCCAGCAGACGCGTGCATCAGAAAACTTGATTTTTAGGTCTAAAAACTGTAAAATGGAAGCGTCCGGAAGTTCATAGGTAAAACGTACGTTACTACCCACGGGCCAAGAAGGAGCTGCTACCGTTTGACTCGGCACATTCCAAGACAATTAAGAGAGGAATTGCATTGATGTGCATGAAATCGGCTCTCCAGAAATCGTGCCCACACCAAGTCACGTCCAGTTCTCATAATCAGGTAAGCTGTCTTTTGGCTGCAGGGTTTCCCCACTCGGTCTTGACTGCCGTTTCTGAATCACTCCTTCAAAAATTCAAGCGTGGAATGGGAAGCACTACGGCCAAGGTTCACCAGAAGGTCCCTAGGCCTGAGGTTGTACCCTTACATCCATAAGCTTTCCCACAATCTCAAGAAGGTGGCAAACAGGCACGGTGTGCCTATTAGCTTCTCTGCCTCAAACAAGCTGGGAAAGTCGTGCCCACATATTTGCAACGCAAATAAACGTGGATGCCAGAAGAACCATCAAACGGCGTTAGTAAAATGTTCCACTGGAGTGGTGTATTGCATCCCCATGTCATGTGGGATGTTCTACGTCGGTGAAACTGGTCGCTGCATCAATGACCGATTGGGGGAACACGCTCTAAATTTGAACAAACTACACGACAAGTACGCTCATTTAGTTGCGCATGTCATTAAGTGTTCTGATTGTGTGGCATGGTTGAAGGAGACGACGATCCTAGGCAAGAGCAGTGACAAAATTGCGCGTCTAAGTCTGGAAGCCTACCATATCAGAAAACTTGGCAGCAAGTGCATAAGCACCCCGTCTCTCACTCTTTTTGATGCGGAATTTAATCTTCTTGATGCGGCTATTGGGGGGTCACATTGCTAAGCAATACTTTTGATTGGGTTCTTGTGCTTTCCTGGCTGTGTTTTGCACTTGCATTGTTGGCATGTCTCCCTTCCCCCCCCCCTCCCCCTTTATTCTTCTGTACCCCACCATTTCCCATGCTTCATTGAGGCACTTATAAAGCACGTCATTTTTCCAAATAAAGCCAGTTGTTAGTTCACGCTCGTGTGTCCGTGTCTCTCTTCCTGTGTCGTCTGGTTGCGCCGGCGCCTTTAGTTCCCTAGCAAAAATTCTAATAGAGATTTGTATTAGTCTAATAAGTTTTCCTATTAGTCTTATTAGTATTGTATTAGTCTTATAGGAATCTTTACTTGCCTTATAGGTGTTTGTATTAGTCTAATACATCGTTCTATTAGCCTCGCTAGTTTATATCAATATGCTCTATAAGACTTTCCGAAATTTGTCTAGTGGATCTTTTCTCAATCTCAAACAAGGTAGCTAGGGCTTTATATAACTGTTAAAACACAAAATTTGCAACTCAATAATCCTTTAAATAGCTTTATTAGTTTGTATTAGATTACACAGTAAAAAATTTACACCCTTAAGGGTGTAAATGAGTAACCTAGAGATGTATGATTTCTTGGCAATTTGGCAGTGAATATTTGGTGGGTTTAGATTAACAGATATGTGTGATGCACAGCTACGAGTTAACCTAACCTTGATTGGCAGATGTCCTGTGTATCCTCATTTTGTAATTGCGCATAACAGTAATTTCCCCACTGGCACTACATAGCAGGTCAGGAATCTGGAGTATATATACGGGACTGTCTGTGTACAGATGTGAAATGACCCGAACCTTCTCTGTTCTATATGGTCGAGTGTGTATTTGCATGTGTGATGTTCCCGCGGTGTCTTGTTAGTGTGTAATGTGTGATCATAAATGCAGCTAAAATCAAATGCTGTGCCACTCACAGTGCGATTGCAAAGCACATGCATCCTCCATTTTTGCTCTACACACAAAAAGGGTGTCGCCCATGAGCTTACTCCATGCCCATGGGATAGGTCATTTACACCCTTAAGGGAGTTGAAATCTTATAGTGTGCATTAGGCCTCGTACGTCTAGGTTATTAAAGCAATCGTATTACTTTTTTCTATAAGTATTGTACAAGCTATTAGTCTAATACTAATAAATTCTATTGGTGACAATAACCTCATAGGCTATTAGTTTCTCTATTAGAATTTTTGCTAGGGTTTCCAAGGTATCACCTCAGCTTCATGAAACACAGGAGCACAGTGGCATTCGAAAACATGCAGGGACGTATGAGAGTGCTCCTTGCCCTGCGAGGATTGCCTGTGCTCAAACAGCCTTACGTTCAGGCACCTGTCTGTCTGGCCTATGTTACAGATTATGGGCCTTCTAAAGCTACACGAGTTTTCATTCCACACTCAAGTGGCTGCCTTATTCGCAAACTTTACACGCACCTCGTGTGCGCAGTTATTCATGTAGAGTCAGTGCTCTGCCAAAATCAGCAAGCACATGGCTCCATTCTCTGTAGTTGTCCAAGCAGGAATGCATCTTCAGCGTGTTGCACGCTCATTGATTGCAAGTAATGTGCACTTCATCGGTTCATTGTAATTTTGTCCCATAAAGGGACAGTAAAGGCAAAACACTTTTTGTATGATGACGGGCGAATGTGTCAGAATGTCTAAAATGTTAGCACTATTATCTTCAACGGTGCCTTACTTGTGAAGAAATTTAGATCAATGCAGGGCACGACTAGCACCACAAGTGGGCAAACCTTACAGCTGGCTTCTGTGACATAGGTGGACCTCTGGGGTACTGCAGCCATCGATGTAGCTGCGCTATGCAGCAGGGCATCATAGGGAAAAAGTTTCTCCGCAGCTGCTTACGGCAGTGCCTGCTGAAGACAGCAGCTGAACCCTCCTTCTCTCCCACTTGCCACAGTACTGCTACCTCTCGCACAGCTGACTGGACTGCCAGCCATTAGAGAGAGAGAAACGGCAATTCTACGTCACCAGGCCGTTTAAGGCAGGCGGTTTGAACAGTTCTAATGGCATGCTCACCACTAAAGTATGAAACAAACACTGCGACATTTCTTAGTGGTTGTGCTTCAACAGAGTTCAGGTCGACTTAATGTTTGCCTTTATACACTTATCGAACCTCTCGGTAGATGCGTAATGCGAGGCAAGCCGCCATGCCTGCCCTCTGTGCGTGTCCAATCAAAGTGCTCTATGTCTCTCTGTCACAGCTCGGGTGGAACACGCAGCCAACGCGGGCAGTGATCTTCGAGGACTGCCGAGTGCCCATCTCCAACCGCCTTGGCGAGGAAGGCCAAGGCTTTTCCTTTGCTATGCAGGGACTCAACGGCGGACGCGTCAATATTGGTATGCACATTGTTCCATGGAGTAAGACCTTTAAAGGGGCCTAAGCATATTGACGGTTAGCGTGAAACACAAGGACAAAATGTAAGGAAGGACACAAACCCTTTAGGGGCCCTCTAGAAAGTTGGGCGCAATGTCTCACAAACACTGTTTGATGAGCACTAGTCTTTTTGCACGACTCATGTGAAAGAGCTGTCAGCAACTCACACGTGTGGTAGTTTGGGCTTGCAGGTATTTCGTATAGACCGTTTTCCCGGGGCGAGGAGGAGGGGTCTGGCAACTTGCACGCCCATGCCTTCCTCCCCTTCTTATGTGTGTGTGTGAGGCGGCTTGAATCGCACATGTTGATGTTTGGGTGCTGTTGAACATGTTGTAGGCTAACCTGGTGGTCTTTTTTGTCTGTTATCGTGACGCCAGACAACGTCGACAGAAAGCCAATGTGCAGTTTTCATGGTTGTGCTAACAACTACAGCAAAAGGTTCGAGGAATTATGTGACATGCATTACCAGACGTGGAGAGTCTGCTGCTGCATACCCTTCTGGTTGTATTGTTTTGCTCTGGACGAGGAGCAGCTGTGGCGAAAAGGCACTTCTGCCAGGTTTATTAGCACCGAGCCATCCCAACATGATGAAAACACAAGCGATCACAAACTAACCGAAAACATTCTACCAGTCGCGAGCGCACGTTTTTCTCCTCTTCTTCCATGCGCCGTCGGGCACGATTTCCAACATCCTCCATGGCCAACAATGTAGTACAAGTGACATTGTCCTCTGAAACTCCAGAGGACAAAGAAGTTGAACCAGTCTCATGAGTTCCGTGTAGTCTGCTAATCTGACTTTACAAGCTCTCACGTACCCATCTTTCCCTTTTAAGATTTCAAGGACTCTAGCTAATTTCTAAAACATAATGGGCACTTTGTTGTCTCTAACAATGACAAGGTCACCGCACTTTAAATTGTTGCAGGGTTTCTGTGACCTGCTGTGTGCGCTTCTCGGTGTAAAGATGTATTCTTTATACCACTGGTGCCAAAAATCATTTAGTTTTTGTTGTCATTGTCTCCAGACGCACAAGATGTCGGTGCAACCTCCCGATTTCTCGCTAATTTGTACTTCCGGAAGAGCCGTGAGCTGTATATCTGACAAGAAGTATGATGGAGTCAGTACTTCTGCTTCGGAAGCATCACCAGAAATATATGTCAGTGGCCTAGAATCTATAACGGCCTCGACCTCTTTAGAAAAGTGTCAAGCTGCTCGAAGCTGAAGCAACCTTTTCCTAGCGTTTTCCTGAGACAATTCTTAACTGTTCGCTCCCAAAAACCACCCCACCATGAAACGTGCTCAGCAGTGAACTTACACGTGATATTACTAGAAGCACAAAAGTTCTGTACCTCTACATCACGTAGAAGTCCATATGACAGCTTAAGTTCGCTACTGGCTGCTTTAAAAGTTAAAGGATTATCAGAATATATTACACTTGGCAAGCCACGGCGTGAAATAAAATGACGAAAGGCCAATAAAAATGAATTCACAGTCATGTCACTGACTAGCTCTAAGTGAACTGCTCACACTACAGCACAGGTAAACACCACAATGAACGTTTTCATAGAGTTGCTTCCCTTCAGAAAAACTGGACCAGCGAAGTCTACGCCCATGACTTCATATGGATGAGACCTCGAGACTCTGTCGAGAGGAAGCAGGGCTGTGGGAGCTGAAGCGGCTTTTAAACAAAACCTCGCAAAGCACCTTTTTAATGCACTGATGAGCCCGCACTATCCAGAACTTTTCATGCATCTTCGTGAGTGGGACACCAACACCACTGTGCAGAAGACGTCGCTGTCTATGATGAGGTGCGTGCATTGATGATCGGCAGGGCCCATTTTACGTTTCGTGAAGCATCTGCGTTGTCTAGGTGAGTCTTGATCGTGATTATGCCCTTGGTATCGATGAAAAGGTGAAGGTCTTGTACGGACGATGTCGAGAGCTTTGTTCGTGGTTAGTGCCACAATCTCATTTCCAAAGCTTTGTTGTTGTAAAGTCCCGATCCATGTATCTTCGCTCTCTACAATCTCTGCATGGCCATCCTTCTCATATTGCCTAATACCGTTGTAAGCTTGCAAGGCTTCATCGTTTGACAAAGCCGTGGAACCAATGAGTACAGTCGGGAAAGCGCAACTTTGTGATTGTCTCTCATATCTGGTCCATTTGGTTTCCATGGGAGTGACACTTCCTAATGGCCATCTTCAAATTTGATGGTTTCATTAAACTTCGCCGAAACCTCTTCTTGCTTGGATGATGGTGCATCCACAATACCAATGGCGTCCATTTTCCAGAAACGTTGTAAAGGGAAGGAAAGAGCTTCATTGTCATGCGAGTCCACTCGCAAAACACAGATGTGACTGCTCATCTTCCGACTAATACCCCTGTCACACGGCACGTGTAAATGTCATTCGCAGCAAACAACTTAACGAGCAAACAGACTATGAAGCCTAGGAAAGCATAGGGGAAGTTACTTGTGGTATTGTAATTGTGGACAAAGTAGAAAGGAATTAAAGTGGACGAAAAGACAAACCTGCCTTCGGTGGGAACCAAACCCACGACCTTCGGATGTCGCGTCCGATGCTCTACCAACTGACCTACGAAGGCAGTCGTCCCCCCGTCCACTTTATTGTGTATTTATGTACGTGTTATCCTGGGAGTGTTAGGCAGCGCCACTCGAGGCCAAGGCGGCGTGTGTAGAACACACTTTCTTGCCAGGAGGCGTCACGTAGAACGTGAACTTAGACGAGATGGCTGCTGCCCAATAAGCACTCGCATGCTACCTAAGGCACCAAGTCTGCCGCAACGAGGCCCAAGCTATGAAATAACTGTTTGCTCATTAAGTTGTTTCTAACAAATAAAGAACGAGTTCTTGACCCCTTCCCTTTCGTTATTTACAGCAAACGACATTTTTAACTAGTGTCATTCTGTTTTTGCCTTCCTCGTCTACACGGTCATACAAAATGACATTCGCCAGTGATATCGATGTTTACCCGCTGGATATGAGGGCAACAAAATGTTACAAATTGTGCCTTTTGTTTGCATATTTTCACTTTATTGTTAGAAACATGGTGGTAAACATTGGCAGGCTATGTGAAAATATATCGCAATACAATATACGCAAATAGCTATTAGCAACTATCACGGCACGTGAACATTTGTGACTGCCACTTTCAGCCAGTAAACATTGCCTCCGAGATTTAGTGAAGGTAGCGTTTGTAGTTACAGCTTCTAGATAGAGGTGACAATCTATTAACCTCCGCAGATTTGGCCATTGGCACGTCCGGATATCACAATGCAGTTTGGCAACTGGTGTGATTGAAGAACTCTGATCACATGTGTCATGTAGTACGTGACACCTGCAGTGGATGCACTCGCTTACGTGTGTAATGTACATGTCTGCTTAAAGGTGCTCTAAAGCTCATTTCGAGCATGATAAGACTTTGCTGATCTGTACATAAGGCCTCTGTGGTATGAGCTGTATGTCGTCATACTGTATAATGTTGGACCTATACAGTCTTGTCTCAAAAATAAATGTTAAAAAGACAAAGTTCATGCTCTTCTATCCTAAGAATAAATGTATAGATCACGTTATGAAACTGTATTATGGCGATTCTCAGCTAGATCTTGTAGATGATCATTCATTTCTAGGTGTTACTTTTCAATTAAATTTAAGCTGGTCTCGACACGTGAACACTGTAAGAATGAAGGTAGCGAAGTCGATTGGCATGTTGAACCGCTTACGTAACTTCTTAACAACCAAGTTAAAGAGGGAATTGTATTTTTCAGTAATCCATTCTCATTTTAGTTATTGTTTGTTAGTATGGGGAACAGGAATTAAGACCGATAATGAGAAACTTTCCTCATTACAGAGAAAGGCAGTTATACTACTTCACTCGGGATGTAATATACACTCATCGGAGCTCATCTTGAAGTATAAAATTCCGCCTTTCTGCCTTATTTACAAAATAAAATTATCAATGTACATATATTGTGAAGTATCGGGAGACTGGGGTTCATTCACCCGTCACTACTTAAACAGAAACATCGGTCACGACCTACGTAAAACACGTATAGTTCTTGAAAGGACGCATACTAACTATGGGATGCAGGCAATTGATTGCCAAGTCATGAGATTATGTAATGAGCACCCTGAAATAATGGAAATGGCACGATCCTGCACGAACTCTAAAAATTTTAAATTGAAAATTTGGTCCTTCTTTAAAATTTAGGATATATTTACATTCTGGGTACGGTTGATTGGGCTCTAGTCTCTCATACGATGTGTGTATATATACCTGAATATATATGTGGATGTATGTGTATATTTGTATAAACGTCTAGACTGGGACGAAAAGGGCATTCGAATAGATGGAGAATATCTCAGCAATTTAAGATTTGCAGACGACATTGTACTCTTTAGCAATGATGGAGACGAACTACAAAGCATGATTAATGACCTAAACAGGGAAAGTATTAAAATTGGGTTAAAAATGAATAGGCAAAAGACCAAAGTTATGCTCAATAGCCTAGCTAAGGAACAGGAATTTACAATCGACAATGAACCCTTACAATGTGTAAACGAATATGTATACCTGGGACAGTTAATAACAGGAACTCCCAACCACGAAAAAGAAATTCTCCGTAGAATAAGGATGGGCTGGAGCGCATTCGGAAGGAATTACGAAATCATGACTGGAAACTTACCGCTCTCACTAAAGCGCAAAGTATTCAATCACTGTATCCTCCCAGTACTAACGTACGGTGCAGAAACGTGGAGGATAACTAAAAGACTAGAGATGAAACTAAGGAGCGCGCAACGTGCAATGGAAAGAAAAATGTTGGGGGTAACGCTAAGAGATAAAAAACGAGCGGAATGGATCAGAGAACAGACAGGAGTAGCCGATATTATTATATCAATTAAAAGAAAGAAGTGGACCTGGGCAGGACATGTCATGAGGAGAACAGATAAGAGATGGACAGTAAGAGCGACGGAATGGATACCAAGAGAGGGAAAACGCAACAGAGGCAGGCAAAGGGTTAGATGGAGCGATGAAATTAAAAAGTTTGCGGGCGTAAAGTGGAACCAACTCGCTCAGGAGAGGGTGGAGTGGAAATCGATGGGAGAGGCCTTTGTCCTGCAGTGGACCTAAATAGGCTGATGATGATGATGGTATATATAAATGCCTATATTTGTATATGTGTGCATATATAATTGTATATTATACGTGTATGTATATATCTTTGCGCGCATTCACATGATTTTTTATTATCCTTTTCTTTTTAACGTACTTGTGCCCAAATGCGGCAACTATGTCACATAGTAGTACTTGTTGTTGTTTGTCTTGTAGTAAAGGGTTTTTCTGTTGTCAAGCTGACTGCTGCTTTGGTGAATATGTATATTTCGTGCATTAATTTTCTATTTCGATTATGTATACATTGTTCATTTCAATATTGCATGGCCATGTAAGCACTGCTGCTGTTACGCCCAGCGCGAGCAGGACCATGTCAGGAGGCAAACCACCTCCTTTTGTCCTGACCGCGGGCAATGCACTTGTATTGTCCAAAAAATGAACTAAATAAATAAATAAAATTGTTTGCTCTCTCTCCCTGGCAACATCGTTGCCAGTTACAGAGCGAGCAGGAGTTAGGGAGCTTGACGGGCATTGGTCATTTTCTTGGTTGTGGGAACATTGTCAGTTATAATATTATTGCTATATTTAATTGTACAAGGTATATATGTCTGGAGTGTCAAAAAGACTGAAGAAGTATTTTATCTTTGCTGTTCCACCCTCGATCGGCAGTTGTCTGTTTTCACCTACTGCGTAAAGCAGCATCCAACTTACTGGATAGTACCTGTTCTTTTCAACTAAGCCTGCTGTGGCAATACTGGAGAGTGAGTGCGCGCATGCTTCCAGCCACGCACATAACAAATGCTGCATGCTCTGTCCACAGTAGTTGGCGTGTGCTGCAACAAGACCAGATGAGAATATTGGTCTCTGACCAGTAATTTAGGAGTCGCAACTTGGCTTCTTCATTGGTCATGATAATGTCACGCCCAAGTGTGGCAGCGAACAGTGTGACGGTGCCACCTAGCGTACCAATACTATTGCACGAAACACAACCAGAGACACGGCTCTGCGGGTCTACAGGCGTGCCTCTGCTGTCCACTAAGAAACAGTAGTTCCTGAGGTGTGCTGTGCCTACGTACACCAACCTACAGTAGCATGTTCAAAGCTGCGTGTTTCATTCTCACCCAAGGTGACATTAACGTGAACGAGGTGAGCTGGCATGGGCCTGTAGTTTTCACTCCTGTATTTTTCTTCCTCCTTGGCGGCAGCACAAAGAAACCCAAGCCTACCGTGTGTCATGGCAACCCCTTCCCTCCATGAATTTTCAAGTTTTATCATGGTCCAAGTCACAGGTGTGCGTGCAAGGAGGGCAAAATTTGCCTTTACAGCATTCTGACCGAAATGGGTTCAGGAAGAGGGGTGCACAGCAGTGGCCTTTCACCTTCCCAATGGAGAACATTGCTCACATTACAATCAAATTATTTGTAGAGAGTACCACGTATGCCTGGAGCTGAGGTACTGACCCACATATCCAAAGGATAAATTTAGAGATAAATGCCAATTCATGCAGTCTGCCTGTGGAGTTGAAGGAAGGCAAAAGTCCCTCAGATTGTCTAATAGCTGCCCTTATTTGTGCCTATACTTCAAGGATTAAAGAAAATGCATTGTGGCAGGAGGTTTGTGAGGCAGTCCAATATCGGGGTCATTTTATGAATATGCTCGGAAAGGAGTTCCCAGGCCCTGGCAAAACAACGTCGGCCTAAACCTAAGTTTTTGTTTCCTCAATTTGCTACTTTGTCATAACAGCAATATTTCATTTTAATTGGCTCAACTGCTCAACTGTTGCCCAAGAAAAATCACCCCTGATTTAGAATGTGTCTGAATAATTTGAGTACAAATTATGTTATTGGTTTTGGCACTTTTGAGATGCATTTAAACTCCTCTCACATCCCCGCAACTGCACGGCACTGTGTGGACATCAAAGGGGTGTACATGTTGTAGTATTTAAATGCCTTTAGAGTTGAAGCATGGTGACACCAACCAAGGCTTCCCTGAAGGACTGCGGCAGCACAAAAATGGTGCGAACAATTTTGAAAGGCCAAAGAGCGCTCTCGCGGAACATGGTGAGGCGTATGATCACTGTATCTCGCTTGATGATTCTAGAATAATTGACACAGGGACCAACCACTGCAAGTTACTATTTGTGGAGTTATGGTGCTTACCACCCGCTAGCATCAACTGGTCTGCAGATGCACTGTCAAGTGCGTACCTCAACAGACTTTGCCACGGGTCTGAGGCACCCTGCTGAGCAAACAAAGGAGCGCACGTGGCTCTTCAGTGCTCCTCCTCATTACCCCTGACGAAGAAGCTGTCCTTGAAACGTGGGGTTTTTTACATTTCAAATAAAAAGTCCTTCGTTGGTGTTGCCATGTTTCAACTCTAACATTGTTCTGTCCTGCCAGATAGAATTTTGTTAAATGTTCATGTTTAAATGTCTTTTTTTTCCTTGGTTGTAAAATGCATGATGTTGCTTCACTGTGCTTATTATTACCGTCTGTGGGCGACCTGCTGCAAGACTGCAAACCCACACACACACTGGAACCAAGCTTGATTGTGCGTATACTTGTGTGCAGCATCGTGTTCCATGGGGGCTGCAGCTTCCAGCATTGACATAGTGACAGAACATTTGAAGGTTCGCAAGCAGTTTGGGAAGCCCTTGGCATCTTACCAGGTATACTTCACTCTGTGCACTGGAAAGATGACTGTCATTGGTAGCTTTTTATTCAGTTCTTCTTGTCTGTAAAAAGTGCACAACACCACTACATATGCCAACTGCCATAGACTATCGATGAATTCAAACTTTCGGCTGATTCAGACATGTTGTCAATGTATTCAAAGGCTGCTTTGGTTCCTACTAGATGAACATTCATGCCCACATATTTTTAAGCAGCCAGAAATGCAGCCTGTGAGCACTTGTCGGTGGCGGGGGAGAAACACTGAGGTGGCAACCATGATGTGTGGCAAATGAGTCCTGCAGAAACCCGCAAGATGGAGTAACGTTTATAAAAGAGAAAATTGGCATCCACCGATTTGTAGCACAAGGCCACAAGGAAATCCATACGGATTTTTCGATACGGACCCCGAACCAGGACGAATTTTTCGGCAACGAGGAAGCTTTCATTTCTGAGAAATCTCTGTGGATTTCCTTGTGGCCTTGTGCTACACAACGGGTGGATGCTAATTTTCTCTTTCATACAACAATGACGTGATAACTAGTTTGTTGCACTACTGCTTGCATCTGATAATTCAAATAAAATTCTGGCTTCTCAAGTTTGAATTTATGAGAGTTGACTGTATACCGTGCTTTTTCACTTCTTACCTTTACACGTGGTTTATACACACCTACAAGTTACTTCCAGAATACCTCTATGTGTAAAATCATGTATACACTTGGTTCAGCTTTCTGGATTATCAGCTGTGTTCGTCAGGCAATAACTGAATGACACAAGAAATAAGGCAGGCCAACTTCTACACAATTCTCATCCTTGCCTGTGCTGTCCTTTTAATTTGTGCTAGTGAGCACTGTAATACAGTTGAACCCCTTTATAAGGGACATGCCTCAGAGGGCACTTTCTGTCCCTTGTATGAATGGTCTCTTATAAGCTGGGTCTATGTTTTCATTTTCTGATCAACTGTTCTTTCGATGTGGGTACACTACAACTAAACTGATCGTAAAACAAGGCTTCAGGATGTCGCAAAGGGTTTATTATGTACCATTTGCTTTCATGTTAGGAGATTTGCCTGGTGGACTATGCAACTCGAAACAGAATATGTTTTTTCTACAACAACCTTGTCATATTACTTGGTTATCATTTACCTTGCTTCCTCAATGGATTAACAGCAATTATCAGCCAAGAGTGCTGCATTTAGAGTCAACATATCTGCCACAAGAAAGACCATAGACTGAAATTTAGCAATATTGTTCCTTTATAAGCAATTGTCCTGAGGAACATCTCTGTTAAAGCAAAAAGGAGGTTCCACTAATGAGAGAGATAGGGCAGCTAGCCAACCGTGTGGCTAAATATCGTCCCTTATGCCCACTTGTCTCTTATAAAAGGGTTCATCTGTAATGCAAGACTAGCTAGTCTGCGAGTGAATCCTACTGGATGTGGTTTCACTTAATGCCAATGCATTGTTATGCAGTTTCTGGCGGAAGGAATAGGGGGTGAATCATTGTTCTGGGACGTCAAGACCCAGAAATTATCATTGTGTGCTCACTGTCAGGTGCAGTTGTGTAATGTGTCTGGTTCTATGTGCAAGTAAGGAAAGTGTGCTTCGAATTGGTTTTTTTTCATGCACATAATGAATGGTTCCTGTCCTGATGCTAGAACTGTGCGAGGTATGAGACACCAGGGTACAAGAAGACGGTACAAATGGACACTATCGACAATGTCTTGTCCCTTGCACAGTTATAGTTTCAAAGTAATGTCGTACCAACTAGCCCCTAAACACATACTCCTATTGTTACGATGCATTTATTGTCTCTTCCTTACACTTGTAAGGGGAAGAAAGGATGTGCTTCATTTTCGCAGCATTTTTACATAAAAATTGAAGTCTGCATGGAACAAATTGTGCTGTGCTTTGCCGGTAACAAATTATAATTGAAGAGTCTTCACTTATCAGGTTCGAGCTTTGCATGTTAAATAAGCTTGCCTTTTTTGTTGTTGTTTCAGAACAATCAGTTCAACTTGGCAAAGATGGCTACGGGGCTTCAGACATCACGCTTAATTGTACGGCGTGCGGCGCAGTCCATAGATGACAACACTCCAGACAAGATGACACTGTGTGCCATGGCCAAACTTCATGCCACGGAAGTTGGGTTTAAGGTTGCATTTCCTTTTCCAATTCCATTGTCTAAGGTTGCGTGGTGACAGAGAATCAAGTATCAACACTTGTCCGGGGATTGTCAGAGGACCTTGTAGGCCATATTTGATTTCATTTACTCATTTCTGTGCTGTGGAAGCTCAAAGCACAGGCATGTGTGCTAGGGAGGAGGGCTGGGAGGCCTCACCTAAGGGATGTCCCAATTCTTTCCCATACATTTACATCACACTGGCTGTAAGGGTCTGAAAGGGAAGGCCTAACAGAGAACCCTGCACACACCATCAGCCTGTTTAGGTCCACTGCAAGACGAAGGCCTCTCCCAACGATTTCCAGTCCACCCTATCCTCAGCGAGTTGGTTCCACTTTATTATGCCCGCAAAATTTTTAATTTCATCGCTCCATCTAACCTTTTGCCTGCCTCTGTTGCGTTTTCCCTCTCTTGGTATCCGTTCCGTCGCTCTTACAGTCCATCTGTTATCTTTCCTCCTCATGACATGTCCTGCCCAGGTCCACTTCTTTCTTTTAATTGATATAATAATATCGGCTACTCCTGTCTGTTCTCTGATCCATTCCGCTCGCTTTTTATATCTTAGCATTACCCCTATCATTTTTCTTTCCATTGAACGTTCCGCGGTCCTTAGTTTCATCTCTAGTTTTTTCGTTACCCTCCACGTTTCTGCACCGTACGTTAGTACTGGGAGGATGCAGTGATTGAATACTTTTCGCTTTAGTGAGAGCGGTAAGTTTCCAGTCATGATTTCGTAATGCCTTCCGAATGCGCTCCAGCCCATCCTTATTCTATGGAGAATTTCTTTTTCATGGTTAGAGGAAAACTTTAAACGTCTAGACTGGGAAGACAAGGGAATTCGAATAGACAGAGAATATCTCAGCATCCTGCGACATTCCCTGTTCTAAATCGTATTTTGCAATTTGTTCATCGATTCAAGCATCCATCTTCCCGTGAGCTTCTCTTCTAGTTTGTTTTTCATGGTTAGGAGTTCCTGTTATTAACTGTCCCAGGTGTACGTATTTGCTTACACATTGTAAGGGTTCGTTGTTGATTTTAAATTCCTGTTCCTTAGCTAGGCTATTGAGCATAACTTTGGTCTTTTGCCTATTCATTTTTAACCCAACTTTAATACTTTCCCTGTTTAGGTCATCAATCATGTTTTGTAGTTCGTCTCCGTCATTGCTAAAGAGTACACTGTCATCTGCAAATCTTAAATTGCTGAGATATTCTCCGTCTGTTCAAATTCCCTTGTCTTCCCAGTCTAGACGTTTAAAGGTTTCCTCTAAACATGCAGTGAATAGCATCGGGGATATCGTATCTCCCTGTCTCACACCTCTGCCGATCGGGATTTCTCTGCTTCTCTCATGTAGGAGTAGTGTGGCTGTGCAATCTTTGTATATGTTGTTGATGGTTTTCACGTATACGCCAGGTACTCCTTGTCGACGCAGAGCTTCTAGAACTGCTTGTATTTCTATGGACTCATATGCTTTCTCGTAGTCGATAAACGCCATATAAAGAGGTTTGTTATATTCCGCGTACTTCTCAATTACTAGGTTGATAGCGTGGCTGTGGTCCATTGTCGAGTAACCTATCACAACACCTATGGTGTGACAATTTGAACTTCAACAAGGCCCCGCAACGTTTTTTAGATGCGAAGCAGCTTTTTGAATAGCCTGTGTAACGCTGTCCGCACAAGCGCGAGGCAACGTGCTTCCCTCGGCGCAGGTGTTGGAGCGGTGCCAAGTAGGTCACGCTCCCCTCGCACGCTTCCCTCGCAGGTGCGCGCATACGTCACTCTCTCCCTCACCCGCCGGAGCGCCCGCAGCTGCTGGCTCCAACGCCCGCTCGCCTCCCGTGTCTGCGTTTCAAACAAACGTTTACACCAGTAAACGCTACACCGAGTTTCGCTTCAAGCTGTTCTTCCAGCACCCGCGTTAGCGCCATTCAACCCGTGACACCGCCCGTGCGCAACGCTGCTGCTTCGCATCCCATCAGGGTTCCCTTCGGGGAGATGGTCCAAGTTTTTGAACGTAGCAGAAAATGGCTTCACTCATTCGTGGATACTCCTGTAAACATGTGATCCAACGACCGTATTCCGAGATGTGTTGCAGAAGGCAACAGTACCGCTTTTTTGTGACTTAAGTGTCGCTATTGGTGTATCACACTATGGTGATTGGCTGGTTTAATGAACCAAAAACCCACCCTCACTTTTTCAATTTGTTCAACCAGCTAATCTCCACTGCAGGAGACACGGAAAGCAACACTTACGCCACAAAAAGCAATACTGTTGCCTTTTCAGACACATCTCAGAATATTGCACTGCAGTCACTGAAGAATTTTCAGTTTGGCTTCAGATATCAGCTTCTCTTCTTTCGACAAATGACTTCACAAGGAGCGCCGACTGGAGGCAGCATTGGCTAATTTACTGATCACGGAAGCATCCTCAGTGACGCTGTCGGTTTAGAGTAGAGCAAGCAGAAAAAATATGCATGCCTTCCTCTTAAGAACGCCAGAAGAGTCGAGCAACCTAGTCAGTGCCCCTTGTGGTGCTGCTGTCCAGCTTTATTTCAAACCAAATTGCTCATTTCCTGTTGCCTGCAGTGCACACATATTTGGCTCACATGTTCACAGGAGCCCCCACAGCTGACTGGCACCATGTTCCCTTTCGGGCCTCTAGCAGCTTCTCTTATGGCACTGCTGATCCGAGGCGAAATACTGAGGCCTGTGCAATGTCGGTGCACATTAAAGAACCCCAGGTGGTTGAACTTTCCGGAGTCCTCCACTACGGAGTCTTTCATAATCATCATTATGAAATCAATCATCAGATCAGGGCACGGCCAATTGTGGAAGTGGCTGTAAAGATTATTCTGGTCTTGAGAAACCTTAAAGAGACACTGAAGCAAAATAGTAAGTCAGCTTATACTGTGAGAACTCTAGTGGGGCTAATTTCGCGATCATGGGTTCAATATTAAATGAATCAAGGTAAATGTCCAAGTTTTTTTTTTTTTTTTCATTTCATGCCGGACCCTCAGCATTTCTACGTGAGCACAACACCATGGATTTCAAAGGCTTCTTTATCATTCTGTCTACACCAGCTCAGTGGAATTTCATGGAACTCGCTAAGTTAAAGGGACTGTCTACCGCTCTGAAAATTTTTTAAGATTGTGGTAAAAATTGGCAGATTGTGCATCACATTTACGGGAATGAGCATGCTTTCACCCCACAAAAAAAGGAATTGTTTTTAATTTTGCTCTGAAAGTGGTGCAAAATATGACACTAGTGACACCCAACAGCGTATTTGTCAATTTCCAAGTGTACAAGAACCAGCTGACGCAGGCATACATATTCTGCTGAAAAACAGTTATGTCTTAGAAGCATACTTCACCTATATAGGAGACACCTTTTTATAGCGTGCAAGAGCAATTCATTCTTTTTTATGCTCGGGGTGGCGCTGCCCTCGAATTCGTCTGCCTGTAGAGGCATGTAGTACCGCGCTTGTCATGCATGCGGCGCTGCATGTCCAAGGCGCACCCCCGCACACTGACTTTCCCTTGCCTTTCCTCGTCGTCACCTCTGCGTCTTTTTTGGAACGGGTTCCTGTTGAGAAGAAGCCTTCCACACCCGAAATGGTTGCCAGGGAGGTGACGACACATTGCGCCCAGTATCATTGTTGCCTGTGTCTGTACACGTAGGAAAGGAGCGACTTCGTAGATGAAAAAACCTTGTTGTAATAATTTCTACTCATTTTCTGGAGAGACCATTGCATGCTGGGACACTTCAAAAGGCACGCTTTCTATTAAGCCAAAAAACGGGAGAGCGATGAAGGACGGTAGACAGTCCCTTTAAAGGGGCACTGACACCAAAATTTCGCTGCTGAGATGGCCTGTGGGATTGATTTGCATGGACACGCACATGTCGTCTGCAAAATCTCAATGGGGAACACAGCTCCGAAGGTAATTTAAATGAATGTTGAAGTTTGCATGCGGAATTGAGCACTAGACACCATACATCGCGACATCGACAACAGCAAAGGTGACCCGAACGGGACCCCCAACTTCCGAGACGTCACTACGGCAGCCAAGGTTCGAGCAGTGCAGCTGGCAATGATGACGTCACGGCCACCATCACTTATTCGCTGCACCTGCTTTGTAGACTTCAGGTGACGCCAGGCCTCAAGATAATAGTTTCCACCGAACGTCGATGATAATAACGACAACAATGCGCAGGACGTGCGACAGGTGAAAGAAAATGAGCACGTGTCGCACGTAGTGCGGAAATGCGTCACAGTTATGTGTGCTCACATGGCCGAACTTGTTTACCCCATTGCGAGCCAAGCTAGATGGTGCCAGTTGCACCAGGTGCATTGTCGTTTTTGGAGCTCTGCTGAACCAAGACTGAAACTAGTCGGTAAAAAACAGGCTGTAAATAATTATCCTTTGCGCGTTGGAGCAATTGATACGCCATGTTATGGCTAACAGGCCCTCAGCTACGTATTGCAGCACAAAAACAGCAGACGAAAATTTTTGTGTCAGCACCCCTTTGAGTCAGCGGCATCGCCACTTGTAATTTCTCTTTTCGTGTTTTCGTGCTTAACAAGCGGCTTCTCACTCAGAGAGTGGTGAAAGGGCAGGCAGGAGAAGAACCGTATTGGTCTTCAGTGCCCCTTTAACAGCTTGCCACAGTGACCTTCCCCTCCACCTGCTGATGCAATGGAAATGGAGGCCACTGTGTTATTGCATGGTCTTCGCTATTTGTTTCTTGACACATTATCCTTATGTCGACAAAGAGCTTGCAAGAGCATCATGCTGCAGTGCACTCAAAGTTGGCTACACTGTGCACTGATGTTATGCAGCAAAGCACACCGAGTGTGAGAAGGGGCCACCAGCTTTTGTGGATCATAGCATGTCTTGCCTTGCGTGCGTGTGTAATTATGCATGCACCATGTTTTTTCAAGTGTAGTCATTGATGACCAAAAAACTTGCTGGGAATTATTGAAGGGTGTCTATGAGCTCCTGAGAAGGAAGAAATGGAGACGCGTGTAAGTTGTTTTTAACACTGCTCCCCTCTTTACTTTTCTAGTCTTCCCGGATTCTTTAGGTCTCTAGGCTAGCAGGCATGCGCATGTCATCTACTAAGATGCTATTGCAGTGCCATCGGCAAGAAAAGTAGGCAGCCAACTGCCAAGCCCGCAGCAACAGTATTATCGGGGTCGTTTACAGTCAAACCCGCATTACAATGAACTTGAAAGTGCCGCAAAATGTGGTTGTTATGTCAGCAGTTCGATGTATATGAACTTTCTCTCCAAAACATGCGAAACTAGCGACCAAGTCATTTTTTTCTTCACCCGGTTCTACAGTCGACTCCCATTACAACGAAATTGACGGGGCATGGAAAAAATTTCGTTGTCGTGAAACTGAAAAAATATGACTGACCTGAGCTGGTAGAACAATGAAACTTTGATGTCTCAATCTTGCACGCAGCACGTGGCATAACAGCGGTAGTCAGAAGGGCTCAGAAACCGCGAGTACTGAAACCATACATGCCAAGAAACGGAACCCGGGAGATACGTATTACTCCCAGGCCCTCGATAGTAATGCGCACCCACGAAAGAAAAGGTCCTTAGTAATCAACCGTCTCACATTCATAAAAACAAATGCCGTACTTGCGTAATGGACGCGCGCGCATAATAAAGGGACCGCTAACTTTGGGCCCCTTGAACGGCTGCGCTGTGGCTTTCCCGCTTCACTTGATCCGCGGTGTCTCGAAGACGTTTGGCACGCCGATTCATAACCCCTGCGACCTGACAAAACTGTCGCACGTTGCCGGTAACATCATTTACTTGCAATGCTGTATTCCTCCGTGCTGTCGCAGTTCCCTCACGCCTGCTGCCGTGTGCTGCCATGCATGCTGTGCAGGCTGGCGCAGATAAGATTAAGGATGATCGGGGCGTGACCTCAGAGATTGCTGCGATGCAATCTCGGGCGTCATGCAGCGCGCACGACTGAGAGGCTCAGGCTCAATGAGGGAGAAATGCAATGATCAGCCGTTTTGCGTGCGGTGATGAGACGCATCTTTTCCCCCGTTACAGTCACCTGCGAACGCTACCGAAAGCTGCCGCAGCTGGGCGCATCATAGATTGCATCGGCAATGTAGCGACTTTGATTGGCCGCAAGATGGCCAAGCCAGCGCGGCGAGTATAATCTGTCTATGCATCATGTGTGTGTCATGGCGTTTTTACGTGCGGGACCGGCGGCGAAAGAAAGGTGTCGACCGTAGGGTGGGGGAGTTATTGCGATAGCAATGGTATGGACACGAGATTTTTAAGTCGCCATTTTTCTGTACGAAGTCCAACTCGATAACACCACCCATGCATCGTATGTTTTATGCAAGGGTAAAAGCACGCTAACGCTGGGGACGAACGTGCCTGAAGCAGAGGTGAAATGGCCCGGCAGTCTCCGCCGAACGAACTGAACAATGCGATCGCATCGCACTGCATGTGATGGCTGTCATCGCTTGCTTCTCAAGCAGAGAGGAAACACGCATCCCTTCTTTCGTCGGGCGAAGGACCAAATGGGGCGACGGTGGGAGAGGGGCGGTCGTGCGTGCTATCTCGACAGACATCGATAGACAGCATCGGTAGACATCGGTAATTAACCACGCAGTCAACACCGGCTGTTTCTGGTGGTGCCAACAAGTGATTTCGGCTTTGTAGACGTATCTATCTTTTGAAAGGCACCAATATGCTTGGGATTGTGTTTACTGCACAGAAAATTGAATTTTAGAGACTGGAATTGCATCGTTAAATTTCGTTGAAGCGAAACGGCACAAAAAGATGTGTTCGTTGTGGCGAGCATATTTATGCATTCACTCCCATGGACTGCTGACGGGGAACGGAGAATTTTTCGTTGTACCAGAAATTTCGTTGAAGCGGCGTTCGTTGTAGTGAGACTCGACTGCATTAGAGAGCGCTAACAATCCCTCCGCTAAGCATTTTCACTTCGTGAAACGACAGCCACTGCGTGCTTACACGTGGACTAAACTGCCTTTGAAGTGAATCGTATCTGACATTTCCAAAAGGGTGCATAGTCGCCGAAAAAAAAGAAAAAAGTCCAAAACGCCATCCTCCACAACCGCTTAATTGTTTCTTTTTTCTTCCTTCTTTTTCTTTCCTTTCTTTTTTTATGCATTAGCCGCCCCAGGCTGAGCACACCGGGAGCTGCGTAACTTCGACCAGCGAGCACTGTGTTCAAAAGGCTGAACATTGTCACGATTCCATATAAGCAACTGCTCAAATGAAGTGTCAACAATCCGTGATCTCTCAATAGCAGCTTGTATGACCACCGATCCTTTGTGCATCGCGCTCTCACTGATCTAGATTGTGTAAAGATCGACAGCTGCGATAGCAACGCTTGAGCCGCAGTGGGAACAAAGCGGCCTATTGAACATTTGTGGCTTCATGCTCTCACTTAGACATGCAGGCAGCTAATTTCAGTAGAGTTATGTGTCTATTTGCATCTAAAGAGAGTTCTTTTTTCCCCGGCGAAACAAGCCCAGAAGTTGACTGCGCGGAAGGATCGAGTATGAAACCGGAACCACGTTCACGGCGTTGGCAACAGTCACCCATCTGATTCATTAAATGCAGTACTACCGGAACATTGCCACCACAAAATGGCGGCAGATCATCTTCGAAAGGAGTTCGCATGGGATCTTTTCGAGCTCGCCTGTGGCCTGTGTGCATCGTATCCGTGCTGAACTAAGTACATATGGGGGTGCACCCCTCTTATTATCAACATAATGTCCCAAGAAAAGTTGTTTTTGCACATTGTAGACAGCTGCATCGTGTATTTGCACACCCGAAGCCTGTGACATAACGCAAACAGCCTACAGATTTTACGGGCAAAACAGGCAAATAACCGCACCTTGTAGACAACTTTGCATTCTTTCTTAAATCAGCTTCGTATTATCAAAATCTTCAACGTAACAGCATTTAAATGGCATGTGATTGAGTGAGCTATGTGCATGCATGCTGCTCTCGTGCTTTGAAGGGCAGTTTAAATTTTTTTCACTTAATGTATTCACCATATTTTTATTGCGATTGCATCTGTAGTGTTCATTGTAAAAGCATGACGCCTAGAAAACTTTTATATCTGGACACAGGAAAATCATAAGTGCACCGAAATATGTTCGTTATATCTGGGATCGTTGTAAGTGGGTTCAACTGTATACAGTCGAACCCGGATATATCGAACTCACCGGAAAACGTTCATAAGTTCGATATAGGGCTCGCTATAGGATTTGTTGACGTAAAGGCAATATATTACTAAAAGGGCTTTATTAATATAATGGCTGAGTTCCGTGCCGTATTTTCGCACGAAATAGTCCTGGATGTTCTTCTGTTTCAGCCTTACTTCTGTCTGAACCACTTTTTCTAGGGTGGTACCGGTACTTTTCTCCGCCATCGCGAGGGAAAGCCAACTCACGGGCACTTTTGAGTCACGTGGAGGTTGATATATCGGTTGTCGTTGCTATTTTCGTTCGATGTAACCGCAAATTTTGCTATATGTTCTCAATGTAAACTTACCCTGTTCAGAAATTGTTCGATATATGGGATAATTTGATATAAACGGGTTCGATATAGTCGGGCTTGACTGTAGCCTGTGGAGCCAAATGAAAATTTCTTGCAGTCGGTCTTTGGTCAGGCATATTGAGGATACGTTAAGAGCAGAGTTGACTGACATGAACCATTGACCCAATGCAGATCACCAACCAGGCTCTTCAGATGATGGGCGGTTATGGCTTCATCAAGGAGTACCCCATCCAGCAGTACCTGAGGGACCTGAGGGCACACCTCATTATTGAAGGTACAGCTTGGCACACTGATTTGTCATCGTGTATGTCCAGAGATGAGTGTCCTTTCCGCTCGGTCTCAAACAACAGAACCTCGGGTATGATGATGTCCTACCCGAGTGGTTCTGCAGCAGTGTGTAGACGGAGGCTCATTATAGTGTCAGTGAGATAAATATGAAGAAAAGATAATACAGGACCAGCGCCAACCCACAACTAACTCTATTCACATAATAGTAGTTATGTGCATACCCTTGGAACAAAACCAAAGCATAGAAAAAAAAAGTAAATCAAATATGAGAAACAGAGCAAACATTAGTGAACTTCATCTTCATTTTTTTTTCCCCCGCTGTTTATTTGCAAGGCGCAAACATACCAATCTCCCAAGTTTTCGTCCTTCTGCTGTAATCCACTATAGAACTGAAACATTCCAGATGATCAGCATGAGCAGTGGCTCAGAAATGCTTTGATTGATTGCACTAGTCATATTGGACTGAACATAGTCATGAAGTGCACTGGTAGATCATAGATTATTTTTCATGGCATGAAGAAAGACGCAGTGGTACTACAACACAGCAGCATGCAGTTAAGCGATGTTAAATGGGCCCTCTAACACTTTTCTCACACCCGTTTTCATGTGCGTGTTGCGTAGAACGGAGGGTGGACAGACAAATGCTACAAGAATGACAGTGATAGGTGCAGGCAGTGCAAAGTTATTAAGGAGACAAAGCTCAAAATACAAGCAAAAGAATGTGGACCCTCAACTTGGATTTCACGGAGTCAGGTGATTGCATTTCACTCTCCACAAGCGTCATAGATACAAGCCAATGGAATTGGCTTTAGGCGCCTACGTAACGTAAATTCGTACACCATCGTCGCCTGTTTGCTCAAGTGTATTGATTACGCCGTTGCCATGTCAACAAACAGCGTGGAGGGAGAGCGTGCCGCACTGTCAGTTATGAGCTTTTCTGACCGCTTCGACTTGTAAGAGCAGGCACTTGTGCTTCGAACTGAGGCTTTACACGTCATTTCGTGCACTCCAAGGCAAGTGCCGTCGTCTTTAAACTGTCCGTCATGACCACTGAGAGGGGCCGGTGAGTACGACCATACTCGGCAATGTTTCTTCGCGGGTTCCATGTTCAGCTAAACGTGCAGACATGGAAGCATAGAAGTGGGAATAGGGAATTTAAGCGTGTCCACATAACACCAATGCGCAAGGCACTTTGCGTAGAGCGGAATGCCGGGTGTAAACACTGCATGTGCAAGCACGGCAGACCAGCTGGAGCGGTTGCCGTCCGCTTCGAATCTTTCAAGTGGTCGTCGCGCACTATGTAGCCCTTGAGTTGCTGACGGTTTTATTTGCTTTAGCTTCATGTGATAAAGCTTCGACGGTAAGCACACGTGACAATTTGACACTGTTTCTCAGCGCGACACAAATTGTCGAGGCTGTAAGGTAGCAAGTGGCTGTCAGTGTCTCGGAGGACATAGATCACGCGGTTTTGCTTTTTCTGTTCACCACCCACAGCTGGCGCCACTTGACTGTGACAAACAACGCTGTCCAGCATCCAGTACGCCTTTGCGTATACCGGTTTAGCGGACACGTTCAAATTACCTTATAGTGCTGTGTGCGATACAACACACTTTGACAGAACGGCAAATTCCACCCAGAGGTTCAGCGCTTTAGCGAGTCACGAACGTACAAAAGAGAGATGAAACAAAGGGATTCTTTCATATGGACATATTACTCGAGTAAGCAAAAGGCAAGAGGCGAAACGGGAGTCAGCGCCTCTATCACACTTTATAATTGTGGGGATCTTTCTACTACGACTACATCTATCGGCGTTCAATAAAAGCCTACGCAAGCGAAAAACAAAGCCGAATATTACTTGCTTACCGATGTAGTGCCTCGAGCACTTGTAGTGCTACTTTCATCCAATGACTGGCTCGAGCCCTCGGTCGTCATTTCCGCACTAAATAGTTCTGACTAGCGCCACTATGTGCTGATGTGGTCGGCAACGATGTGATGATTTCATTGGACGATTAAAATATTAAATCAACTGATATGGGCAGTTTGACACCTGCCAAAAATATCCTCAGCCATCTGTCTATGAGACCCGCAAATAAAAATTGGGTGCGAGGAAATAATAATGAGGCCAGTCATTTACTCTTCTATGCTAGTTAGCTCCATGTGACTTGGAGATTAACAGTGTAACTTTCGAGGATGACTAGACCGAAGACCGACAAGAACAAGAGCCAACTCTCAACTACGAATTTGTGTCACAAATGAAAAATGCTCCTGGTGTGGAATTGAACCAAAAATGAAGGAATAAGCAACAACAGCAGGCCACATTGCCAGTGAGAACATGACTTGCTTTTTCCTATGCTGTGTACCCACATTTCACGGGAAGTGACAATTCCTCTTGCTATAAATTAAAAACTAAAGCAACGCTTCACAGGTGTCACACACTGAAACTGCATGTGCCATGCTCGCCCTTGTCGCTTGATACATGCCTCACTGCAATGCACAAAACGTGGTGAGGTCAAGCTATCGAAAGAACTTTTTTCTGTAGGAATTGGCATCGCTGTAGCTTTCCATTTTATGCATGACGATATAACATTGCTGTAGTGCACTTGCACTTTCTTTATATTCCACCCAGCTGCATAACTTTAATGGCCATTTCCTGTATGACAAAAAAAAATTGCTGCCTGCCTGATTGCAGCACAGAGCTACAAGAGAGGACTATGCAGATTTTGGAGAGCGAAAATCTTCTCAGTTGACAAAAAATTGTCCTCATCAGGATTTGACCATTACATAATAAATTACAGTAAGAGTTGTTGGTAGGCTGCATGGTAATGCAAAACTTTGTAAGCACAGTTAAACCTCAATATAACGAAGTCAGTAAAATTGGCAATTTACTCGGTTACGTTGAAACTTTGTAAAATTGAAACTCGAGCTTTTATGCAAAGCATAACTGGCAACGGATTATTTTTTTTACTCACAAATGCTGCCACCATGTTCTAATAACATACAAGTACGAAAAAATTAACTTGAGCAACGTTTACAAAAAGTTTTTTAACCGGAGATCCCGAGGCAACAGCATTGCTACAAGCCAGTGAAGGCTTCGTCACAGCGGCTGTACCTCTTGCATAAAGATTAAAGAAACGCAAGCACAAGGCAAAATGCGCTGTGATTATAAGTGATAAGCAAGGCTATTGCACTCATCACATCAAAGGGCCTTGCTATGAGAAATTCTGGTGTTTTCTCAATCTAGAGGGGGCGACGCCAATGTTATCATGTTCGGCGGACAGCTATCAACTTAATACAACGAACACGTGACATCGAAAACCAGAGTGCTCCTCAGAAATAAAAAGCTTCAGTCAAAATCACATGAGCGCAAGGCAACAACCAAAATTGCGGCTCTTCATTTTGGCTGCGTTTTATGTTTTGCAACAGTGCACGCATGTACGAAAGATTTAGCAAGACTCGGTGCGTTATCGCGAATTTCAGGCGCCGCTATGTATTAGTTCAACAGGTACTGTAAAGTTGCATAACTATAGACGGTTTCGCCAGCGCTTACTGTTCTCTGGCAACATTGTGCGTTCGCCGGAAACGTGCCCTAGAAAACTTCTTGTTTACATTGCTTTCGCGTGGTTTCAGCGTGCGTCGGTGGCCGCGGCTGCTTGTGTTCCGCTGATAGAACTATTGTGATGAAGCGCCCGCAATTCGGGTGCTGTTGTGTGGTGCCAGGATGCAGTCTGCGGTCCGCAGCTAATTCGCTATCGCAAGTCAAAACGTTATGTTTCGCGAAATATGAGCGAAAAGAGCCCAGCGACCAGGCGAGAAAACTGGAATCCCACAAAGGGCGCGCAGGTTTCTTCTGCCCAGCTCATCAAAGGCAAATAAAGCTCAATGCATACTCTAATGGCACAGAGGCGACGTGGAGACGTTAGTCTAAGGTCCCTAATTACAAGGTACACGTCGGACGCCGTCGCATTCCGCCCGCCACAGACAATCGCGCTGACGCCGGAAGTGGATAGCAAAACGTGAAAGCTGCCTAAGGCCAAAAATCCATCGTAAGGGTGTTTCTTGTAGTTGGAGCCTTATCAGTGATGTGTACTGTTCGAAGCAGCACTCGGGACACCAAAGCAGCCGCGCTCAACATGAATTGCCGCACAGAATACGTCGCGGTGCCCACGTTTTGTAGCCGTGCGTTTGCTTTTTTTTTTTATGAGAGCGACACCTGCGAGTGGTTTGGTGTCGGTGCGAGCAACTGACTCATCGCCTGTCGTGTTGCCGCCAATGGACATCGTCGCACCCTAGCTAATTTATCTTTCGGTGTGAGCTTGGACTGTAGATGTAGGCAGGTTAACTTGAAAGTTTGGTTCGTAAATAGTGTGTACTCAAACCATAGTATTTTACGTGACTCAGCTGCACCTGACTTCATTATATAATGAGTACGTTTCATATGATTTCAGAGGCACATTAGATCGCCATCGATTCCGATCGGCGCCGATCAAAAAGTACCCGGTGTGGCACAAGCGCACCAATATGTTTAATGTTCCATCGTGATGTGTGCCTAGACCAAACCGTTGCGTTTGTCAACTAGCCCGCTCTCGGCAGCTTAGAACACGTGTGATAAAACGTAGGTTACGCGTTTATGTGATGTGGCGTTCTGTACACAACTCCACCCCTTATGTGAAAAACAGATGATCACTATTATGACCTTTTCAAATGGTCACAGTAAAGTTTTTAAGTTGTCATGGTAAAGTTAGCCATCGGTTTAACCTGTGATTTTAAGAAAGCTAGGCATGCTCCATCACAGCCGACATGCTCTCTGCTTGTCGCCTTTAATTATAATTTTATTGCTGTTTAACAGGCTTGTCCTAAAACTGGACAGTCTTGCTTACCTTTCGCAAGAATTCTGCACTTAGCATAACTTTGCTCAGCAACATCGGCTGACATGCAGTCACACAGATTGTTTGTCAATTCATCGTGTAGCTGCCTTCTAGGCTACAACTTCCCTATCCAGCGGATCAGGCTACTCTTCTCTCCTCTGCAGTTTATGCTTGTAGCTCTCTCGTGCGACATCGTCGACCCCCTTCATGTAGTTGCTAGACATCGCTCTGAACACAATTGAACGAATGCACCAGAATTATTTGAGCAACAAACTCAAATGCACCAGATCGGCAAACACTATCGAGTCCATTGAAAATGTATTACCGGAAGTGCTGCACCGGAAGTCTTCTCGGGCATACCTTTCGGCGCATTCCTGTTTGTTTACAAACAGCGAACCCGTCTATAGAGTTGGCAGCTGTGTGGCAGGTAACCGCGAGCAGTTAACCCTTGTGGGGATCGCGGCATTCGTGCCCGTCGCCATTGCACGGGTGTTTGCCTCTTTCTGCCTCTCCCAAGCCAAACCGGTTCTTCCCCGTTCTATCCACTCGCCGCGCGCGCCGCTCGGCGGATCGCGGTCGTGGCGCCGTGCGTCGAGTCTCCCGGGACGCGGAGAAGAAACGTGGCACTCTCTTTCTCTGGCAGTCGAAGGGTAAGCACATTTTTCGTTCCTGGTCCGTCGGCTCCTTTGTTGAGCTCGTTCGGACAACGAAGTTTGCCGCAGTGCCTGTGCGCCAAGGTGAACACGTACCCTTATGTTGCCCTTCCGAACACGGAGTTTGCCCTCAGACGATCGGGCCCATTGGTCTGCAATCGCACGAGTGCGCAGCACAGTCACAAGGGACCCTTCGCGGCGTGTCTCCGCGAGCCATTGCCCGTGGTGACGTGCTTGCGGGCCCTTTGCAGTTTGCCTGTGGCGTGGCGAAGCCTTTGCGTCTCCCGCCGCCTGTTACTACGGCCGATGTGCGGTGTATGCAGTGTCGCCATGGTGCAATAAAGTGTTGTCGATCTGAGAGCAGTACGGTGTCACTGCCACACTGCGCTCGATGCCTTTGCTGCCCAAACGCACGTGTGCAACGGAGTGCGAGATAGGAGACGGCCCACGTGGCCCTTTGGCTCGCCAAGCCCAAACCCACGGTTGTGGCTGTATTTGCGTTATATACGTACCCCCACACCCTCTGTATCCCAGCGTCCACATATGTGGACGGGACATACGAACAAAGTGTGTCCATTCTACGGGCCACCATGAAAGCTATTGCTATCTGGTCGTTTTTTTTATGAAACACCTAAGCAGCGCCAATATTTGAACTCAGCTTTACGGTGAAGCGCTCACTAGAATGGACACACTTCGCTCGTATATCCCGTCCACATATGTGGACGCTGGAATACAAAGGGTTAAGAAAAACAACTTACGGAAAAAGCGCCTGTCCAATTGCTTTCACCGGGAAGAGCCACTCTTATTCAGAAAGTCTAAGAATTAATAGCTTTCTTCTTGCCATGGGTCGTCAAAAATGAGCCATGTAATGTCCAGAAATTGGCAGCCACACTTTTTTTTTTTTTGCTCACCGATCGTGGTCACTTGCAAGCCTCGTCGGCTACACCCTTATAATCATGATCTCTTGCAAGATACCTAAATGAAATCCCGCTGTAGCACCTATGTGGCTCACATGCCCGTCTTTGACATTTGCCGATAAGGAGCACCAGACCGGCCACTGACGCGCGCATGTGGAACCATGCTGCCTGCAGAGTGCACATTCTCCTCTCGGGCGTAAGGGCTAGCTCCACTTTGCTCCCTAACCAGCTGCTCCATGTCGGCGGGCACGGCGCAGCTTTTGAAAAATGCATTCGAAAAACCACGTACAACTCGCCCATTTTACTGCTGGTACCCGAAAAAATTTTAAATTATCAGCTTGGTGTTCTTCCACGGTTGCAGTAAAATTGCGTTATACTGAAATCGCAGATAGACATGCTTCATTATACGGAGGTAAACAATACATGATGTTCTGTGGACATCAAATGAAATACATTGTTATATCAAGAATTTCATTATATTGAAGTTCGTTATAAGGAGGTTTAACTGTGTAACAGCACAAACACTAAGACAAAAGACACGGGACAGAGTGCTGGCTTCAACTAACTCAGTCAATTAGTTGAAGTCAGCACTCTCTCCTATGTCTTCTTGGTCTTCGTGTCCTGTGTTTGTACTGTTATACTTAGAAAGTTGTGGATTTACAAGGGTACTGACCAAAATATTTCGACATTGTTGCTGTTAGTTTAAATAATATCGCTGGTTTTGAGAACCCTAAAAAGAGTATCGTGGTACCTCAGAATGCAGCTAATATGTCTTTAGTATGGCTACCTTAGGAGCGAACTTTCAGTTTCGATTTCAAGTGGACGCTTTCATAGTGACGTGCCACCACAATCGGATGTAAGTATAGGTCGCTTGGGGGCAGCAACTTGTGATGGAGTCGGAGCAATTCTGTCGGCAGTTGCATTTGATGCGCACAAACTGGTGGTGATTGCATTGTCACCTCTGACAGCAATTTCGGTGATTTTTGGGCAACCGTGTTCATACATCTTAATATTGTCTATTGCAACGGTGTAGCTTGCAAATGCTGGGGGATGCAAAATTTCAAACCAAACTGAAATACAAAATGCTTGTTTCCTGGATCCAGTGTGTAAAAGGCATTAAGTTGACGGTCTCACTGCCGCCATATTGGTTGTCGTTAAAATTTTCCCTCTAGGCTGCGCCACTCGGACAGGGTAGCGGAGAACAGAGAAAAAGAAGCTCTGGGCATGCTCTGGGTGAGGAGGAAACGCACTTCTGCTAATGTTCATACTAGCCGGGGACACTGCGTGAAGGATAGGACACAAAAAGAGGGGGGTGGACACACTACAATGTTGTGGCCTTTCCTCTGGCTTTCTGTATTCTCTCCTTTTTGCTCCCCCGGTGAGCAAGTAATTAGTGTTGTTAATCCCACTCTCGGAAGGGTGTGTGTAGCGGCTGTTGCAAACGGCCGCGCACATGGTTTTTCTTCCGAGTGTCTGTGCCTGCGTGTGCTCAGTCCGTCTTTTTTCTTTGTTTTTTTCTCTCTTCAGTTTTCGAAATGTCTTTTTTCATTCACATCTGAGGGCGACCGCCGTGACGGTCTCTGCTCACAAGCGTGAGCTATGCTCCCCTCCATGACTGCACAGGCAGTCTCTTCTTTTATTCCATCTGCAACCACCTCTCTCTGCCGTGTCTAGAGTAAGCCTGTAAGGCGTGACACTTGACTGCGTGAAAAACAATGATTTTTCTGTTTTGAAACAGGTACCATAAGCATGCGAATTACAAAGCTTCCGGGGAATGCGCAACTATAGCCCCATTCTTCTACGTGTGCACATGACAACCAGCATTATTTTTCTCTCGTATGACTCCTCCTGTCATTGGCAATTTCCAATGACGAGGTAATGCTATAGATGCCATGTCGTTGCCTAAGCAAAAGTTGGTCAACAGAAATGAAGTAAAAAGAGGACCCCTATTTAGGGTCTCAGTTGTTTACAAATACTCAGCAAAGTTCTGTTCTTGTGGTGCTGTTGACATGCGGCTGCCATGTATGAAAATCGAGGTGATCCAAAAGTGCGTACAGGCTCTCAATATCAGCAAACAGACCTTCTCCATGTTATCAGCTCAGCAGGTGCTGCATGGCCACAACTGCATTCTTGTTCACTGCGACTATAGGGGTGCATGGAATAACTGCCACAGGCTTTCTTGTCATCCATGCACGCTGTGGACATAAGTTCGTGAGTGCGATTTTACCTGCTGTCTACGAGCTGTTTATACTCCAACACCTGAAGAATATAGTAAGGTATCATGCTTGTAAAATTCCTTTGTAAATGGTGTCCTGTTTCGTCTATTTCATTTACTGTCTCCACTAAAGCGTGCATGCGTGCGTGTGTGTGTTAGTCATCTGTAATGTCTCTAATAGTTGCGCTTTATTCAATTACTGGATTATGTCGTGACATAAAGATTACTATGATAAAGTGCAGTACACAGACAACAAAGCGTGAAAATGTATGTACAACAAAGCTACGCATACACATCGCGGTTACAATGAACTGTTTCGAGGGCTTCATTGTACTATCATGCATAGAATTTTGCCACAGCTGGCTCCTGTTCCAGCCTGGGGAATCTGCAAGCACAGTCGAAACAAGAACAGCCTATTTAGTGCTGATACCAGGTGGCACCACATCTCTCATTTTCCTGTGCTTCACGTCGTATGACGGAAGGACGCCACTAGAGATGGGTCGCTCTGGGGTGAGCCGGATCTTTTGAGCGGCTCTTTCGAAAGAGCGAGTGATCCGCCGCTCAGTAAAAGTGAGCGGCGGTTCTTTGGGAGAGCGGAAGGTGGTTCCCTCTCGCTCAGTGAACCGAGGACAGGAGGCGATTCGCTCTCACTCAGTGAACCGAGGTGAGCCGTGCTTTGTCTCGCTCAGAGAGCCGACAGCGAAAGGCGGTTCTCTCTCGCTCAGTGAACTGAGGTGAGCCGTGCTTTCTTTCGCTCAGAGAGCGGAAGGCGCTTCTCTCTCCTTCAATGAGCTGTGCTGAACTGAAATACCCGGATCGCTTTTTGTTTTGACGACGGCGACGAGTGTTGGCCGTCGTGGGCTGACAAGTGCTACTCGCATCTCGTTCACTGTGTGCGCTGCGTGAGGCAGTTCATCGTGAGCTTGTGCAACACTTCAAAGACGGACTCCAGACCTAGAAGGGTATTTGGTGCCTTTAAAGACAACAGGTCATCGGAGCTGGCGTCTTCATTAGTGCTCATTAGTATAGTTATAAATATGTCACCCATATCATCCAGTCCTCTGAACTTCCTGAGCATGTATTTTAGCACATTAATGAAACGCATAACATGCCGTGTTGTGTCAAGGCTTCATATTATTTCGTCGTGGCGCATGTTGGAAAAAAAAATATCCTGGCATGATGGCACTTTGTTGAGTTTTGATGTGTTTATATGGGCTGCACAGATATTGTTTGACGTCTTTGTTTCTGTCAAGGGGTGACAGAAGCTAACATCTCTTCAAATTTACGGCACATCATGATGGCACCCAGACTGACGGGCACTCGAAGGTATTTTAGGTAAATGAACTCTTCCAGAAATGCGTCCATTCACAGTGACACACATTAAAATTAAGTGCTTGATTTAAGACAGGTCCCGACACGGGACAGTGAAACACGGCAAGTGCTGCTTTCCAGATATTTCAAAGTAGATCTCGCATGTACTTTTCAAACGCGTCTGTTTAACGCTCCCTTGGTGCGGCTGTAATTACTTATGGAACTGTTGTAAATATGCGCAGCACCACAAATGCGCGCTTTCCAAGCAACGACCCTTTCTTTGCACAGCCGTGCAGCAGAACAGAAAGGAGCTGCTTCTTTTTTTCCGTTGAAAAAAAAAACCTGGGCCAATTTGGAACGGTGCCGCGTAGTCCTTTTTTCTTTTTTTTTACCTCAGGAATCTCTTTCTTTTAGCAGTAGTGTGATTTGTCGAAAGGTGAACATGTTTCAGGGAAAGAAAAGGCGTTTGCTGTTACAAAAGGGAAAAAGCAGTGCAAAATTCTGACAGAACCAAGATGAATAAAGGACGACAACAGGGCTAGCTTACAAATTTTCTTATTTTTCGACATGATGGCACATATATTTACAATGTCCGTACACGGTAGCGCCGCACTGCAAATAAATTTAGTGACAATCTCCTAATCCTCCACTAAGAGGATTAGCAGATTCAACTTTCTTGGTTGTATGATTTTCGGAAGACATGTCGATCGAATCAAGTTTTGTGGTATTGTGTGAGATAAGCTTATTATGTATGTTAGTATCTGCTAAGCGCCTCATAATTTCTGCCACCCACATCACCCCTCAGCGAATGAAAATCGGTCTCTCCTAACAAAACTGCATGAACCGGATACAAAAACAGAAAATTTCTCACATACCCTGCAGGTAGTTTTTTAATGTTTAGTGCAAATTATGCTTAATGCTTACATGTAGAACAATCACTGCAATATAAGGTCCCTCGCAGAGTTGAATTGTGCGGAAGTTATATACACGGAAGTTATATGTTTGCTTCGCTTGCCTTAAACAGGGATGTTAACGGGGCCCCCAGTGACATAAGCAAACCATGGACACGAACGCAAGGCAGCAGAACGGCTGCCCACCGCTCTGGCCGGTCCCGTTCTTCCCCTTGCGCCAGAGCGTTTTCCCTCGGACCCGGTGAGCCGTTAAAATGAACCGGATCATTACAGTGAGCTGAGCCGTTCTGAGCCGCTCACTCAAGTGAGCCGCTTTGCCCATCTCTAGATGCCACACCTTATCTGTGATTATCACCAAAACTGGTAACGACAAACCAATCACACCGGACAAATCAACACTTCTTGCCGCATTCTCTACTTCACTGAGCACGCTAACCCGACCCTGGCTGGGAGTATCGAAGCGTGTACACCATTATTATTATTATTATTATTATTATTATTATCATCATCGTTGTGGCTGTCGTGGTCGAGGAGTGTTTCATGCTTCCTGCACCTAAGTATTTATTTTACTGCATCCAGGATCGGGCCCAATCCCTTTTCTGTGTGAGGAGTCTACAAAAGGCGAGTCTACTATAAACATGCGTTACTGTAACACACGGGTGTTGTCCCTGGCCTACACAAAGCGGAAACTTGAGATATTCATTTCTACAACGGAGCAAAGAAAACGGCACAACTTGCCGTTGTGTTCTTCGACGCGAGTCTTCATATCGGTGCCCTTTCTTGTGTTGAAGTATGTGTCCGACATGTATGCGAAGTATGCGTCCGGCGTTTCATCAGCACCCACCACATAAGCGTAATTATGCAAGACGCCTAAGCATCTTGTGTAATTCGCAAAACGTGAAGCAAGTACTGCTTGCTATCACTGCATTCCCTGCAGATAAACGCAGGAGTAAAAGAAGACATTATGGCGTGGTAATTCCTTGTTATGCACACTATTCAATCTACACAGTGTCATGGATCTGCCTCGTAACGCTTGGCTCAAGCCCGAACTATGCAGCATAGGTGCTCTTTGCATGCTGACTGGTTCGCTTTACTTCGATTCTCACGTTGCAAGGAATCGTGCGCACGTGTCCACCTCTTCCCACTGTGCGTTTTTCACTTCTTGCTTGTAGGTCAAACCAGCGAGTGAGCCTCCTTTGTGAAGGGAGTGAAAGCCGCTGACCTTTCTCGACCTTCCACACGGACCCAGTCCGAAAAGGAGCGAAGAACACCGAGGCAAAGAAGTTACGAAGCGTTCTGTGGAGAAAAGAGGATGAGAGAGAGACGGGGGGGGGGGGGGGGGGTCGAGATCACTGCGTAGGTGGCCCCCAAATTCGGGTTCCATTCCCAGTGCCAAGGGGTACCCTTTCACCAGAGGGGTGGTCAGTCACACAAGATATTTGGCAAACACTTATCGCACCACTGATATGTTACGGATTCAAGCTTCAAGTGTATTTCGCATTTTCCTTTGTTACAGCAAAATAAGCTAAGAAAATGCAAGGACAAGGATCAAAAAGCTGCACAGCAGCAGATTGACGGGGTTCCTGTTCGTTTTACAAGAATGCAGCATGTATATAAAATACAGACAAAAAAAGATGCCGGCCGACTGAACTTTCAAGCTCGTCAAGTGGAGCGCATTGTGTGAGAACCGTCCCTCGCGTTGACTTTCGGCGAATCATGACAAGCCTAGACCACCTCGTGGGAGCCGGCAATCGGGATCTTCTCAACGGTGAGCTACACAATGGCGGCTGTGCTGCTAACTTGTGTTGCTCTACCTTTCTGGTGCTGCCACTCTCCGGCTGCAAAGCCGAAATTAATTTATATCAAGGCGTAACTTGCAGTTGCGGTTATTGCTGTAAATGTTCGTAGCGGTGGCTGTGTGATGCATTTTCTTGTATTGAATTTAGCAGAAGTGTGCGTCCCATGTTTAGAAACTGGAGGTAAGGCGAATAGTCGGGTGCCTCGCGGAAGTAGAGGTACTTGTCTTCTGCTTTGCTAAAGGGACCGTCATGTTGCCCTGCATGTTCATGGGGGTCTACTGTCCTTCAGTGAACCACCACATTTACAGTCAAAGCGGTGTACAACAGGGGGTTATCACTCAAACGCTTGCGCTCAACGTATTCGCGTACGAAGTAATTCACATGTGCAATGACTGCCCAAACATTCCTTGGGAATCTCTTGGTCTCGAAGGAACCACGAGACCCGCGTACAATGACCACAAATTTATAACATTCTGCTCGCAGTGTAAAAGGGAGGCGCTGCACCCGAATATTTTGGAACAATCCTGTGCTTGCTAAGCGAAACGTTACTGTAACCTTCTTTTGTGTTCCGAGACTTCGCGAAAAGAAATGACGGGAAATTCCGCTCAATAGATTTTCGAAGGTACAGTGGTTACACTAAAAAGAGGGTGGGAAATGTGGAGGTAAGACTGTCGCGCGAGTATGATGATAACCGAGGTAAAAAAGCATATATCTCAACGAAAATACCACCTTATCACGTGTCTCAAAAGTTCAGTGGATATTGAAACACGTGACATATGGTTTGTTGAGAAATGTTTGGAGTGCTACAGGTCACCCAGTCGTCCGCGCTTCCCGCTAAAGAGGGCTTGCTCACTGCTTTTCTAATCGTATTGTTGAACCAAATTCGCATAGAATAGGAGACACAGTACCTTACCGAACTTGTCACGCTTCACCGTATGGAGAAAGTAACTTTCCAGATGTCGTTGCACAAGTATGCAAAAACGGGGAAGGCAACGGCAAGTTTTGTGTGCACTTCATAATCGCTTCCACGGTTACTGAAGGCTTTCAGCGGTGAGGCACGGAAGAGTAAGGGGGCAGGGAGATATGGCCATGTGGTAGGCGTGCTATTAGCTTATGTACACAACATCTCACAGTTCGTTTTTGAAGTGCCCTCTTCAAAACAGCTTGTCACCCGTCACTGCACACTTGCAGTGTTATGCCAAGGAGAGAGGGAGAGCTTTTGTTCAGGTCATTGAATGACTACAGGGTGGGTTTACACCAAAAGCAGCTGCAATGCCCTGTGCTCCGCGGTTCAGGATTCGCTGGCCACCTAGCTGGGCTCCACATCACGCAACATAGCCTCGCAGCGTTTAGATAGAGCAAATGGAAGAATAACCAGAAGCTGAAATTCCAACGTTACATGAAATAACTCTGTATCCCAGGAACTTGCGTGTATACAGGTAGGTTCGATGGAGAATACGAAGCGCATGTGCCGACCTGAAATAGACGAGTTAGTTTGTGCGCGATTGCATCCACATGCACCCTACGCGCAACCGCAGCGGTCCCGTCCATTGATAGTGCAACGTGTTGCGCGAGGTGACAGCGGATAGCTTTTCCCCGCATGCGATGCCTGTGTTGGTGTGATATGTGGCGTTGAATGGTGAGACGAATGTCTTCGCTGCTCAAGCCTAGGGGACATCGACATGTATACAGGTAGGTAGTCTGCATTTGCTGTGAGATCGTTGGCTGTTTCGTTGTGGGGCACACCGCACTGGTGGGAAGCCGCCGCCCTTCCCCCGAGCGACTGTGCGACATCTCCCTTCCCGTGCGAGTGTTGCAGTTCAGGTGTCCTCACTCAAGAGAGAGTTACTGTGCGCTCCGGAGTCTGTACCGAAGTTTCTTTCGAAAGAATTTGTTGCACAGTAGTGCAGCCCGTGGAGAAGTTTCAGGCATTGTGTCCTATTGGTTACATACGTAGATAGCTCCCCTCTGTACCTTCCTCTCTCACTCCCACTCCACCCATGTCAGCCGCTTGAGCTAGACAGATACTGGGGTCACCAGTAATAACTTTCCTTATCTCTTCACCCTTTGAACATATGTTTCACAAAAAAATAAATAAAATAAGGAAAAACCACACACCTCGCGCAATGTTTTGGTTGGGGGGCTGCAGCATTGTCCAGATGTCAAGAAGGGGGAGACAATGGGTGCCTTCTCGTGCTCAGCAGAGGAGGGGAGCTGGAAATGGTTTTCCGGATACCCGAATGCCGTGACGCGCGGGCTCACAGAAACCGGTCTCGAGAAGGGGGATAAAACTGTATGAGGCTCGCTGGAGGGAGAGCGTACCCGCATTGCAATGTTTAGTGGTGGCACTTTTGACAAACGGTAAGAACTGACGTGCAAGAAGTTGATATTTTTTTTCACAGAGGGCACCACCGCTAGAGAACGATTTTGAGAACTATTTTCCATCGAAAATCTTTAGTTTGAGGCGCTCGTCAGTAAAACTACTGAGCACACGTCATCATAAGACACAGTACGCTTCTACTAAAGTGCAGTCTTCGTCGTGAATTAGCATGTGCATGACAAGAAATGCCAATTTGTACCGACCCGGCCAGCAGAAAAATTAGCTTAATTCACTACGTCTGTTTAGACTCCCTAATAAGAAAAAGAGAATTTTCTCTTCATAGGATTTGAGAGAAGGGCTTCCTGCTTAATTATTGAAAATTTCAGAGCTTTAACCTAAACAGTTTTGTCAATTCTTCAGTAATGCATTGCTAAGTAGAGCTCTAAATTGCCAAATTGAAGTAATAACTCGTGATGTGTTCATCAGAACATAACGCAGCTTTGCGCATATGATAAGTAGACTACGGCCTAGGAAAATACCAAATACTGTTGCTCTACATTGAAAGGAAAGACGTTATTCGATTATAAACTTCTATTGTTTTGGTCATTTTTATTGGAGTGTGTATAAGTTCCTGATTGTTTTAAACGAAATTTCTCTTCATAGAATGCTGGAATGGCATTTCATTTAAATGTATGGAAAACTTAATTTCCCTATGCTGAGTAGTTTTGCTGGAAACTCAGTAATGCGGAAGTTTGTGCACCAAAAACACAGTATCTTGCTCCCACTGTTTTCACTGTCGTTACTTAATGCTTCAGTCTAGGCAGTAATGCTAAGTGTGGTAGGAAAGTGCAGTAATTAATCTCACATCTGCACAACCAGCGCAGAAAGCACAGCGCGTTCAGAAAAAACAACTAAAATGCGGAGAGCGCGCCACCAAAGTGGGACCACCACCTTAACAGTGCATGCCAAGAAAGTGAAAATGTTCCTTTTGCGCGCCACTTTAAAATTGATGTCAGTACTCCTTTAAAGCAGTACTGACACAATTTCACACAGAGACAGAGGAGTACTGACACAATTTGTCAAATGACACAATGGACTACTGACACTATCAAACCACTTGGAAAATGTTTTTCGGTCGTGTTGAAAAAGAGAAGATTGTTCCTTACATTGGCGGAAACAAGCACGCTTGTGCCTCATAGAAAAGGAATGCTTTAACTTGGCCCTTGGTGTCTTGAAAAAATCACCAGTGGCGCCATCCCTGGTGAGGAGTGTGAAGCTCCAAGTGTGACAAAAATATCAGGAAATACCTACGTAGCTTCATTTATTGTGCTTAAAGAAATTTGTTATTTAGAATTGCATTTCATGCACAACTAGTTGCGCTCTTTCATGATGGGAGAGTACCCTTCATTTTTAATTTCATACTGCAAAAGCCCAGTAAACAGTTGTGTTGCTGGCATCCCTACAGATACAGAAGGGGTGGCCACGGAAACGGAATAGAAACCTTCGGTTTTAAACATTTCTTCTGGCTTCCAAGCAAAGCCACTGCAATCATGTACACTTCGAATGTTGTGCTTTCTATTGCGATACAGAAAAAGGAAATTGATGAAGGCTGGTAGAGAGTCCCTTTAAATCTGGGTGAATGCCAATCTTTCCCTTTCATAATTCTTCCTCCACCCTGCAGATTTCCACAGAACTGATCCATCCGTAATCTCTGTAGGCTATAAGATTTTGTAGTAGTGCACAAAATTTATTTTCTTGGCTCTCACATAAATAAAAGTTGCTTTGCTGCACACCATGACATTCTTCGTTGTTAAGACAAGCTCGGTTTATTTATGAATGCTGTCTTGTTGTTGGCCTTGTGTCTGTGGAGCAGCGTCTCTTGAGAGCATAGTAAGAAAAGCTGCGCGAAATAAATATATTGTTGCTGCTGTGCTGCTCCAAATGACCCAGAAAATCGCATATTCTGATTTGGAAAAAAAAAAAATGGTTTTTAAATGCGAAGCATTTCAGGCTCTAATAATTTGTCTGGAGTATCACTAAACTATCATCATCAGGTCCCCAAGGGTGTGCAACGCTCAATGTGTGGTGTTCGTGCATGTGCTTCTTTCTTCTCTTTCCAATGACGGAAGTGCTGTGCCAAACAGCTGTTTTTCAGGCGTATTGTGCTCCAAGGCTGACTGGAGTGGCCTTCACCCCAGGCGAAATTGTAATCTGTTCTGAAACCAAAACTGCATTGCCAAGTCGAGCCAGTTTTCAGCCGCTGCTATGCGCACGGCTTTCTGGGATGGCATGGAGTCTATCTCGTAAGCATAGCTTTGGACAAGCCTTGGCAGCTGGGGCCAGGCTAGAGGCTTTTGTCCTGTTAATGTTAATTGTAAAGGATCATTGCTCTCGACGAACATCATGCATACAAGCGAGTAATGATGATGTGATTTCAAATGATGTTTGCCAAGACTTCGAGGATTCTTATAAAAGCCTGAAACACAAGGGCGTGTGTGGAGCACTATGTTCATGTGGAAAATTTCACTATTGAACATGTAGGGCATGTGAGAAAAGTGCTTCACTTATTTGCTTTATAAACTAAAGTTTGACAGTAAGATTGCACATGTCTGGCTTCACTTTCGCATTCACATTTTGGCATTCTTCTTGGAAAAAAGAAACAATATGTCAACTAATGCATGCTTAAATGTGTTCATGCTGTTAGGCTAGGCAAGAGCAAACTGCACATTGGGGCCGACCCTTTCAACCATGATATTGATGATCTTGAGCAAATGGCCAAGGACCTTGGCCCACAAAGTATAGGCTTTTGTTTCAAGGTTTGTTTAGTTTAATGCAACATTCAAATTTAGTGTGCCAAGAGAGCAGCAATTTGTGACTGATTAGCAGTCAGTACTCAGGCTATGCTCCATCTGGCATAGTCCAGTACTAAATCCCAACATAAAGCCTGTCAACAAACCTGAAATAAGGCGTGCATGCTGATGCGTCAGCTGTTAAGATATTTGTACATCATCATATGAGAAAAAGCTCACACTTATTGCTTGTGCCTTTTCTCTTCAGGAACCAATGAAGTGATGAAGATGGTGATATCAAGGGATATATTGCAGGGATGAACATGCTCATTGTAAGTAGCCGTAGTGCTCAAGTGTTATCAGATGCTTCTTTTTTTTTTGGCCAGCTATACGTTCGCCATCAACCTTATGTTCAGACACACATATGTTGGTGTACTGTCCGAGTGTAGTTCAACTATGTGGGCCACAAAAGGTTTGCTGTTGTCATAGATGGGACAGGGAAAGCGACCATGAATCCATTTGTCAATGCATTGTGTGTGGTGTTCCAAATGCCGGTCATCTTTGACATTCGAAGTCTGACAGGTAGTCTGCTGCACTAACTCGAATGTGTAATCATAGCCGCCCTTTTAAGTCTGTAGATGGGAATAATCACACGTGGCGCTTCCTGGGGCACAAGGCTGTTATAGTTTCTGCTCCAAGCTGCTAATGGCTGTCGTAGAGTACGAAGTCTCAGGAGATAAACAGGTCGCTTGCAGGTGAAATTCTGTTAATCAGGCTGTTTACCAACCGGGAATTGTCAGGGAATTTCGGTACGTCTGGAGAAGTGAGGGAATTGTCAGGGGATTTGTTTTTTTTTTAAACCTGGCCAGGTTGGCGAAACTGACAAACCTCGGTCTGTGCGACCGTCACGTAAATATTCATAACTAGGCGGTGCGAATATTTGAACAAATATTACGGTATTTGAGTTTGCTTCAACACGAATGTGAAATTTCTAAAATTTTCATATATTCGCAACGAATGCTTACAAATATTTTTCTGCATGTAACTTGCCTGAAAAGGTGGCTTCGCTGTGGCATGCCATTGCCATGTTGTGGACCAGCTTTACAAGTAAGATGCGCATAGCTGTGAAACCACACTCAGAGGTGATATATGTGCCAATTTGCATTCCAATTTAATTATTTTTTTTTAGTCTTAGAGTGGGCTATATGGGCTAAGCATGGTAAATTTTAGAATTTGCCATATTTTACTTCATATAACTTGCACTTTATTATTATTCAAATTCTACCACATGTTTCAATTGGCTTTGGAATTATTCAATGCTAATCACTATTTGCTGAGACTTTCTTCAAACCAAAAACTGATACTCACACTGGCCAAGCTATGTGGTTCCTCTTTTTCCTGTTACAGTAGAACCCCGCTGATACATCTTTCACGGGACCGTAAAAAACAAACGTAAGAGCCGGGAAACGTAAGAGCCAACAAACGGGAAAAATTGAGCAATGAGACAAGTGGTGATTGGCACACAATTTTATTTCAGTGCACACATCGGCACACTCGGCCATGATTTCGTCAACAGAGGAAGCCTCGGCGGTGACAACGGCATCATCGATGGAAATGCAATCACTGTACGCGATTCCGTCCCCGACAGTTTGCGTCGCTGTGCCATAATTTTGCTGGCGGAAGCCGGAAATGGGCGTTGCCCATTGGGCAGCTAATCCTACAGTCAAGCCAAGTCAGTCTATGTGAAAAGTCAATATTGCCGTCGGAAGTGGCCGCTTGGAGTGCCGACTCGCGACGTAACGTGCAGGAACCTTCGCACACTGCGACGTAACAGCGGGGTTCCTGATGCATTGAATCCTGTGGGAGCTATGCCGGGACTGGCCAAAAACGACGTAACAGCCTGGAAAACGCAGCAGCCGGGAACGTAATAGCGGGGTCGTATTGTATTAGCCCTAGAAAAGAGCACATTTTGTGGAATATAGAGCAGCTAGCCTGTCTTTGCTGTAATGTGTGTGTGGCAGGTGGTGCCCTTGTGGAAGGGCACACCTTCTCTTACTGCATGGATAAACTAGTCTGTAATGAGAGATTTATAGGGAATTTCTATTTGGGGGGTGTTACTTATGGTGTTACCAGAATGTGGGGGGGATACAGAGTTATTGGTTAGCTTCCACTAACTGCATAATTCCCTAACACAGCTTTAGTAACACTGATAAATAGACCAGCTGTTCTGTTTGTAAGTGCCCTGAAGTTGTCTCTTTTAGCTGTTCATTGAGTGTAAAAGAGTAGTGTTTTCATTGTAAAGCAGCGTGGTTTATAGTTTGTCTTTTTTTTTTCCGCTCAAGGCCTAATTTCTCATGCACAGAGTTTGTTAAGCAGGCAGTTTACTGGTCAGGAAATATGCTTGAAATCATCGGGGAAAGCCTGGGAAAGCCAGAGAATTTGGAAAATTTTCATTGGTAGGCGCCTTGTTAATGAAGGCTGAAAATTGTTGTCTCGGGTTCATTGCACTTTAGTGAACCTGAAAACTTGGCAATACTCTCAGCATCTGGAAAAGTTAGAATGTCAGGGAAAACTTTTTTGGAGAGGGAAACCGAGGAAAATAACACTGAAGCTACCCAAATTGCGCATTCATACTTACGTCTCAACACAGCTGTTCTGTGCAGTAACTCCGTAAGTTACGTGCAGCACTGGCAAGGCAGCATGGCCTTGTGAAGCTGCACGGTTGCACGGCAATTATGTTCATGCCATTGGCGCGTGTCTAGTGTTAATAAGTTTTCCTGCCTGATTACAAAGTACACACTAAAAAAAATGAAGGAAAAAAAAAATGGAAACTAGCTTGTGCACTCTCCTAGGGCTTGCAACTGAGTTGGCAGAACCAGCCATGTGGCATCTTTTGTTACAATTATTCCTCTTATTTCATCATTCGTGATCGCCCTGTACACAGCTTGCGCTGCATTCTACGAGTAGAATTGTACTAAAATGGCCCATACAGAGTGCAGCACTGTTGTCATCATGCTGCAAGATGCACCGAACTTCGTAAATCGAAGTCGCCTTTGCCTCATCGGACCGTTTTCCTTGAACTGCTGTGCTGTAAGGCGGGCATGCCGCCGCATATCACCTCAGTGGCGGTGTTGGTTTTGATGCGGAAAGATAATGGCTTTCATGTTTCTCGGTCCCCTTTCACCTCCTTCCAATGACTACGACAGCATCCCTCTTTGCTTCTGACCACTGCCATACTACGTCAGTCGTGCGGTGGAGCACAAAAAAAAAGTTGCAGGGCGAAAGAAAAGAAACGCAATACACTGTCCAACCTATGCTCTGGCCACGTTGCCGTTGCTGTTAGCTGTCACCTTCCCGGCCCATTACTTGGGCCCATGTGAGGAACTGGTTAGACAATTATTTGTTTGGCAGGCGTATCGAGACATTGAATCTCTCATTAAGCCTTGTATTTTGTAACGAACTATGGCATGTACAAGAACACTTTTGTAAGAAATGCCATGTGCACATTCGTTCCAGACAAACTACTCAGCCACAATGTCCACACATTTATTTGAAATGGTGCTAGTTGAACACAATACGGAGGTTAAACACATTGACGTTAAAGGGGCCCTGAAACGCATTTTACACACATTGATTTTATTGCACATTTGCTTTGTGTGGGACCTGATGATGACCAAAACACCAGTGAAAACGGTGAAATCGAACCTTATTAATATTAATTTGTACCTGAAATCAGTGTCCACGCTGACCGCAGCGCCATACATCAACAGTTTCTCCAAGCGGATATGACATCACCCTGCTGGCTTTGCTGCAGGTTGATTGGCCGGGAACAGTAGGGAATAAAAATATGCATCACACATATCTACAATGCATCGAATATAAGAAATTTCAAGTTCGGAATGTGTTTTATGCTTGGTAAAGGTACTAAAAGGTACAAATTTGTGAATTACAATTTCATTTTGCTTGTAACTGACACAAGGAGCGCTGTGTGGCCCATGTGGTGGTTGTGGTAGGAAGGCCACAGAGGGCAGCACGGTTCTGGTTCTGCAAGCTTTAAACAGCATTTTGATTGAAAACAACATGCACACCTTGGGATGCCGATATCTGTAGTCTGCTGTTATTTTGAATTTGTAAGTTGAATAACTTATGTTTGCCTGCATCGGTCTCAATAATTCTTTTTGCATTTACCTCACAACAATATAAAGAACCCGTTTCGATGCAAAACTCAGCGAATCAAGTATGGTTTCAGGGCCCCTTTAAAGGAACCATCTACCGCTTGGAACACTTTTTTAGAATGTGGTAAAAATGGGAGGATTGTGTGTCACAATAACGGGAACGAGCACACTTCTACCTACGAGAATGAATTTTGTATTTAATTTTGCTCCGAAATTGGTGCAAAATACACTGATAGCATAACATTTGTCAATTTCCAAGTGTAACAGAACAAACCCACACAGGTATACACATTTTTCTGAAAAACAATTATTTACATGTGTACTTCACCCTATAAAATACCCTTTTATGGCATGCAAGAGCAGTTTGTTCTTCTTTTCTCAGTGTTTGGACTGGCACAGGTGGCACTGCCTGAACTGGCGTGGAGCCTGTCACGCATGCAGCACTGCCCCATTTCAGGATGTCGTTCACGTGCTGCGCTGTGAATGCGTGCAGGAGTCATCGCTGCAACACTCGTAATGTGCCCATGAGACAGTGTCATAAAAGGCACCCTCTGGTACAGCTCACCCAATTGTGCTAGCACATTCTCGCATCGGACTACCTGGTGTCCATTAGAAAAGGGAAGAAATTGCAAAAGCGGCTCAAGAGCACAGCTGTTTCTTCTCTTATGCTCCATCACCAAAGCATAGGCGACGGGGATCGACGAGTACTGTAGGCGGCTCGCGTCAGGTGGCCGCCGGTTGAAGTAGCCGTAGGTTAGAGCACTGTCGCAAAATAGGATGCACAACGGTGACACAGGCGCAACTCATCAAAACTTTGGCAAAGTTCAATTACTTCGGCGACGCGCTGTGGATTCTCAGCCACGAGTATACGAAAGGCATCATCGTCTATACCTTTCATCATATGCCTTATCTTGTCACTCTCAACCATGTCTGCATTTGCCCGCCTACATAGGCCGATCACATCCTCACTGTAACTCGTGAACGTCTCAGTGATTTGTTGAGATTGCCCATGCAGGCTGTGTTCAGCGTTGAGCTTGCGCACAGCTGGCCAGAAGAAGAAAGGGTCTCCTTAATTGTCAACCAGGTGATGGCTTCGTGGTTGTGAAACCGTAGGTTGGACACATCGATCAAATAGAAGATGACCGAGCTTGGCATGGTTGTCCCACTTATTGTGTGCACTGCAGCGCTCATACTCGAGCAGCCAGTCCTCGACATCGCAATCATCTGTACCATTGGAGGGTCACGGTGACGGAGCACGCCAGAGCACATCACAGACGTGCAGATGAGGGCAGCTTGTGAGGGGCCGGCGTCCTCATTGATTGTGGAGCCAGAAGGGAGCATACGGAGCTCCAGGATGCTGAAGGGGTCTACTTCCACCAAATGTAACTGGCAGCTTTATTCAAGACAAGACGAGGACACGCTCACTGTATTAGAATCAGCTGAGCTGAAAGCAACGCCAACGTCTTCTTTGCACTGTGTCAGAGCTGCTGCCGGTGTGCTTCACTACAATACATTTTGATTCAAAAAGGATCTTTAGACTTCAGGCACTGGAAATAAAGTGATTGTGGCAAAAGCTAGGAATTGCCCAAAAGCACCCAAATAGCCACCGACAAAAAAAAAACCACTTAAAAGGTAAAGGTACCTTGATTTGACTATTTCTAGTCTAATCTGTAGCCAATGCCCGCCTCGATCGGTCGGGGATCCAGCCATGCTCCAGCAAATGCGGTGCAATGCATGTCCCTGAACACTGGCACCCAAGCGGTCACAACTGTAAACTTGGTCGAGACATGCTTTCCCACTGACATTGACACTATGCAGTGGACCACACCGTGCGTGTTCTGTGTAGCTGTGGTGTCAGTACATTTCTCTGTAATTTAACATGGTATTATTAAAAATATATTCTGTTTTAATCACACTCAAACAAAAATATTTGAATTTTGTCAGAATTTTGCTATTAGCACATCTGTAGTATTAACTGGAGTTGAAAAAACAGAACTCATCTTGATGTTTGCAACAGCACAATGTAAGACATAAACAAGAAGAAGAAAAAATGACAACATAGCACTTCCTTTTGTCCGTGTCTCATTTGATGCTGTTGCACACCTCACTGTGACTCTTAACCGACTATCATGACTTGCCATGTTGCAAGCAAGCGGAAGACTTGTTTCGTTTTGCCACGAGTTACTTGGAGGGCAATAAAAAAGCCTCAGATTTTAGTTTGCAGGTGTGAGCTATGACAGGACTACAACCGCGCCGGGCCCAACGCGCCGACGATAATTTCGGTGAGCAGTTAAACAAACCTTTCCTCATAACAGATAGTAGGATCGGTCAGTTACTAACGCAGCTGCATGTTCTCACAATATTCCGCACAAACAAAACCGATGCGGCGCTGGATATAACAAACGGCGGTTTCCGATAGTAGCAACTCATAAGAAACGAAGAAAATTAGATAGATAGATAGATAGATAGATAGATAGATAGATAGATAGATAGATAGATAGATAGATAGATAGATAGATAGATAGATAGATAGATAGATAGATAGATAGATAGATAGATAGACAGACAGACAGACAGACAGACAGACAGACAGACAGACAGACAGACAGACAGACAGACAGACAGACAGACAGACAGACAGACAGACAGATAGATAGATAGATAGATAGATATAGATGACAAAATAACATCACAAGCGCAATAAGGATTATACATTACGCCTTGATTCCTCCTTGCCGTAAGACTCAAGCCGTACACTACTAACCTTCACACAAATCTTTAGCTGGTCGATGTGAATTGGATGACGCATTAACACTTTGAACCCACTTCCTATAAGAATGAACGCGATACTCTGCCTTCACCACCACAGTAGATAGTTTGCGTGTGTCTGATGGGGTGTATGCTTGCGTGTTTGCTAGTTTATAGATATGCATGTATGTATCTGTGTGCCTGTTACCTCCTTGATGCCTGTCTATTTCCATTTCGTCTCCACACATCCATTCCGGCATAATAAATGGTAGATCTCATTAGTCATCGCACATCATGCAACCGCGATTTGTTACAACCAGCAATTTGTTTGTTGTTTGTTTGCTTTTTTTTTCATATTCACGTACGTCGTAAAAACTATTTCTGTATACGGGACAACATGGAAGGTTTTCAATAATTTCTTTTACCCCAACTTCTACTACGCTCGCCAAACGTGCAGAACTCTGCACGCGGAAACATGTCTGCTTAGCGACAACCGACAAGTTAAAACGATTTGCTAAAACACGATTTTCCACGCGCGTCAATTTACCTGTCAGAGCAGTTTTAAGAACCATGACGTTCTGGATGTCGCGATCAGCAAAACCAGAAGATCGCGGACATCTTGAGACCAAATACTGTACGCAGTATTAATTCGGATAGAAATTATCGCCCATGAAAGGCCTTGAAAGAATGTATGTTTAACGATGCAGAGGCGCTGAAACCGGGGCCGCCACGGTTCACAGGTTCGACGCCCCCCCCCCCCCCTTTCTTTCTTTCTTTTTTTTTTTTGCGGGTTTATTATCATACTACTCGAAATCACTGTCGGCAGGGGGCCTGGCGACGGTTGGGTGCCTGAAATGCTTTCAGTCGTTCGACTCCCGTTTACGACTCACTCCTACACCAGAACAGGAATTGGCCTCCCTGGTGAAGTACTTGGCCACCACCTCCCACACGATGTCTACAATTAAACCCTCGCCCTCAGTGTCCAGCAGCTGCAGAACATCTGTCCATGGCGGCGGTCAGTTCTGTGAAGCAACAGAGGGCAGTAACAATCACTGGACCCGGACAGGCCGCCACTGGAAACTAAACATTGGAACGTTCAATGCAAGATCCCTCTCCAGCGAAGCTAGATTAGCGGAACTACTCGAGGAACTAGAAGGAGTTAGTTGGGACGTCATTGGCCTTAGCGAAGTTAGGAGAGCAGGTGAAGCTTACATAGTCTTAAACAATGGACATGTCGTCTGCTATAGAGGATTACCCGAAAAGAGAAAATATGGCGTCGGGTTCCTAATTCACAAAGATATAGCGGGTAATGTAGATGAATTCTACAGCATTAACGAAAGGGTAGCATGCGTCGTAGTAAAACTAAATAAGCGGTATAAACTTAAGATAATCCAGGGATATGCGCCAACAACGAGCTACGACGACGAACAAGTGGAGCAGTTCTACGAGGATATCGAATTAGAAATAACGAAAGTACGCACACAATACACAGTAGTCATGGGGGATTTCAACACCAAAGTAGGGACAAAACAAAGTGGAGAGCAGGCGATTGGCAACTACGGCGTCGGCTGTAGAAATAACCGTGGGGATATGCTCGTACAATTTGCCGAAATAAACCGACTCCGAATAATGAACACGTTTTTCAAGAAACACAAGAATAGGAAGTGGACGTGGAAAAGCCCTAACGGGGAAACAAAGAATGAAATCGACTTTATAATGTGCGAACAACCAGGTATAATTCAAGACACAGAAGTAGTGGGGAAGATAAAATGCAGCGATCACAGATTAGTAAGAGCAAAGATTGTACTCAACCTAAAGAAAACAAGAGCTAAATTAGTTACTAGAAAAAAATGTAATCTAGAGGTAATCAGATCGAAGAACGAAGAATTTAAGGTCGCCCTAAGCAACAAGTTCGAGGCCTTAGGCGAAAATGGTGACGATGTAGAAGAAATAAACAAAACTAACGAAAACAATCCTTGAAACAGCGATAGAACTCGGGGGCAAAACAGCAAAGCAAACAACAAATAAGTTGTCCCAATCTGCCAAGGACTTAATAAAAAAACGCCGACAAATGAAAGTAACTTCGCCAAAAGATAAGATTGAATTCGCAGAACTATCAAAGTTGATCAGTAAAGCCAGGCAAAGAGATATAAGAAACTTTAACACGAGAGAAATAGAGAAAGCAGTAGAAAAAGGCACCAGCATTAAATCGGTCAAAAAGAAATTACACTTAGGACAAAACAAAATGCATGCGCTAAAAGATAAACAAGGTAACGCTATCAATAATTTCAACGAAATAGTAAAGGTAGCAGAAGATTTCTACTCGGAACTGTACAGCTCTCAGACAGACCATACAACCTTAAAAGAAATAGAATCAGAGGAAGATACTGAAATTCCATGTATAACCGCTGACGAAGTCAAAAAAGCTGCCAAAGGCATGGCCCGCGGTAAAGCAGCCGGTAAAGATGTATAACAGCCGACTTGATCAAAGAAGGAGGAGATGTTGTACTTGAAAAACTTGCATCGCTCTTCGCGAAATGTGTCAAGACATGTAGTGTACCGCGCAGTTGGAAAAATGCTAATATAATCCTTATCCACAAGAAAGGCGACATAAAGGAGTTAAAGAATTACAGACCAATTAGCCTACTCCCAGTAATATACAAGCTATTTACAAAAGTAATTTCTACGAGGATAAGAGAAACCCTCGACTTTAACCAACCGAGAGAACAGGCTGGTTTTAGGCAAGGTTACTCGACAATGGACCACAGCCACGCTATCAACCTAGTAATTGAGAAGTACGCCGAATATAGCAAACCTCTTTATATGGCGTTTATCGACTACGAGAAAGCATTTGACTCCATAGAAATACAAGCAGTTCTAGAAGCTCTACGACGACAAGGGGTACCTGGCGTATACGTGAAAATCATAAACAACATATACAAAGATTGCACAGCCACACTACTCCTACATAAGAAAAGCAGAGAAATCCCGATCGAGAGAGGTGTGAGACAGGGAGATACAATATCCCCGATGCTATTCACTGCATGTTTAGAGGAAATCTTTAAACATCTAGACTGGGAAGACAAGGGAATTCGGATAGATGGAGAATATCTCAGCAATTTAAGATTCGCAGACGACATTGTGCTCTTTAGCAATGATGGAGACGAACTACAAAACATGATTGATGACCTAAACAGGGAAAGTATTAAAATTGGATTAAAAATGAATAGGCAGAAGACCAAAGTTATGCTCAATAGCCTAGCTAAGGAACAGGAATTTAAAATCGACAATGAACCCTTACAATGTGTAAACGAATATGTATACGTGGGACAGTTAATAACAGGAACTCCTAACCATGAAAAAGAAATTCTCCGTAGAATAAGGATGGGCTGGAGCGCATTTGGAAGGAATTACGAAATCATGACTGGAAACTTACCTCTCTCACTAAAGCGAAAAGTATTCAGTCACTGCATTCTCCCAGTACTAACGTACGGTGCGGAAACGTGGAGGATAATGAAAAGACTAGAGATGAAACTAAGGAGCGCGCAACGTGCAATGGAAAGAAAAATGATAGGGGTAACGCTAAGAGATGAAAAACGAGCGGAATGGATCAGAGAACAGACAGGAGTAGCCGATATTATTTTATCAATTAAAAGAAAGAAGTGGACCTGGGCAGGACATGTCATGAGGAGAAAAGATAACAGATGGACAGTAAGAGCGACGGAATGGATACCAAGAGAGGGAAAACGCAACAGAGGCAGGCAAAAGGTTAGATGGAGCGATGAAATTAAAAAGTTTGCGGGCATAAAGTAGAACCAACTCGCTCAGGATAGGGTGGAGTGGAAATCGATGGGAGAGGCCTTCGTCCTGCAGTGGACCTAAACAGGCTGATGATGATGATGATGAAATGTGTTGATTACCTTTAGGTTTGATATAAGAGGCTAATTGCCGTAACAGTGAACCCTAGCCGTATCACCTGATGAGCATGTTTGTGTGTCCTGTTTACGTACATGGTGTACTCGCTAATGTTTTATATGTTTGCCAATTTGTTTTATTTACAGCATTGAAAGGCAACAAGTCTGGCTTTCCAGGAAAAGGTTCTCGCTGTTCCACGTGATGCTGAATAAAGGAAATGCTGTACAGCGCGGGAGATTCAGGTAGTGACGGAGCTCATTGAAAGTGTTGCAATGACTATGTAGTGGGTGCTCCAAATCCATCTGTGTGTGAAAAGGACAATGCCATGTACAATATCCTGTAAAGAGAAAGTATATATAAAAGTATGCTGATTCTTTTCAGCTTGGATAACTCTGTCAGTTTTACTTTGTCGGTTGTGTCAAGAGATTCTCATGTTTTGCTGTTTTGTAGTCAAATCCTTTGTCTCCTGTGAAAGTGTACTGGTATCTTATCTAACAATCTTACCTTCTGTTTCTATTGCACACTCCATGATTACACTTGCAAGATCATTGCCCTTTTTCTGAACACTAACATTGGCTTCCTCAATTATAGCCAAATACCTGTTGGTTGTGCAGCATGATCCTGAATTCCTCTACTCTGTGTCCCACCACTAATCCATTGATAGGCTTCTTCTGTACTAGCTTATTCTGCTCCCTGCTCAAGTCTAACCCAACTTGAGATGTCACCATTCTGTGGACACTTACTGAGTGCCTCCACATCCTGCTGACATCCCCACTTCGGTTCTACCTGTCTTTTCAAATCCAAACTTGTACACAAAAAGGGGATGTTCTGCTGCAACAATTTGTATCAATCATGCATGCTCCGTAAGACTGAGGTGAAGATGGAGTCTCATGCCCTAATGAAATTCCTAGCACAAAGGTTGCATAAATATTTTCACTAACTGTAAGCTCCTAGTGACAGGAAAAGAAGCCTATGTACTGTTTCATACATTAAGTGCAACACTGTGAAGGCTATTCAAGTGCAGTTAAAACTAGATATAGCTAAATTGACAAATGCTCGAAGAACTTCGTTATAGTTATATTGATTTTTGGCGTGGAAATTCCAAAAAGGAACATGCAAATTAAACAAAGCGGCGACAGGAGGTATAGCTTAGACAGGAACACATTTATTTCACAGAAAAAGCAGGCATAGCTCGAATTGTCCTCCGAAGATTTGTCGCTATCACCGTGATGTCAGACAGTTCCCAGCATCGCCTGGAGGGATGGCACAGCTGCCCAATATTGAAAGGGACAGAAAACTTTTTTGGGTTGTGGTAAAAATGGGAAGATCACATTTACACAGGAACAAGCACGCCTTTACCCCACAAAGAAATAAAATGGAGCATGTTTTTCATTTTGCTCCGAAAGCGACTTTCCTCCTCCTCGCCTCTGGAATGTCGTCCTCGGTGCTGGTTCCTGCTGAAAAGAAACCGCCAACGCTCGAAAAGGTGGCTTGGGGGGACGCGCCCAGTAACCATTGTTGTCGCTGTCTTTACGCGTAGAAAAGGAGCGACTTCGTAGATAAAAAAATTGTTTTAATAATTTGTGCTCACTTTATGGAGAAACCACTGCACATTGGGTATGATTTCTGTTGAGCCAAGAAATGGCAGAGCGATGAAGGACGGTATAGACAGTCCCTTTAATAAAGAAAATCCCACACAACTGCTCATTGTCCAGGGCTGCCCTACAGGTATGCGTGCAATGAGAGCCAAGCTTCTGCTTTACAGGCGGGCCGTTTCTCCATTGAGGCACTCAGCCTAGCCAGTGATACACGCAAGTGACAATGCGTGGGAACTAGAGTCAACTGAAAAAAAAAAAAAAAAAAGACGAGCGCGGACGGCATGATGGATAAAAAAAAGACATGGAAAGCCACAGTAGTGAGTGGCGGCGCACGACCCACTTGGCACACGATACGCGGTTGGAGGGAGGAGGAAACGGCACAGCGGCAAGAATCGCGTCGCTGACTCGATCGAGGGACACCGGGAAGCTGAGGTCCGTGCAGACAAGCGTCCTCCCACCGCGTGTTTCGCTGGCATCTTTCTGCGGAATCGAGTTTGACACAACGGCCGCGTGCATTTGCGATGACATTTATTCCCACTCCGTCGTCGGTGGGGTAGCCGCGGGGGTGGAACCGACCGGTAGTCGCGCTAAAATGCGATACTTGGGGCAAAGTTACTAGGTTGTTGGTGGGAAGAATTCGTTATATTGTCACGAAGCTAGCACAAGCAAGAGCTGCCCACAAGCAAGGAATTGGCAGATGTCCAAGCTACAGCCAGGAAAAAAATCCACGCATATTCAAGGAGTGAATGATGATGAGTGGGCGAAGTTCCAGAGGTTCATGGGTAAAAAAATTGGCAGATCCCACGTGCAGTGGGAATCAAGGAAATGCGAAGCACGCATCGGGAATGTAAAATGGATTTGCATTGTTGTCTCGCTATACCAAGTTTGGTACATATGAAGTTAACGAAACGGCTGCAAGAGCACAGTTAAAAAAAGGAAGGTCCGTTGTCGGCGCCCCTCGGTGGCCCGAGTGCACGCTGGCAGCACGAAGTGAGAGTCCTAGGCCGGTGAAGGGAACGTTTATTTCACTGCGCCAAAAAGCGTCTGTGCAGACTGAAGCCTGAACCTCCGCTCTCCCTGCCAGGGAAGAGGAGCCACCTTATATACCCTGGTTTCTCCGCCCCTGCATCCCCGACAGCCAATCACAAACGGCGATCGACACCCCGACGCCGCACTAACAAAAGAAAACCGTGAACAATAGAGTGGGTATGCTTGCTGCCCACCACGCCGTGGGCGAGGGCGCCAACCTAACCATGTGGCGACTGCAGACATTCCTGGACATGCTGCCTAACACCCGTCAATCGGTTTCCAATTACCAGCTAGCCCGTTCCCAGCTGAACAATGAACTTCCACAGTGGTCACCACCTGCCTAGCATGTCCGCCATGTGGCTTTGCACCATCTCACAAACCCGAACCACATTCCACAATGTTTGAGGCCGGCACACGGCGATAGGGATACCCCGCGCTTTCCACGTCCCGTATATGCCCGGCCATAAGCGGCAACACAATGCTCATACCCCTGAGACTGACTCCTCCCCCCTCAAGAGTGTTACTAGACACTCGATGTCTATGTAACACGATAAAAAAAAAACACGTTCTCTTCACCCAGTAATAATAACAAAAAAACATACACAATATAACAACACACAAGAAAATCGCACACGCCCTTTGGAACCTGTAACTTTGTCCAGCAATACCCCATATCGCGACGCCGGATACATACAGACGAGAACTGCACTTCAACATAACACATCACGCCCCACTAGATTGTCCTATCATGTGAGACACATTTCAAGCTCTCTCTGGTTCTCGAAGCACTCTCAAGGGAGCAAGTGACCAAAGGCAACAGTACGTCACTAATACTATATCGGCGCAGTGTACCATTCGTCTCCAGCCGGAGCTCTACAACACACACCTGAACACAGAAATGAAAACGCGAAAGTACCCTACTTCTTGAGGGCCGGAATATACAAAAACAAAAAAAAACGAAAAAGAAAACGGTCTCTTTCGAGGTATATTTGAAAAGAGTCCTCGCCGAAATCAAAGCAAATAACATACAAAGGAGTACAGTATATCTACACAGGCCCATGAAAACATTGACTCAAACTAGCGGACACCATAACAGAACATTACTTGGAACATTTCAAAACAACAAGAACAACTTAAGTAGTGTGAGAAAAAAAACAGTAAATAAAAACATGCATAAGCCTCTACAGTTACTAACAGAGGCGTGAAAGAGCATCCGCTGCCCTGTTGAGCACGCCTTTGACATGTACGATTTCCAAGTCATACTTCTGGAGCGCCAATGCCCAGCGTGTGAGCCTTGCGCTGGCAGGAGCCGAGCGGGCCAGGAAGGTCAGGGGGTCGTGGTCAGTTCTAATCCTGACCTTTGTGCCGAAAAGCCATGTGTCTAGGCTCGCTAATGCCCATACAATTGCGAACGCCTCCCGCTCAATGGTCGACCATTTTTGCTGCGCAGGAGTTAGCTTTTTGCTGAGGAAAGCAATAGGGCGTTCTTCCTTACCTGCCTCCTGAGAAAGGCAAGCGCCAACGGCTTTCTCCGAGGCGTCTGTCGCCAAGTAAAATTCCCTACCCGGAAACGGCGCTGTCAAGGAGGGAACTGTCGTGAGTGCCTGCTTTACGCCGTCGAACGCATGCTGTGCCTCTGTGGTCCATGGCAGAACGTTTGGGACTCTCTTATTTGTTAGCCCTGTCAATGGTAGGAGCAGCCTGGAGTATTCTGGCACGTAGTCTCGGTAGTAATTAAGCAGTCCCAGAACACTCCTCAGCTCTTTCTTCCTTTTTGGCGGGCTGAGGTGCTGGATGACGCGGACCCTGTCCGAGTCGGGAGCATGGACACCTGAACCGACCTCATGCCCCAAATATTTCACTCTCGGGTGCGCGAACTTGCATTTTGCTGGGTTAACTGTTAGTCCTGCTAACTGTATGTCTTGCAGAACCGCGCGCAGGTGGAAAATGTGGTCCTGCCAAGTCTCTGAAAACACGGCTATGTCGTCCGGAGTGAGCAGTAGGTCAGCACTTGTGGCTAATTCAGAAGTCACCGCGCAAAGCAGCGGTACGCGCTGCGTAGCATTCCCCCGGGGACGCGGCAGTCCGAGCGGCACGTACGTGATTCCTGCCGTAACGGCTTGGCCAAACGCGCCCTTTAGCTTCATGCAACCGCTACTCTGTTCAAGGATTTCTTTTGACACTTTACTGGCCTTGATCACGGTGATGTCGGCACCCAAGTCGATCCGAGCCGTACAGAGAGTTTCGCCGACAAATATTGATACGCACATGGTTCCCATTTGCACACTGTTCGTTGCGGATATATCCGAGCGCCACACAGGGGATGTGCTCTCATCTATATGCACGTCTTGCGCTGCTACGCGAGAAACCTCTTTCTTTCTAGCGTCAGTCCGGCGGCGCGACTCGCAGTCTCTGAAGATGTCCCGGTTCTCCGCAGGAGAAGCACAGCATGCGATCGGGGTGCAAGTCTCTTGCATAATTCTGTCTGCCCTGTTGAATGTGCGGCCGTTCTTTTGCAGTCACCTCACGATAGCTGGTGTTTTGCAACATGCTTTCCTCAAAGTTTGCCGCCAGTTCGGCTAGATCTTTCGCTTGCAGCCAGCCCTTCATTTCGTTTTGAGTAACATATGACCTGATTTCCGGCGGCATAAGCTGCTTCAGCCTATCCGCGATAAGTAGGGCCTGCAGCTGCTCGAAAGATCCTACCTCTCTGCTGCGTAAATAAGAGGAAAACATCGTCTCTAGCCTAGCCGCTAGCTGGCTCCATGACTCCGCGGCTTCCTTTTTGATTTCTAAGAAACGCCTGCGGTACTCAGTCGGCGTGAGTTTTAATGCTTTGAGCACTCTTTCCTTGAGTTCTGCATAGGAAAGAGTGCCACTCAACGACTGATTAACCACAGACGTTCTGATCTTATCGTTGAGGAAAGGCAGTACGAGGGCGCCTTGCATTGCCTCGGGGATCGCGAGTGTCCTCAGCAACGAGTCGGGCTAAACTGTATGTCTTGCAGAACCGCGCGCAGGTGGAAAATGTGGTCCTGCCAAGTCTCTGAAAACACGGCTATGTCGTCAATGTACGCGCACGCATACTGGCCATGTTTCGCAAGTAGCTTATTGACTATGCGCTGAAATGTCGCAGCGGAGTTACGCAGCCCATAAGGCTGACTTTCAAAGCAAATAAAACCACTAGGTGTCGCGGAAGGCAGTAAGCTTTGTGACTCCTTTCTCCAGAGGGATTTGCCACTATCCCCTGGTCATATCCAGAACGGATATATAGTTCGCCTTTGCTATTGTATACAGCAATTCAGTCACATTACCCATTGGGAAGCTGTCTGGTTCCGTTATGGAGTTTAGACTCCGGTAATCTACGCACACCCTGATCGACCCATCTTTTTTCGCGGCACAGACTATCGGTTGGGCGAAGGAAACTCTGTACTGGATAGATAAAATCCCACTGTATCAGATCGCTCATTTGCCTCTCCACTTCCGCTCTGAGAGCCATCGGCACTTTGTAGGTGTGCGCTCGCGATTGCTTAGCCCCCGGAATTAGTGTAATCTTGTGCTCCCCCATCTGGCATCGACCTGGTCTGTTCGACATCACCTGTTGAAAGTCAGCCAGCACTCTGCTTAGCTCTTCTTTCTGGGATTCGCTCACATTACTAGCATTCGTGACCTCGAGACATTGTTCGCGATGGTCAGCGGCATTTGGTGCGGTCTCCATGCTACCAAATTCAATGTCAGCCTCAAACACTACGCCTACTTTGTCTGCTCGCGCATAGTAAGGTCTTATCTTATTCGCGTGCACAATTTTCTCAGTGCCGTCTAAGCCTGCTATCAGGTAGCTGTCTGCACGCTTTCTTTCCTTTACAATGAGAGGACCAAGCCATTTGGGTTGCATCTTGCCCACAGTGGCATCCTGCATCACAAGTACCTGATCCCCTATGCTAAATTCTTTCTGCCTAGCACGCAAGTTGTATTTCTGCGCGTAGGTTCGTTGCGCCCGAGTACATCTCTCATCGACCTCCCTCGCTGCCGCGCTCATCATTTCACGAAGTTCCTTAAGATACTCCGCTGCTGGCTTGTTCAACCCCGATGGAGGTGTCCACTCGCCAGTCCATGATTTACGCAAGATACTAAGAGGGCCATGAGGCGCTCGTCCATACATGAGCTCGAATGGCGAAGCACCTGTTATATCATGCTGAGTTTCACGATAAGCCCAAAGCAAGCACGGGACATAGCGGTCCCAATTCCTTCCATGTTCATCTATGACATGACGTAACATGCCCTTGAATGTTCCATTCCACCGCTCAACAATGCCGTTACTCTGCGGGTGATCAGGAGTTGAAAACCTCATCGCGACTCCTAACCTTTTCATCAATTCTGCCGTGAGTTTCGCTGTAAAGTTCGTGCCTTGATCACTGCATATTAACTCCGGCGTGCCGAAACGAGCGAACACTTCTATAAGGGCCTGACACGTCGCTTTAGCTGTTATTGCTCTTAATGGGATTACCTCCGCCCATCGAGTACAAAGGTCCACTACGCACAGTGCATATTTGCGGGAAGAACCTGGCTCGAGTGGACCAATGCAGTCGAGATAAACAACTTCAAACGGTCTTTGCGGGCGGTTGAGGGGCGTTATAGGAACCCTATCTGTTATCTGTTTCCGCGAGTGCACCTGACAACCATGACATGTGCAACAATGACGCTTTACATCAGAGGCCAGTGACGGCCAAAAGAACGCGCTCTTGATTCGCCTCTTAGTCTTTTTCTCCGAAAAGTGACCACCACACGGGCCGTCATGTGCTAATTCTAATACTTCTGCGCGACGAGATTTAGGCACCAGCAGTTGCAGGTGCTGTTTGCCGCCTAGTAACTCGCGATGATACAACAGTTGGCCTTCAATAACCATGCCATGGGTCCCTTCCTTAGCCTGTTGCCACGCATCTATTAACGAGTCGTCGTCCGTTTGCTCCTTCGCAAAAGTGCTTTCAGTAGGCTGACTAAGGCGCTCTTTCTCTCCTGCATCACCAACAAGCAATGGGTCTCTGGCGGCGCCGACATTCGCTGCACTGAACTGCTCACCTAGGTCATCTGAACCTGGCTCAACCTGGTCCACTTCGGACACATCACTGCCTCCCTCGTCCTCTTTTCCTTTTCTCAACTCTGAGTGAACACCGCAACACTCTTCACCCTCGTTTGGCTCGACGCGGATTGCTTGCCGCTCTGCGTTATCGTCACAGATATGGGTGGCGGATACTGCAGTACTTCCATTTGCAACACTGCCTTCTCGATCTGGCAATTCTGCTAAAGCACCGCCACCACATTCTAGGCCATGCTTTGATTCGGCCAAAGCGAAACGCAGACTTTCATAGTCGTCCGGAGTGAGCAGTAGGTCAGCACTTGTGGCTAATTCAGAAGTCACCGCGCAAAGCAGCGGTACGCGCTGCGTAGCATTCCCCCGGGGACGCGGCAGTCCGAGCGGCACGTACGTGATTCCTGCCGTAACGGCTTGGCCAAACGCGCCCTTTAGCTTCATGCAACCGCTACTCTGTTCAAGGATTTCTTTTGACACGTTTACTGGCCTTGATCACGGTGATGTCGGCACCCAAGTCGATCCGAGCCGTACAGAGAGTTTCGCCGACAAATATTGATACGCACATGGTTCCCATTTGCACACTGTTCGTTGCGGATATATCCGAGCACCACACAGGGGATGTGCTCTCATCTATATGCACGTCTTGCGCTGCTACGCGAGAAACCTCTTTCTTTCTAGCGTCAGTCCGGCGGCGCGACTCGCAGTCTCTGAAGATGTCCCGGTTCTCCGCAGGAGAAGCACAGCATGCGATCGGGGCGCAAGTCTCTTGCATAATTCTGTCTGCCCTGTTGAATGTGCGGCCGTTCTTTTGCAGTCACCTCACGATAGCTGGTGTTTTGCAACATGCTTTCCTCAAAGTTTGCCGCCAGTTCGGCTAGATCTTTCGCTTGCAGCCAGCCCTTCATTTCGTTTTGAGTAACATATGACCTGATTTCCGGCGGCATAAGCTGCTTCAGCCTATCCGCGATAAGTAGGGCCTGCAGCTGCTCGAAAGATCCTACCTCTCTGCTGCGTAAATAAGAGGAAAACATCGTCTCTAGCCTAGCCGCTAGCTGGCTCCATGACTCCGCGGCTTCCTTTTTGATTTCTAAGAAACGCCTGCGGTACTCAGTCGGCGTGAGTTTTAATGCTTTGAGCACTCTTTCCTTGAGTTCTGCATAGGAAAGAGTGCCACTCAACGACTGATTAACCACAGACGTTCTGATCTTATCGTTGAGGAAAGGCAGTACGAGGGCGCCTTGCATTGCCTCGGGGATCGCGAGTGTCCTCAGCAACGAGTCGGCGTTCTTAAACCATGCTGGAATCATGGTGTCATCCGCGGGCATGGGGGCAAGAACGGCTTTTAAGTCCTTGGCATACCTGCCTAACACGCTCGTCTGGCTCTGTGCTTGTGTTGCATCCTGCAAAACGCGCGCGGATTTCAGCTTTTCTAGCTCGAGCTGAAGCTTAAGAGCTTCAATTTCAAGCTTCAGCTCATGTGCACGACCCATCTCATTACCACTCACACTACCCTCCGAACCCTTATCGCTATCGTCCATGTTGCCAAGCTCCAAGAGAGTGCCGGAACATAACTGCATTCACTCGAGAACCAAAGAAAGCACGAAATGGGTCTCACCGTGTACAGCGACGCTCGTTGCCGGTTGCACCTCTGGCTCCTTGGCTTGCAGTCCTCGTCGAAGCCTCATCTCGCAAGTGTCCAGGCTCACAATGGATGGCTCCAAATCTTGGCGTGGCGATGAACTGCAGGGTCACCTACCCGCACAGCAGCACTATTTGTCACGCAGCAACAAAGTTCCTTTTCGGTGATTCACCACCGTCGCCTCATTCACGGCGCCAAGGCTTTCTGCCGCTGCCTTTTCGACGCGGCTCCTCTCACCGAAGCGCTGACCACACGTCCGCCGCTTGCAGCCTTGCCTCGTCCTTACTTGACCGTGCACCCGAGGACTCCGCTGCGGGCGTCTTCAGGCAGCTTCCTTCTCGCCCACGAGGTCTTCCAGCACCTTCACTCGTTCGGAAGCTGGGCACTTCTCGTGCGGTGCTTGCGGTGGCGCCCGAACTCTTCAACGTCGGCGCAGTGGTGATGACGACGCCAGCTCACCTCCACCGAGCTGCAAATGTCTCCTTCGCTGCGGGCTGTCCGAACCTGGAGTCGACTGCGCCAGTTAAAAAAAGGAAGGTCCGTTGTCGGCGCCCTTCGGTGGCCCGAGTGCACGCTGGCAGCACGAAGTGAGAGTCCTAGGCCGGTGAAGGGAACGTTTATTTCACTGCGCCAAAAAGCGTCTGTGCAGGCTGAAGCCTGAACCTCCGCTCTCCCTGCCAGGGAAGAGGAGCCACCTTATATACCCTGGTTGCTCCGCCCCTGCATCCCCGACAGCCAATCACAAACGGCGATCGACACCCCGACGCCGCACTAACAAAAGAAAACCGTGAACAATAGAGTGGGTATGCTTGCTGCCCACCACGCCGTGGGCGAGGGCGCCAACCTAACCATGTGGCGACTGCAGACATTCCTGGACATGCTGCCTAACGCCCGTCAAACCGGTTTCCAATTACCAGCTAGCCCGTTCCCAGCTGAACAATGACTTCCACAGTGGTCGCCACCTGCCTCGCATGTCCGCCACGTGGCTTTGCGCCTTCTCACAAACCCGAACCACATTCCACAATGTTTGAGGCCGGCACACGGCGATAGGGACACCCCGCGCTTTCCACGTCCCGTATATGCCCGGCCATAAGCAGCAACACAATGCTCATACCCCTGAGACTGACTAGCACTATGACTGTGGCATGTAAACCATGCCGCTCATACATGCATGCCATGATTCTAACGTTATAACCTGTCATTTACATTCGTCATGCAGTCGTGTTGAGCCGTAGCAATTTTCGTGTACATCCCGTTAACGAAACAAGTGTCATGTAGATCATGCCGCTCATGTCATGCACGTCACGATTTTCATGTTATGACCTGTCATTTATGATCGTCATGTTGTGCCAAACCAATTTTCATATACATCCCATTAACGAAACGGCAGTATAGCGCCAGGACCGTGGCATGTAAATCATGCCGCCCATGACATGCAAGCCATGCTTTTCATGTTATGACCTGTCACTTATGTTCGTCATGCAGTCATGTTGAACACCAATTTTCCTATACATCCCACCCAGGAGGAAATGTGCAGCTGGGAATCTAAGTGGTTTCAACAGGAAGTAACTGGAATCAACTGGTCCCAGTTCAAAGCCAACTGGTCCCATTTGGAAGCTAAATGGGAAGCACGTGGTCCCAGTTACAACTGAACTGGAGAGCAACTGGCCCCAGTTGGGACCACTTCAACTCGGGACAACTCCAAGTGGTCCCATTTGCCGGCCAAATGGTACCAGTTAGAAACGAAGTGAGGGCCAACTGGTTTCCGCTGCACCCATCTGGACACCAACAGGAACCATAACCAGTTCTACTGGAACCAGTTGCCTTGACGGTCATTATTAGTTTCGTATCTGATTTGTTCGAAGAAAATAGAGTAAACAATTAACAAATGCATGCACGAAAGATATTATTTTAAAGATATTAAAAAATAAAATTAATTTGCGCAAATACCGCAATATTTATTGACAACAAGAAGCTGCACAACAGAAAATTCAGAACCGCCTATGCGCAAGTTTCGTAGAGCACATATGGATGAGCCAAGGTGAGGCATAGGTGCAGGTCGCTGTGCTGTGGCACATGTGATGTTTTGCGCCGAAGAACGTGTGGATGTTCGTTGCCTGTGTACTTAATTTGTGCTCAGTTATTGTTGGACGTGGCACCTGTGGAAGAGATGACACTTCGGACGAGCGCATGACAACTGTTTTCGCCCGTGACAACACGCTTGTGGATCGATTGTGTGCAAATGACTTGTCGCTGCTTTCCTTGGTGCCGATGCTAGCATTTGAAGGTGAGAGATGCCTCCGTGTATGAATTTTTACATTGAAAAGTGCTTCGAAGTTACTGCATTGAGTTGAACTCTTATAGTGTATTCGGTTGGTCGCTCCAGCCCTCTGGCTCGGAGTTTGCAGATGCGGGTTAGCTTGCAATCGGAGCGAGAGGCGCAGCGTACCAACTGAATACAAAAGGGGATCTCAGAGCAGCGCCTGTAGCGCCACCGCGCAGCCAGCATGGGAAGCCGCCACGTAAACAACACATCGCGCGGCGCATCGACGAATGGCGTCGTCCAGTGCAGTCGCCAGCTCTGCAATGTCTGGACGCAGCGACTCGCCACTTAGCTCAGCGCAATCCATTTTTCGGACAATGTATGAGAGTAAGTTGATCAAAACCTCGCGAGAGAAAATACTGGCTTTGATTGTGCAGTGCTGTAACAGCAGCATTGACTTTTCCTCCGCTTTGAGAAGCCGCCTCCGTTTCGACATGATGCAGTTAGGGCTTTGAAGGCCACGCAAACGCTCAAAAACGCCAGGAAAACAAACCCACAAACGTGAACGATGTCCAGAAACGTCCTATGGAGTCAATTTCCGAGGTGCGCGCTCACGCTGCGACCTGTCGGCTACCGCGGCGGCGGTGTCACATGACCCATCGTCACGTGACCCGTCTCTTGGCCAGATCGCTCCGACACTCTCACCTCGAAGCCAGAGCGGGCGGGAGCTCTCCGAGTCAGAGGCTGGCGCTCCCAAAGAACCAACCGAGGATAATTCGAGCACTCGAATTATGCCAACCGAATGTGTACCCGCTTTTCAGAGCGCTCTAGATCTCTCGAAAATGACCATCCGAATACGCCATTAGTATCAGCCAGTGGCTGTTTGACGTTTGGCGTTTTTGGTAGGGTTGCATGTTGATAGCATAACGAAGAAACACACTGTGCACAGACTCGCACGAGTGAATCGCAAATGGGGCTTGGGCTGGATGTTGTTACGATTCCACCAATTATAATAAAGAAGTCCGACGTAGTCGTGGACGCGGCATATGGCGCTAATGTAAGACGACACAGCGTAGGCCTCGCGGTCAAGATTGTAACATTAACATCCAGCCCAAGCCCCACTTACGATTCACTGGTGCGGGGCTGTGCACAGCGCGCTTCTTCTTTACAATAGCAGGGATTTTCTTTTAACTTTGCTAACATCGTGGAAATACAATTGCTTTCTGGTGATAAAATACGTTCACGGCCCACGAAACATCCACGAGTTTGCCACTGGCTCCAAGAAAGCAGTCAAGATTTCCAGCCAGAGCACAAGCTGCAATATTTCTAATAAATGTCACATTTCAGCACCGAGCTTCTTCTGCTGTATGACTTGATCTACAGATTTCGCGGCCAGCAGTTACCAACTCTGTCACGTGCGATGGCAACGAGCGATCTTTTCACTCATTAAATAATGATGTATGGTTCCAGCTGAGTATAGTTCACAATCTCTGTTATGCATGTGTAACAGGGGCAAAAGTTTCACACCGCTGCTACTGGCCTCACATAGGCTAGGTGAGTAGCAGCGGGGCTAATTGGAACCAGTAGCAATGGGGACCAGTTGGGACCAGTTCAAGTGGTTTATGGTCACATTCCCGGTGGGGACCAGTTGCCAGTGGGTCCCATCTGGGACCCATTGCAACTGGTCCCCACTGGGAATTTGACCGTAAGCCACTTGAACTGGTCCCAGTTGTTTCCAGTTGCAATATTTTCACCTGTAACGAAACGGCCAAGAGAGCACCAAGACCGTGGCACGTAAATCATGTTGCTCATGACATGCATGTCATGATTTTCATGTTATGACCTGTAATTTTTCATGTCATGTAATGATTTCATGTTATGACCTGTAGACAGACAGACTCCCATGCTATGCGTTCCCATACATCTGAATGAAGCTAGCATCGCGGTGCCATCACGCCATCTAGTGAGCACTTCATAAAACTAGAGCTGGCTACATACATACTACTACTACAGAGGAGGGAACGACCCACACCCTAAGGAGCTTCGCCCCTAAAACTCTTTGTCGAAAGAACTGCTGGCTTACTTTCATGTGCGAGCTGAACTCTCAGTTGTAAATGATATTCTATGTCGGGATGAAAGGGTTGTCGTGCCAACGACTACGACACGTTGTTTAATGGACCTAGCTCATGAGTCACACCCAAGCATTAGCCGCACCAAAGCTCACTTGGGAGATATGGATAGTCAGATTGAAGAACTTGCGCACACATGTGTGATCTGCCAGTCCTGTCACAAGTCTGCACGCACCTCTGCAGTGCGAATGCAACCCGTTTCTCCTCCTGACAAAGCTTGGTAAAAAGTTCCTATCGACATCGTGGGACCTTTCAAGCAAGCTTCAGCTGACTGCCGTTTTGCCATTACAGTTATTGATTGTTACAGCAAGTGGCCTGAAGTGGCTTTCGTTAGAGACGTGACCACAGCTACACTGAAGAAATCTTCAACTTTTTGCACGAGAAGGATACCCACATGGTCTCGTATCCGATCATGGGCCACAGTTATCAGAAAATTTCGAAGAATTTCTCATAGAACGCAGAATCACGCATTACAAGTCTTCTGTGTATTACCCGCAAGCATTAGCTTGGTGGAAAGATTTAACAGGGTATTGAAGTCGTATATACAACTGGCTCTGTTTGAACGCCGTGATATAAAAATAGCCATGCTTGATTACTTGCAAGTATACCGCTGTACGCCTCACGCGACTACGGGTGCTGCACCCGATGTTCTTCTTCATGGACGCCAACCTCACACAAGACTCGACATAGTGGGCATGCCTGGCAAATGCTTTAGCAAGGACCCATCAAGGGCACTTGAGCAGTTGCGAGAGCGCGAGAAAAACAAGCAAAAAATTTCGAAGGGTTATACCGAGGAAACTGAACTTTGTCGTTGGTGACTACGTGAGGGTCAAATTATCTGCCGTTGCTGGGAAGCTGTCTTCCCAGTTCTCCGTGCCCAAGAAGATCGTTGGAAAGCGTAGACCGGCTTTGTACCTGTTGCAAGATGGACGAGTCTGGAACGCGTCCAAGTTAGCCGCAGTTCATCCGGCAGCTGTTAGCAAAATGAGACCTGGCACCACTGCTGTCATGAACTGGCCACCGGCATCCACTCTATCTTCTGGTACAGCAAAGAGTCACCTTTCGCATCCTGGCACACCAGGAGTGAATAGTCATTAAAATGCTGACTTTCCTGAACCCCCCCACAGCATACAGTGGGCATGTTTCATCCAATATGTCGGGATGTCCAACGCTCATAAGAAGAGGAAGGCGTAAGGGAAAGACACCACAGAAGTGACTCTGTGTGTGTGTTTTCGCAACGGGGGATATGTGATATAAGGCATCACTGCCGACTATGGCGCCATGAGGGAGCACGTGCTTGGCGGCCGCCTCAGGGAGGAAGATGATGGAATAAAAGTTGAGGAATGGTTGTGTTCATTGATGAGTCTTAAATAATATTGCTCTCGTGGACCCGTCGCCACGCATCGGCAATCCGAAAGCCGTGTTCGCTATTATGCGCAGCAACCGACGTTTGACCGCGAAGTCTACAACACGAGTCGCACGTCGCCCGTTTGTTATAGATGTGGAGCCACGGGTCACATCTCTCGATTTTGTCGCAGACGCCGGCAGACAAGGTACGGTCAACAGCAACCAAGTTGGGCTAATTTCGATCGTGACGGCTATAACAACGACTGGCAACCTTACTTTGGAGCTGCCCGTTCCACAGGCTCAGCACACAGAAATGATTTCGGACAACACAACAGGGGTGCCTCACCAGCTTCAGATCGCAGCCTGACGCCACCAACCAGTCGACAACGCCGTTCGCCATCACCACGGCGACGCCTTACGTCACCACCGCCGTCGGGAAACTAGCCGACGCGGCCAATGGAGGTGAGGTCGCCGGACAGCCTGGATCTCTGCGAAATATTCCTCTGGTGATGGTGAAAAACAAAGTGCATGTCTTCGTTGATAGTATATCTACAAGTGCTTTAGTAGATACTGGTGCTGCCATGTCCGTCATGAGTGCCACGTTCAAAGAGAGGTTGGGACGGAAAGTTATGTTCCCGTGGAATGACAGGCTGAACTTTCGTGGTGTCAGTGGAGAGTGCCTTATTCCTCTCGGCATTTCTGTTGCAAGTGTTTTGTTCTGCGGGGAAGATTTTAAGACAGAATTTTTGGTATTACCGCGTTGCACTCATGACGTCATTCTGGGTATTGACTTCCTTAAGAATTGTGGCGCTTCTGTAAATTGTGGTACGGGTGAAATAAGTCTGGATAGTGCAGTCCTTGCCGCCCTTACAGACACACCTCCGAAAGACAAAAAGTACTTCGTTGTTTCCGATGATTTGTTGATACCGCCTCTTTCACTCTCGCGTGTCTGTGTCAAAGCCACTACTACCGACCATTGTTCATTTGATGCACAAGTTTTGCCGCTTGTTCCTAGCTGCGCCAAGAAGGATGTACTCATACCGCGTTCTGTCGTGAGTGTAGTGAAGGGTGCCACGAATCTGTGGGCTTTCAATTGTTCATCGGCCCCTGCTGTTCTTCCGCGCAATATGAAACTTGCCACATTCGAGGAAATAACCTACAGCTCTATTATGGCTTTCAGCGAAGAGGGGCGGTGTCGAACCTGCAACGTCAACCCAGCTGTTTCTGACGAGCACGTCCTACGAATGATCAACAAGTCTTTGCCTTCAGATGAGCGCCAAGCTCTTGTGCGAGTTCTTCTGGTGCACATGTCTGTCTTCCATTTCGTGCAAGATGACAAGCCGGCTTCACTCCCTCGTTCTCGTGCTCGCCACCGAATTGACACCGGCTCGGCACACCCCATTCGACAAAAGCCTTACCGCGTGTCTTCAGCGGAGAGAACAGTTAATGCTGAACAGGTCAAGGACATGCTTCAGGAAGGCGTCATTCAGGAGTCCTCAAGCCCGCAGGCAGCACCAGTGATTGTAGTGAAGAAAAAGGATGGATCATCGCGGTTTTGTGTCGACTATAGAAAACTAAACGCTGTCACCAAAAAGGATGTGTATCCGCTTCCTCGGATCGATGACGTTATCGATTGTCTGCATTCTGCCGCTTACTTCACCTCACTGGATTTAAGATCAGGCTATTGGCAAATACCAATGCACCCAGACGACAAAGAGAAAACAGCCTTTGTGACACCTGATGGCCTTTATGAGTTCAACGTCATGCCCTTCGGCCTTTGTAACGCGCCGGCAACGTTCGAACGCTTTATGGACACCATCCTCCGTGGACTAAAATGGGAAATTTGCTTGTGCTATCTGGATGATGTTGTGATTTTTTGAAGCACTTTGGATGAACATAACCGACGCCTTAGTCTCGTCCTTGATTGTGTCGAGAAAGCCGGCCTGGTACTGAATTCCAAGAAATATATATGTCGCTTTGGAGAGACCGAAACGTTAGTGCTTGGACACCTAGTCGACAGAAACGGTGTGAGGCCCGATCCAAGGAAGATTGAAGCAGTAAGTTCCTTCGAACCACCAAAGTCGCTGCGGGAGCTGCGGAGCTTCTTGGGCTTATGCTCATATTTTCGTCGCTTCGTACCAAGATTCGCCGATGTTGTGTACCCACTGACTTGCCTTCTCCGTAAGGATGTTCCTTTTTAACTGGACGTCGACTTGTGACGAGGCGTTCCGCCAACTGAAGTTTCAACTAACATCGGGACCCATTTTTTCACTTGGTTACAGCGCAACATAGACGAGGACAATAGAAGGAAATGAACAACGGGACCCATATTACGCCACTTCGATGCTTCCTCGCCTACAGAAGTGCACGCTGATGCTAGTGGAATTGGGATCGGTGCTGTGCTCGTGCAACGTCATCAAGGGTCTGAACACGTTGTGGCTTATGCCAGTAGATCTCTGAGTAAGGCGGAACGGAATTACACCGTTACAGAACAAGAATGCTTGGCAGCAGTTTTCGCGGTTCATAAATTTCGGTCCTACGTCTACGGGCGCCCGTTCACTATAGTTACGGACCACCACGCTCTATGCTGGCTGGTGAATCTCCGTGATCCGAGTGGTCGACTGGCACGATGGGCTCTTCGACTTCAGGAGTACGACTTCGTCGTCTCGTACAAGTCCGGTCGTCGTCACGCAGATGCCGACTGCCTCTCCCGCCTTCCTCTACCGACTACCAAGTGCGACGAAGACAGCTTCGATGACTGTTTTGCTTCTATTTCGCCCACATTCCCGGACTCGACGAGATTCAGGGATGAACAAGCAAATGATGTTAGCCTGGAGCCCATTTTCACTGCTGCGCGGCGACCCCAAGCCACCGGTCGATTTTCTGTACGAGATGGCCTCCTTTACAAGACTAGTTATTCGGGTAAAGGCGCGCGCTTCCTCCTGGTGGTTCCGCAGAGCCTGCGACCGGACGTACTGAGTGCCATGCACGATGACGCGACCTCTGGCCATCTAGGCTTTATAACAACACTGCACCGCACACAGGAGCGTTTTTACTGGCCCAAAATGCGAGACACCATCAAGCAGTACGTCAGTGGCTGCGAGAAATGCCAACGCATTAGCGCCCTACGAATACTCCTCCGGGTCTTCTCCAGCCTCTGCCACCACCCTGTCTGCCATTTGAACAAGTAGGCATTGACCTCTTGGGGCCATTTCCGCGATCTTCGAACGACAATCGGTGGGTTATTGTATGTGTCGACCACTTGACCCGTTACGCAGAAACGGCGGCCATACCATCTTCAACAGCTACCTGCGTTGCCACATTTTTGCTGCGGTTTGTTATTCTCAGGCACGGTTCCCCTTGTGTGATCATTAGTGATTGTGGCCGTCAGTTCGTTGCGGATGCTGTTGAAGAATTACTTCGTCTCTGTAGCTCAAAGTTCCGGCATTCGACACCTTACCACCCTCAAACCAACGGCCTTGTAGAGCGTACGAACAGGACTCTTACCAACATGCTGGCCATGTATGTATCCTCCGACCACAAAGACTGGGATGACGTGCTCCCATTCATCACATATATAATACCGCAAAGCATGAGACGACGGATTACAGTCCTTTTTATCTTCTGTACGCACGTCTAACGTTTAGGGAGCATTGATACAATATTGCCGTTTGACTTCCACAACGAGTACTCGGTTGCCAAGACGCTGTGCCTTGCAGAAGAAGCACGTCGGATCGCTCGACTTCGTACCGTGGCGTCACAACACCGATCTAAGGAGCGCTACGACAGCCGACACCAGTCCGTCTTCTACAGCAAAGGGGACTTTGTATGGGCGTGGACCCCACAGCGTAAACGCGGATTATGCCACAAGTTTCTGCCTCAGTATACTGGACCTTTTGTGATTGTCGATCGATTGAGCAATTTAACGTACGTGGTGGCCCGCTTAACGTCAGCTGGTCGTCGTTCCAGTCGAACACAGCTAACACACGTTGCGCGTCTCAAGCGGTTTCATCCTGCCGTTTCCCAGTGATTTCTACTTGTCCAGCAGGCTTCGTCTGTGAGCCGGGGAGTGCTACGGTATCAGACAGGCAGTCAAGGTATGAGCCAGGCAAGGGTGGAAGACGACGAGGACGATATCCTTGTCTAGTGGTTGGACGCCATCTTGCCTCGGCTGCACCGACTACCTAGCGCTCCGCGCTCTCCTGTAAATAAACCCTCGCTTGGCCTTCAACCGTAACAATATGCACGACACAACAGTTCGTTAACTGTAATCCGTAAAGAAAAGGAGACGTATTTCACTCCAACAAACAAACGACAAACTTAAAATACAAACACACATCGGTTGTTTCCCCAGCAATATATAAGCAATTTTTTTCTAAAGCTGATGACACATGCAATATGCTGTAAGGCTGCCGACAAATCATTTATTGTTTGTTATTCACTGCAAGCGACACACTATTTTTTCGGTCACGGAAGTGAACAGCATAAAAGCACTAGCTTTGGCTGAGCCACACCTGATGTATGAAATGGAGTGGCAGGCACCCACTAATTTAGAAAATCATGTGATCTTGGGATTTGCTCTCCAGCGGCTTGTGTTTCCCCTTCTGTTACTCGCCTTGAAATGTTTCTCACGGTAATGCGCATTTCTTTCTCTTGCGTACTGGATAGCCTGACAGACTCCGATGCAGTAAGTTAGGTTAAATGGGAGTGTAGTATTGGTCGCTCCAAGCACTTGCAGAAACCATGGTCAGAAGAAGAGGCGTGCAAGACATGGACACAAGGGGAAGAATTAGTGAACAGCATGAGACACTATTGCATAAGACAGATAACCCATGTAGTGCAAACCGACGTTGCATTCTGGTACACTGCGACTGCATCGTGGGCGAAAGGAACTCATTGAGAACCACGACCTCAGTCCGCCGCGGTTGCCACCCGAAAAACGCGGGTTCGATCCCGGACGCGGCATTTTCGATGGAGGCGAACATGCCAGAGGCCCGTGTACCGTGCGTTGTCAGTACGCGTTAAAGAGCCCCAGGTGGTCAAAATTTCCGGAGCCCTCCACTACGGCCTTTCTCTACACTCTCTTTCAATCCCCTACACCCACGGACGCTTAGCCGTGCTCCCGATGTGGGCTGCTGAAATTAGCGTCCTTTCCCCAATGAAGCGAACAAAATCGATGATGCTTTCCCGGCCGACACCACGCACGCGGCCGATGAACGCTGGAAGCGCAACGTATCCAGCGCGTTGCGACAGTCTGGCCGGAAGTCGTTAGCGTGCCACAGGAAGCGCGCGACTACTGTCCTTGTGGCAGAACAACCGGAACTACGTTGTCTGATCCCTGCCCGCGCACTTGTTCTCATCAAGGATCGAGGCACTCTGACATAAGTAGCCGAAAAATTCGACGGGGACTTTTTGAACGTCAGGAAAAGGCGCCGATCATCCATGGAGGCCCCCATGCACATGCGAGCCAAATAACGCACCAGAGTTCGAATGCAAATCGCATCTTTCGAGGGCTGACCACGTCGCTCGTGTGTTATTAGATACGTATGCAGTGCTCAGCGAACGAAAAGCGATACTCGGAGCGCTTCCGGTGCTTTTTGCATCATTGCTTTGCGCTTTGGACAGATTGGTTGTGGTAGCGTCGTACTTTGTGAAGCAGTGTGTTCAGTTTGGTGTGATCACACAGTGCGTAGCACAAAATGCGCCAGCCAACACGCCGTCTGAGTATCGCGTTTCAGTTGCTGAGCGCTGTACATTTTCTTTACCTGTTGAACTAAAATTAAATCATTACTGAGGATGTTCTCGCGATCACCTTAGTCGGAGCTCCTTGTGACGTCACTTGCTCAGAGGAGAGCAGGCGATTTGTAGCTGTAGTTGAATCGCAAATTTGTGCGTGTCCTGCAGCAATAAATGGGCCTTCAAAGCTGACAGTCACTGTTCCCTGAATATGCCCAAGAAGTGTTGCAAGGTCATGTCGTGGTTTCGGTACCAATATTTAAATTTGCAAGGATTGCCGATTACAAGAAGGTCCGAATCGACAACTGATAGATCTTTGTGCGTGCTGCCTCTGTTAGCAATCTGCGGACAAAAAAGAAGAAAAAAATAGACTCGCGGAAATATGCGTCAATATCGACACGCTCATGCACCGGGCCAGATCGGCAGGTAGACCTCCGGCCGTTTAAGTTTTAAAAACTTTATTAAGCTTATCTGCAGGAAAACCGACGTTCGTCTACGCCTTCAACACTCTGAAACTCGTCAGAAAACGGTGCCGATAAGTGCTCCTATGAACATGTAAGCAAAATGTTATTGCACTGCACACACCAGGGAATTTGCTGTTCGGTTTCAACGGTGGTCTGGAATTCGGCTACTGATCCGAAGGCCGCAGGATCGAATCCCGGCCGTGGCGGCTGCGTTTTGATGGAGGCGAAATGCCGAGGCCCGTGTGCTGCGCGATGTCAGTGCACGGTCAATAACCGCAGGTGGTCGAAATTGGTCTGACTGGTCAGTCAAGGACCAAATAAAAAAGACATTTAACATATCATTAGAACACACTTACACAAAGGAAAGGCACACCCTTTGGCATAGATTGCGATTGAAAAGCACAGAGACACAGACGCAACCTGCCAAGCGAATCCGTGCCCCCGGAGGTGTATATGATAGGCTACGACGGCACCTTCCGCACGTTTGTATGGTAACGAAATTAGCGTGCGTGATGATGATGCTTGTGCAACATGAATTGAGTTCATAATTTGTGTTAAGCGCTACCATGCCACTGTAACATACCTTCTTGTGTCCTAGTGTCACTCGGCATGCTCTAGTCCAATTTTGCTCGATGCCGTATATATAATACTTCAACGAACGACGCATACAATACACACATAAGCACATCGTAGCGTGCATTTTTCATCGACAAAACAGTAAGTGCAAACCTTACGTCGTACCGCGCGCTCCCATTCGGACGTCGCTGGTTAGCCCACTGTATAGGCATACACCTGCTCATGCGCTTTGCACATAGGTGCTGATCCTACTCGTAGCTAAATCGCAAACAATTCGTCAAAGGCAACTTTCTCGGTTACTGCTTCGCATACTCACATTGATCTGTCTTTTTTTTTTTTGTTTTTACCTTAATTCTTTTGGAACGAGGTCATATTGATACGGCTACGGAAACAGTGCATGTAATAAAAACGCTTCTTTGGTAGTAAATTTACAAATTTTCGTTACCACTTTTATTGTATGTAACCACTGCGGGTAGCAAATGGCACTGTATTAACATTAGCACCTTGTCACTTACTACCTGCAATTAATACTTGGGTAGTGGATGTTGTGGCGAGCATTTACTACCTCGAAGCTAGTAAGTAGCACTAGGTTTTAAGAGTATACTGTATATCGGGTCGCGCGGGCTCCATAGCGAGAAAGCGAATGGAGATTCGCCGACAGGAAGCGGCGGAAAGAGGTTTTCATCACCACGCAGCGCAGTTTTCATTTGTTTCTGGCAAAAGGAAATGACGCACAATCATTCGTTTCCGGAAGCGGCACAGCGTCGACGACCATTTGTATTCCGTTCACGTGGAAGTCTGTATGCCGTTCACGTGGAAGTCTGTGAGTCGACGCTGTTTTCTGTCGTCTTTTGCTCTTGGTCGCCGTGGGTCGCGCACGGAACGCGCAGTTTCTCGAGCGCGCAAATCCGCATTGTTGCTCCTTCTCCTTTCTTTCGCACTCGGCTGCCACCCAAAAAACGCGAGTTCGATCCCGGCCGCGGCGGTCGTATTTTCGATGGAGGCGAAAATGCCAGGGGCCCGTGTACTGTGCGTTGTCAGTGCACGTTAAAGAACCTCAGGTGGTCTAAATTTCCGGAGTCCTCCACTACGGCCTTTCTCTCCTCTCTATCTCTTTCACTCCCTTTCCCCCACCCCCACGGACGCTTAGCCGTGCTCCCTACATGGGCTGCAGAAATTAGCGTCCTTTCCTACCGAACCACAATCATCATCATCATCATCATCTTTTTTTCATATTAATCGATAGCATGCCCTATATAGCTGCGACACGACACAATTGACGAGCCGTTTCGTACTCTCTAAAGAATATTCCCGCCGAGACGTCATGCAAAATGAAGCTATTGCCTCGCGTGTGATCAGAAGTGAGCATATCGGCAGTAAATGAAAAGATATCGTACTGAAGGTTCAGACGCAGCGGTGAAGTTTGTCATCATGCTGCAGCCGCGGTTGCGGTGAGATTCTGAATAATAATAATTTCCGAGGTTTTACGTGCCAAAACCCGCGTAGGATTATCAGAGACGCCGTTGTGAAAATTTCAACCAGCTGGGGTTCTTCGGCGTGCACTGACAGTATACACGAGCCTCGAAATTTTCGATGCCGCGGTCTTCGCGTCAGCAGCCGATCGAGTGCCATAGCCACTAGACCACCGTGACGGAGCTTCGGAGTGCTTTGCAGCAAAGGGCCGTGATGCCGTTGGAACGGAGGCAGGCGCTGTTGGCTGCCATACACAGAAACACTGACTGATTGGACTGCATTCAGAAGCGTGTGCCAAGCGTACGCTTCTAGGGAAGGTAATCGGTAAAAGTTGTTGCTTAGCTAGTTGATAAGAGACTGCTGCTGAAATTTACGGCCGCAGAGTACCCCGCCACACACACACACACAAACGCGCGCGCGCACGTATGTGTTCTTGCCAAACTCACGTAACAAAATGTTTCGTGACATGTTTCGGTCAAAATCACCTAACGCAATGTCACGTGACATGCTCCCGCCAAAATATCGCATGACTATCAAGTGACCTGTTTCAGTAAACTATCGGCCAGCTTCGCTGTGACCTGGCCTTGCGTGACCTATAGCTGCGCACTTTTTGTTAAAGCGTATATTTCATAGATACCGGCTTACCGAGGAATGTCTCCTTTCTCGACCAACGCGCATTAAAAAGTGCATTCAAGAGAGCCATATCTCGATTGACAACTCCTTTATTCTGCTCGCCGTTACGGAATGACATTTTGTCGACCTCGCAAAACGCTCGTAGCGACTGTCGTCCCATAGAGAGCTTGCGGCGTGGCAGCGAAGGACCGGGCGCTGCAGTCCAATTGCTTGTCGTGGCATCGTGCGTGAATCAGGCCTTCGCGTCTGCTGTCGCGGCGGTAATTTCTCCCTCCACGGTATAACTGAGAGGAGGCGATATATCTTGAGGTGGAATGAAAACGTTGCGAGTGAGGAGATCTGTGCCCCGATTCACCATCATCCAGCCAGTCGTCGCTTTGTCAAACAGGCACTCCCAGTGGCAACCTAAACTTAGCCGTACGTCTATAGTTGAGATGACGCGTCCTACCGTCTGCAACGTACGTAGTCATCGGGACTCCAGTATCATTTGAGCTCAGCCTTCTCGAAGAACTGACTCCCGGAAACATCGGCATTGAAACTCCACTGAAATATCGGTCGTTCCAGAACTCGTCGGGACTTCTCGCCTCTGATCCGGTCATCTCACGTATATATGCCTTCATCTGTTTCTGCCTGCGAACTTTCGCGTCGTTGATCACTGTAAATTAGATTGATTGATTTGTGGGGTTTAACGTCCCAAAACCAGTTCTGATTATGAGAGACGCCGTAGTGGGGGTCTCCGGAAATTTCGACCACCTGGGGTTCTTTAACGTGCACTGACATCGCACAGCACACGGGCCTCAACATTTCGCCTCCATCGAAATGCAGCCGCCGCGGCCGGGATTCGATCCCGCGACCCTCGGATCTGCAGCCGAGTACCATAGCCACTAGACCACCGTGGCGGGGCCACTGTAAATTAGAGTCTTGCCAACTGTTAGCTTTGATTTACTGCTTGTGTTAATATCTTGATTGTTAATTGTGAGATACTTGCCTTTGTAAGCCGATTTATTGGTATTATGCGCATTTGTTATCTGTTTGTAAGTGTTGTATTCCTTGAGGGCGTTCTGCCGCATTATCACTAAACTAAAGTTTGTTGTTTATTTTCCAAACATGTCTGATTCCTTCACTGCGTCTGCTTGCGTATACAGAACATCTAACCTGCTGTCATTCCCTTCGCCAACTTCGCGCTGGCAACGCTAGAGATGGCAGCTTGTAACCGTCCCCATACGTACCGACCAGTGCTATTACTAGGCCATGTTCTTTAAGCATTCCTCATCGCGATCTGCTTGCGTCTTCGGTATGAAAAGAAAATAGCGCAGCTTATACTTGCTCCAAAGCTGGCAGCAACAGCGCAGCTACAGTGTTCCGCCTGTAGTTCCTTCTGATCGGTTCCGGCACGACCTCGTCGCGTGACTTGTCGTCACGTGGCATTACGTGGCCGTGGAGGAAACACGTCGCGTGACTCGCTGTTACGTGATTTTGCGAGGCTTCGATCACGTGCTACGTGACATTACATGGTTTCGACCACGTGACCGGCTGTTACGTGATCATACGTTGAGTAGTACTTAAAGGGCCACTAAACAGGCACCTACTTTTTTTTAAAAGCTGCCCAAACAAGCTAACTCAATCATAGAGAAGGTTGCGGTGATCGCATTCTGCGAATATGACAGCGCTGCGCGCCATACAGACGCCGTATTTCAAAAAACAATTCCCGCGCCTCTTTCCTGCGATTGACCAGTCGCGCTCGCATCCTAGGTGTCGTCAAGTTCTACCGCGAACAACCTTGCGCAGTTGTATCTCGTTGATTGGTCGAAACGTATATTGTCAGATCCTCTGGCCATCCCACCGGCGTGAGCGCAGGAGCAACCCAACGTTTCTAGAACGAGAACAACCGGTACTGCAGCGCAAGCGTCAATGGCATTAAATGCTCACGTCAGGTCAAGTGTCAAAAGTGGGTGGAGTCTCGACGGCGAGCCGCGCCTACCCTCTCCTCGGCAGAGAAGGGTGGGGAGGCCGACCGAGAAAACGAAACCGACGCAAGCGGCCACTTAAACCCGTGTAACTTCTTTATTATTGCACCTATTCGCAAAATTCTTGCGGGAGCATGTTCACATCGCACAGGAGCGCAGTTATATCTTTAAAACAAATTTTGGACCTTGGGGTTGTTAGGGGCCCTTTAAGCTAGGCGATGTGAGGTGCAACTGTGGCAGGTGTTTCTATGTCTTTCAATCTCTGTTTCTCCCTGTCCCTTGAAAGAACTCTTTGTTGGAGTTCGTATGCGTTTATATCTTAAGGGGACCCTGAAACGGTTCTGAAGATTTTGTGCAAACATGGTGATCCCGTAGAGCGAGTCATTAGGATCATTAGATAACAGATTTCAGCGCTCTGCGTAATGTGTGTAATTTAGAATAAGGCTTTGAACACGCGCATCGCAAAAGATCGCAGCGGCTCGCTGAAATGCGTTATCAAACGCCCCCGCCTATCGAACGATGGATGGGAGGCCGCTGATTGGCCCCTAGCAAGTGACGTGCACGTACTTTTCCCAACCTAACTGCGAACAACGCGCTCCTACAACGTGCTCCTTCGTTTCAGCCAGCGGTATCGTCGCGGCATCAGGCCGGCGCACACTAGTCGCCGGCGCTCTATTACAGAGGCTAGCACTGCCCAGGACGGCTGCCTCAGTAAAGATATCGAGGTGCTATGTCGCTGCGGAGGGCTCGGCAGGGCGGCTGACGCGGGAGGCCTGGCGCAGTCGTCGCTAGCGTGCACTCCGCAGCTGATCGAGTTGAGGAGGAACAGCAGTGGTAAGGAGGAAGGTGACAGAAATAAGCTCATACCTGCCTTAGCGCATGGTGCTTCGCTTTATTTATGGCGTGAATTATTTCACAATTGTGTTGCCTAATCAGTGACGCAATGTTAAAGAAGAAACGTTTCAGGGCGCCAAGAAACAGACAACGAGAGAGGACACAGGATAGGCGGCGTATTTCCTTAACATATCCGGAGCAATGCACAGACGCCGCTATTGGCCGCACGCGAGGCCACGTCAGCCCGCCTACGCATTTCCGGTAAATGTTTGTTTACAGTCGCACATGCCGGCAGCCGGCAGAGAGAGTAGCGTGCACGGGAAGGCTGCCGGCATTTTAAGTGCGAATGCACTTCTTAAGCGACCCCGAAAACTCCGCCGGCATCCGCGCTCCTCCTCCTCTCCCCTAGCAACGGCGCGAGGAGCGGAGAGGAGCGTCTGTAGCAACGGCGCAGCGACGTCACGCCCCACGTGACTGCGCGCGCTCCGCCCTCCGCTCCGTGGCTGCGCGCGCCCCGCGCCGGCTCCGCACCGCTCTCCGCGCCGTGACGTCACGGCGCGTTGTGCAGCTGGCGCCTGCGCGCCGTGGCTGCGCGCACCGCGCCGGCTCCTCGCACCCTCTCCGCGCAGCTGGTGTGTCTCTCCCCCCGTTAGGTTTGCACTCACCCTCGGCCGCCGAATAGGTGCTGATCTGTAGTGACGTGTGTAGTGTGTGTATGTGTGTGTGTGTGTGTGTGTGACGCACTCGCGAGGTGCATTAATGCATCATACGAAAAGCGTGAAGTGTAAAATAAATAAATAATACTTCATATATAAATGTGTGTGTGTGTGTACAAATGCATCATGACAACAACACTTTAAATCATTAATTACACTTAATCATCATCATCAGTAAAAGTGCTTTGCACTTAAAAACGGCCAGACCTCCGTGGGTCGGCTGGCGCGTGCTCTCTCGCTGCCGTCTCCTTCGCTCGGCTCTGCAGTTTAGTCGCGCGCGCCCCCTCATAGCATCACCCCGTGCTTCGCACTTCCTCATACTCCCCTTCGGGGAAATGCGGGTATTTTTTATCGCTGCCGGCGCATTTCCTGCTATAGCTATTTTAAGCGTGTCCGTGGTTCGCCCGTGTCACTGGAGGGCCCGTTGACATACGTCGCCGCTTCGCGGTGCGCCTTCGGCGCTCTCACTATTTTGCTCGTGTCACTACTGCCAGAGCCAGGCGCGTCAGCGACGGGCGCTGGCGCGCCCGCCGCTGAGACCCAACGCGATTGCGTTTTTAAAAGAACATTACGCGGCTCCTTCGGAGCAGTTGTGTTAGTAATAATAGTTCCCCCCGAGCGCCGAGCCTCGTAGCCCCTTGATAATCTCTACTTTTCACCCCGAAAGAGAGAAAAGACCAAAAAAAAAAAAAAACACACACACACACATGCGCATCCCGACGTCTCTTTCTTTCTTTTCCCTCCTTCCCACGGCTCTCAGCCTCTTTCAGCCACGGCTCTCAGCATAAAGCCAGCAGACGAAGAAATGGTGGCCGGGAAACCGATTGACAGCAGCACATTAGCAACTCTGCTTACGCTCATTTTAGATCTTAATAACTTCCAATTTGATGATACACACTACATCCAAATCAGTGGAACGTCTATGGGCACACGCATAGGTCCAAATTACGCAAACATTTTTATGGGCCACCTGGAAAATAAGTTTTTGATAAAGCAGACGTTTAAACCATTTTATTACAAACGCTTCATTGATGACGTGTTCCTTATATGGCCACATGGTGAACAGGAGCTTCTTTCATTCATAAATGATTTTAACAATGCCCACCCTTCAATATAATTCTCTCACGCGTATTCTGCGTCCACCATTAACTTTCTTGATGTGACCATTTCCGTTATAGACAACAAACTGTACGCTGTATAGAAAGCCGACAGATCGACAACAATATTTGCATTTCGACAGCAGCCACGTTAAACACTGTAAGACCAGCATTCCGTATAGCCAATCGTTACGCTTCAAAAGAATCTGCTCTAACCCATCCGACTTTCAAAAAAATTGTGCAACACTTAAAAACGCCTTGTTGAAGCAAAAATATCCACCGCAATTAGTTGACGATGCGATCCAGCGCGCAGATACATGTGACCGCAGGACGCTTCTTTACTGAACCACCCCGAGCAGTGTACCGTCGAGCTAGAAACCTTCGCGACATACTATCATCTTCATCATTACCTAAGATTGCCCGCCCAAACGCTATCGGATGCCATCCATGCCACAAACCGCGTTGCAAGGTATGTCCCCATATGTGCACTTCCCAACAGGTCGCCAGTACGTCTTCAACATTTCGTTTAAAAATTAAGGTGACTTCGACTGTGACACCAAAAACGTAATTTATATGCTTGAATGTACAATATGCGGCAAACAGTATATCGGACAAACAGAAGGCCCTTTCCGAATACGATTTAACAATCATAAATCTCACGCTAACACGTTGCCGCACCTGCCCATATCAAAACATGTGCATCTCCCCGGTCACTCTTTTAATAACCTCAAGGTCACGTTACTTGAATCTGGCTTTCGCTCTAATTATGACAGGGAAGCCCGGGAATCCTTCCTAATTCACAAGTTTGATACCATCGCGTCTGGTTTAAATGAATGCGCTGGCAAATTAAGTTGTTTGTCTGTAATCGACTTATTGGAAATAAGTGTATTTACATTGTCCATCGAACTGTGAAGTTTTTGTGCCTTTGTATTTTAGTGTTTTTAGCTTTCCGGTTTTACTTTCACCATCGTCATTATATCATTTACATCAACGATTCTCTTGAGCTGTTTACACACATTTTCATCGATGACGTTTATATATCAGTTGTGGTTAGCGTATCTTCACTGTGCTTGATATGGACATGTATATATTAACGGCAATGTTTCTATACACTTCATTCTGATGAAGCTCGGACCCCGGCCGAGCGAAACGTCAATAAAACTGCTTTACACGCGCGTCTGTTTTGACTTTTCCGTATATATATATATATATATGGGCACTGGATCTTGACTTGCAATGAAGTGCCGGTGGGAGATTTCACTTGTGCATAGTTGAACCATGAGGATTCGTAGCGTGCGCGTTAACTAAATTAATCCGGAACTCGGCACGATCTGCGATGAACCTCCCGAGTTTCGCCCACTCATCATCATTCACTCCGTGGATATGCTGTAATTTTTTTCTTCTTCATTACAGGAAAAACAAAAAACACGTATACACAAGCATTTGGCAAATCAGTAATCGGACATATCAAAGATGCAAAACTAGCCAAGTATGTCACGAGAGCTCTCGTATATGCTCCGAACTAGAAGATATTCCTTGTTTTCCGCGGTGCGCCACCCCGCATATAAATTTGCCGGGGTACTAACGGAGAGATGCACACCATTTACCGTTGCTGATATGCTCATTTCTTCAGCATGGCAGAGGCTTGACTGTCACCCGCGAAATGGTGCAAAAAGCCCACAGCGCCGTGTCTTGTCGCGCTTACGGGCGTGGTCGCCTGTGCTCGCGAGCGTGTAGACGTTCCCTGACGCCACCAGGCCGCTGATACGTTCATGGTAGATTGCGCCAGGCGAACACCGGTGCCTTCTTCGCCGGCGAGTTTTCATTGCGCATCGCCACTTTGCCCATTACACTGAAGTAATTCACAATCTCTACTTGGCGAGCACAAACATACAATAACAAGTAACGCGCACATTCTACCTGCAGTGGTATCGCACACAATTACGTGGCTATGCGCGATGGGAATGGCTATCGCGTTCAACTCTTGATTAAAGCTCCCACATTTTTTCTCTCTTTTGTTGCAGCACAAGCCGGCGTCCTTGGAGCCGTCGACGATTGTGCTTTAGTTCACTGAGCGCGAGAAAAGTGGCGAGATGAGAAGAGGCTGCAAGCGTTTCATCGTCAAGTCAGCGTTGCCTTGCGCCATATCGTGCGTTGTCGTCTGCTCGGTGCTGTACTCGCTGGAAGCCTTAATCGGTTATGGGACGTTTTTTGGTTCGAGCAAACTGCAGCAAACTTATCGTGTACTCGTGTGGCACAGTTTCCGGCACGATTTTTTTGATCGAATATTTGGACACAATGCCACCAGGAGGTGCCAGTTTTCGTGCACGTTCACCCAAGACAGGAGCGATCTGGACAGAAGTGACGTCGTGGTATTGCAGAGCTTCTTCAAGTCGTTCTGGCAAAGTCTCCCTCGCCGCCGCAGACCAGGCCAGGCGTGGCTGTTGTACGCCATGGAGCCTCCGCACAGACTTCCACCGAATCCTTCCCGCTTGGACGAGTTGGGTATTAACTGGACTCTCTCTTATCGGTTCGACGCCGACGTCGTTCATAGGCACAGCTTTCGGACGGTGCGCAAGCCGCGAAGCGTCGAGAGCATACCTGCGCCGGAACCGAAGGCGCGACCCGTCGCGTGGATCGTGTCCAACTGCGACAGCTTCAGCCGCCGCGAGAGCTACGTGCAGGAGCTGCAGAAGTTCGTCCCGGTGGACGTGTTCGGTCGATGCGGACGGCGTCGCTGCCGTGAGCGTCACTTCGGCTGTTACCGGGAGATCGCAGCCAACTACTCCTTCTACCTGGCCTTCGAGAATTCCATCTGTAAGGATTACAGCACAGAGAAGCTGTTCCAGCCGCTGCTCAACTCCATGGTGCCCGTCGTGATGGGCGGCGCCAATTACTCGGCGGTGGCGCCACCGGGGTCCTACATAGACTTCGCCAACTTCAGGACCGCCCGGGAACTGGCGACGCACCTGCTGGAGCTGCAAGCAAACCCGGAGAAGTACAGGCGCTACTTCGAGTGGAGGAAGCGGTACGCCATAGAGAGGCCCCCCTTTGGCTGCACCGCTTGCGAGCAGATTCACCGGCTCTTCGCGCTCCCGGCGAGGAAGAGAGTCCGTCTGTACGAGTACCTCTGGCACGATGCAGGCTGCACCACGTGGAAGGGACTGCTCAACAGGACGTGGTCGTAAATGCGAGCCCGAATGCAAAAGTGGTCCAGTATATGTGTGCAAGAATAAACCATCTTGTTGAAAGTCAGCGTCTTTCTCCTTGTTGCATTCCATTATGTTCAACCAACAAGCACTCGTACACTCTGCTTAACTTCGAAAGTGGTAGCTGTGGGAACGTGCTGCAACGCTGTAGAATGTTACTGGGCCATGAAAAAGTGCACACCCAGTTGTTAGGATACAAATGAAGCGTAAGAACGAGCATTTCGCCACAGCAAGTGCAAATACTAAAACGTGACGAAGACACAGCGCGTGCTCAAATACGGGAGTCATAAATACTGTGATTAGCAGTGAAAACAAAGGAAAAACGATTACGATTCTACTCAGTAACGCGAAATTACCTTCCCATTGCGAAAACCTGTCTGGGAGTTTCGAAACCGCGACATATTGAGGCAAGGAAGTCTAGAGACAGCTGTTGTCGACCGTTCTTTCTTTCTCATGTGTACACATCTTTATTCAAGACACACTACTCCCAGTCTGATGATGACCACGGAGTCGGTTCGACAAGTGCCGCACCGGGACGTGGTTCTCAAGGTTCGCGAGGATGACGCATTAGTGGCGGTGTTCTTCGCGCTGCGGTACCCATTGTCGCTGAACGCTTTAAAAAGCCGATCACTTCGTCATGTCCGAATATGGCAGCTGAAAGCAAAAAGGTTTCTTTTCTATGTATCCATTCGATCCCTGTAGCACAAGGCAGAGAAACTGGGAAGTAATAGTTGCGGTTGTCATTCCAATAGGCTAAGGAGGAAGGTGGTTGTGCAGAGGAAGAGTGGGCAGATTGCCACAGCGCTTTGTGGTTAGGCTCCGCATCATCGGGTGTCGCTCTGCCAATCACTTTCTGGTATCCGCAAAGCAGAGAACGCTCTATAGGTGTTCTCCGACGCTGCTGCATTCGAATGAAACGCCTCGAAACGGTCGTTTCCTCCCAGAAATAGCCGTGCACACGGAGAGAAGCCCAGACGAATGAACACGCGCGACATGACGTCACTGCCCATACCCACGGGGGAGCGTATCATATTTCCTTACGAAGCACCCCGGGATGTGCGCGCTGCTGCGTGACGCGACTGCGAGATGACGACCTCGTCCAAAGCCTGGCCCGCATTTTTTCCTCACTATTTGTTTTATTATCCGAGTTTCACGGAGAGCCGGTGTAAACACACATACGTCTGCACTTGTGTGCGTGTGTCTTCATGTCTGGCTGCTGGTACTGCGATGACGCGCGGAGCAGGTTATGTGGAAGAAAGCTAGCAGGGGGCGTCACGCGACCATCTGCCTGGCTTGGCATATAGTACCGCTGAGAACATACACGCTGAAAATTCGAGGAACAAGGACAAACACAAAGTGATGCACGCAGCACAGGCGCTGAACTTCAACCGAAAGTTTTATTGATCTGTAAGTCATTTTTAACACCTCGCCACGCAGAGAGGTTCTCCTGACAACAACTAGAGGCATCATGTGCAAAGGTGAATATCGCGCCGAAAAGCAAAAGCATGAAAATGCTAAGCAGTGAAACTTTGACACAGGCGACACTTAAAAGAATGAGAGGAATTAAAGGCGCATTAGGAATGACAAACAATTGACCTTCGGGCCATCATAACTACGCGAAGACACAATCACGCACGGACAACATTCCCCCCTCTTCTTCTTTCTCCCTCTCTCTCTCTTTGCGAATATCAAGTGAGGTTGACCTTAAGATCATCACAAATGGAGATAATGACACTCTTTTTCCGAAAAGGAAAAAAAAAGATCAGGTCAACTGACGCACGTGCTCCAGTTTCTTTGTATTTTCATGGTTTCCAAGGTTTCTCGAGTTCCTTTCCCTTTTTCCTTACACACCAGCTTGGTTTTCCGTAGTTCGGGAGTGCCCCGAGTCGTTTCGTCACCGGTGCTCTGTGAGCCTTTTGTTAAAGGGTCACTACAGACAAATGAAAATTTGCGTTCATTTGAAAGGTCAGTGCTTGTGAATTCCTCAAACGTCAATATTACTTGCAACATAGAGTTACTGTATATGCTACCGCAAAGAGTTGCGCGCCTGTTTTCCACGCATTGCGGAGAAGGTGACGTCCAGGCCAACTTTTGTGCTTCTCGGCGCCGCCGCTGCAGCGAACTGGATTGTCTGGATCTATCTATCTATCTATCTATCTATCTATCTATCTATCTATCTATCTATCTATCTATCTATCTATCTATCTATCTATCTATCTATCTATCCGCCTACGACTTTGTGCTCTCCTGGCCGTTTATTTAATGGGATGCATACGAAAATTGGTATGCCACAACATGACTGCATGACGAACATAAATGACACGTCATAACACAAAACTCATGGCATGCATGTGGCATGATTTACGTGCCACGGTCTTTGTGCTCTCCTGGCTGTTTCGTTAGTGGGATGTATAGGAAAATTGGTATGGCGCAACATGACTGCATGAAGAACGTAAATGACAGGTCATAACATTAGAATCATGACATGCGTGTCATGAGCGGCATGGTTTACATTCCACAGTTCTGGTGCTCTTGCGGCCGTTAGTTAACTTCGTATTACCATAATCGGTATAGCGACACAGCAACGTAGATCCATTTCATGTTCCTGATGCGTGCTTCGCGTTTACTTGATTCCCACTGCTCGCGGGATCTGCCATTCTTTTTTATTTCCTTCTCCCGGAACTGTGGAGCGTCTGAACTCTTGCTCGACTTCCTGGCGAACGACCCTGGAAAAGTGGAATGCTGCGCCATCACCGCATCGTCTTTCTGACTCGCCGGGAAGACATTTATTGGCAATTTACGAAACCGGCTGTGTATAAATAGAAGAAGAGCCGTTATGGAGCCGCTTCCCGAAAAGTTCACGTCACACAGATTCTGAAACGAATTTTTTTAGGAGACTTCCGTCTGAAGAAAGCGCCAACATTTCGTGCGAACAAAACTCACTATAACTCCCTGAAAAGAACTCTGCTGAACTGATACATATGCGCAACACTTGCAACATTGTTTTCTGCATCGACATCCTGTTGAAAAACACAGCAGCAAAACGAGGGAAAGAATAGAATTAGAAAAATGTCAGTTTCGCCAGAAGGGCGAACCAAGGAATGCGAACAATTAGCTGGGCTAGTTGGAATGTAGACTTGTAGTGCATTTCCAGCGCTGGAAATGCATTACAAGTCGCGTTGAGAGCGCCACAAGTGCAAGGGTTTTCGAGCCGCCCGCTGATGGCTGCCGAGATAGCGCGCGCGCCAGCAATGGCTACCGCGCGAAGCCCACAGGTGCTGCTCGATCGAAAAGCGACGCTCGATCCCCCCTCCCCACCCATCCCCACTTGCTTACTTATTTTCATGCTCGTTTAGGGGGGCGGGGCGTTTCCTCTCCGCTTCGACGACAGGCGTCCTGGTCGTGGTGATGTTATCGCATGCGCCCTCCGAGCGACGGAGACGGGCCGGGCTCGTTTGACCTCTGCTTCAGCCGTGTTCGTCGCCCCCACTCGCGTGCTTTTACCCGCGGGTGCAACATACGATGCGCAGGGCGTTGTCAATTTGGACTTTATATAGGACACGACGGCGATGCGACGGCGGCGGCAAAAACCCGTCGAGACTGTCCATATACAACTGCTGTCGCAATAACCAAAGATCACGCTTCCTTAGAGGCCTGCTAATACTGCAGCATTGAGTGCCACTGAGTAGCCTTCGGTGATCCATGAGGACACGCTGGTAAAAGCTCCCACCTCCGCTAATGTTGGCTTACAGTGTGCGTCCTCTGACACGCTCGAGTGAAACGCTGTGGGGAGCCTATAGCTTATACTCAAGAGCATCCGCGCACTATCCATAAGCGACCGAGGCGTCGTAACGGTTTCTAACTCTTATTCCTCGTATAATTCTTCAGAAACCAACACCGCGTTTGACCCTGCCAAAGCTTGCTGTGTCCCTTCTCTTACTTTGACTTGGCGTTGCCCCTTTCGCTATGGCAATGGGACATGCTCCCGCAAGGGCTGCAAAAGCTAGTGCCATTTTTTTCCTTTCCTCAGAATCGCCTCTCTCTCTCTTTGACTGCATCTTTAGCGTTGTGGGCCACGCTTCTGTGTTCACGCTATCTGGGCACGTATTATGAAGACAGCAGGTGGCGATAACGTCGTGAAAGTGTCGTCTTCGGTGCGCGCTGATTGGCTGGTCGAGGAAGGGAGACCAAGTAGTCGCTTCTTCAATGGACACGCAAGATCCTACATATAGTAGCATTCCGCCAGCTCGAACCTTGGTTGGTGTCCGCTCATTTGTTTATGGGATACTACGTCACCCAAGGCAACAGTGTCGCCTCTGATGATCATCTCAGAATACGGCCTTTGTTTTCCCCAGAGGACCACGCGCCTGTCCTGTGGGTGGCAATGGAGGAGGCGTCATCGGATGTGGAATACGCTTCACGCACGCATCGGCGTTTCTTGAAATGCGACGGCATCGGGAACTTCTCCTTCGAAGTCTGTCAACAGCTTCCTAGCGACACGAACGGTCTCGCACAATCTGTTTTAAGGGCTCCTCTCTTTCAAGGGCGGAGCTCTTTAAGCTGAGTATTGGTCTGTGACTCCGCGAGCAGAAATAAAAGTATACCATCATCAGGCACGCGTGCACTTCTATGGAATGCACGGCATATGCGCGCACTTGTTTCTTCTCTTGCACTTATGCCCTTAGCCTAAGGCGGATGAGTTTCATTGCATAACGTGGAATGATAGTATAGCAAGGGGGCGGGCAAATAAAGCGAGGGTGAAGAGGATAAGAAGAAGATAGCATTTAATGATAGGAAATGGGAGATGTCGGCCTGGAGAGTGAATCTCTGGCGTTGTACTCCTCACAGGGGTAAGGGGAAAAGGGACAAATAGAGATAGAGGGAAGCATGAGAGGTGACGATGGTGAAGTACAACGAGTCACTATACACGTCCTGTAAGCGGATGTGCACCGTGCGCAGTAGTCTTTACAGCACGGTATTAGAGACGGGCATCTGTGTCACACAAAACCTGTGTCATACCTGTGTCACACAAAAACTACAAAGGGCCTTGAAGTTGCGTTGGACATGGTCCGTGTGCTTCCGTTCATCTAAAACTTTTTCCTCCGGAAAGGGCCGGGAGTCCAAACCAGGCTACCGCGGCGGAGAGGAATACTGAGGGCGCACGGAGAGGGTATGGTGTATAGTCTCTGATGTGTGACACACGCGGCAATCAGGACTCTCTTCCTGTACGATCTTAGATATCTGCGAGTGTAGGCAACACCCTACCGTAGTCTGTGCAATAGCGCCTCTTGATTTAGTCGTAGCTGGACTGGAAGGCGAAAGCACACGACGGCGTCAAGTCTATGAAGGCGCTGTTGTCGTAGGTCAGGGTCATCCTATAGTTGCGTCGTTGAGGCTTTCATGGAGCTGGAGAGTAAGGCATTGACATCGTGTCGAGAAAAATTGATAGCAGTCGTTTGGCCGGTGATATGTGCCAATTTCGCTTCTGCGTCAGCTTGTTCATTCACAGTAATCCCACAGTGGCTGGGAATCCACTGCAGTGCAAAGTTGTGTTCCTATTGAGAAGCCTCAGTAACGAGGCTCATGATTTCACTAACGAGAGGACCATAAGCGACTTCTTGCTTCATATAGTTCATTATTAGTTGATGTGCCGGCCTACAATCGGAAGATAATGTCCACTCCGCAGGACTCTGCTGTAGAATATAGCGGACAGCTTCTCGGACACCGGTCAGTTCAGCAGCAGTAGGCGATGTATGATGCGCTACCTTGAAGCGGTGCGTCATGCCCATGGTAGGTATCGTGAAAGCTGCTGCCGAAGATGTTTGTGTCACAGAGCCATCACTAAAAATATGCACCGCTTGTCCGTACATATACCCAATATAAGACAATGCAAAATACTTGAGTCCATCAGCTGGCAGGTTTGATTTTTTTTTTTGTAGTTCCAGGGATCGATAATCGTACGATAGGCTTTGGCATCGTCCATAGTGGTATGTCGGGCGTGACTAGCGGTGCATAATTTGATGGCAGTAGACCTTGCCTCAGCAGCACCGCTTTCGAGTATGCTGCGTTAGGCCGCCTGCTAAGAATTCCGGCTAGTGGGTGGTCTTGTTGTTGTTGTTTTGTGGGGTTTTACGTCCCAAAACCAGTTCTGATTATGAGAGACGCCGTAGTGGAGGGCTCCGGAAATTTCGACCACCTGGGGTTCTTTAACGTGCACTGACATCGCACAGCACACGGGCCTCAACATTTCGCCTCCATCGAAATGCAGCCGCCGCGGCCGGGATTCGATCCCGCGACCCTCGGATCAGCAGCCGAGTACCTTAGCCACTAGACCACCGTGGCGGGGCCTAGTGGGTGGTCTCTGTGTCTGGTAACCTCAGGTGCACTCGCAGTGGTTAGATGCGAGCTGGACAGGCACGTGCCTCTGCAATAGTGCCCCACGTGGAAGTACATCGAGGTACACCAAGGCAAATTCCTAGGGCACGAACCTGAGCAGCTTCGAGTGTAGGGATATAGGATATGCACTCATACGAGAAAGCACAGGTGCACTGTAGTGAAGAGGAGGCGACGGAGTAAAGCATAGTGTAGCCTTGTATAGTGAGTATAACAATGGGGTGGGAAAGAGAAGTGAGGAGGAGGGGAGAGGGCGAATGAAGCCTAGCATATAGAGTATAGCAAGGGGTGAGAAAGGGGTTGCGGATGAGGAGGACGTTGACCAACGAGCCAATTTGAACGTAGACACGTGACATGTTAGCCACGTGACAAATCACGTCGCTTAGTTGAGCAACTGTAGAAGCCAACCCATGTGCTTCTTTTTGTTCTCCCTTTTAACAGAGGAGCTGGGAGGCCGCTATGACCGCCGTCCCCGATGTCACACAGAGGGGAAAAGCGGACCTGCACTTGCCCTTCACCAAGCATCAACATTGCTACATCAGCAGGAAAGAAAGCCCACTACGCAACATACATTCATGCCCTCGAGCCACTATACCCACATCACCCTGCTACAGGACAGTGACAATGCTACAGAAGAACGAAAGGGATCGAAAAGCAGACCTGCTGCGCTTGACACCCTTGGCCCCTGCAGTCGAGCGCCACATGCCTAGTCAACTTTACAGCCGAGCTCCAGTTCAGATTGCACTGGCGTGCAATTCTGTTGCTTTAGTCGTCTTTCACTTTGCGGCGGCCCTGTGATGAACCGTCACGCGACGTCGGGAACGCAGCTGTGCAGTGGTGTCGGCACATCGCGAGCACGTTGTCGTCTTTCCGAACACAGCGCTCACCTATCCAGACTGCACGCATTTGTGGCATTTTAGTGACCTGTCCGAGTGGACCTCATGAGTGTTTTACCTCAGGACAGGATCGATCGCATCGCCTCGCGGCTTCACAAAAGCTGGCAGTCATCATCGGCCCTCACTGATGTGGAGGCACCTCCTGGAGGCAGCCATCCTGACCCGCGTCGGATGCGCGTGCATTTGCATCAGTGCCAGATACGAGGCGGCACGCCGAAGCTCTGGGTCGGATACGTAGCCAAAAGCGGTCAGCGAAGGCTGGCGGATGACTCGCCGCAATCCACGGCGCCTTGTCCACTTCTCCACCATGTGAGGCACCAGTGTGGCGCAACAGGGCGACTGCCTTTACTGCGCAATCCAGCGCGCTCGGCTGCGATATCGCCTGCATCAGGGGATCCGACGACGATCATTTTTCAATAAAATGGCTTGGCCATCTGACACCCTATTTCGAATGAGCAAGTGCCTTGGATCTGCAAGTTGAAAATGAACGAGCTTTGTGAACTATTCTTTTAAAGTATTACTATTGTAAAGCTTTAGCATCGGCATTATTCCGCCTCGACATTAGGATACATCAGCGAAAACAACAGGTGCCAGAGGTGGCAATCTTATACAGATCTTACACCGACGACACCTTGAAGATGCATGTACGGTCATCAAAGGTGAAATCGTCGTGTGGCTGTATCCATACGTATCCCTCAAAAAGGAAAGCTCCTTATCACTCACAATAGTAATATTAATGATGAAAGCCGGGCTAGCTGGAACGTTCTGAAGTGGGACATAATTAGTGCAAGAAAAAGCGCTAGTCATGTCCCAATTCAGTTCACAAAAGACTCGTCCTTGAACACATTGCACTTGATTGAGTCGGCTGCCTTTTACATGTGCTTGCTTATTTACTGTTACTTATAAGATTCTGACATGAGGAATCTTGCACCGCGCACAAATGGCAAACGGAAAATACGTGCGTACATATGAGTGTTTGAAACACGTGGCAACAAGAAAGGCCCAATTTAAAGCAGAAGTTGGTTGTGTGCATCGTACGAGAGCTTTAACTGTTGTTGTTTTGTGGGGTTTAACGTCCCAAGGCCAGTTCTGATTATGAGAGACGCCGTAGTGGAGGGCTCCGGAAATTTTGACCACCTGGGGTTCTTTAACGTGCACTGACATCGCACAGCACACGGGCACACACATTTCGCCTCCATCGAAATACAGCCGCCGCGGCCGGGATGCGATCCCGCGACCTTCGGATCAGCAGCCGAGTACCATAGCCGCTAGACCACCGTGGCGGGACAAAAAAAAAGAAAAGCTGCTATATATATATATATATATATATATATATATATATATATATATATATATATATATATATATACTATCAGAAAGTCACAGTGACAAACATCCAGCCGAAACGTCAGAATAAATCCTATGTTTGTCACTGTGTGATGAGTGACTGGGTATGGAAACCTAGTGCGACCGTGCGGTGGTCGAAAGCGTCGAAAGAGCACAGAACGTCCGCAGCGCCACGAAAGAGACCCGAGCGTCTAGGGAAGGAAGACGACGATGGTGGGCGGTGGCATGGCTACGTGGGCGGACGAGCGGCCAATGAGAAGGTTACAGCGCACGCGAGAAGAAGAGGAGGAAGGTTTTGGAACCCGGCGGAGACGAACGCAGGTTCGGGAGCTGCTGCAAGTCGCTGGAGCCTTGGCCGTGTTGTCGAGTTTCGGACTCGAACACGAGACTCCCAACCGATCCAGGACGTTCCCGGGCGTACTCGGAGCCGCCAGGAGTTCTGGGGAACAAGGCGTTCTTGCTGAACCGTTGCTGACCCTTGGTGAACCGCTCGGCCGACGGCGGAGTAGGGCGGCAAGGTTCCTGGAGGGAGTCCCGGTGAGCCCGAGTCACGGAATCGGGACCGGCGCCGTCCGGGCGCTGTCACAGCTCGCCTGCGCTTGGCGAGAAATCTCCGTGACCTCGTTGAGAGGTCGCCTGCTGGCTGCTGACCGTTCTGCTCACCAGCTGCCGACTCTGGCTGCAGCGTCGTCTTCACCCTCGTCCGCATCACTGGCCTGCCACCGCCAACCGAAGTACCCGCTGCCCGCATCGCCAGACGCATCGAAGCAACCGGTGACTTCTTTCTTCCTTCGAACGCTGAGCGGCACTCGTGTCGTAACATTATATCGCGAACACCCTGCTAAAGGCGCGCGATTGAGTGCAAGTGTATTGTGACCTTTCCTTTCTCTTGACTTCTTATTTTTATTCCTGTTCATAAAGTACTTATTTGTTTTTGGTTTTTTGGAAAACAAAAAGTAATTGACTTCGTCCCGTAGATTCAGAGTGCTTTGCTCTGAAGAGCGTTTAACCACACGAACCGTATATCTCACGACACACTGTGACTTTCTGATAATATATTTATCCCGATGGCCAGGAAGGACTAATTATATATATATATATATATATATATATATATATATATATATATATATCGGTAGCGTCGAAGCACGACGTGCGTGCAACACGTTTTAATGGGTCACAAAAAGGTTTCGGCTGGTGGGCCAACCATTGTCGAAACATACTGAGCTTAAAAAGGCCGGTGTCACGGCCGAATTTTCGGAAATAAATGTTCAGTTTTTCAACGTGATCCCTTGATGGCACACACACATACATATATATATATATATATATATATATATATATATATATATATATATATATATATATATATATATATAGCAGTCATAATGGTGGCTAGGCCGAAAGCGTGAAGACAGATGAGTAGTAGACCCTCGGAATTGGCAACAAAAGTGGATGGGGAAAGCGTTCCCATTACGCCATTTTTGTTGCCGATTCCGAGGGTCTAATATATATATATATATATATATATATCAAAAATGTTCTCCCTGGCTATCGGGATAAATATACTATCGGAAAGACACAGTGACAAACATAGGATTTATTCTGACGTTTCGGCTGGAGGCCAGCGATTTCAAAAAAGCTGGCCTCCAGCTGAAACGTCAGAATAAATCCTATGTTTGTCACTGTGTCTTTCTGATTGTATATATATATATATATATATATATATATATATATATATACACGAAGGCCGGCCCACCCCTGCCGAAACGTTAACAAGAATTTTGAACGTGTCCCTCTTTTCAACCCTACATTGGACCGGACCCAACGAACTTCAAACTGAATATATATATATATATATATATATATATATATATATATATATATATATATATATATATATATACACTCGACAAAAATGAACTTCTTTCAAAAAATTTCGAAGATTATATGGAAGTCAGCTTTACTTCCACAGCACTTTACAGAAATATTTTGAGCAGGAAAAAAAATTTTAAGCTGGTGAGAGTTATTTGAATTTCGCAAAACGGCGGAAAACAATGCGCCAGAAAAAAAATTCCTGAAAATAAACAAATGTGCCAATCGTTTTCAAATATGCATTTTTGCATTCTCATAGCATTTATATTCATTATAAAAATGTTTCACAAATTATGTTCATGTTCCTCACTGCTTAGGACCGAGGTGAAAATGGTAAAATTTCAGCGTTTTGGGGAATTTGTTCTTGAAAAACGGTTTTGCATGGAAACCTGCAAATATTTTTGTGCCACTTTAGGCGCAATAGTATAAAAAATAGTTTTTGACCATGTGCTGTGCAAAGGCTCTGAAATAAATGCGTAAACTTGACAAAAACGCCATTTTTTCCTATGTTTAGGCGTCAATTGCACCCTAAAGTGATCCATGAAAAAATAATCAGAACAGGGTATGTAGTTGAGAAACGTAAGCGCTTTCGAAAGAGCAAGTTTCATCGACGTGATTTTCGTATTGCTTGAGAAAAAAATTTTTGAAGTTGTGTCCTACCACTGTCGCTCCGTGATTCGCCTTCTCCTTATGGCTTGCTGGCGGGAAACACAAACCACCTTGCCTTTCCGCGTAAAATAAATGTAGCGCGTGAGCAGCTTGTGGTTTTTCTACCTTTTCGTGCCTGCCTCAACTTCTGTTTCCTATATAAAGAGTGATAACAACACAGGGACACATTTAACTGTACGCTTGACTTAGAAACCACCGTGTCACCATAACAAACAACGGTACCTTTTGCGTGCTGCTCTGACAATGAGAAATAATGAACAGTAAACCGTATGTACTTGCGAAGCTTAAGAACTTTCAAAGCAGTAACTTTATCGACGTCATTTGTGTTTTCATTAAAAAAGAATATTTCCAAACTGGATGTTTTGTTCTTTCTCGCTCCGCGGTTTGATTTCTCCTCACAGTATGTTGTCGGGCAATACAAGGCAATTTAACATGCCGCGCAAAATAAGAGATGGTTTGGAAGCTTTTCATTCTACGTCAACATTCCATTCTTACGATAACAAAGGAAGCACACGGTTGGCTTAGGAACCGCGATGCCCCCATAATAAACAGCGGTACATTTAGCGTATATATATATATATATATATATATATATATATAGCGCGACACAGTGCGATGGTGCACCCGTTATTTTCAGAAACGTGTCCCATACTGAAACGTGCGCAGCGGTGTAAAATCCTGCTGCCCTTGGGATATGCGTCATTTGCTATGTTGCAGAGTCCGGTGGATCACCCGACGCGTGGCTTGGCCGGATGTGCCCCGGCCGGCCTTGGCGTCTCGAATCGAATACGCGGCTCAGCCAAGGTCACCATGTGACGTCACGGACCGCTTGTTGTCCCCGCTTTCCCTTCGCTCCGCTGAAACAGCGAACCCGCTGCAACTGTCCGGAATGTTTTAGCAAGCCGTTATTATTGTTTAACGCGAAGCATTTCTTGGCGAACTGAAGGCGCTTTGACAGTATCTATCTATCTATCTATCTATCTATCTATCTATCTATCTATCTATCTATCTATCTATCTATCTATCTATCTATCTATCTATCTATCGATCCATCCATCCATCTATCGATCCATCCATCCATCCATCCATCTGTCCGTCGCGGTCGTGTTGTGAAAGACTTTCAGACCCATTTTTCCGAACACCTTGAAAGGAAAAATTAGCATTCACCCGCTTGTAGCACAAGGTTACAAGGAAATCCGCACAGATGTCTCAGAAATGAAACCAGAGCGATTGACAGCGCGAGGGCGATTCCATGGACAACTCGAAGCGCATGGGCGTGAATATGTAGTATATTAATTTGGGCTTGTATATCTCCTGGAATTACCGGCACGTCAGAAATGTGGCCGCTATTGTAGACCGCGTTTCTCTTGATCTGATCGATTTCTGGGGCTTTACGTCCCAAAACCACGCTATGATAATCAGAGACGCCGTAATGGAGGGCTCCGGAAATTTCGAAACGTGCACTGATATCGCACAGGGCATCGACATTTCGCCTCTATCGAAATGCAGCCGACGCGGCCGGGATTCGATCCAGCAGCCCAGTGCCATAGCCACTAGACCACCGTGGCGGGGCCCGCGTTCCTTTCTTTGTGTGTTCGAAGGACAAGTATGATTATTGCATCCGCACGAACGTAAAATCGAACCAACCGCATGAAATATAGACTATTTTACGCACCCGCTACAGTAGCGCCATCTGGGGCTTTTAACGTTGCGGTTCTATGTCTGTAGAAACCAAATGAATGATATGCTACCATATATACTAATACGCATAACAGTAAATGAGGTCACGGCACACAAGACTGTCAAATCACGCCCAAGATGGCAGCGCGTGTATTATCTAGGATAGTCCTTGATCCGTCTCCGAAGTCCACCACCGCCGGGTTATTTTAGGGGCGGCGCCTGTACCGTTGAATGTGATGTGAAGAAAGGATCGCGGAATGGACGTTTTAATACTCAAGCGCATCACTTTCTTCGCGTGATTACTTGCGTGACCGTGACAATAAAATGTTTATTTTTTTATGAATATAAAAAATGCGTTCTTCAAGAAAAAGAATGTCTGCTATGTTCTATCATGCTCACGATCGCATATCGCGAGATGTTATCGATGCAGTACTGCGTTTACTCGTTGATGTTTCCCGCTTAACTTATTCAGAAGGAAGACAAGTGCACTTTGCCGAATAATTGAAATTCACAGCAGCAGCCAAACTGAAATAACTTTGCCGAACCGGAGGTGCGACGATGACATAGCACGATCACGACATAGGCGCTCAGTGATTTTATGAAAGAGCAAAGACTGCAGCGCAAACTTAAACTCCTATGCTTGGATAAGAATACATGAAAGCATTCAACACTGCACCGGCTCAGGGAAAAAAAAAACATACTGGAGGATATATGTGGCGTACACGCGCATGTAAAAGCGCGGTGGCTAGCAGACGACGCAAGGAGCTGTCCACACTTGGGAGCTTCGTGCACTCGCCGCTAGGCGCCGACTGTGTTCGATATCGAGGCCAATAGTACAACTGATTTGGCATGACCGATTGGGAATGACATGCCTTCCCCCTTTTGGAGGAATGGTGTGCACCAGGCAAAGCATTAGAAGATATTGGGAAATCCAAAAGGCATTCACACCGAGTTGCTCGGGAAGTAGAACAGTGCGCTCATTAATGGCACCTACGGACGCGGCTGAAGGGGGGTGACTGGACAGCGTCGTCAGGCTGGGACGCACGGCCGCAGGCAAGGTGACATACACCTGTTTTGTAATGGGATCGTCTACCTGCTTTCGCGGAACTGATGACACTACTGAACACGTGCTGTGTATCTGCAATAATTGGTTGGTGCCGCTGCAGCGACACCAACTTCAGGCCATTTTCAGCAGCCGCGGACACACATGCTCCAATGGCTCAGAAGGCAATGCGTGCCTCAAGTCTCACCCAGTGCATCGAGCAAGCCGGACGCACGTCTGGTGAACCTACCTGCCTTGTTCCTCTCGGGCGATACGGGAGTTTCCGTCGCACATTATGGCGGAACATGATGGCTGCCCTCCTTGCGGAAATTAAGATGTATGGTGTAGGCTGGCACCACACGGCTGTCGGAGTTGTCACCTGCGTAATCGAGAAAGAATGTCAGCCTGCCTGACAGCAAAATGGCACTCGTGAAAAGAGCGGCTCGAAGAGCGAATGTAGATGCGCTGATTTTGAACGTGTGGGATTGCGATGTTATAACAGGCAATAGTTGTCCGTCATTGGTTTGAGTTATAGCTGCTAATTAGTAGTCGAGGGTATAAATGACAAATTGAAACTCGCGGATGAAATGTGGCGAATGAAAGCTACACAAGATAAGGTGATTGTGGTTACAAATTATAGCGATTGTTACATGTAATTAAAAAGTGGAATTTATTCTTCGATAAAAATATTCGGACAAAAAAGTTGCAATTTGTCACTGAAAGCGCCCAGGAATCGAGAAGGCGAATACTGTGAAGGTCTCAGCGGACATCGGCTAAGAAACTTCGCTTTCCCCGAATTCGTTATGAATGACTGCACAGGTATATGCAGCGCATCCATGTTTTAAAGTTTTTCTTTGGGGCGGCGACAGGTGCTTAAAAAACGCCTGCATTAATAGTCCGTAATCATATGAATTACAAAGTCAGCTCTGCGCAAGCAGGACCCAATGCTGCTCAGCTCGGGATGAGCTGTGGGCAGTCCAGCGGGCCGCCAAAGAGAAATGGATTCGGTCCCACCCTGCAAACTTGCCGGACAACAATGTTTTCACCCAGCTACGCTCACAAACCATGACTTGGTGGCATGCCGTATATACTAGGTGGTTCAGCACCAAGTTCCCCGACGTGCACAGGCATCGGAACGCGATGGCCGGGACCCGCGTCCTCAGCTGCAGCGAGGAGCGGACGGCACAGACACGAACGGCCGTGGTGAGGGCGTCGTTCTGGTACTCGGCGCGTTAATGAAACGTGGTATAGAAGAACCAAGTGGAGCCAAGAAAGAATGGGACAGATAACGTCGACATTCTTTGTTTCTTTTTCGGTTGATACGCCGCAAAAACTTGTAAAAGTATGCGATGCGAGCGGGCGCCCTATCATCAGCAATAGTGTTGACCTTACGTCGATTTCGGTCTTCGGTGCACATGATACATTTCCAAATACATTTCCAGACGTGGTTGAGCGGTACACGGCGCGGCACTGAGCTATACAGGATGTTTTTTTTTAAATGCGAAGCATTTCTTAGCGAACTTCGACGAGTTTGAGCGTATCTATCTATCTATCTATCTATCTATCTATCTATCTATCTATCTATCTATCTATCTATCTATCTATCTATCTATCTATCTATCTAGCCGCCTACGATTTTGTGCTCTCCTGGCCGTTTCACTAACCGGATGTTTACGAAAATTGGTATGCCACATTATGACTACATGACGAACATATATGACAGGCATAACATGAAAATCATGATATGCATTTCATGAGCGGCATGATTTACATGCCACGGTCTTGGTGCTCTCCTGGCCGTTTCGATAATGTGATGTATGCTAAAATTGGTATGGCACAACATGAGTGCCTGACGAACATAAATGACAGGTCATAACATGAAAAGCATAACATGCATGTCATGGGCGGCATGATTTACATGGCAGGCGTTTCGTTAATGGGATGTATACAAAAATTGCTATGGCACAACACGACAGCATGACGAATGTAAATGACAGGTCATAACACTAGAATCATGACACGCGTGTCATGACCGGCACGATTTACATGCCATGGTCCTGGCGCTATACTGCCGTTTCGTTAATGGGATGCATGGGCTCCGTCTACTGACCAGAGGGCGCTACGTAGCTCTCGTCGGACGGCTCAGTATCGCTGACATTGGCCGCTTGGGTCGCACGTATGAGACTAGCGCACGGTGGAAACCGAGGCGACAGCGACGCGTGCGTTTCTTCGCTGCGTTCCGGGAGTGCTGCGAACCACACGAACGCTCGCGGCGTCGCCCTTTGGAACAGTTTGCCGCAGGTTTGGAGCGCGCGTCTCAAAGGAAATAAAACGAAAGAAGGTGGGACGGGCGGTCGATGCTGCCATAGAGTTGGAGACGCGCATCGCGTTCACGTATTTTCCTGCCACAGTCTCCCCAATTTTGCTTCTTCTCTGCGCCAGGCAGTGCATTCTGGCGCTGATGTCGCACATGGAAAACTCGACTGCACGGAGCCTATACGAAAATTGGTTTGGCACAACATGACTGCATGACGATCATAAATGACAGGTCATAACATGAAAATCGTGACATGCATGTCATTAGCGGCATGATCTACATGCCACTCGTTTCGTTAAAGGTCTGTATACCAAAATTGCTATGGCACAACATGACTGCATGACGAACGTAAATGACAAGTCATAACGTTAGAATAATGAAATGCGCGTATGAGCGGCATGGTTTTCAAGCCACAGTCTTTGTGCTCTTGCGGCCGTTTCGTTAACTTCATATTGTGAAGCAGTGGCAATAACGCCGTTTTATTAACCCTTGAGGCTACGGAGAATGGCTGACCACAAGGCACAGATCTTACTCTAGATGACAACCCACCACAGATAAATATGAAGAGACCTAGGTGATGATGAGTATGTACACATGAAGTAGGAGTGCCTAATGATTGCCCACATTGATTCCCCGCGCGCGAGAGCGGCCATCATCGCCGCAGCTCAAGGGGATGGAGAGCGCCGGGTGAAAGGCTTCATACGGGAAACGTGGACCACTTCGGTAGCACGGCAGCGGCGGTCAGTTGGAACGACAACAGGTGCCACGCGGTAGTTGACAGGAGAGGTCTGCGCCAAGACGGTGTAGGGGCCGATGAACCGAAACAAACTTCTCACATAAGCCAGGGGTGCGAACTGGTGTCCAGAGTAGCACTTCATCACCAGGGCTGAAGAACACGACGCGGCGATGTGCGTCATAGTGATCCTTACGGTCACGTTGCCTAGCGTCAGTGTTCATGCGGGCGAGCTGGCGAGAACGCACGACACGGGACACATAATCTTCGCAAGTCGATGAAGGTTCTTTGATAGGTGCCGCGAAGAAGGAAACATCAAGTAAGTAAGAGGGCGAGCGGCCATAGACGAGGTAGAACGGCGAGTACCCGGTTGTGCGTTGTACAGCCGTATTGTACGCAAAAGTTACAAACGGCAAAATTGTGTCCCAATTCTTGTGGTCTGGCTGAATGTACATGGCGATCATGTCGGAGAGTGTGCGGTGAAATCGCTCGGTTAGGCCGTTGGTCTGCGGGTGGTAGCTGGAGGTTGTCTTGTGGATGGTTCCGGAGGCTCTGAGAACTTCCTCGACTAGTTGTGAGAGGAATGCCCTTCCGCGGTCGCTCAGGATGACGCGAGGAGCACCCTGGCGGAGTATTAAAGATTGAAGTATGAATTCAGCGACTTCAGAAGCGGACGCTGAACGCACACAAGCAGTCTCGGCGTAGAGTGTCAAGTGGTCCACGGCTGTCACGATCCATCGGTTACCGCTCGCAGTCAGAGGAAGGGGACCGTAGAGGTCAATGCCGACGACTTCGAACGGTTCGGACGGACACGGAACCGGTTGCAGCTGTCCACTTGGTGGTGTTGTAGGGAGCTTTCGACGCTGACAACGGGCGCAAGAAGCGACATACCTCGCTACACTGGTAGACAAGCCTGGCCAATAGAATCGAGCCTTGATGCGGTCATAGGTTTTATGAAAACCAAGATGACCAGAAGTCATATGGTCGTGAGAAGCCTGAAGGACTTGATGCCGAAGAGAGCGAGGCAGGACAGGCACCCAGCGTCGGCCGTCAGGGTGGTATACATGGCGGTACAGGACGTGGTCTGCGATCTTAAACTGTCCCAGCTGACGACGAAGGCGGGCATTAGGTGGGCGCGAAGTTCCTTGAAGACGGGCTATGATGCGCTGACAATAAGGGTCTGCAAGCTGGTGAGACTGGAACGATGTGTTGTCGTACGGCGGTACCAGGTCCACAGCTGCTATCGACGTAGTGTCCGAGGAGGGATTTTGCGACAACGTGGCGCAGAAGACGGTTGAAGGCCCACTGCATTGTGTCGCAGGAAGTGGACACCGAGAAAGTGCATCTGCATCCTGGTGTTTTCTACCACATTTGTAAGTCATGGCGAAGTCGTACTCTTGCAGACGTAGAATCCACCGACCAAGGCGCCCAGATAGGTTCTTCAATGTCGAAAGCCAGCATAAGGCGTGATGGTCCGTCACGACGGTAAAATGACGCCCGTGAAGGTAAGGTCGAAATTTTTGGACGGACCAAACGACGGCTGGACATTCTTTTTCAGTGATGGTGTAGTTCTTCTCGGCATTTGTCAGAACGCGGCTTACGTAAGCAACGACCCGCTCTCGTGAAGATTCGTCTCGCTGTAGGAGAATGCCTCCAATGTCGTGACCACTGGCGTCCGTATGCAGGAGAGTAGGTGCGGTTTCGTCAAAATGGCAAAGTACGGGTTCCGAGGATAGAGCGCGCTTCAGATAGTCGAAAGCTGATTCGCATTCGGGAGACCACACAAAGGGAACATGAGATCGGAGTAGTTTGTGCAAAGGCGAGGCTATGGTGGCGAAGTCCCGTATGAATCGGCGAAAATAGGAAGCGAGGCCTAAGAAACTGCGCAGATCTTTGGTCTTCTGTGGACGAGGAAAGTGCAGAACTGCGGTGACCTTGTCAGGATCAGGGCGAATTCCATCCTTACTGACAATGTGTCCTAACACCTTGATTGTCTTGCTTGCGAAGTGGCACTTCTTGGTGTTTAGCTGAAGTCCAGTGTTGGCAAGGCACGTGAGAACTTCATCTAGACGGTGCAAATGCTGAGAGAAGGTTGACGAAAAAATAATATCATCTAGATAACACAAACAAGTCTTCCACTTCAAGCCACGGAGAACGGTGTCCATCATACGCTCGAACGTTGCGGGTGCATTACAGAGGCCGAATGGCATGACGTTGAACTCATAGAGCCCGTCTGGTGTTGAAAACGCTGTTTTCTCTTTATCGTCCTCATGCATAGGTATTTGCCAGTACCCAGAACGCAGGTCGAGAGTCGAAAAGTACTCAGCACCCTGTAGGGAATCCAAGGCATCGTCTATGCGAGGCATATACATCTTTGCGTGTGATCTTGTTGAGTGCCCGGTAATCTACACAAAAGCGTATAGAGCCATCTTTTTTCCGAACCAGAACGACAGGAGATGACCAAGAGCTTGAAGAGGGGCGTATTACATTCCGCTGGAGCATGTCGGCGACGTTTTCTTCAATGACTTTCCGCTCGGCGGGTGACACGCGATAGGGGCGACGGCGGACGATGGAAGTGCCTTCTGTCTCTATTCGATGCGTTGTAATGGACGTTTTTCCCAGCGAAGTGCAATGCGCGTCGAACATAGCTTCGTGCTTCTTCAGCAAATCAAGCAACTCTTGTGACTGTGAAGGTGTCACGTCGGAACTGATTGTAGACGGAAGAGCAGACAGACTCGGGACGCCTGACAATTGACGGTGCAGAGGGTGAGGATGTTGACTTAAAGGAAAGCACTGAGACAGATTCCGATTCAGGGATACGGGCCAATGTAGTGCCTTTGGGTATGAGAACTTTTTCGGGCGTCGTGTTCGTCACGCATAGATGGGCACGGCCATTATCAAACCGAACCAGCCCTGACGCAAAGGCCATCCTTTTTGCGAGACAGCGGAGAGATGGTACGACGAGCACGTCACCGTGGTCAATGACATCGGACGTTATTGCAACAATTTTCTGGTGGCGAGGTGGTAGATGAGTGTCTTGTGCAGCAAGGAAATTAAGAGGTGCGTCCTTGGAATGGAGTGAGTGGTTGGTGTCGGTCATGTGGATAACCCGTTGCCGGCAGCAGATGGAAGCGGAGGCCGTAGAAAGAAAATCCCATCCTAAGATAAGTTGCTGGGCGCACGAACTTAGCACGGCGAATTGTATGCAATGGAGAAGTCCATCAATGTAGACACGGGCAGTGCACATAGCGGTAGGCCGTATAGCGGATCCTTGAGCATCAAGTAGTGTAAGTCCGTGATAAGGGGTAGTAACTTTCCGCAGACGGCAACACAAATCACGATGAATAACGGATACACTAGCACCAGTGTCGATTAAAGCTTCAACTAACAAACCCTCTACAGAAACCATTATCATATTACACGGGCCCGCTGGAGGAAATTCTGTCCCGTCGCCCAATGCAGCTTTTCCTCCTGAAGCTGCATGAGTTAGTTTTCCGGACGGCGATCAGAGAAGGGAGAAGCAGGGCGTAGCGGTGACGTAGACCGGCGAAGAGGTGATGGGGAGCGGCGTCTGGACGGACGGTAGGCAGGACCATTCGCGGACGCTGCAGGTGGTGAGGGAGAACGGCGTCGAGGCGGAGCATACGGACGGCGTTGGTAAGTAGCCCCGGAAGAATAGTCATCCCGTTCATACGCGTCGTAACCGCGGCGCTCGTCTTGCTGGCGCTTGCGGCAGAACCGCGCGATGTGACCACGATATCCGCAGTAGTATATAGGACGAGGTGGGCGCCACTGCTGATAAGTGGGCTGAGCAGAACCACCGGCAGTCATAGAGGCGATGTGGACTGGCGCTGGTTGTGGAGGCATAGAAGGAACCACGGCTTGCGAACCTGCGGCTACGTTCGCGTATGTTGGTGGGGGATGAGTTGTTGGACGGTCCGCGCACACAGCACCAGTCATGGACGCCAACTCTTCCTTTACAACGTCGCGCAAAACGTCACCGGAAGCAGTTGGGGGTGGTGAAGCTGGTATGAAGCCAAGGGACTGGAGCTCCTCCCGTATGATTGCGCGGATCATCGCGCGCAAGGATGAATCGGCGGGAGGGATGGCTTCTGTTGTGTCCGGTTGCAAACGCACGGATTCGAGTTCAAGACGCTGGCAGGTTGCAACTATATCGGCGACGGTTTCGGGGTTTTTGATTGCCAATGCGTTGAAGGCGATACTCCCGATGCCCTTCAGAATGTGCCGAACCCTGTCTGATTCGGTCATGGATGAGTTTGCACGTCGACAAAGGGCAAGAACGTCCTCTATGTACGAGGTGTATGAGTTGTACGAGGGGATGAGTTGTTGGACGGTCCGCGCACACAGCACCAGTCATGGACGCCAACTCTTCCTTTACAACGTCGCGCAAAACGTCACCGGAAGCAGTTGGGGGTGGTGAAGCTGGTATGAAGCCAAGGGACTGGAGCTCCTCCCGTATGATTGCGCGGATCATCGCGCGCAAGGATGAATCGGCGGGAGGGATGGCTTCTGTTGTGTCCGGTTGCAAACGCACGGATTCGAGTTCAAGACGCTGGCAGGTTGCAACTATATCGGCGACGGTTTCGGGGTTTTTGATTGCCAATGCGTTGAAGGCGATACTCCCGATGCCCTTCAGAATGTGCCGAACCCTGTCTGATTCGGTCATGGATGAGTTTGCACGTCGACAAAGGGCAAGAACGTCCTCTATGTACGAGGTGTATGATTCGCCGCGGTGTTGTTTACGGGAATCTAGTGTCTTTTTGGCGATAGCGGAGCGAACAGCTGGTGTGCCGAAAATTTGTCTAAGCAGCTCCTTAAAATTGAGCCAATCCGAGAAGTCAACCTGGTGGTTGTAGAACCAGGTCTTTGCCACTCCCGTGAGGTAAAAAGGGACGTGGCTAAGCTTAAGCGGATCGTCCCAACGGTTGGCTGCGCTTACTCGGTCGTAGTCATCGAGCCAGTCCTCCACGTCTTCACCGCGAAGTCCAGCGAAGAGGTGAGGATCACGCTGGTGGCCGCTTACAACCCAACAATGAGGGGCGGCAGCTGTCGGAGCCGAGATGGATGAAGGAGAAGTGTCTGTTGGCTGCGACATGACGGCGGGCAGCTGACACAATCGGCGTCCTGATCGAAGCTCCAGGGGGAAGACCGGGGTGGCAGAGGACGGAGGACCGAAGAGCACTCTCCACCACTTGTGAAGCAGTGGCAATAACGCCGTTTTATTAACCCTTGAGGCTACGGAGAATGGCTGACCACAAGGCACAGATCTTACTCTAGATGACAACCCACCACAGATAAAGATGAAGAGACCTAGGTGATGATGAGTATGTACACATGAAGTAGGAGTGCCTAATGATTGCCCACAATATGTACCAAACTCGGTATAGCTAGACAACAATGCAAATCCATTTTACGTTCCTTATGCGTGCTTCGAATTTCCTTGATTCCCACTGCACGTGGGATCTGCCAACTTTTTTTTTAGTTGCAGCACATTTTTTTAAATTAGAAAAGCATATATCGCGGGAATGTCTTGTGTACCATTCGAGTGTACGGGTTGGCGGCCTCTAGATACAGAACAATTTCCGCACTTGTGCGCATAATTAGCGAGATTGAGCTAATTAACTTTTTAATTATGAGTAATTGTTGGCTACAGGAAATGAGTACTTTGGAGCCCGTCCTCGACACTACCTATCCAACGATCAAATTTTGAATAGCGGAGTGCATGTCGGAACTATGCGAACAATAGCAGGCTCCTTGAAACCGAAACTGGGCGCAAAAAGAGCGTCTGTGACGTCGATGTCGCCGCCCCCACGGCTTTCGTCACTCGCCCCTCGCCCGTGGTCACCGCCGCTCCTCTGCGGCGTTGGGCGCTGCCGGCGAGTGACGAAATCCGGGCAGGCGGCGACGTCGACAAGACATTCCCGCGATTTATGTTTTTCTAATTAAAAAAAAATGTTGCAACTAGGAAAGAAGCACCTTGTATATTCGTGCAGCATTCAGGGTTGCATATAGAACGAAGACATGGGACATGAACGGAGGTGTATCGCGCACCGTCAAACTCGGCCACAATCGCAGCGTGCGCACGGCACCTCAGCACGGCAGGTCGCTGATATATCGTGTCGCAGAGGCTTTTTATTTACGTTTGTCTGTTGCGTCTGCCGCCATGCTCGCAGTCAGTCGATCCGCGGCGAGAAACCCGAGCGCAATCGCCGTGCTCGCTATCTGCGCCACATCCGGCCGAAGCGAGCTCAGAGCCGATATATGGATCTCCTCAGGCAGGAAGCTTTACAAGAATAATCGGCGGGGTTTTATGTCCCAAAACCACGAAATGATTACGAGGGACGCCGGCGGGCTCAGGAAATTTCGATCGCCAGGGGTTCCTTAACGAGCACCGCACACGGGCCTCAGCATTTCGCCGCCGTCGAAAACGAGGCCGCCGCAGCCGGGATTCGATCCTGCGACCTTCGGGTCAGTGGCATAAGAACGCCGCGGCAGGGCGAAGGTCCGCCCGTTGCCCTTAAAGGCCCTTCGTAGAGGTTATTACACAGGGGGGAGATATTACAATAGCACGAGAATAACAAGACAGTGAGTGAAACAAGACACGATATATCTTAATTATAAACTCCCAATAATTAAATGTGCGTATCTGTGAGTAATTACAAGGTTTCCTACAACAGTACAGAAACTTACAGTACAAATTTCATACAAAAACTCGCAAACAGATGCTATAAACCACGTGATAAATGCTAACGAAATGCTAACCGGACTCTTGCCCTTGTTCTTCAATACATTCTTTCACGCAATTTAACAAACCTTCATGCGGCAACGAGTAATACAAGTCTTCTACATCCATGCTAAACGCTGTGCAGTCGCCAGGATTTTCCTCTGTTAACAACTCAACTAGAGCCTGAGAATTACGTACGCGTAAGCGGTCAGAAAAACTTGAAGATGTTAAGCACTTCTGCAAATAGCTAGCTACACAAACTTGCCAGGTCCCTGACTCTGACACAATCGAGCGAAACGGAATTTCTGGCTTGTGGGTTTTTGCCGAGAAAAATAATTCTAAAGTGAGCAATTTTACCTTTTTGACACTAGAGGCTACCCTATCAAGATTATGTTTCAACAGGAGATTAGATAGATAGATAGATAGATAGATAGATAGATAGATAGATAGATAGATAGATAGATAGATAGATAGATAGATAGATAGATAGATAGATAGATAGATAGATAGATAGATAGATAGATAGATAGATACGCTCAAAGTCGCCGAATTTCGCTAAGAAATGCTTCGCACTTAAAAACCGACTGCTCGCGCTACACAACCGTTCACCGTCCATCCCGCATATATAGGCACTGGATCTTGACCTGCAGTGTAATGCCGGTGCGATATTTCTTTTGTGTGTAGTTTTTTTTTTTTCATTGCGAGGTGGGCTTGCCCTTAAGGCATAGTTTATGGTGTGTTATGTTAAATGTGTGTGTAGTTGAACAATAAATGGTCGCAGCCTGCGCGTTAGCTGAATGTAATCAGGTATTTGGCACGATCTACGACATGAGAACGCAGGAATCTCATACAGACGAGGAGGATTAATATATGACAACACGTGTGTCACTGATTTACATGCGCGAGTGGGCAACGTTACGGGTGATTTACGGCAACACCGAACAATCGCCGGTGCTTCGTCCGTTCGTCATGATTCACCTGGGGGAGATGCGTGGATTCTCTTTTTCTTTTTGTCTCAATCAAGGTTATTTACATTCATTCAATTTACTTTGAAGCACCTCCAAGCAAGCTCAATCGCAATGCAGTGACGCGTGGACGAAGTCGCCTAAAGATCGCCAAAATCTGTCAGAATCGCTGGACGACAATGAAATCGTCGTTGTGCACCACGTGCAACTGGCAGCAGCCTATAGGGTTGCGGCGATTCTGTCACGAGTTGCTGCTCCCACGTGACCTGGATACTGTGCTGGCATACCGCCCCTTCGAAATCGAAACGAAAAGCGGGCTTCCGGAGGAGCTGTATTAAAAATATACTGATCGTGTTCCGAGGCACCACTATGATCTTTTTAGGGTTTTGTATTTTATTAGTCGAAAAAGATAAAAAAGCGACGAAATGCATAATAAAAGCATGTTCTCAAAATCGGTGCTTTTATTTAGAGTCATAATACAAAGATGTCTCAAATTCGTGTCAGTACTCCTTTAAAGAAAGAAATATGTACAATATTACTCGTTATTTCGCCCTTCTTCCCTCCCCCGTATGACTACGATGAGAGGCGGCCCAGTGCCATCGGCCGTGCGTAAGGACGAGCCGGAAACGAATAACGCACCCCAGATACCCGAACCGTGTCACCAGTTCCGGTGAAACGTGAGAGCGTCACTTGCGGAATGCAGAACCACGGATCGATGCATGGATGGACGGACGGGTTATGGGACAGGGCTGAACCTTTCAGATAGGGCGGCGGCGTGTTGACATGTAGTTTTAATCGAGAATTAAGTTTTACCCGTGTTTTGATTTTAGCCACAGAGAGCCTTCGTTCGGTTATTTCCGCCAGCGTAGGCTCCATTTTCTCTCCACTGTCTTTAGGCCGCTTTGACGAAATCAGCCTCGTTGCTTTGGAATACAGCACAAAGCTGTTGACAGACGTTTCATCCTCCTCACCACCACACGCAACCCGTAAATTCTGATTTCACTTAGCTCGTGTATCTGAGTCCGTGTAGTACTCCCGTCCTGGCTTCAAACAGCATAGAACTTCCCCTAGAACTGTCGCAGGTACTTCCTTTGACGATTTCCCGCTTGAATGTTCTGTACGTTTCCAGTGGTTACTTCGTTTCGATACCTACCGATTCCACTGACAGAGGGATCAGCCACTTTTTCTTTCGTGTTGCGCTAAATATGTGTTCTGACGTATTCTTATTTAAAGTAGTCTGTGATATTTTTATTTTTATATATTTTTTTATTTAACGAAGTTTGCGGCACGGATGACTCCAACCCATCCATAATCCTATGGAGCGATATGTTCTCGTCGCAGTCGAATGGTGCTGCGCCTTCATTGTCTGCCGTTCCTGCCGCCGTCGTCGCTGCCTCCAATAAACGATGAAAATAGACGTTTTTGTCAAATATTCAAGTCCTTCAGCATGTGCCTCCCACTCTCCCCCCCTTCGAAAGAAATTCCTGGGTACGGGCCTGCCTTGAGGCATAAGTGATGACAAATGTTGTCATTCGTTAGCTTCTGCCGGATTAATACTCCCAGACTGAAGGAAGATTCGTCGGCGGTGACGACTTTTAGGGGCGAAGCTCCTCTTAGTCTAACCTTGTCACGCGTCAGGCGTAACCGGCAGTATCTCCCGAACAGTATAATAGATGGCGCTGTCCCATAGAGATGCATGCAAAGTGCAGTTGGGTGACGATATACTAAATGGCGCTGTACGCATTCTGTGTCGTCATCGCCATTTCTCGTCTAGTTTCCTAGATGGCGCTGTCCCATAGAGATGTGTGCAATATGGCGGTTGGGTGAATGGACACTAGATGGCGTTGGAAGTGCCGCTGTTCTCCGATTGGCTGCTGCGCGGGCAGCGCCGGGAGCGCTCCTCTCATTCTCCTGGATCGTCGCCGTACGTGTCGGATCGCGCTTGGTGGACCATGGACGATGAGAAAAAAATTCCGAACGTTGTGTCCGAAGCGCGGAATCGAACCAGAGACCCCTCGCTTCCGAACGCGCGGCGCTAGCCACTATGCAACGAAAAGCACATAGACACATGCACCACGATGACAGTAAATACCCAACATTAACGAAAGACTGCGCGTTTCTAACGCGTTTGTGCTAGCGCGTTACGGCCCGTGTAAGAAGCTATATAGTGTAAGACGTTGTGGCCTCTCCGCCTTATACTCTCTCAGCAGTCATGTGATGGCGTCGGCAAACGCGGTGCGCGTTCCGGCCTGTGTAAGGGGCTGCGTAAGACGTCTTTACATGATGATCGACTGGGCGAATTACACGGAAGATTCACAGTTTACCGATGATTCCCTCCGGTGCTTCGCCCACTCATCATCATTCACCCCGTGGATATGCTGTGATTTTTTTCTTTTTATGGGTCATAAACTCTGAGAACAGGACGAGATGAGAGCGCCGACATCCACCTCTGGAATGCTTGCTCTTGAGAAGCACCCCAAGCAAATTCTTGCTTCTTTGACAACAGGATTGTGAGTGGCGTTTCCGACCTCTGATATGTCAGAGGTCGGAAACGAACCTCATGAGGTATGCTGTCATTCCGAGAACTCTCTGCAACTCGCTCCTGTTTTTGGGACTCTCCATTTTCAGTATGGCTTCAACCTTCCTTTCGTCGGGATGGGTTCCATCTTCATCGAGGCAGTGCCCAAGGAATGTAAGGCGTTGAACATTGAACGCGCACTTGCTGTTGTTCAGTTCACTCCAACCTTTGCGAGTGCCTGCAGCATGTTTTGAAGCGTCTCATTGTGCTAATGGCTGTTGGAACACCAGATGAGGACGTCGTCCATCTGACAGACAACTCGAATGATGCCTCGTAATATGTACGCCACCCGCTTCTGGGAGTTTTCAGGAGCTGACGTAATTCCAAATGGTAGTCGGTTGAGGTAGAAGCGCCCAAAAGGTGAGATGAAGGTGGTGATCTTTTATTCTTCACAAAGTGGAATTTGCCGAAACCCGGAGTTGTCACCAAGTTTGGAGAATACCTTAGCTCCATGAAGAAGTCCGAGAGTGTGCTCCACGGAAGGAATAGGATACCATTCTCTAATAACGTGGCGGTCCAGCTCAGTGAAATCGACGCATACTCTCGCGTCTGCGGAAGGCTTTGGAACGGCTACCATCGGCGCGCACCACTCGGCCAGCTCATGAACACGGGATATGACACCGACTTTCTGCATCCTTTGAAGTTCCAGCTTTGTCTCCTCGTACAATGGAATCGAGATGCGCCACAAGGAGCTGAGTGCGAAAGGTGGTGCTCCTGGTTGAAGCTGAATCCTGTGTTCTTTGAGCAGCTTGCCTAGTCCCCGGAACACAGCTGGAAATTCTTTCAGGTTCAGTTTGTCGGCAAAGACGTTTACAAATGTCAGCATCTGTAGCTTTTTGACGGCTGGCTTGCCTCGTAACGGAGTGCAGATCTGATCTAGGACGTAGATATCCTAAGTAGTCGCGTGGTTGCGATAGACGAGCTGGAGTTGTGCCACTCCTGCGGCTGGAAGAAGCTTTCCATCTGGACCACACAGATGACGAGGAGAAGCTGAGAGTCTGTCCTTGAGTGTCTCGAATACCTGCGTCGGGAGGACGGTATCGTCGGCACCAGTGCCAATTTTGAAGTTTACTGACTGGCCTTTGTTACGACTGGGCCTTGCGCTTCCGAAAACAGTTGCGCGAGGCCCTCTTCGAAAGCCCACAGTGCTTCGGCTACGCGGCGGAAGGACCCCCGCTGCGGGATTGATGACCCGGCGACCTTCGGACAAGACGCCGCCGGCACCAGCTGCACCGGGACGACACCACACAGGTGCGGGCTCGACTCTCTGGCGCATCGTTATTTCGTGTGGTCCCGGCGATGAACTGTCATTTGTGTGCGGCCACGTGGACAAGGGCATTAGGCACTTCCGGACGAACTCTTTCGGGTGGCCGGGGTGTGAGAGGAGTGGTCAACATGTGTGCGTGGTTTATCGCGACCTGATGGCCTCCAGATGGATGTGCGCGTACCCTCCTTTCGGCCATGACGGACACTGGGAGAGTGCGAGGTTGACGCCCACTTGAGGGCGGTGACCATGAAGAACGCTAACCTGCGTTGTGATTGGACAACTATAAGGCTGCTTCCCCAGCTAGGGATCTGGGGAGGTCAACCTATGTAGATAAACGAGCTGCCAAGCTCTCTCTCGGCGAAATTCTCATTCTCAACCATGAAATACACGTCCGTTAAGTTTTCCTCTGCCCCGGTCTCTTGATCTGCCTTGGCTCGTATCTCCGGGAGTCTCAGAGCCGCGGTACGATTCCGTCTCCGCAAGGTACACGCTACCAAATGGCTCGGTTCCGTGGAGCGGCAGCCGGTCCCCAGCAAACTGAATGGTGAGCGGTGGGATGAACCGCAACACCTCGAACCAAGACAGTTGCTTCCCAGTTTCCAGCCTCCGTCTTGATTGCTCCAAGTAATCCTGCTTCTAAAGTTGCGTGCTCGGTTTCGACACAATCGAGGTGTCGCAACGTGCATACGGAGGCATAGTGACCTTTCTTCCGCCGCGCGCAACGCACACCTCGAGCACACGCTGTCACGATCGAGCTTCGCCTGGATTTGCCTATATGACAGGATTTACAACATAACCTACCCAACCTTCCTGCCCAAACCGACGTCTAAGCCTACTGCAGCTGATGATGCGCCAAGGGTCAATCGCCAGATCAATCTGATGCTGAGATTCCTATAGCAGCTGTCATCACACAACTATTCATAAGCCTGGGAATCGCAAGTGCTCGAAGTGGTCTGCAGGCACTGGGCGCGCTGAGCCCAATCCTAGCAACCCTCGCGTAGAACCATGGCTGCAAATCACCGATAGTTCCGCGAAGAGGTCAGACAGGCGTCAATAATCCGGTGGAATCCATGAGGACTTATACTCAAATCACTGATTTTCGTCAGTACGCCTTTTCCAGCCGTTTTCCAATCATCGTTATCTGCGAGCCAAAACTGTCACATCCATTCAGGCTATCCGGTTACGAATGAACGACGTCTTTAACATACAGAGAAAACAGCAAGGTCCAATCAATCAATCAATCAATCAATCAATCAATCAATCCGGTTTATTCATAACAAAATGGAGTACAATGCATAATTATACAGTTGGGACCCCAGAACTCTACATGAGTTGTGGAAGGGGTCCCTTTGACAGTTGATGCTATTTATATCCGTGTAAAAGGACCTTATACATAGACGCATACAAAACAAAATAAAACGTTATACAATGCGTAAAAGGAAACGGAAGTATGCAAAAAAAGCTGAACGGTGCATTACAGACGAAAGGAAACTGAGTTTCTATAAATTTAGGAATTACACAGGAAGTACTGGCGCAGTGAGTTATAAAAATGCTGAATGGAGGGTGATGAAGTTAGTTCTTCAGGAAATGCGTTCCAAAGACTAGCTGCAGTGTTGATAAAGGAAAATGCTCGATAATTCGTGCGAGCACGTGAAACTGCTAACAACGATAGTAAAGAGGAACGTGTTGGATAGTGCGTAGCCTGTCGATGAAATTGAAGTGACGCACAGTGTATAATATTTCTTAGAAATTTTTAACGAATGTGACAGTGTTAGAATATGTAATAGGGGATAAGCAAATGATATGGACTCAGTACGTTGAGTAAAACAGATTATTCTCAAAACTGTATTTTGTGCTACCTGAATTGGCTGTAATGTTGTGGGATACGCAAGTCCGTAAACTGAAATACAATATGACACATATATTAAAAAAAAAAAAACTACGGTAAGGGATCAGAATGGTGCGTAGTGGAAGATTCATTAATACTGTTAGCCCTGAAGAGGGTGCAAGGTACACATAGTTTTCAGGCAAAATTTGCAACAAAATTCTAGCGACATCATCAGGGTTGTTACGAACAGCAGCGAAAATATACAAAAAAGAAATGACGAAAGCATACCGAAGAGCACAAACAGAGCGCAGTGTACAATGCATCCTGTTCAAAAGCAAAGGACAGGCGTAGGCAGCATCGCGGGACTGTTCAAAGCATATATACAGAATAAAATTTTTATGTAGCCACATTGTTATACATTGAAAAGCCGTTTTACACTTTCTTCAAATGACGTCAGCGAAGAACATTGATAGTGGATTCGGGTAACATATTCCATTCATCGATAACACGGAGGAAGTAATTGAACCTAAAACAGTCGTTACGAGAGGCAAGGGGCACGATGTACATACAATGGCGATGTCTGGAATGTTCATGCTCGCTAACCTGAAAAAAAGCTGTATGGGTAAGTTTAAACGATTATGAATTACTGGAAAAGAATTAATTTTAGTCTCTCAATCTAGTCCTAATTTCCAACTATCTAGACCCGTTGCGCACAGAGCTCAGAAGGAGAATATTGTCGACGATATTTATTAAATATGAATCTAACGCTACGTCGTTGTACCCTTGCTATTTTGTGGCAGTTCGACTGTGTATAAGGGTCGCATACAATTTTAGAATACTCAACAATTGGCCTGACTGAGGTCTTGTAAGCAAGGCACTTTATACCTTAGCTTATAAAATATTGGTATGTTTTTGTAAATCTTCCTAGTCACATCACGCATATGATTGTGCCACGTCAGATGTTCATCTGTCACTAATCCTAAGAATTTTGTCTGGCTAACTTTTTCTAGAGCAACTCCGTTGAAAAGCAACTTTCCATCCTTACTAAGTGGCACGTTTTTGGCAGAAAAAATTATAAAGTTGCTTTTAGCAAGATTTGGAATTAGTTCATTTATGTGTAACCAGTAAGAGCCTGTTCAGAGTGTGATTAGCTTTTTGGTACGAGTCTTTCTCAGTCCTAGCCGCTATGAACACATTTGTGTCATCCGCATATAGGACATTCTTCCAGCATGTACGATGGGAGATCATTTATGAATATAATGAACAAGAAAAGTCCTAATATTGACCCCTGTGGGACACCTGTACTAATGGGTCCTGGTGTACATTCCGTCGTGACCTTACTTATATCATTCGACTTATGCCACCTCATGATGACTACCAATATGTTTGCCTCGCCGTAAAGAAGAACCTCACGTTGAGTGTGCGTGTACTTATAACCCTCGGCCCCATTTGATAGAAAAAGACTGGACGACATCCTGGCAGGGAATTGTGGTCCATTTATCATCACCGGTGAGCGCCCTATTTGGGGAAGCTCGAAAGTTAACGCGACGGGCCGGCGACTGGCTTCGTTTGTGTCCGATCATGACATATGTGCTTACTTAATGACGGAAGCCCTAATTTTTAACGTGCAGCAGCTGCTGGACTTGACATTCGTGTCACGTCGCTTCGACTCATGCGTTACATGGTTTTTAGAGATTGGAACACACGGGAGTGATCATATCCCCACTACGCCAGCATAAAAGGTCTGGCTGGCTGTCATCCAACACAATGCGGAGAATTATTTGGACTGCATTCACGACGAACCTTGAAGACGCGTGTCGCAGAGGCCTCCCACCACGTCTAGAGCAAGCGATAAAGGAAGCGGACGGCGATGCGCACGCTGACATGCTCTCCGAAGCGCTCGGAAACGTGGAGTTGGAACGACTCCGTACGATTCGTCGACGTGCCGAGGAAAAATATAGACGCATAAACTCCATCCACAATCGAAGGACTGGCAGGCGCATGCAAGATAAGATAGAGCGTTGTATAGATAAACATGAGTATCAACGGTGGGTGAGGTTCTGTGAGACTCAGGACCCCCGCAAGCCCTTATCCCAAATAATTTCCGTAAAGCGGCTGCTTGACTCTGGGCCGCCAGCGTTCGGTCAATGAGTCCGGGGCCGCTGAAGAATCAAGAGCGCAGCCCGCAACAATAGGTGCAGCATTGCCGTTCGTCCTCGGGCAGCCCATATCGCAAGGCACGATTCGCGTCCTGTCGAAGCGTGTGCGCCAAGTGCAGGGAATACCAGATGCACGCTTGGCGATCTCAATGAACGCGAGGAAAAGGGTTCCCCGTGAGGCAGGGGAACTGCGTCGCGGTCAGCGAGCCCTCGCGCGCGGGAAACCAAGCGAGAGAATGGGAAGAAATACTTCTGGCGCTCTGGAGCCATGGAGTCTCTTGTGGCAGATTAAATAATGCTTAAGTAATTACAATTTGAAACAAAAAGCCATACACACTAGGCCGTGTTTTACTAAAGTAATTACAATTACCGTCTTAAAACAGTGCGTTATGATATACCGCAATAATTCAGCACAGTGCACTAATAGCGCTTATCACGCGATTTTCCTTCATACAAGGAACATATCCTAGCACATATGGAAATGTACAGGAGGTAGAAGTATTACCCGCTTCATAACTGTTCATACAGGTGCATTTAAGTTTAGTGCTACAGACGTCACACAATGACATACTACTTGCGGGATCGGATCCCGGCCGCGTTTCGATGGAGGCGAAATGCCTTGCGATGCCGTTAAAGAACCCGAGGTGGTCGAAACTTCCGCCACGGCGTGCCTCGTAATCATATAGTAGTTTTGGGACGTAAAAACCCCCAGAAATTATTACCACGCTATCGACTAAACCGCAACATTCCAATTTACAAATGCTTCTAATGAGCGTGTCGTTGAAAGGAGCACAGTTTGCAGCGTATGATATTATAGTGCCAGCCATCCTTGGAATATCGGCATATCTGGCCTCGACCCTCGCGGGAAGGAACCATTCATCCGCTGCCTGAAGACCACGGCCAGGCAGCGCCGCTGGACCGACCTTGTCGACGAGTGCGCGACCAAGACAAACACGCGCCGAGACAATAGCGCGCCGCGTACGCCGCCATTGTTCCGTCTTCCTTGTCTGCTTTTACGTTTCGCCCAGTGCGTCACGCGGCGGACTGTCAACTGTGGTGACGTCAGAGCAAATAAAGTTTTCTTCGGGTGCTGCATGAGAAGCGGAGAAAACGACGCGGCCGCGAGCAGCTTGGCGCACACACAGTCTTGGGATATTTTGTACTCCCCTTGTAGGACAAAACAAAATGCATGCGCTAAAGGATAATCAAGGTAACGTCGTCAACAACTTCAACGAAATAGTAAAGGTGGCCGAAGGTTTCTACTCTGAACTATGCAGCTCTCAGACAGACCATGCAACCTTAGTAGATCAGAGGAGGACACTAAGTTACGCGTATAACCATTTACGATGTCACAAGAGCAGTCAAAGTCCCGCGTAAAGCAGCAGGTGAAGACGGTATAATAGCCGACTTGATAAAAGACGGAGGGGACATTATATCAAGGAAACTTGCGCCCCCCCCCCCCTCCCCGTAAAGCGTGAGTCATAGGAGTCGCCCTGTGAACGTGCTTGGATGTGGGCATCCAGACTGGAGATGGAAGCTCCGCGGACACGAGAGCGGCAGAGTATGCAGGCTTTAGTCGATCGGCAGCCACGACGTCTTCACGGCTGTTTATGTCCAGCGTGAACGTCTTAGGTGTACGATGGAGTACGCGAAATGGGCCATCATAGGCCGGTGTGAGTGGTGGCCGTATTTGGTCACGCCGAACGAAGACGTGACTGCAGTCTTAGAGATCCTGGCTGACGAAGACAGACTTGGGGTGTCGGTCGGCAGGAATTACAGGAGCAAGGTCGTGAAACGTGGTGCGCAGCTCTAGAATGTATGTGGAGGCATCATGAGTGGAAGGGGGCGACGACGGCTCAAAGAATTCCCCTGGAAGACGCAGGGACACGCCATAGACTAGTTCGGCTGATGAGCAGCCGAGATCCGCCTTCAATGCAGATCGGATGCCCAGAAGTAAGAAGGAGAGGTGATCAAGCCAACGTTCTTTTGGCTGGTGAGCAGTGGTCGAACGGCTTCATCGACATTGGCTGAAGGATTGTAGGCAGTCGTGTGGATGTGTCGAATGCCCAAGATATTGGCAAGTGCGGTGAAAAGGGCCGATTGAAATTGACGACCGTGATCTGTGGTGACGACAGAAGGGCATCCAAAGCGTGGTACCCAGCCGTTTGTGAAAGCCTTAGCCACTGTCGGTGCTGTGATGTCGGAAATGGGGAACGCTTCCGGCCATCTGGTGAAGCGATCCACACGTGTCAGTAGGTAACAAGCTTTTTGTGATGGTGGAAGAGGGCCGACGATGTTGAGATGGACATGGGAAAACCTAGCGTCGGGAGGCCGAAAGGGGGATGGTGCCGTGACCGTGTGACAGTGAATTTTAACACGCTGGCAGTGAAGGCAGGTTCGCGCCCAGCGTCGGACGTCAGCATTGATGCTTGGCCAAAGAAAACGAGATGTGACTAGCTTCTGGGTCGCACGAATACCCGGATGGCTCATGTTGTGCAATTGATCAAAAATTGCACGACGAAAAGCTGTAGGCACGAAGGGCCGAGGAACACCAGTAGACGTTTCGCACGTCATTAATGAGGTAGAAAATGGAAGCAGGCACTCCGTGAATGATAGACGTGGATGAAGAGCGAAGACGACGAGCGCAGGATCGTTGCTCTGGGCAGCTGCTGGCTCTTCTATGTCTAGTGGTGGCTGGGTCGACAAGGCATCGATGCGTGAGAGTGCATCAGCAGCGGTATTTTCCGGCCCGTGGACGTGTCTGAGATCCACGGTGAACTCGGAGATAAAGCATAGTTGACGGATCTCCCTTGCAGTGTAATTACGTGATTACGATGGAAGGCAAACGTCAGGGGCTTGTAGTCTGTAACGACGTAAAAGTCCCGGCCCTCCAGTAAATGGCGGGAATGTTTGATGGCGAGGTACACAGCAAGGATTTCTCGGGCAAATGGACTGTATTTTACTTCCGGTGGTTTGAGTTATTGTGAGAAAAAAACCAAGGGACCGCCAACCTGATGCGTGCTGCTCGAGAACAGTGCCAACTGCCACGCTCAATGCATCGGTGATGAGACGAATTGGGGCATCAGGAACGGGATGTATGAGCATGGTGGCGTCTGCCAGAGCCTTTTTGTCAGTGGCGAAGGCAGATGCGGCGTCTTCGGTTCGTTCCAGTGGCGCAGCCGGGTCTTTTTTTTATAGCCAATAGGTCGGCGAAGGGCTTTAGGAAAGTGGCACACTTAGGAAGAAAGAGGCGATGGAAGTTTAGTAGGCCCAGTAATTCTCGGAGTCGTTTCATTAATTGATATCGGGGGCTTGGATAGCGTTCACTTTGCTGGCGAGCTGTTGGATACCCTGTGGAGTGACAAGCTGGCCTAAGAAGTTGAGCGACGCCAAAGACGCACTTATTGGGATTAATAACGAAGCCGTAATCATCCAGACGGCGAAACACGGTGAGCAGGTGGTCTATCATGCTCAGGGCCCGATGAGCTTGCGACCAGGAGGTCATCAAGGTAGACGAATACGAAATCGAGACCTCGCGTGACCTCGTTGATAGTGTGCCGAAAAGTCTGTGCGGCGTTGCGGAGTCCAAAAGGCATCCTTGCATATTCGAACAGACCAAATGGAGTGGTGATAGCCGTCTTTGGAATGTTAACGGGTTGTATAGGAATCTAATGGTAAGCCTTCACTAAGTCAATCTTAGAGAATATCGTGCATCCAGCTAAATTTGATGAAAGCCTGTATGTGAGGAAGTGGGTAGCGGTCTGGTGAGGTGTGGGCATTGAGAGCGCGGTAATCTCCACGTGGTCTCCAGTCGCTAGGGTCTTTCTTCAGCACCATGTGGAGTGGCGATGCCCAGTTGCTGGAGGAAGGCCGCACAATGCCAAGTTCAAGCACGTGCTCAAACTAACGGCGGGCGATGGTGAGGCGTTCTCCAGATAGTCGACGAGGCCGTGTAAAAACAGGAGGTCCAGTGGTCACAATGTGGTGAGTGACGGAATGCTTCACCGGTGACTCTCTGGTGTGCGGCTTCGTAATGTTGGGGAAGTCAGCGAGTATTTTTGCATACGCCGAAGCGGGTGTGAGAGCTCGCAGTCCCGTTGACGAGGAAGCGCACAGTATACCGTTGATGGATAGGCGCGTGTTGAGATCGATGAGGCGATGAACGTGCATGTCCACAGCAAGGTTGAAAAAACTGAGGAAGTCATCTCCAAGAACAGCTTGCGAGACGTCAGCGAGGATGAAAAAATCCAGCGGAACGTACGGCGTAGCCCAAGGTGAAGTGTAAGAGAGCGTTGGCCGTATGTGTGAATGGCGGAGTTGTTGATCGCTTGGAATGGGCAGGTCTGTTCGTTGCGACGGCGATCTGCACAGGAGGCCGGTATGACGCTAACCTGGGCTCCTGTGTCGACGAGGAAGCAAGCGCCAGTGATCTTATCGGAAACATAGAAAAGGCGGCATGACTTTCGACCAGTACCACTTGCCGCCGTCAGGGGCCGGTCGTCGTATTTCCCGACCAGGAGCACGGGCGAGCGCACTTGCGAGCAGAGGCCCCAAATCGGCAGTGTTACCAGCACATGGTCGAGGACGAGCCGTCCCGTGGCGCGTCGGTTGTCTGAAGTCCCGGAGAGCGTGGAGACGTCGAGGAGCGACTGTGTAACTGGAACCTGGATGCCGATCGGCGATGCGCAGGTACAAAGTCATCGAGACGTCTGACAAGGGCGTTCAAACGGTTCTCGATGCTCGCGAGCGCGGGGTCTGCAGCGGTGGCTGGTGGCGACGTGGTCATGGTGTTGAGGCTATGTGCCCGCGAGTACAGTCTGCCACTCGATCAGCCATTTCAGCGAGCGTGTCTAATGGGACATCTCTTGCAGCGACGAGGAGGCGAGACCATACTCTGCGGTAAGCGCTGTAGGAACAACTCACGCAACAGCTTCTCCTCTTGAGGGGCGGAGGTCCCGCCAATGATCTGGCGCATGCGTCGCAGGAGCTGGGATGGGCGGCGGTCACCGAGCTCTGTGGCCGCGATGAGCTGTTGGAGTCTACTGTGTTCAGACTCCGACTTGCGGGAAATGATAGCTTCCTTCAACGTGTCGTAGGGATGGCTTGGGTGCGGCGAAGCTGAAATATCAGCGATCTTCGGCTACGTCGGGAGGTAAGGAGGACACCAGATGCCAGTAGCTGGTCTGTTGGCTGGTGATTTGCCGTAGACGGAAGCGCGCCTCGACCTGCAGTAACCATGTTCAGGGGCTGTTTGGCCAAAATGGTGGCAGGTTGACGTGTTGGATCGCAGCAACCGCAGCACTACTAGGTCTAGCGTCTTCTTGGGCGTCAGGACCGGTAGGCTGGGTGGAAGAGCCAGCGGGATCGATGCGGGATGGTTGGGGTTGCGTGATCTTTATCGGGTCACCATTAACTGTCGGAGCTAACACGAGAAAGATCCAGCCCTGACAGCGTTGAGTTTTCGAACTGATTTTTTTTTTATTCTCGCCCTGCACCTGCCGCGCGATCGAATGCCAACTTGTTCCTTGACAGGCGCCGCATGCTGAGGCGCTACAAGTGCATTCACGCCCACTGATTTCATATACGCGAGTGCGGGTACGAGCGAGTGCCAGTGAGAGTGAGTGGCAGTGAGTGCGGTGGAGATCAGTGAGAGTGAGTGTGAGAGCGTGCCAGTGAGTGTGAGTGGAGTTGAGAATGTGAGTCTGCGAGTCGGGGTGGGTGCGAGTGAGTGTGCGTGGAAGTGATTGCGAGTGATTGCCAGTGAGTATGAGTGGAGGTGAGTGCGAGTGCAAGTGAGTGCGAGCTAGTGAGTCTGAGTGGCAGTAAGTGCGAGTGAGTGTCCATGAGTGCGGGTCCTGGAAAAATTGGGGTGAGCGAGTGTTCTCCCACACTGCCGACCTATGAATATGCTGCAGTCATGTGTGGCTCATACCCGTAGTGTTCGGTACACGGGGGGTATGCGTCACAGGTGTTTGAACATTTTACAGCCTACGTTGATCAAATAGCCGTCTAACATATCATTAGACAACACTTAAAAATAAGAAGAAAAGTGCCCCGTATCACGTGAACATAAGCACACACACACACAACCTACCAAGCAGTAGTGAGCATCGATCCCGACTAGGCTACGGCAGCTCCTTCCACACATAGCAAGCAAACCTATCACACGGGTAGTTGTGTTGCTTGTGCAACATGAATTGTGCTTTAACGGGCGCTGAGCGGTGTGACAGCAATGTCAAATAATGTTTTACTATCACTCGGCATGATTCTGCATAACCTTGATAGATCCCGTTAGAATTTCCTAACTAACGTTGCTTATGATGCGCACATCAGCGCACCACGGCCCGCATTTTACCTCCACAAAAGAAAGGTCTGTGCTACGGGCTGACACAAGTGCCAACGTTATGTCGTGATGTGAGCTACCGTTCGTTCGCCCACGAGGTTCCTGGTTAAGCCCACGTCAAGCACACGCCCAGTCATGCTCTTTGCACAAAGACCTTAATCATTCGCGTAAGAGTTGGGAACAATTCGTCGTAGAAAATTTCATTCGCTGACTGCTTCTCGTGGCATCGATAGTCCGTGGGATCTGCAGGATTTTTCTTTTTGAATGTCTGGCTTGGCACGCTTGTCTATCCTTCGCCGAGTAACATGCTGTTCACGTTTTACTGGATAGGAGCCCCCCAGTGTGTTATTTTATCGTTAAAAGATTTTTAAGTACGCACGTTGTGCCGTGAACAAACCTACTAATCACTAAATATGCTGAAGTCACCATTTAATAGACTTGCTGTAGACACATATTGCAATGTACGATATTAAAAAGTACAACCCGTTCCACGCCTGCAACATTCTGAGTGAACAGCGGAGCTGAGGCAGGGATGGTGGTGATGATTCTGGTTATGTTGAGGACGCTATTTTCTGCAGCCCGCGTGTCGGGAGCACGGCTATAATGCTTGGAAAATCTCTCGGCACTATACTAGCACGTATATATATAGGCACTACAGTGAAAGTTTGACCACCACGGTGTTCTTCAGCGGGCACTGACAACGCACAGTACACGGGCTCCTGGCATTTTCGCCTTCATCACAGGTGCGACCGCTGCGGTCGGGATCAAACCCGCGTTTTAAATGCGAAGCATTTGTTAGCGAACTTCGGCGACTTTGAGCGTATCTATCTAGCCGCCTACGACTTTGTGTTCTCCTGGTCGTTTCGTTAATGGGATGTATACGAAAATGGGTATGCCACAACATGACTGCAAAACGAACATAAATGGCGGGTCACAACATGACAATCATGATATGCATGTCATGAGCGGCATGATTTACATGCCACGGTCTAGGTGCTCTTGCGGCCATTTCGTTAACTTGATATTACACCAAAATTGGTATCGCGAGACAACAATGTATGACGACCATGGGTGACACGTTCTAAGAACATGAAAATCGTGACATGCATGTCATGAGCGGCATGATTTACATGCCACGCGTTTCTTTAATGAGATGTATACCAAAACTGCTATGGCACAACACGACTGCATGACGAACGTAAATGACAGGTCATAACATTACAATCATGACATGCGTGTCATGAGCGGCATATATTTTACACGCCACAGTTTTGGTGCACCTGCTGCCGTTTCGTTAACTTCATATGTGCCAAAATCGGTATAGCGAGACAACAATGTAGGTCCATTTTACGTCCCTGATGCGTGCTTCGCATTTCCTTGATTCCCACTGCACGTGGGATCTGCCATCTTTTTTTTTTTTTGAGGGGGGCACACCACCGCGGCGGTGCAGTCCACCATCATGCTTTTCCTTTTGTTCACTATTATGTAGCACCGTCACGAATGATGGGGGAAAAGCACAGATCGCGTATTTCACCTTCTGTACCGAGAAAGAAGCGACGCGTGCTGTGCTGCTCGGCGCCCTATGCAACAACGGCCGAGTTGTTCGTTTTATTATTTTGCTGCGGCGCACCGACGGTTTTCACATCTCGTTGGTCCGCTCAATATTGTCGTCACGCGCCGCAAGCAGAGTTCGCCATCGATCGAGGCTGAATTGAACGCCACGCATCGTCCTCTTTCAGGTTTATCGGGGGAAAAAAATTAAAGCTGCAAAATGTGAGTAAACAGCTGAGTCAAGGGTGCAAAGTGATCACGTACAGCGGTGAGCTGAGGGCAAGCATGTCGACGGCAAGCGCGGGTCCACTATTTCCTTTTGCATGGAGAAGACGAGAGTTTTTATTTATTATTTTCTTTCATACCTTCTATACTGTCCTTCGCATATCGTGTGACAGTGTGGGCAGGAGCCGGTTAGCCTCAGTCTGCATGACAGCTCCGCTGGCGAACATCGTTGCCTATCAACTTCGAACAGCTCAGCTGTTAAAAGAATTATTACATTTTGTTAGTCATTTCGATGTAACGTTTTCAGCGACAATGTACTTGCACCTCCACGACGAATTCGTCGTTGAATGCAATGTGTGGCTCAGTATAGTGTCATAAAATTTATATGAAATATGTATTGCCTAAAAAGAAACCTTGCTTATATACAAAAGTTAAGGACTAATATTACAAACTCACTTCTCGGCTGCCTTCCGCCGTCTCGGCCTACACACATTTTCGGAAAAGCTGAAGGTGCGTCCAGTGCGCTTTTTCCGCAATCATCGCCCTCGTGTACCACAAAAGGTCGTCTGCAATGACCCGAAGTTCGCGGGATCGAATCCCGGCATTTTGATGAAGGCACAGTGTTGAGGCCCGTGTACTGAGCGATGGCCGAAATTTCCGGAGCCTTCTCACGCAATCATATCGTGGTTTTGGGACGCAATACTCCAGAAACCAGTCGCGTATAATAAAGCGTATAATTAAGGAATCCCGTCGGTGCAATCGCCCGAAGTGTCGCGCGCGCATCCAAGCGTCTCACACTGCGCGGTCGCCTTGTGGGTCACGATTAGGGGTGCGCACGCTTCGGTGACGTCGTTGGCAGAAGCGGGTGGTTGCTAGCTTATAAGTAGAGCTTGGTTCCGGTCTTGGTTACGTCGCAGCAGCAGGCCGCGCAGCCGTGCGAGTGAAATGGATGAGCGGCGCTTCGTGGGCGGAGGCGCCCATGATATCGTTGAGCGCTCTACGAGACCGTGTCGGCCGGCACTCCGAGGCACAAGAGAGTTTTAGTTTGTCCGTAAGCTTCTTCACGTTTACGGATACCGGTTCAACGGGAAAGTGTACATGACCAGCAGCGCTGGTGGCGACACCTGATGATGCGGAGCCTAACCAGGCACACAAAAAGCTAATATTATTGTGGCCCGCCCGTTTTGCTTGACTCCCAGTGTAAAGCATTGGACGTGAGATAATAATTGACTCTGAATACTTTCGTTACCTCTTTGGAAGAAAACGCTCACGCTACTAAAAAGAAAATCGAGTGCATTGTAGTTAAGCAAATCGCGAATAGATGGCGCAAGCAGTTCTACTTCCACCGTAAACACGCACGGAAAACCGGTATCCGCAAACGTAAAGAAGTTTGCGGACAAACTAAAACTCCCTACAATGATTTCGAACGCTGCAGACGTGAATCGATTGCCACGTGCCGGCGAAATAAGGTTCCGCGGCCCGCTATGAGAGAGAGAAATGCCTTCTATAATAGTCACCGTGACATGTTCATTGGCGGCCCATTATATAGCTCCGTGAGCTTGGCATAAGGAAAGGAGGCCGAATATGCCATGCGCACACACGGTGTTCATCCTGTTCCCTTGCTATATACATAGTTTGCACGCGCGTCACTTCCGGCGGCTTCAGCGGCTCCGTCCGCCATTGCTAGGTACAAGCCGGTCCGGTTGACGTACGGACGGTCGTCTACGCGCTTCCTTGTGTTCCTTGTTTCGTTCGCAATAATGCGCATATGCCAAATATTGGGTTGCTGATGAACAAGCAAAGGTACTACACTGACGACTCGATGTCCTTTAAGCGCTTGGACTGCGTGCGGAAGCATTTGGCTGGGGTTGACTGCTAACCCGAAAGGCGCGGGTTCGACGCATACCCCCGGCCGCGGCGGATCTCAGTTAGGTGGAGCCGAAATTCTAGAGACCCGTGCACTGTGTGTTATTAGTGCATGTCAAAGGAATCCAAGCAGTTGAATTTTCCGGAATTCTCCGCTACAGAGCATGCCTCGTATCACATCGCGCTTTTGACACGTACCACGTACGCTAGAAATTTTTATTTGACCGAGAGCCACACATTGTGTCTTCGTGTTCATGTTCTCACGAATAGTACGAATGTGCAAGTGTGCTTTTTGCACCTGTATGACAGGTACAGTGCTTTTCTGAAGCTTAAACGTATGTTAGATTATGCACCAAGGGACCTACATGACCGCTCCTTGAGCCGGTCATGTATAGGCTCCCTACTATGCACCGCACTTTCGCGCCGCTACCAGAGCCGGTGGCAGTCGCGAAGATGATGGTGAAAATGGGGAAAGTTGTGTTTGGACAGTCACTTTCTCGCGAGGCTTTATATTGCCGCGTAAAATGGTTTCTGCACTAATGTGCAACCGCAACTTCAGGTAATATGTAAGACAACTAGAAACGTTGCGCTGTGTTTACATTTAATGTGCATGCCATCGCGGAAAGATGAACAGCTACATCTGCTAAAGTGGCAAATCGCCTATGCTTGAAATGGGAACCGCAAAATATAAAGGAGATATCCTGGCGTCATTCACCCTTAGCGGTGCGAAACGATGAATTCTTGTTTTTGCCTCACCTCGCGGAGTACGACGACGGGCTTCGACTGGAGTCACATGTTGCAATAGCACTGCGGCAGTTAATTGCCTCCAGAAGCATTCAGTTGCTGGTGCGCGGAGCGGTTTATAGGCGTTTCTCGGTTACAAGTCTAAGTAACAGGTCGACAAAACCAGCTAACTGATTATGTCCACCTGAGCTGAGGCGGGCATCGCTGTAGCTTCACATCTGCAGTCACATCAGCGTTGCGTGCGAGGGGTCGTCGTCTCGTACCGTTCCTGCTCTGTGCCGGCAAGGTCATTGTAGTACGCAGGGCAAAACTCGAAACGCCCTTCGGCGTCGCCACGCTTAAACCGCCGTACACGGTTGTCAGAAGCGCGTTACACTGCACGGAGAACAAGCAGGCGACTCAAACGAGGTACCTAGCTATGGCGGACGGAAAATGCAGACGACGGACGTGACGTCACGTGCAAACTATGTATACTCTGCAGGTCAAGAAAAAGCGGCTTCTGCCTGTCAAAGGCCAGCCACTCTGTCAACGCGGCATCCGCGCCGTGCTCAGGAGTAATCGGAGCAGGCAGAAGCCTCTTCTTGTGGCCGAGTGTATAGTGCTTGCAAATATCCGTCGAAACGGTTTAACGGGAATGAAGCAAATCCGGCCCCGAAAACCGCTTCAGCAAACGGATATCCAGAATATCCGACTTCAATAACCGGTTAGTCGGTTATTCTAATTTTCGGCTTGAACATGTCGCTAATGGTATATTCAACGGAGACGCCATGACGTAGGCAGGTGAGCTTCCATTTACTGTACGTGTGCAACGTTAAAAATATTTCGAGCACTGATAATATACACAATGGATTACCGACATACGCAGTTTCGCAAAACGCGTTCTTCACATATTTCAAGGTACACTGTACCCTATATGAAAGGGAAAATTAGCATCCACCCGTTTGTCGCACAAGGCTACAAGGAAATCCATACGGATTTCTCAGAAATGAAAGCTTCCTAGTTGCCGAAAAATGGGTCCTGGTCCGGGGATCGAACCCGGGACCAACGCCTGTCCGGGGCGCTCGCTCTGCCATTTGAGCTAACCAGGAGGCTAGTGATTGACAGCGCGAGAGCGAATCCATCGACATCTCGAAACACGTGGGCGTGAAAATGGCAAATGAGTTCTGCGGAAACCCGCAAGGTGGAGTAACGTTTTATGAAAGGGAAAATTAGCGTCCACCCGTTTGTAGCACAAGGCTACAAGGAAATCCATACGGATTTCTCAGAAATGAAAGCTTCCTAGTTGCCGAAAAATGGGTCCTGGTCCGGGGATCGAACCCGGACCTAGGTTCCGGGACCCTTTTCGGCAACTAGGAAGCTTTCATTTCTGAGAAATCCGTATGGATTTCCTTGTAGCCTTGTGCTACAAACGGGTGGACGCTAATTTTCCCTTTCATAAAACGTTACTCCACCTTGCGGGTTTGCGCAGAACTCATTTGCCACTGTACCCTATACAGCGCATGTTTTGAACTGCGTAAATATACGACTGTGGTTTGGCGTGGTGGACTTTTACTCAGTCCACACCTTCTCCTTCCTTCTACTTCTTCACTTCCTCGTGTAGCCGAGCTCCACCAGCTGGCGTTGCTGCTGCGAAGTATAGGATGGGCGGAAGTCTTCTCCTATACTGCCTGTCCGTCGTTGGTTGCGTTGTCTCCACTTGTAGGATGGAGCCCAGCATTTTTCTCACACAAATTGAATTTATATACAAGATGGTATATACATATTTACAGACAGCGGCTCGGTTGGCAGGACTGTCGCTTCAATTCGGCAGAGCCGACCAGTGCATAGCACCGCTCCTGCGACCAGAATCGACACCCGGACTCGTACTAGATTACCTCTCTAGCACTATCCGCTCCGTCCTCAACAACCTTCAGCCTTCCAACCCCCTGACAGGGACGAAAGGCCACCTTTTAAACCACTAGTTTCTCCGCCTATAAATCCCTGACAGCAAATCACAACCGTCTTCACACTGGGCACTCCTCGTACGTCCCCCTCCGGTGTAGTGTACACTTGGCGAGAGGTCAGTGCCGAAAACGCAGCAACTTAAAGGGGCACTGACACCAAAATTTCACTGTTAAGATAGCCTGTGGGTTCGATTTTCGTGGACATGGACATGTCATCTACCAAATCTCAACGACGAACACAGCTCTGGAAGTATACTTTAAATGAATACCGAAGTTCGCATGCGCAATTGAGCGCTAGACGCCGTACATCGCGACATCGACAACAGCAAAGGTGACCTGAAGGGGACCCCCAACTTCAGCGATGTCACCACGGCAGCGGAGCTCCGAACAGTGCAGCTAGCAATGACGACGTCATAGCCGCCATTGCTTATGCGCTGCGGCTGCGTTAGTAGACTGCCGGCGACACCAGACCTCAAGAAAATATTTGCCACCCAACGACGATGACAGCAACAGCGACAACAACGCGCAGGACGTGCGACAGGCGAAAGAAAACGAGCACGCGTCGGTTGGCGTGCGGAAGTGCGTCACAGTTATGTGTGCTCACGTGGTCGAACTCGTTTACTCCATTTCGAGCGCTAGATGGCACCAGCTGCACCGGGCGCCTTGTCGTTTTCGGAGCTCTCGCAAACCAAAACTGAAACTAGTGGGTAATAAACAGGCCGTAAATAATTATCTGACGCGCGCTGGAGCAATTGATGTGCCGTGTTATGGCTAACAGATCCTCAGCTATGTATTGCAGCAAAAAACATCAGATGAAAATTTTCGTGTCAGCGCTCCTTTAATGTGCACTGACAATGTACACGGGCCTCAACATTTCGCCTCCATGGAAATGCAGCCGCCCCGACCGGGATCCGATCCCGCGACCATCGGATCAGCAGCCGAGTACCATAGCCACTAGACCACCGTAGCGGGGCACACATGCCAGTTTATATTGGGGCGTTATGTGCTCAGATTGCGCGGTGCTTTGCTGTACGTCTGGGAGTTGGTGACGTGACATTACTTCAGGATAGTTTTCTACTTATCTCTTTATTTGGACAAACCGAATACAAAGTTTGCCTGTATGGGAAGGTAAAAAGACGGCGCAACCTCTTTCATTTGTACCCGTGCCCATGTACGAGTGGACGTCAGCGTGGACTTGAGCGAGTGCCCATGTGCGTCAGTAGACATGAGTAAGCACCACTGAGCGTGACGCGAATATGAGCAGAGGTGAGTGTAAACGTCAGCGAATATCCGTATGAGTAGCGATGAGCATCAAGGTGAGTAGCCATGAGTATGAGTATATAGAGGCGACTATGAAAGCGAGCGAGTATCCGCGAGTATGACTGCAGGTGAGTACAGTGAAACCTCGCTATATCGAACACGAATCTGTCGAATTATTGCCTATATCGAACTCTCCACATATCTTGAAGGGCTTGCACGGTTTCTAATCTTTTGTTTTGATCCAAGTCCGACCGCGAATAAGCAGCAGCGACCACAATCGCATCAACTTTACCTCCTCAGTTTGGCGGGATCGACGCAAAGAGCAGCGCGAGCCATCCCAAAGCTATTTTCCTGACTCAGCTTACGAAGCCGTTACACGAAACTTCGAGGTACGTCTACAGAAGGAGCAGCCAAGGAACTATGACCAGTATGTGGGGGAACTACGGCGCGTAATGCACGCTCACGAGATCTGTTCCAATTCACGAGGAGGGATGCGGCGCAACGGGATGGGGAGGTGAAAGCGGCACTCGAAGCGCGTCGCGTGGGCAACCGTCAACACCGCGAAGCCGCAAGGGCAGCACACCACACCAACGAGTGCCAGCACCTGTGGAACCAGTACCTGACTTGTAAACGCACCATGCAACAGCGCAAAATCGCGGCACACGACACGCCCAGCTGAATTTCATTACAACGGGTGGGCGCCAGGCTGCACGAAAGTTTTGGGCGTACGTGTCATCGCTCGGCCGGAAGGGTGCCCCACCAGAGCTCCGATATGCTACAGGCAAGCACGTCAGTGACATCCCAGAACATGTCACCTGACATACGGCGCAACTTTACGAATCCACGCTTCTCACAGCAACTGAAGAGCACTACGATATGTCCACCCCTGAAAGCGATAACCCGGCTATCTATGAATGCGAATGGAAAGTATCCCGACTTGCGCTGGAGCATGCGCTTGCTCGTATGGACGCGCGCACTGTCAGTGGTGTAGACGGGATATCGGCGGTCCTGTTGAAAAACCTGGGGGACGTCGCGCCGGAATCTTAGCTGGGAGCCAGTTCCAGCGTACTGACAGTGTCGGCGTGTATGTCTTGTCCTCGAGAAAGGTGGGGACGCGAGCCTCCTGCAAGACTGCCGACCCATCACATGTGTTGCACCGACTCAACTGCGTGGACGAAGCGCTCGGGTGCACTGAAGGAGCTGCAGGACGGTTTCCGGTCAATTCGCCGCCTTGAACACAACCTCTTCACCTTGAGCTAAACCATCCAACTAGCCCGGAAGGAATCGCGGGGCCTGATGGCCTGCTTCCTAGACGTGGCAAAGGCGTACGACAGCGTCCCTCACGAACTGCATGATGTTGAGCAGAATGTCGGCCCTGAAAATGCCACCACAGCTGGTTGGCGTCCTGAGAAGGCTCTACGAGAGGAACACTGTTGTTGCTTGTCTGGGTAGCCCCGAATCATTGCCAGTGCCGTCGTGTCGGGGCCTGAAGCAGGGCTGTCCGCTATCTCCGCTGCTCTCTGTGCTATATGTTTCCGGGTTGGAGCGGAGCCTGATCGATTCGGGCATGGGCTTCCAGTTTCGGTTCCTCAGCGAAGGGCTACCCCACACATGGGTGCTGCCTGGCCTGGCCTTCGCCAATGACCTGGTGCTCCTGGCGGAGAACATCGCTGACCTCCAGCAACTCGTCACCCTGAGCACCGCACACCTCGCCCGGCTCGGCTCGCCTTCAACCCCAACAAATCCGCGGTGCTACAGTTTTCTGGAGAGCCGGAAGCCGACACAGTACTCTTGACAGGTGACAACACTACGCCATGGGCCAACGATCGAGTATCGGTACTTGGGGTCACTCTTTATCTCTGGATCTCCTAGGTGCGCACGAAGAACAACTGTGTCAGACATGCCGGAGAACCAGCGCGGTGCTGTGCCGGCGTTCGAAGTGGGGGTGCAGCCGGTACGTGCTCGTTCACGAAATGAGGAAGGCCGTACATGTCCCAGCACTGACATTTGCCAACGCCGTGATATGTATTTCGGCAGGTACACGAGCGTGGCACGAGCGCGGACAGCGTGAGGTGGCGCGCGTGGCCATTGAACCATACAGGGCGACTTGGGGTGGTCATCGTTTGAGGCACGACAGGCGATTAGCAAGGTGGCTATTAAGGGTCGATCGCCAAATGCACGACCAGAAGTGGGCGCGCCGCGTTTTGCGGTACATGGGTTTCAGCGGCTGCTCAGACTACGTGGACTTCTCGAGTTGGCACGCTAAGCCACAATTTGGCTTCCTAGCCCAGCCGCTGCAGACTACAGCACCCAGTGGCTGAGCCATGCGGCACGAGGTCGCGTACGGGAGGCCGAGACGGAACAGTGGCGCTCGTCTAAGTTGGTCGACTTTGGAGCTCTACCGCTTGCGTAAGTCCGCTCCGACTACGGAAAGGTTGTACGACAATGACACGGGCAGCGCGCGGGAGCACTCCGTACATCAACTACGGCGCAAAGGGACATCTGCCGAGCATGCGGGGCAAGAGAGCGCGCTGCATGTCGTCACCCAATGTGTTGGACTAGCACCAGCCCACCCAGACACCTTCTTTCCGCAGAGGCCCAAGATGGCGGAGCCTCGGTGGTGGCCATAACTAAAGAGAGGCTGCGTGCAAGTGCATGGTGGTGGCTTACTCGGCATCGGTGCCGCCAGAGACATGAGTTCGGCCCATGGTGACGCTGACTCACAGAGCACCCGATGAGCCTGCCCCTTCCTTCCTTCCTTGTAGTTTCTTCTTTTAGCTTTTTTTTTTTTGTTGTTCTCTCCCATTGTTCCTTCAGTGTGCGGCTTTTCTTTTTCTGCGCTTTTGTATAATGGATAGGATGCAAAACCGCAACCACCCGATGCAAAGGGGAAAGCCACAATATCATCATCAAACCATCACCGTCATTATCATGAAAATACATCCTGCATTAGTCGACGTGTTGGCTAAAACGGCAGGATGTTTATCATCGAATAAAACAGCTATCGTCGTCCAAATGTATGCATTGAAGCAGGAGGTCGTCGATAGTCCCTTATAAGGTGGCTATAACACCGGGTTAGTGCAGTTTGGGCCATGACCACATATGTTGCGAGAACCTTGTACGCTTCAGATGTGATGTTTGGCTTTCCCTCAAGACCTTGATTGCCTACGCTCAACTCTGCTCCCGTAGGGAGTACACAGCAACTCAAAACGCCAGCGGAGGAGTACTTATGCGCTGCCCTTGAAGATGGCAACATGCCAGAATCTCGAGCTGGCTTCCGCCGAGGAGGCCGTGTTTGCAAGTAATTAGGGAGCTTTAGCAGCGGCGGATTACCGTACGCCGTAAGTGCGGTAATGCCTTACCGTCGTGGTTGGCGTGGAAAATTGAGCTTCTGAGGGCTTTACCAGCAAGTTTCATGATCTGACGACGTTTCCGCACCCACCGAGCAACTAGTGCAGGTCTTTCAGACCAAAATAGCCACGTTACAGTGTACTAGAATATACGGGTAGTGGGCTCAGAGAGCGGCCGGGAGTGACGCTTCTCACGTTGACGGCGCGAGATGGCGCCAGTAGAGCATGGGCTTCCGTTTTTTCTATAGTATGATCGATTTGATTGAAGTAAATTTAAAAGGCATGAGGAAAATTTAAAGAGAGAAAGAAAAAAAAAGTGCTTAAATCTTCTTACGAGCCTGGTGGCGCACACGTCACCGCCCCGCTACAAAGGGGACGCTCATAGCATCCATCCATCCATCCATCCATGTATGCAGTACGGAGCTCGAGCGGGCGCTGTGCGTCACGTCGCAGCATGGAATTGTTGCTCCGCATTTCAGTGCCTGTCCCGTAAAATAGTTACTGCTGCCCGCAAGAATCGCCGGGCTAAATGGCACACGTAAATGATATTGTGGCTTGTAAAACCGTACAGCATGGCTCGATGGGACCGGATTTGCTCAGAGGCGCAAGTGTCTTTAAGTGTGCGCTGTCTCTAAACGGCGATCTGCTTACGTAGAGAGCATTACTATGATAAACGGTTTGTCAACAGATTGAGAGCTGATTTAGGGAGCTCGGCGCGGTCTTGCCGGGGTCAGCACATGAAAATTATTACTGGGCATACAAAGGAGAAACCGCTGCATCCCTACCTAACAAATTTCGTCCTTGTATCATTCCGTACGCGAGAAGTCGGTGTTGAAAAAGTGAAAATTTCGAACCATCAATGACGTGAACGATGATTCATGTAACTTTGCACAAATTTTCGGCCACGATTTGCAGAAGTCCGCCAAAAATAGGTGTTAGGTTGGCAGTCCTAACTCGTAGGTTTTTCCGAATAGACCATTTTTATCATTCGATGCATCCTATGATGTTTCCGGGTTCGCAAAGGACAGACCTGGTGGTGCAACCTTCTAGCTATTTCCAAAGTCCGGTGCTGTCATTGATTAATAGCAAGGTTCCCTGGCTGCAGAGAGCTACTGAGCGGCTTTAACATATAACTTCCTACCCTCCGAAGAAACCAAAACGTTGGTGAGTAACAAATAGCCACTTGCGTTTTCTATAAGAGGGAAGTACAAGAAAGATGTTTCCATGACATACCCACTCTTTATTTACAGCCGTGCAGGTGTTTTGCGTTCCCGAAAGTGCATAATTTATTAATAGTGCGTCCCATCATGCACTAAACTTCCGAGAAAGGCAGAAGTTGTAGAAAAAATTTCTCAGCTAAATTCATACTTGCAGTAGTCGCGTACGTCGTGTGTACTTACAACGGCTACATTTTATGAATAAGTGTCAGTTAATATTCCTTGTAATTAGTCGACTTCATAAATATTGCTTTAATCGCTAACAACTCCGTGCAAAGTACTAGTCCGCCTCAGATAACCCCGACATCAAGCATTTCGAAAAGAAAGCAAAAATCGCGAAATACGTGTTATAATGCAATAGACGCGTGCTTGCACACCGCTGCTCAAGCGTCCCGATTTGGCAAATGCACGGCTGCATGCGTTTGTCGTCGCAGCGTACATTGTCTTCGCCATGCAAGGAGGTTCGAAAAGTGTCACGACTTAAATGGCAGCGAGATAAGCGTAAGCGTGTTTCGAGATGCATCATGTAGCTATGTAACTGTCCAATATCGCTTGCAGCGCGCATTTATTTCGCATTCCACGTTATACTGTCGTTACTGGTAAAAAAGACAAACAAATGTGACAAAGTTCAGCATGAAGGGAATCATTCCCGGTTTATCTGAAGCCAGCTGTAACTTTCTAACTGAAGTATAAGGGATTAAAGCGATATTTAAAATTTTGAGTAGGTAAAAATAAGTCATTCATACTTACCTATTAAAAAAGTACTGGTTGAAAGTACGCATCACTGCCCACAGGGTATGTGAGACTATTTCGCTCCAACGGTCAGATATTTTCAAATTCCTTGTGCATGGTTGTTGAGACACGACCCCGTGGTGTTTTTTTTTTTTTTCTTTTACAAGAAAGTGAAGCCTTCTGGCGGCACCAAACTTAGCGATGCTGGATGTAAGCATCGGGGTTAAGCACTTCGGGTTTATCGCTGCATATCCTAAACAAGGAGTCTGAGCTTCGCGCAACAGCATCACATCGACTGTGCTGTAGCTGCAGAACAGCGAAGCAAACGCGAGTTACTTCATTCTGCACTCGAGGTAGCGGAGACCAACAGCGCACGACAGAGCGACGCAAACATGACAGTAAAAAAAGCAAACGCAAGTCGCTGCTACTGCAGCAGGCGGGAGTGCTGGGGATATTAGGGACATTTAGCGTGTCCGGTAAACCGGTATACGCAAAGGTGTAGCGGATACCGGATAGCGTGTAGCGTTGTTTTTCGCAGTGAAGTGGCGCCAGCTATGGGGGATAAACCGAACCAGCAAACCCGCGTTATATGTCCTCCGAGATTCTGGAAGCCACTCGCTAAGCCTACAGCTTCGATAATTTCAGTCTGGCTCTCAGAAACGGCGTTGAATCATCACGGATACTTTACTGTCGAAGCTTCATGATACAAAGCTAAGGCAAATACAACCGTCAGTTAGTTACTTAAGGGCTACAGAGCGCGCGACGACCACTTGAAATATTCGAAGCGGAGGGCGGTCAGTCGGCCATGTTTGCCAATGCGCTGCAGCGCCCTCTCGCGTGTGACGTCAGAGCGGGGACTCCGATTTCAACCGCGCTGCAGCAGCCGCTGCTCCTGTACGCATATCGTCTGCTTCAGGTGAGAACTTTGTCGAACGAACAGCCTCGCGACGGCCAACTAACGCCTGCAACGATTGTTTTCGAGTGTAATCTTGAACTTGTTTTAGTTGCGGCCCAATCGACAGGGCCAAGAAATCCCCCGGATGGCCGACGAGTGCGCCGATGCCACCGACCGCATTGCTGGTAAGAAAGTGAAACTATGTGTTCGCGCTCGTTATCTTGTTTCCGCCGTACGATACTAATTAGTTTGGGTGTTTCTTTCGATATTACAGTAAGCGTGCCGTTCTCGAGCATCTACAAGTATGTAGACAAAGCTTGCAAAACGTCGCGGTGTCTCATCGAGGGCGAGGCGGTGTACGACGCAGGCCACGTTGTTGAATGCGCGGTCGAGGCCGTCAACGGAGGTCGCATCACCGTCGCCGCTCTCGTCCTCCAAACAAGTGGACTCACCAACCCACCGCACAACGTCAGGCCCCTAGCCCCCCCCCCCCCCCCTGCGGGCTACGGGCCTGCAAATAGTTAATCGCTGATTATGCCACTCACAAGGCCACAGAGATTAACGTGGCAAAGGCAAGCTGGGTCGAGTTTCACGCCACGCAGCCTAACGAAAAGCTTAAAGGTCCCATGACACCAAAATTTCAAACGCGAGATGCTTGCGTTAATTGGTTTTCCTGCATACGAAGGCAATCTTGACCAAGTATTAGCGGCGAACGTCGCCTCTAAGTAATTTTAATATGGTTTCAAAGTAAGCGGGAATGCTCATCCGAGCTTGCAGCACCTCGCGACATCGCCACTAGTGTGACGTAGTTTGTGGGCCATCTGTGACGTTTCACTTTTGTAAGTTGATATCGTGACGTCACAGAGAGACACGGGCGCGCCGCGCTATGACCTCCGAGCGTAGCCTCCAAGATTGGCTCTCGCAGCCGATCACGGACGCCACGCCAAAAGCCGTATTTTTCTGCTTCCTCTACGTGTTGGTCACTCAAGCGTACATTGTACACACGCTATGATGCAAAGCGAGCGTGGCGAGCTGGTCTGGCGCTCGCGCTCTCCGCAACGTCACCGAATCTTGAGCTCAAGTGATCAGTGCATGCGCTCACTTCCGACAGCCGCCGCGCTAGCCCCGCGGCGCTAGTTTCTTGCAGTTTCTGGCGCGCGTTTCGAAGCTTCAGTAAAGCTGAACAAAATTAACGATGCTGTGACTAATTAGACTTCGCGCTGGAGAATTTGCCACTCCATACCGTGATTACAAGACACTGTTCTACTCATTAGAACATAAATGTCTCCAACAAAAAAATAGCTGTCATGGGCCCTTTAAAGGGATACCGAACAAAAATTGGGAAAGTTAGCGAAAACACTGAAAACCCACTCGGAAGACACCACTATTCCGATTAACAGAGTTCATTTTGCGTATTTTCGAACAGTTGGCCGTATTTTTAGTGGATTGTGAGAGCGCGGCTGCTGCACGCCAGTGCGCTTATCGACGGCCGTGACGTCACATGCAACCGGCGCCCTCTCTCCTCCAGCCACTTCCCTCTCCACCTCTCCTCCCAAGAACCACTTGTGTCGCGAGCGGTCGCGAATAGACCGATCTCACCGCGCTGTTTCACCACGCCACCGCTGCCGCAGTGCATGCCGGAACTTGTAGTACTCGCGGCGGTCGCGGTACGCTCAAATGCATGGCTGGTGCATCGGCGAACGGCGTTAACGAGCTTTACTGGCATTATTTCGAAGAGTTTTGATGGTTGGATTTACGTCCTACGTGCCGGGATGCTACAAGAACAGCCCGAAACAAAAGCGCTTCGGGTTTTTCTCGTGTTCGCGAAGAATGTCAAGCTCCGGCAGGAACTGGCGCGTCGGACAGACCGGCTCGTACGGCACACGGCTTGTTCAGCAGTGTTTGTGAATTTTGTGTTTTTTATGCATGACACTGTAGCAATGCCCTACAGCGTCATAACAGCTCAGGCACATCACGGACGGACCGATCAATGACCGCAACGATTCATAGCGTGTGTATGATCACCTTGCCGGGCGATCTCCGCCAGCGGCGTCGGAGTGGATACAGCTTGTGTTCTGGACAAAATTGTGCTCGCTAGAAAATGCTTAACCTCTTGCGAGCGATAACGACAGTCAAGCGTCCACGTGAACGAAAGATCTGATACAATCCCAGCTTAATTATTGTCGCATACTTCACGCTGCGCAGGGCTATTGATACACCACGCCGGCATCAATAGCAACCACCGGTGCCGCCGGTGTTTCGGTTTTCAATTTGTGATTTTATTGCGAGCACAAGTTAAAGAGTAAATACCAGTGACAAAATGCGTCATCTTATGTGCGCGAGCGGCCTGCATAGGGTCATACGCCTACTTAGTTTATGTCGACGCAGTTTTGAAGCGGTAAGGCCTAGCGACGACATCGGTGCCGAGCCTTCGGGTGTGAGGGAGGCGGGCAGAGCGGGCTGCCGCTTTTTCGTCGTTTTGCACCTGTCGCCAAAGTTACTGACCGACTCATCCGTACTTTATGCAGCAGGCGCTGCTTGTCGTTCGCGATATTAGCAGCGGCCCGTAATGCTTTCGCTAACGGTGTGCTGCAGAGAGAGAGAGAGAGAGATGATGGGCGGAAGGCAGGGAGGTTAACCGGAAAAAGAAATATCCAGTTTGCTACCGTGCACTGGGGAAGGGGTGAAGGGAGACAGAAAGGGATGGAAGAAAAGAATAAAGGGAGAAAGAGAGAGGTCAAATCGCGCACACACACAAGCACGGCGTGTGTCAGAGGCGGTTAATGAGGCCCGTTGCGCGCAAAAACTTGAGCACAGCCTTCGTAGCTTTCTGCTGCGAGACACTGTCTGTCCGGCATTCCAGTATCGCGATCGTTTTCCACCCATTCACATCTAGCGCATCACTGTGATCGGAGCCCTGTACTAACAACACACTGTGCATGTGAAGTTTTGCTTTGACAAAACAAGCGTAAAATCGTTCCTTCGACTGAGTCTTCAGTTTTCAACATTCCGCGCTCTTGGTGTTCTATCTCTGTACGATACGTGCTCTGATACGTCTGTACATTTTTTTTTATTGCAGATAATTCAGCGAATACGGGTAAGAGCAATTCGAAGCGACACGGACGCATGGACTAACGACGAGATCGTGACCAGGTCGCATGTTTACATTCCAACTTTTTTTTTTTTTTCTCTAACAGCGCTACATCGCGTGACAAATTTAAATGAGACACGGCCACAGGAGGTTCGGACATCGTTTTCTGGCGCGTTCAATCGTCGTCCACGCCAAGGATACGTGAAAAACGCTAGTAAACCTATAGCATGCAGCGCGCACAGCCGTAGCAGCTGTGCTTTGAGAACTACAACTAAGATGGCGGCGGCACCGCTCCTGGAAACTCGCGCATGCGCAGATCACGCGGTGAGATCGGTCTATTGGTCGACGCGTCAGTATCCGGTGGGTGTCACGCAACTTCCTCTAGTTCACCGCGCGGCCGCTAGACGCGCGAATTTGCGAAAAATGCATTAAATTCAATATTTCCCGCTAGTCTCTCGCTTAAATGAAGGTTGTGGAAACAAATTTCAGTACCCAATCTTTCAATTGGATCATTTATCTCGACGGCGAAAGTTTTGTTCAGTATCCCTTTAAAGAGCTCCGCTTTAAAAAAAGTGTCTGCATGCTGCCTCAGGTGAAAATTTTAGAGAATGTGCACTGAACAGCGGCAACAGGTTATGAATTTATGATTAGCAGTCCTCTAGGCGCGCGCTTGGCTTCGTAGGTAAAATACGTATGTACACCATCCAGACGCAGCCGCAGTCTCATATATTCTGCGCCGCTCAGCTGAGCTCACGAGGCGCGCTTACCCGCGAGGCGATTCGGAGGCCGCGTCGTCGGCTCCTTGTCTAGGGGCCTTCGCGGCAGGTTGTGGGACGGCACCGCACCTGGTGTAAGTCGCTTATGCTTATAGCCTGCGTGCAATAAACGGCTTAAGTAATGGCGAGGCGCTTAAACACGGTCACAAACTTACCGAAGAGTGGCGCGTACGGTGGGTAGCAGAAGTCACTGTCCGCGAAGTGTTTGCTGCACACGGTCGATGAAGGCGTAGGGCGTTTTCCCATTCTGAGCTTGACCATCCACTTCTTCTTCAGCTTTGGGTCCTTAGGATAGTTGTGAAAGCTAACGCCTCTTTCACGAGCGGACGAAGTACACTGAGGCACAGAGCAGTACATCACCATTGCGCAGCACTCGCCGCGAAGACAAGCGGCCGCAGTTCTAAAAAACAAAAAAGAGCCGTAGTTCTAAATGAACGTTAAAAGCAGACCCACGGTTGTTCGAACAGCGTCAGTAGCCACCATACGCGAGATAACCAACTGAACTGCTTTTTTGTTGAGATTTACCGCAACGGTGGCTTCAACACGGAACTGGGCCTACGTAGCAGACGAAAGCGCGCGAATCCACGCTCTGACGTCATACAGGCGCCGTTCGCAGCGCCGCCATCGGTCGCACACCAGGCGATAGCGTAGAGTAGAGTGCCTCGACGCGCGCGCCCCAGCGGAGCGCGCGGACATCAAGGCACCCTAGCGTAGAGCGGAATACCACGCTAGGGTGGCTAGAATGGGGAGGTGTGACAACCGCCGCGGCGCCGTCGCTTCCTAGCGAGGCCCCACTGTGCGTTCTTGCCGCTGGGGAGAAATTCGGCGCGTCAGTCGGGGGCGCCGCTGGCATGTGCCGAGTGTGAGCATGTGCTGCTCGTGTTTCGTGGGTGACCAGCGCAAGTTAGCTCTCGCGCTCAGTGAAGTACGGCCTGTTTTTCTTGCGTTTCCTGAAGCTTTAAAGGATACGGTGGCAGCGAATGTCGTCGTTTTCTGAAAAGCTCTGAAGAATGCCGTCGACGGAAAAAAAAAAACGCGAAGGTGGTGCTTTGTGCCAGGTTGCGACGGCGGCTCTAAGTCTGCGGAGAAAGACTCTCGCTCTTTCGTGCACCTGCCTGCAAGGATGACTTTGAAAACAATATGTAGAACAATACAGTGATGACCACCTGATTTATTACATTGCGGGGTATGTAGCCAGGAAGCGCACCTTAATTTTCAACTCATTGTGACGCTTGCAAAGATGCCTGCCTTGTTACGCGGGAAACTGTGTCGAACAAATTACCAGCAGAAACTTGCAAACAGTGGGACATGCGAGGACTTCTTTACCCGTCACTCCATCTATTTAGCCTAATTAAAATCTTAGATAGGCTAACTAGTGCTTTTAGCACTACACGCCTGTACTCAAACGTACGTAGTGAGGGATTTTTTTACACGTGTTCATTTTTGCTCAAAGGGCTGAACCAGAGGGCTATTGAAAATAGAGCCAAGGAGGTTAAGCCCTCCTTGACAAGCTCGCCTTAGCTGCTTGCCCACATGCTCAAAGACGAGGCCGTCAGCCTCTCTATTGAGCTCACCTTGCGAATGGGATATGTAGATCATAAAGAGAGCATCGAATTAAAGTCGGGCAGCTCCTTTCTAAGTGAAAAACAAATTAGGAACGTAGTCGCAACAATCGAGGACATAGTGAGCAAAACAAAAGGCAAAGTGTGGGATTATAATGAGCTTATTAATTTAATAAGGACTGAAGTTACGAAAGAGAAACAGAAGAGTTGCTGGAGGGGAAAGCGAAAGCCAAAACGATGGTGGAACAGCGAAATTCAGGACGCAATTGAGAATCGACGGGAAGCATCTCGAATACATAGGCAGGCAAAAAAGGAGCAGAGGCCACAAGACGAGGTCAAGCAAAAATGGGAAACATATCTCGAGAAAAAAGCCATGGTACAGAGTTTAGTTGAAGCCAAGATTAAAGGCCAAAGTGGACGTTGGATATCGGACATTCGCGAAAAGAAGGACGCATCTAGGCTTTTCTGGAACCACCTGCAATCGCTGGGGAAGAAAACTGTAACTATGCAACGGCATATTGTGGATGAAGAAGGAAATAAATTGGAGGGGTACGACGCATTGACTTATATTCGAAACGCAACAGCCGATTCCTTTAAGAAGCATCACGAGGCTCCCTTTACGACGTGTAACAGTAGCAAGGGAGACCAAGTGGAAGAACTAGTTCTGGAAAATTTCAATTGGAAGAAGGCGGAGGAAATGATTCCCAAACGAACAGCCACAGGATTAGATGGGGTTAGCATTACTGTAATAAATGAGCTCGGAAGAAACAGCAAAGAAGCCCTATTAAAAGCAATTGAAAAAAGGTTAAAGGACAGGCGAATACCGGACAGTTGGCGTCAAAGTAGGACGAAGTTCATTTATAAGGGCAAGGGAGAGAAAAATAACATTCGCTCCTATAGACCACTGACCATTACATCAGTACTCTACAGGTTGGCGATGCAGGCAATTAAATTTAAAATGCAGATATGGACAGAGCTTAATGGCACTTTTGGCGAACTCCAAAATGGATTTCGAGTCGACAGGAGATTAGATGATAACCTTTTTGCGCTTACGCAGTGGCGCCACCGTGGCGCCACCGCACCACCGCTGCCGGCGGGGGCGCGGTGGCGCCCCCGCCGGCAGCGCCACCGCGCGACAGGAACGCGTATTTGGGCCAGCCACTGGAAGCCGGTCGTCACACCTCCCCATTCTAGCCACCCTAACCGGGCGTAAACAGCGCATTGGCAAACATGGCCGACTGACCGCCCTCCGCTTCGAATCTTTCAAGTGGTCGTCGCGCGCTCTAACTAACTGACGGTTGTATTTGCCTTAGCTTTGTATCATGCAGCTTCGACAGTAAAGTATCCGTGATGATTCAACGCCGTTTCTGAGCCAGACTGAAATTATCGAAGCTGTAGGCTTAGCGAGTGGCTTCCAGAATCTCGGAGGACATATAATGCGGGTTTGCTTGTTCTGTTTATCCCCCACAGCTGGCGCCACTTCACTGCAAAAAACAACGCTACACGCTATCCGGTATCCGCTACACCTTTTACCGGACACGCTAAGGGTCCGTTCGATTTACCTGCACCCCTTGAACCAGTTCACGAGGTGCCGCACCTTGTCATTCGTTTCAGAGGTGCAGGGATGGCACCCTCGGAACCACGTCGTTCGTTTCAAAAGGTGCTGGAAAGGTGCAGCGCTGGTTCATGATTTTCCTGCACCCGCTCCGTTGAAGGTGCCGGCTTGGTGCAGGCATGAGGGTGAGGGCAGCAGGAGACGCGCCACTGTGACGTAGGCGCCGTCTGAACTCCCTCGCCTTCGCAGATTGGCCATGTACAGGGTCGTCCACTCTTAGGGTGAACACGGCGCAGCGTGGCTGCCTTCTTTAGAACGCCAGCGCTCGCGATGGGACTGCGCGTGACGCTAATCTAGTGCAGGCGTAGAGGGGCTTGGATCACTCTGTGCGCCTGCACATTATTAGCTTCGATGCGTGCCCACGTCGCAAGCACTGGCGTCCCAAAAAGGGAGCCACGTTGCGTCGTGTTCACCCTAAGAGTGGACGACCCTGTACGTGCCCTTCGCGACCTCTCCACCGCGCACAAAAGCGAGACCATGTCGGCACCTCTCCGTTCGTTTCTTGTGTCGCGCCGCGCCTGCACCTACTGAACTGCAGCTGCACAATTTCAGAACTCTCCGTCAACACTCTCCGCTTCACGCCAGCGTGTGGAGCATGCCCTCTCCTGAACCCACTACCCGTATTCTAGTGCACTGTAGCCACGTGCTGACCATGACGGTACGGCATTACCGTACTTACCGTACGGTAAGCCGGCGTTGCTAAAACTCCCTAATGAGTTGTTCAGTCTCGCCGCGGGAGGCATGGATCCTGTTACAGTGCAAGCCGGTATCCTTCAGCTGATGACGCCCGTGCTTACAGGTAGTTCCGCCGGAGAAAGCGTGGTGCTCTCGCTGGCTAGCCGACTACATATCGTGTGGGTCGGCGACGCTGTTTGTACCATATGTTTGTACTGCGTAGCATTGCCTTGATCACGTGCTTCGTCCCAGTAGCCTCGCATATGGTCGCAACGCTGGCAATGCCCTCGCCACAACGCGTCCGAGAGTGGCGGAAGGAACGCGCTCGCTTGATGCTGCTGTGCTTGGCCAAGTTTCTCGACGACGCAGAGTGCTCAACGTTCACGCTGCTTAGCGCGGTAGCGTTTTGTGAAGCGCGTGCCAGAATCAATCAACCTAGCTCGCAGCTCTGCTGGGCTGTTGTCGCTGCCGCTCGACCGTCACGTGCTTACTTGATAAGCCCACGCGAGTCTTATCATGCATTGGTATATCGCATTCATTGCTTCGTCCTGCTGGCGAAAATGTGACTTGTTTTGTTTTTTAAGCTCCCGTGTGCTCGAAAGTGCAGCCAATAAGTGGTTACGTCATCCTGTTCGTTTGACCAGCAGCAGCGAACCACCTTCACTTATGGCAGCAGGAAGAGAGAGGAATGGGTGAGTGCCAAGAACACGGCACTATCGTGGCACTCATCCAGCACCTTCCGTGCTTTTTCTTACGTGTTTTCATCTAATGGTCGCTAACATTTTTTTTTTATAATCATTAACTGCCACCCGTACGTCTTAAGCAAAGTATGCCACTCGAAACAAACAGAGGGCACTGCCACGCTTGGTTCCAAGAATGAACGCTGCAGGGGAGCTACATTCACTCTGTTCAGGCAAGTCTTTTAAAAAGGCCGTGCAACACTTTTTGAACTTAGTGTGATAACAGCACTCGTGAACACTGCCATGCCAAATATTATTGCACTGCACGCACCATAATTGGCAGTTTGGCTTCGCCAGCTCTTTCAACAAGCGACGTGGTCAGTGCTGCTGCGAATCCAAGATGCATTTGAAACTAACTAGCAAATTGCGTGTAGTGCAACAATGTTTAGTGCGCATGCTACAGCACGTCCATGTGTGCACAAGTCGCACAGCATTGGGGGCTCCGGCGGCGTTGTGCGACTGCGCACAACAATCTCATTAGTGCCTTGCGTCGCAACGGCCATTCCACTGTCCTTTGCAAGAGCACCTCGGGAAATAAAACGCCTCCCTCTCCACTACTTCTGGCGCTCACCTGAAGTGACTGTAGGTTGTGCAGATGGGTGAGAAAACAGCGCCATTTGTTTTCGGGCAAGGAGGACGGCAACGTAGACCGGTCTACGACGTGAACTAAGCGCTGCAGTTCATGCTTTGCGTGCGTGTTTGTGCGCCCTCGCTTTATTGGAGCAGACGAAAATTTCCCGTGTTCCGTTTCAGATTTGCCTGAATATTTGGTCTCATGGACACATTTAATTTTAAGAAACGTACATGACACAGAGCAGCACGTGTGTCAGTGTTCGCGCTCATAAGCAGGTCAGTGTGCCTTCCATCTGGTATGTTTTGTTTCGTAGACTGTTTCTCGACTTTGATGCTTAAGATGAGAGCAAAAACACTTCTTTCTCGGAAATAAACCTTCTGAGTGGGTGAAAAATGCGCCCCCGTCTGGGATGCGAACCTGGGACTAACGCTTTCTGTGGTGGTCGCTCTACCATACTGAACACGGGTTTATTTGAATATTGTCTGTTCTACAAATGAGATATTGCTGTTAAGTTATTCTCGCGCGCCAACCGAATGTTCTGCATTTCTTCAGCACAGTCATGTCATCGCGAGGCTCTGAGGTTGTGTAGCGCGAGCCTGCTTGTGGTCCGAACGCCTGCAAGAAAAACAAGTCTGTTGGCAAAATCTATCTGTCCTCTTAACGATCACGTGTTCCATCGCACCGCCCCCCCCCCCTCCTTTTTTTTTTTTTTTTTTTTTTGGTGTAGCGAGGAGGGTTCGCCTCTGTACCTTGCTCGAACGATGGCAATCGTTGTCATCCTCTCCGGGTGCCACCTGAACTGCGGTGGTGGCACGTAGCAAGAGCGACACACACACACACACAAAAAAAAAAAAGATGCAAACAACAAAGAGAGAATCACTTTCTTCTCGAAATGCAGCCCGACTCGCTAAACCGGTTCTCCCAAGCATGGCCGGGTCCACCCGGAGCGGGGGAGGCCGGCAGGACTATTTTCCCGTTCGCAGAAAGTGGTTGTTCCGAAGAAGAAGCAAACACACAAGAGAGCGAAAGTCCTCCTCCTTGGCGTTCCAGATAAAAACAGCGTCTCCCCTTGGGGGCCACGGGGCCAGCGATGGAAATGTGCGCACCCTTTCTGCTTCCCCGCAGCTTCTGCGAACAATAAGCGCGCTCACCGAACCGCTCTCGTTCGCGGAAAAAAAAATAAATAAATAACGCGGCAGGCGTGGGCGGCGAATCCACTGCACAGCTTCCAAAACGCTGCTCGCCGTGTTTTACGACCACAACGGTATGACTTGTTCGTGAGCGTGGATAACGGAGCCAAATTAATCGTCGCGCATTCAGTTCACCCTGAATGGCCGCAGTAGAAAACCAAGAATACGCATCCGGCGAAGCTCTACCTTCGAGAAGGCCGCCGGCTCCGGAAGACGACGCGCTGGCGGTTTGCTTATTTTACGCGCGTGTCCTCCCTCCAAGACGTCCTTGGTTTTGAACGCGACGCCGTCTCGCTGGCTTCGTCGTTTACGCCGCCGTTGCGTGTGGCTTCCGGCGATTTGGTGTGTTCATTCTCGTGGGCACGGACCTCTTTTCCTGCGCACGAACACTGCTGGCGTCCATGAGTGGACACCGACGGAGTCTCGTAATGAGCAAGCACCTTACGGTGCCAAGTGTTTTGTGTCCTTGGAGCTGGCTTTGCTCTTCATCAAAATTTTGGTCGCGCGGTCTGTATCGTTGGGGACGCTTACAATCTGCGAGTTGTGCCAGCGCTCTTCGAGCATTTGGGCGAGTGTGCCAGCAAGTGAAGTAATGATTCACGCAGGCGAAACGTCAAAGCTAATAAGCCTCACATACGCTGCATACTGCCGCGACCAAAAAGTAGTGCGCGGCTTGCGGTGAGCGGAAAATAGTACCCCCCCCCCCCCCTCTCTGACAGCCCTAAACACAATAATTTTCTCATTAGCTTGACAGAACACTCGTATTTCTGGGGAAACAATCGAAATATGTGAGTTTGTATTTCATGCTTGTCGTGAGCGATACAGGTTTTTTTTTTTTTTCTTTGTGGACTACTTGCGTAGCCTTCACAGCGTTGTACCTGATGGCCTAATAAACTAGTTTCACTCAGTGCATCTGTCGTCTACTGACTTGCACAATGTGCGGACACTTGCTGTTGCGTGTCGGCTACAAACTCATCGGAAGTGCGACGTTCTGTACGAACCTAAGACACATTGCAGGATCGGCTCGTAGTGGTTGTAGTAGGATATTCATTGCCGCATTGCCATCGAGGTCGGTACCGTCACCGCGTTCAGCGGCGCGCATCGAAATGACACAGCGCCAGCGGCGCTCCGTTGTCAGCCGTGCAAATGTTAGCGAAATGAAAGCGTTGTCCAATGTCACGTTAGCGCTCGAACGGTGCCTCCTCTAATGGTTGCGGTTCCGGTTAAGGAAACGACGTTAATTTCTGCACGGCTTATAAAGAAGAAGGAGGAGGAGGAGGAGAAAGGAGGGAGGAAAGACAGGGAGGTTAGCCAGTGCTGAGACCGGCTGGCTACCCTGTGCAGGGGAAGGGGGGTGAGGGGAATGAAAGACAATAGAAAGGAGACACGACAAGAGAAAAGAAAAGGACAGAGAAAAAAAAAACACGCACTGAAAAAGAAAGGAAACGCGACACTGCTTAGAGTCTGTCCTTTAGACCGCTCGTCCTTAAAAATCGTAACAGCGCGTTCAGCGCTTTCCGTGCTGACGATGGTCCTGGCCAGTGTCCCAAAACTCGTTGCTCGGACAAAGGGCGGCTGTCAAGTCTGTCTAGAGCAGCGGTAAGTTCTTTCCTAGGGCCACTGTAACGGGGACACTCACGAAGAAGATGACGTATCGTTTCGTCGCAGCCGCAGTTCTCACACTTAGGGTCGTTCGTCATTCCAATGAGAAATGAGTAGGCCTTCGTGAAGGCAACCCCAAGCCACAGGCGACACAAAAGCGTCTCCTCAGCGCGAGGTATTCCTGACGGAAGGTGGAACTGAAGGTCCGGGTGCAAAGCAGCCGTAGTGGTAGAGGGCTCCTGAGATTTTGGAGTTCTTTAACGTGTGTTACCTGAAAGCGGGGCCATCGACCACGTCAGGCCTTACTGGCTTTTTGCCCACACTCCTCAATATCGCATGTATGTTGGAACAAAGTTTGATTTGACATGACAATGCACAGTACACGGGCATCTGGCATTTCCGCCTCCATCGCGACCGCCGCGGCCAGCCCGCGTGTTTTCTTCATTGCCCGGCAGTTCGCCCTTCGAGCGCGCCGTCGCAGTTCCTCCTTTCCCATCGCTCCCGGCGGCGCCACGAAAACAGCCAGAGCAACATCGTGGGTAGCTGGTGCCTCGATGCGCGCGTCAAAGCATCCTGCAGCGACGTAGTACTTGCTCTCATATAATTTTCTCACACGCATAGTGCGTGTATTCTTTTCTATATGGTTGCCGTCCTACGAAACAGACATAGGCACATTTCATATCCTTACACTGCCCTTATTTTTCTGAAGGCAACCCTTACAATCCGCCTACTTTGCAATAACTTTGCTTACGACGAGAAAATTTCGGTAATCTGGAGCCGGCAAGAAGGGTACGTGCAAGGAGCGTGCTTACACACAGTCGGCCTATTTTTGTTGCGCGTGGCTGTAATAAATTCATTAAGTTCATCCTGACTTCGGCACGTTCCTAAATATAACCCGATTCCTTTTGTAACGTAAGATACTAATTCTTTCAAATCAATGTTTGCCATGTGTGTGGGAGCCACAGCAGTATGCAAAAAAAAAAAAAAATTGAGGTAACTATGCCCCTTCTCCCCCTTTTCTTTTTCACGAAAATACATTTCACCGCAAACATGAAATAAGCGAAATCAGACGTAGAAGAAAGGAAGCAACAGGACCCTCCCCTTCAGACGCGTCCTTGCGTATGTCGTCCGAAATTGGACATTTATTCGTACAGCACTTTCAGGTGACAAGTCATCCGATGTCACAAATTTTACGAACCGCCGGGCGGAATGACGCTGCTGCCTGTTATGCCAGGCTCGCAGAACGTTACACGTGAAAGAATCGGCCATTATACTCTGGGAACATCCAGCCCTTCCCCGCCGTTTCAGTCTCTCTTTGGCCATACTTAAGTTGTGCTTTCTCTACGATGTTGACATTGGTGTTACGTGAGTGAAATATACTGCAGCAGTGAGTTCTCGCCAAGTTTCGGGGCAATCTGAATTGCAGTGAACGTGGGCTTGCTAAGTAAACATGCAAGTGCGCTTAGTCGCGACCAGACTTGCACGAAGGCAATCGAACGAATGACCACGACATGCCGCTCGCAGAAGTAAGGTAATTTACGTTCCATGTGGCTACTTAGGGACAGTCGATTAAACTTTTTCATCGATTAACGATTAATCGTTCCTCGATTTTGTTTTTAATCGATTGATCTCGATGCAAGGCTTTCAATCGATTAATCGATATATTATTGGTCGAATCTTGAAGACTGAGGGTATCTCATTGTGATAGCGATAGCGGGTTCTCTAGTGGGAGCCCTAGTTGCGACCACTGATCTCAAAGTGCATTCTTTAAATATTCAATGAAGCGCCTACCATAATTCGTGCAGAGATGCCGCATTGAGATTAAAAGGCTGAAATAAAACGAGGGTGGATTAAAAAAAAAGTAACAAAATCGTGCTGCGATCGCTGGAAGTAAACACTGTATTGTTGCAGCGGTTCAACTTTGCCAGCAGCACAACAGACGAGGAAATGTCCTTCGTTGTAATAAACGTGGATAACCTTATACATCGGGTATATCCGCCCAATGTGTTTTCACGCACGGGACCTTAAATATGGAGAGGCTGCCGATGTTAGATAATATTTACTCGGGGCTCTGCGAGTTTGAGATACTGTAAATGTAACGCGAATACATTCCCTGCATCGGCGAGCGCAGTAAGAACGGGCGTGTACTCCGAAAGAAGGACTGTAGTTGACATCTGTATGTAAAACAGAGGAAAGTCTCGTGTAACCGCAAAGTGACCATTTTATAACAGGCATGGACGCCCGTTAGTTAAATAGTGAGAGAATATCTTACCTTCCAGGACTGATTGGTGCCTGCATGAGGGCGGTCTTGTAACGCAAGACGAGACTCACGTGTATTTCGGGAAATGGCCATCGTAGCGAGGAGGGGTGACGCGTACGGAGGAAACATGCTGTCGTAGCCTCGGGTGGTCTCGATCGGTGCCAGCTAGACGTGTTTTGTACGTGACGGAATGGTATAACGGAGAACGTGCTCGTTAAAAATCAACTAAATGCAACCAGAAAAGATTTCTTCGAAAAGAAAATAAAGCTCCAAAATGCTTCTCGGAGGAAACACCTAAGGATACTAGACAAACCCGTCGTATTGCCTCCTGCTTCTGCAACTGAACCGTAGCGCGTACCGTACCGTCCACTTTCCCGCCCAATTAAGGAGTGTCTTCCTCGCACTCCTTCCCCCAAGGTCGGCTACACCAGTGCTACAAATCTGTCCAGGTGATCCACATCCGTAGTACCGAAAGCTCGCGCCCTCTTGGACGTACCTTCGATACGAAAGGAAACAGAGCGGAAAACACGAGGCAAGTAAAAGGGAAGTTTCAACACAACGGTGATCCGGATGGCTGCGGGCGAGTTTAGTTACGCCCAAGGATGCCTCCAGCGCCGGGTTCATTTTCCTGTACTCAGGAACACAGTGCATACTATATGAGAAGCGGGGAAAAAAAAGGAGCGGCTCTTATGCGTCTCGGCATCGTTTTACGATCCCGCGCTTGGGCCAAGCAGGAGACAAAAATACAGGAGGGGAGGGGGGGGGGTCTGATCGAACAATCGAATCGTTTTCATCGATGAAGTCGATTAAATGGAAAGTGAAAATCGATGACAATTAATCGTTTTGCGGGATCCTTCTAATAGATTAATCGTCCATCGCTTTTACCATCCCTGTTGGTGCTATATGGTCAGTATAGCGTGTATACCACGTTGTAGTAGTTTTGCAGAGGAGGCGTTTATCTTACGGCACGGGGGAAGATAGCGTGCATAAATGCAGAACACGAGCAGCGGCCTCGGCTCACTGTCGATTTCGCAGGCCGCGATGCGGCCACAGTATATCACACTGCACGCAACTGTGGACGCGCAGCCCGAGGAACATTTGCGGGCAGTCGCTGCGGGTGCGGGCTCGCATGTGCTTTGAATGACAGTGTTGCAACGATCATGTGAGAAGTTAAGCGCACCTTACTTCAGCGCGAGTAGCATTCTGCTGCTGTTCTTGGACAGGTGTTCTGACGAGATGCGGTGGCATGACGGCGTCAGGGCCATTTCACGGTCACAGCCACCTCTGCAGTCCGCACAGCCGGTGACTGCATCGCCAACAAGCGAGAGAGAGGGCGAGATAAAGTGTTGAGGGAGGGAGATGCTTCCACTTCATCCCGCCCTCTCTCGTTAGTTGGCGACGCGGTTATGAAACAGCCCTTAAAAAACAGCAGTTGGCAACAAGGGTCGACGAACCGCGCGCGTCTGTGTTACTCCGCCAGCCAATCACAGAGGCAAACGAAATCGTCGTCATGCGGCCTTTTCAAAATGGCGCCGTGTTTATGGATTCGGTACCTACGTAACGTCTGCTGTTCTTGAGTCCTTTCCTCGACAGAAGCCATGATGTGCTCGAGAAGCATGGACAAAGATGTGTAGAGTCGCAGCGTTTCCGTCTGCAAGAGGCCGCGGTACAGTTCATTTCACTTCCGAGCTCGTTTTATGCGTGAAACTTCACCGAACTGAGTTTTGAAACTCGGGTGGCAGCGCTTGTGGCGCGCCGGGTCTTTGCATTGCAAGCGCTTGATTCCTGCTCAATAAAGAATTATCCCTTCCATATTTTATCCTAATCCCTGAACGAGGACTAATATTTATACACTTATCCACTGTGTTGCCACCCTCGCTTTATTTTGGAAACACGGAAAGTGTAAAGAAGGAACTATTTGAGCATTCGCGGAGGTACAGTGGCTGGTGGTTATAAGGGCGTGGGAGGGGCTTCACTGCAGACTTGAGTTGTATCCGACTATAGTGTCACAGTCGAGAGGCAGGGATAACGGCGAGTTATCCGTTCTCATTTCAGCAGAAGGTAACAGACGCAAAGCGAGAATGGACAGATGACGGACCGGTGTGGCCTTCAACAGCGTTTTTTTTTCCCCTCTTGTGTACCGAAGTTTGCGTATTGCATTCCCTTTTCATGTGGCAACAGATGCGTCGGCCAAACAGGGCGATGTATTAACATTCGTATGAAACAATAGCAAGCCTCGCTTTCATCTCGTGACGCGTTGAGCACTTGCCGCGAAATTTAAGGGAATGTGGTTGCACCCCTCAGTTTGACCGAGTCAGCATTTCGGGCCGGGGGAAAAGCAAGGCGGCTAGAGAAGTTTTAGAAGCTTTCCGCATTGTCAAAAATGAAGACACGTGCGTAAGCGCCACATCATTAAGCCTCAGCAGGAAGGAATCATGTTTTCTTACGTCTGCCGTTCCATGTATGTAGTTCTTAGATACGTGTTTGTGGCACGCTATCTGGTTGTGCTGTGTAACTCGCCAGGATATCTATTTTGTGCTTGTATAATGACTCCCGCGCAGGTGCGGGCGATTGGAAAGGTTTTATACGTCGGTTTTTCGAAATAAAATTTCAGTTGATAGTCCAGCTTCATCCTGCGCGCCTTTTTTTTTTTCTGTGTGCTTTGAGATGGTTTTTCTTCAAAAATTATGCAACACCTGGCCAAACTGTCTTACAAGATATTATCCAAGTGATCGAGCACTTGTAACAGCCGAAATGTATGGTTAAAACATATTCGTGGTGCGCACGATGACTGCTCAGCCGCCAGCGTGGAGGGCAAGACCTGTAATACGCCCCAGACATCGAAAGAAAGGGCTGTCATCTCTAGTGAAACTTAAGCCGTGTTTAGCACGCACACACGCAAACAGGTATATCGAATGGGAGATGTAAAGCAAAATAATAATAATAATAAATAAAGGGGCGATGATTTGGCCCCGCAGACGACACTTGAAGCAGAATGTGGGTCAGTGTCACACTCGGCTGCTAAAGTGGAGCCTTCCTTTTCGACCTGCTTTCTTTCTGTCGGTGCTTTCCCGCCCCTTCTTTTGCTTTCACGGTCCCCCGCGTGCTTTGGCCGCCGTTGATGGGCGGCCAGACAGCGGCGCCGACGAGAGGGTGAAAGCGGCTCCCGCGGGGCCGGCCTCCAAAATGGGGTAAGCAGACCGGCCGCGATTACCATTGCGGCCAACGACCCCGGCTCCGGTCGCCGCCTCCACTGATTAATGCCTGGGTCACGCGACCACTCCGCCAAGGGCTGCTGCGTCAAGTCGCGTGACCCGCGAATCCATGGATTTTTTGCGAGCGCGGGCAAAGTGCACATCGCTTCGCCTGTCCATACGTGGCCTCTGGAAAGACGACAGAAAAGCAAATCGCAGTTGTTTTCGCGAGCTTTGAATAGTTTGGAAACAACGCTGATTTTCCATGTTAGTCGCAGTTGTTTGCTGTCCTTACGTTGTTTCTACTCTCCTGACTCGGCAAGCTGCAAAAGAACGCCTGGAAGTTAAATTGGCCTATCACATGTTTCTTGTCCTAACAGCGAACCTGTTTAAGAAAGCGAAAGGCACCGGATCGCACGCATTTGTCATTGTCATGAAACCATCATGAGAGAAGTGCGCGTGGATTTTTATGAAACGCCGCATGCCTTCAGCCCACAACTGCAGACAGGCAAAGTCCTCTCATCAGACTCTGCCAAGCCGCGGCTCCGAAGCTCTGCGTCGCGGCGACAGAATGCCCTGCTTCTCCCAACCGAGCACATCGTCGTGTGAAGAAGAGTGCAACCGAAGAAGTGCGTCACTCCCGAATAAGAGGAAGCGCAGCACGAAAACCGACAGCCGCTGTGAGACGAGTATCGCGTCGGTGAAGGCGAAACGTCGGCGATGCGCAGAGTTACGAGCCCGTGAAAACGAGGCGTCGGGAGAACGACCAGAGCCTGCGAGCCGCACCACCCGACGACTACGAATAAACACAACGCTGTAACATGCTTTAATGTCGCAGTCTTAAATCATGGACGCGACATGAGAAGTGCGAGGTGAATAAAATATGCCTTGGTTAGCTGTATTCTTTGCGTGTGGATTAAAAAGCACTACTGCCTCGAATATTCCTTGCAGACAAGGGTCTTTAGGCGAGTGCATAAAATGGGTACTCCCGCAGCAACATCCTCTTGAAGAGGATGTGCTACGACTCTCTGGCTTGAATTATATGCAACGTTCTTGCGTCTTCTAAAAAGTCTAAAACTGAATCAAGCTTGAAAATTTGGTCAATACCTAAAAACATGGAGGGATGAAGTGGAATGTTCTCATGGTAACGTTTGGTAAAATGCTTTTTCCTTTCTCGTTCTAGCTCCTGACATTCTATTAAAACATGAATTACTGTCAATACCTCCCCACACCGGCTACAGATTGGCAGTTGACCACCAGATAAAAGGTAATTGTGTGTTCCATAGGTATGCCCTATCCTAAGTCTACATAGTAAAACATCCTTTCTTCTCGACTTTGTGGATGGTATACATTTTCCGAGGTTTGGTTTGACGAGATGAAGCAATGTTATGAATCGAGGCCACTCTACACTGAATACGGAACAGCTGATCGGAGCTTCGTAAAATGAAAAAAGCTACGCAGTTAACAATGCTCACCAAAAACACGAAACGTAGGCTTACGATGTCACGCACGAGAATAAAGTACTGAAACAACGGTGTGCATGCAAGCAAAAAGTTAACATACATCACAGCACGGGCGGGCGTCACAGTGCCAGTTCCTGTCACGACGCAAACGTGCTTCGAAGCAGTGCCCAAATGTTGTCTTCAGAATTCCTTGCGCAGACTGAAGTGGTTCAGCACCGAGGACAGGTAGGCCGGGGGCATATGGACATCGCAACCTTTCTTACGAGCACGTGCTTGCGAGCTAGGTCGCTTGAAAGTTTCGTTTCTGCGTCCAAAAGGCAGCGCCCTCGCTTGAATGAAAGAATCACAAAGCCACGTGATATGAGATATCGATGTTGCTTTCCTTGCTCGCTTTTGTGCGCCACGGGCGGATGGTTTCGTTTCAAATTCTCGGACGGATATACCTTTTCCGTTCGCGATTTCTACTTTGATTTGCTTGCTTTGTCTTGCCGATCCGTACGTGAAAGGATCTATTAGGTCCGAAGCTGCATAAGAAGTAAACAAAGAAATACTGCTGGCGCTGTCCGCTTCATGTTGCAGTAAATTATCTCGAGCTATAGCGCCGCCTTGCCAATCCTGCCATGGTTATTCCCACAACCAGACCAACCAGACTACGCCCACGGGAAACCAAGTTTACACGGCGATGAGTTCGCGCAGTTGGTTTTGCACTATTGACAATGCTATTCAAATTACAGTGGATAGTATACTATCAATATTATCATCGATAGTGCTATCGATAGTTCTTCGTACCATCGATAGTTCGATAGTGACTCTACCATCGATAGTATCGATAGTGCTATCGATAGTTCTGCATCACTACTGCGTATGCTTCCTGAGCAGAGGTTTCCGCTCAGCGCCTTAGCGCTTTTCCAAGGTCGACGAAATATCGAGGTAGCTGAAGATTTCTGCAAGAAGATTGTCGGCAATGCAGCTTGCACAGGAGTCCTTGCTACACAGAACACTCCGCAGTCACTGGACTCACGCATGGACCTGCCCTTTACCATTGAGGAGCTGGATGCTGCCCTTGTTTTGTGCAATCGCTCGTCATAACCTGGTCCAGATGGCATCTCCTACGGGATCTTATGCAACCTAGGTGAGCATGCGCGAAACGCTTTGTTGGAAACATTTAATGACTCATGGCGAAACGGACATGTCTCCGAAGAATGGAAAACGAACCCACTGGTTCAGCTTCTAAAACCTGGTAAATCGCCTCTAGAGCTCTCGTCATACCGCCCAATACCACTAGCTAGCTGTGTAGGGAAGCTGATAGAGAGCATGATCCTCGCCAGACTGGAGTGGTTCCTAAAGCGCTACGAGCTCTATCCAAGTCTCATGGGCGGTTTTCGACGCGTTCGTTGCTCTATCGACAACGTTGTTGACCTCGTAACGTACGTCCAGCACCAGAAATTGAGCAGGCGATTAACCGCGGCACTATTTTTGGACATAAAAGGAGCTTACGACAACGTTTCTCACGAGGCCATACTCGACGCCCTTCAGCTCGTCGGTCTTGGTGGCCGAGCGTACCGCTGTATCCGTGCCTACCTACAGATGAGATTCTTCTTTGTGCAAACCGACGATGGGCCGACTTCTCAGCACTACACACACCGTGGGGTTCCTCTAGGGGGCGTCTTGAGCCCAATTATTCAATTTGGTTATGATTGGTCTCGTGGAACGCATACCAGGTTGTGTACAGATATCGATTTATGCTGACGACATCTGTGTTTGGACGTCAGGCGTAACACGTCCTCAGATACGCGCGAGGCTCCAAAAAGCTGCGACTTCGATATCGGCATACCTTAATGAAGAAGGCCTTGAAATTTCGCCGGAAAAATCGGCGCTGGTCGCTTTTAAGCGAAAGCCAATGACAGCATATGCCATATTTATCAAGGGGCAAAATATTTGTTACGCTAGGACGCACAGGTTCCTGGGACTAACCATCGATCGGGACCGCTGCTGGACTCCCATGTGGCCGGTCTCAAGAAGCGCCTAACGGCACCTCACCACAAGTTTTCCACTTCCTCGGAGGGAAAGTGTGGGGTACGTCAGTGAACGCCACGTTGCACCTATGTGCACAGGACGCTCTTTCTCGAATACATGAGCTACAGCTTGCCGGTGCTGACTGACACCTGTAAAGGTAACCTCGAGAGCGCTCGGGGCCAGTCACTCGAAATCTGCCTCGGATTGCCACGCTGCACCTCAACAGCGGATACTATAGCGATTGCCAAAGACCTTCCTGCCACCACTCACATCACTTTGGAGGTGCTTAGCACGCACATTCGACAACTTGCTCGTGCTCCTGCCCACCGCCTCGCCTCGCTTCCAGAAGACCGGCCCGGTGCCTCTTTTTGTAAGAGGCTATCGGCATACCGCGAGTGCCTCCCAAAGAACCATGTGCCTGCTAAGAGATTTGCCATGCTTTCTTGGTGTTCGGACGTCCGGCTGACAGTGCCAGGGATTAGGACGAAAGCGGAACTCTCACCGCCAGCTTTTAAGCAGCTGTCTCCGCTAATACTACATTAGGACTGCAAGAATCACCTTCAGCTTTACACTGATGGCTCAGCAGCAGCCGGCAGATCTGCAGGAGCTGTGACCTTCCCTGCCAAAGGAGTAGATGTACTGTTCAAGGCGTCTCATGGCTGCCGTGGAGCTTGAGGCACTACGCACCGCACTTTGCGTGATCGATGGAGAGCCACCACAGAAATGGGCCATCTTTACAGATTCTAAGTCAGCCCTTCAGTGCCTTTTATCGGCCTTACGTAGCGGGCCGCAAGACCACTTAGTGTTTCAAACACGACAGCTCTATCATCAATTAACCGACAAAGGCCATGACATCCCGTTTCAGTGGCTACCAGGCCACTCTGAATAATCGGCAACGAGCACGCAGAGAGTGCTGCAAGCCATCCCACTGTCAAGAACGGATGCAGCAAGAAAACTTGGCTCGCTTGCGCGTGAGTCCTGGTCTTCTGCATACCCGTCTACACCGCCTCGATCCATCACTACAACTTCGAGTTGCGCGTGGACTAATCCGCTCTGAAACGACCGTACTTTGCCGTCTGTGGCACGTCATTGACAAGAAGTTTCGGCTATCGCATTGGACTGCAAGACAGTGCTGCCTGTGTTCACTGCAGCAGCGAGGAAACGATTGTACACGTCCTCTGCGAATGCCCTTGGTACTGCTCCCAGCGACAACCTCCCCCCTTAGCATAGTCACGCTTTGATGGTCGACCGCTGTCTAAGCAAACCATATTAGAATGCCGGGCTGACAGTGTCTCGCAGCAGAAAGCCACGAAAGCTGTGTTCAAGTTTTTGCGCGCAACGGGCCTCGTGGACCGTCTCTGACACCGCCGTGCTTGTGTGTGTGCGCGATTCAACCTCTCTCTTCTCCCTTTATTCTTTTCTTCCATCCCTTTCTGTCCCCCTTCATCCCTTCCCCAGTGCAGTGTAGCAAACTGGGTATTTTCCTTGGGGTTAACCTCCCTGCCTTCCGCCCATCATCTCTCTTTCTCTCTCTACATCACTCACATGATGTACTGGTCAAGTACTTCGTGATTAACGATGATGCATTCACTCGTAGTTTTCTGCACATCACACGCTGCAGACTCTAGAATCGGTCCACACGCCGGACGGCCGGCATAAACAATTCTACCTTTGAAACAAGGAAGAACCCCGTTTGTCCTTGCTTGCGATTGAAACGTAGACATCACAAGCACACATGCAACTTACGAAGCGGTAGGCCGGGTGTCGAACACGGGACTTCGACGCTACCACTCTATAGCCTACGGCGGCTCCTCGAAGCTGCAGCATTTTGAAGACTGTGAGCATCCATGCTGTTGCTGTTTCAACGGACCAAAGCCTGCCAACCTCTACCCACTCTTCGATGTTCAAGATAATGAACAAATCGCTCCCGTCTTCCGATCAGCGCACTCTAGAAGAGCTTCTTGCATGCTATGCTTCGGTCTTCGAGACTGCATAACCGCAACCTGTGCCTTAACCGCCGCAGACCCGCGTATACACCCCTGCACCGACACTGGAACTGTACCCCTCTTCGGCGAAACCCGTGCCTTATTTCGCTGGTCGAGACGAAGGTGATCAATAATCAAGCTAAGGACATGCTTCAAAAAGATGTAATCCAGGTGTCCTGTATTTAGTCCTTGGGCATCTTCAGTTACACTGAAGAAAAAAGATTGTTCGTGTCCGAACCCGGTGGCCTGCCACCGTTATACTATCCGGAGCTTTACACAAATATATGAAGATTCTGTCAAGAAAGGGCGTACCTACAATAAATAGTTTGGGCTTGCCCTCAGGTACCCACACAGAAAAAAAAAACATGTAAGACCAGAGAGCAGTGGGAAACCGCGCTGCTCAGCTCTGCACCATAGGACCAACTAAAGGCAATCCAGGAGGTCGACGATGGCGCCAGGGCCGAAGGGCTCGAGGCCATCATCTAGGCATAAAGGCCTAGGTCTCGCAAATCTCCTGCCTTAAAATAAGGTTTATTCCTCCTCGTCGTCGCGATTCTGCGTGGGCTACACCGCGAATAAACGACGCCGTTGATCGTTTACACTCCGCCTCGTACTTTTCATCTGTCGACTTACGATCAAGCTATACTGGCAAATACCGGTGAACCCGCAAGACAAGGAGAAGACTGCTTTCGTTACGCCGGATGGCTTGTGTGAATTTAACGTAATGCTGTTTGGTTTGTGCATAATGCTCCGGCGACGTTCGAGCGTTTCATGGACGCAAGCCTTCAAGGTCCTCGATGGGAGATATGTGCACGTGCTACCTTGACGACGTAGTCATTTACGGCATTTCACGAGCGCAGCAATGGCTTGACTTTATTCTCAACTGCATACGGCAAGTAGAATTTAAACTATAAGAAGTGACATATGTTGGCGAACGCCAAACGCTTATCCTGGGATTTCTTTTTGACAAAGAAGGCATATTCGTCCAGACCCCCAGAAGCTTGCCGCAGCCCGTGATTTTAAACAACCGAAGACGGTGAAAGACCTCCGCTGCTTCCTTGGTTTGGGCTCGTATTTCCGCCGTTCTATTAAGACTTTGCGCGCTTAGCTTATCCACTGACGCTATACTGCTCCACAAGGATGCGCCTTCACATGCACTGCTTCAATGTAAGTTCGCGTTCAGTGCAGTGGCGCACCGACGGGGGGGGGGGGGGGGTGTTCGGGGGTTGTAACCCCCCCCCCCCCTCAGGCCGACCTAACCCCCTCCCACTCCGTAACTGCTCCTATGTCCTAGAAGAATGCGGCGCTAATGTCTCTGCAAAATGCCGAAAAAATAATAAAAATAATCGTCATCATTGATGTTACTATTATTTGGCATTGGCATTTTACTTTTTTTACACACGCAACACCCCTGTGTAATCGCATGCCCGGCCCTCCGTGAAAAATTGAACCCCCCCCCCCCCTGGCGGCGATCCTGGGTGCGCTACTGGTTCAGTGAATTCAAATGTTTACTCGCCTCCGCTTTTATTTTGCGTCACTTCGACCCTGAGGCACGAACCGAGCTTCACACCGATGGCGTGGACGTCGGGACATGTGGAAGGAGGGCCCGTGATGTGAAGCCACCGCGCCGCCATCTTGTGGAAGGCAAAAAAAAGCACGCCAGTCGCCGCAGCGCCGGCCGAGTGTGCACATGTATATACAGTCGACTGTTGTGCTTACACGGCATGCAGCGCGTGCAAAGCAGTCATGGTTATCTCCTGTGTGGCTTACGGTTGCACAAAGCGTACGAAGACGACGCCCACAGACGACATTTCACAGGTAAGTAGTGCTTGTTAAAGGCACGGCCAGTTGTGATTTCAAACTGACCGTGCTCCTCGCATTGCGCCGAGTGGTCCTTGAGCGCCTAAAATGGTTGATTTCTTTGGTGCTGGGTTTCCGAAGGATGCTGAACTACGGATACTTTGGACACGAAGGCTGGCAAACAAAAGGTGATGACCACTAGTGTTCGATTCACTCTGCTCCGGAATGCTTTGACCAGACTTGAGCTCTACATCAAAATCAGGATCCACCATATCACAAAAGAGGAATCGCTCTATTACAAAGTACAAAGTGCGATACATTCTTTCAAGATCTCATATTTAAGAACCCGTAAGACTATGGTGCAGCATCATTAGCAGCAACCTGTGCGTCTTCTCGAGAAAAAGGGCGTTATGAGGATGTGCCATTTAGAACATATGGTGTGTGGCTTGTGGAATTTCACGACTGCCTCCTTTTGCTCGCGAGCGTGTTGCGTAAATTTGCAATGTTCAACAGTCATCATCATCATAAGCCTGTTTAGGTCCACTGCAGGACGAAGGCCTCTCCCAACGATTTCCAATCCACCCTATCCTCAGCGAGTTGGTTCCACTTTATGCCCGCAAACTTTTTAATTTCATCGCTCCATCTAACCTTTTGCCTACCTCTGTTGCGTTTTCCCTCTCTTGGTATCCATTCCGTCGCTCTTAATGTCCACCTGTTATCCTTCCTCCTCATGACATGTCCTGCCGAGGTCCACTTCTTTCTTTTAATTGATAAGATAATATCGGCTACTCCTGTCTGTTCTCTGATCCATTCCGCTCGTTTTTTATCTCTTAGCGTTACCCCTATCATTTTTCTTTCCATTGCACGTTGCGTGCTCCTTAGTTTCATCTGTAGTTTTTTCGTTATCCTCCACGTTTCCGCACCGTACGTTAGTACTGGGAGAATGCAGTGATTGAATACTTTTCGCTTTAGTGAGAGCGGTAAGTTTCCAGTCACGATTTCGTAATGCCTTCCGAATGCGCTCCAGCCTGTCCTTATTCTACGGAGAATTTCTTTTTCCTGGGTAGGAGTTCCTGTTATTAACTGTCCCAGGTATACATATTCGTTTACACATTCTAAGGGTTCATTGTTGATTTTAAATTCCTGTTCCTTAGCTAAACTATTGAGCATAACTTTGGTCAGCAGTAACTCTGTCTTATTACAACTAACAAACGTCAGCTGCTCACAGAAACACAAGCGACATCATCATAGTTCACCTGTGATATGCAAGACATCAGAAATAAAATTTATAGTTCCATCCTTAGCTGTTCGTTGTAGTTGGCCACCTTGCTACGAACCAAATGACACGTTGCATCCATGCCTATGAAAGTTGCCTGCGTCTTTGGTGCAAGCCGTGTGCGCTTCTGGGTCACCACTATGCATAATTAGTGCTTAAGACACCTTTTTCTTCTCTTCTTTCTCAAAATACCGTATTATATAACTATGTTTGTTGCATGCATTGAATGCTTGTATTATGTTTAGAGCTAGCTTTTTCGGTTTTAATTGTCTTCCATTCCCTCAGCTTTCATGTTTGATCAATTTCTCCAATGCCTTGAGGAAAGCGTTACCTTGCACGAATATCTCGTAGTTTGTGGCAGCTGCGCATTGAGAATGATGAAAGATCGCCTATACTTGAATTTCTGTGAGCTTGAAAGAAAGTTGGGAGTTGAAATTGCTCCGAAGTCCTCCAATACGACTCGCGTGATATCCCACAGTGTTAAATGATAACTTCAAACTAGGTTTAGCAATTTAAAGGCGCTTGAAAAAGCCGAGCGCTGCGAAACTCTTGGCAGGCCGCTTCTTGCCCCCCACAAGACGGCCGCCGCCGGCTTCACCAGCTCCCGTATAGGCCGGTATAGGCGACTTCTAGTTTTTTTTTTTTTTTTTTAATCTCCTTGGGCAATACTTATACAGATCCATAACGGACGCCAGCAGGTAATCGCCTGTGCAAGCCGTGCACTAACAACACCAGAACGGAATTATATACTGTAACCGGACTGGAGTGTCGCGGTCGTAATCGCCACCCAGAAGTCCCGCCCGTACACGGAGCGGTTACCATTTAAATGTATAAACCGACCACAGGCCCGTAGCCAGGGGGGAGGGGGGTGCCCTAAGGGCCTGGGCTCCTCCCGAAATTTCAGTTGGGGGTTTGTGTTGATAACATCGTGTATAGCGCTAATAAAATTTAAGCCTATTAAAAATGTTGCATTTAAAGTTACTTCTTGCGTTCTTACCAATAAATGTAATGAAAATGGGCGTTTTTCTCAAACAGTCAAGGCCTTCTTCAGCAAGCGGCTGCCTACGGGCCTGGCCGACCACCATTCACTGTTGGACTCAACCAGCCGACTGGAAGGAATAGCTCGCTAGTCCTTAATCACGTACAAGCGTGGTCGCTATCACACCGATGCCGATCTCGACTTCTTCCCGCAAACACAAGGGATGGTGACGATGATCTTCTGTCGATCTCTGTCTGGTGTTTTCCGATGTAGCGGCCTTCAAACGTGAACAATTAACCAGGAAAACTATTGCGCTGAAGCTCCTCCTCGTAGGCCTGTGATCCTTCACGCTATGAACGATTATATCACGGCATGTCACCTTCGTTTTTCTCCGACAGAAACGAATTGGAACTTTCGTTTAAATATTGGAACAACTGTACTGCCGCGGGTGTGTGCCAACGCAGACAACGTTGCACGCGCTTTCGGGCTGATCGTGGCGATGAAGAAGACGTTCTCTGTTTGGACGAGCGATAAAGTGGTTTTGCTTGTGCTGCTTCTGTGCCTCGTTGTGCCTTGTGCCTCGTTGATTACGCGTCGTTACAATGTGTAAATAGTATCTCTTGCCTACCTGGATCTCTCCCTGTCCTTTAAACCCCGATCTCCACTTAGCGCGGTTCAGGTGTGAGCTGACCTGCGAGACAGGTACTGCGGTCTCCAGTAACTTCTTCTTTTCCTCGGACATTTTGTATATATTTCTTTTAATAAACAACCTACGCTGCGCCGATTGCGCCATGTCTACTGGCCGAAGCTTCGGAAGACAACAGTGTATGCCGCCAGCTGTGCCAGTGTCACAAGCAACCGACGGCGCCGCCTGCGGGTGCTTTGCAGCTTCCCTTTGAAAAAACCGGCGTTGACTTACGCCCGTTTTCCAAGTGTGCAAACGGATGTCGCTCGATGAATGTGTGTGCGGACTAGCTCACGCGATATACCGAGACGGCGGCGCTTGCGTCGGCTACAGCAGTTGACGTTTTCCTACTGCATTCTGTCATTCTTCGCGATTGTGCTACGCGAGTTGTGATTAGTGACTTGGGACGGCAGTTTACAGCCGATGTTGTTGAGGAGCTGTTGCATCTCCGCGGGTCTGGCTGAGCGCACGAAACGCAGCCCGACAAATATGCTTATCATGCATGTGCATCCAGTCAACTGGGAGGCTGCTTTGCCATTTATTGTACGTACGCATACAATACGGAGAAGCACCGACGTCGCAAACCTGCACGGCTGGGCTTCTCGCAGGAGGCGTCTAGACAGTGGCAGTTTTCGCTGCTATCGTGTTCACCGCTTTTCTTGAACATGAGCGCAACCAGAGTGGAACACCAGCCAGGAATGCGTGGCCTCCGCGATCGGCTGCGGCATGTCCCCGTTGCACGGTCAGTGTGTCGGGCTGTGTTTGTTCCCCTTCTGTGTTGGAAGGCACCATGCCACTTGGAGTGATGAAGTACGGGTTTGCATTGTTCCGTCACTTCGCCGCCACAAATATTTACATGCAATTGTACCTTTCCATGATGTTGACGCGCTTCTATGGTATATACTGTGTAAAGAGGCATTGGAACGTCGTAGTGGGCCGTCCTCTCCAGCACCTTGCAGTGGGGTTCGCTCTTCAGCGCTCCGCTGAGGAAGACGCCGCTCGTGCTCGAGTTCCAGGTTCGTTGAGACGCGCATTGCTCGTGTGGTCGCCTCTCGCTCCAGGGATCGTGACTTGAGCCGTTGATCAAGCTACCGGTCGGCCCTTACGCCAGCGTTGAATAAACGCCTTTACAACTGCAATGACTAATTAGAGGGTCTCTATAAATCGGTACGCAATTAAACCACCGAGTGTACAAACGAACAAAACATACGCTTTGTTGTTTTGTGGGGTTTTACGTCCCAAAACCAGTTCTGATTATGAGAGACGCCGTAGTGGAGGTCTCAGGAAATTTCGACCACCTGCACTGACATCGCACGGGCCTCAACATTTCGCCTCCATCGAAATGCAGCCGCCGGGATTCGATCCCGCGATCAGCAGCCGAGTGCCACTAGACCACCGTGGCGGGGCAAAACACACGCTTTGAAGGTTCTGTTATAAGGGGTGCGCCACACGATAGCGGAAGTTTTCCGAAGGGCATATATGTATACCGTGGACGAGCTCGTGAACTTATTACGGCTGTGTTCAGCCAAGTTGACAGCACGCGATAATCTGTGTCGAAACAATTGGCTATAGAAAAAATAACTAGAATAACGTAAATGCCAGCGACGATACAAGCACTAGTGCATTTCTTGCGGAAAAGAACCCAGAGGGAACGAAGTTGGCAAGCAGAGAGTGTTTTCGAGCAGCTCCCCTTGCGCAACCGTGGCTGTACTATATCGCTTAGTGCACGTGGAGCAGCCCTTGCAGAAGGATATATGGATGCACCGAAAGAGGAGGCACTGCGCTGGAAAGCATGCACGCTCGTTTTGGCCGAGAGGTCATTTCGCAAGGACTTCCTCGTTTTCGATGTAGCCGCCCCATTGACTGCGATGTCGTCATGCGCCTCGAGCTAATCTCACTCGTCCTGCCCGCACGACGCTTACGCAACGACTCTCGCCCTTCGGAGATCTGTGCCGGATGCGATATGCGAGTTCCGAGAAAGACGTGTTTCGCGCGCACGCGGTCAGCATCAGCAGCACGGGTGCTCCAAACATTGGACGAACGCGGTATCAAGAGTAAGCGGCGCTCGGGTTTGCTTACCGGCCATAATATTGCCTCTGATATTGCTAAACGGCTGTTCATTGGCAAAGCATCGCTTTGGGGTAAATGGCCTCTTGTCTGCAGAAAGAACTGGCGTGGAAACAACGAAATGAACACTACGTCGCGACATCCCCCCCCCCCCCTTTTTTTTTTTCATTTCAGGGGCGTCGGCGCCAAAGGGTAGCATGGCAGGGGGGGGAGGGGATGCATTTTTGCCTGCCTCCACCTTGTCCCCCTCCCCCCTTTCCCTCTTATCAATTTTTTTTCGCCATCTCTTCTGGGCCATCTGGAGACGTCTTCACATTCATCGTATTTAGCGCAAAGGCAGCAAAGGACGACAAACAACACAGGCGCTTTGGAGATGCTCTGACTCCTGACAGCTGGTTAGGGGGCGCTTCTGGATGGATTTATGTAACTCTAGATTTATGTTACGAGCGTCCCGTTTATAACGGGGTTTATAACTACCTTTATTCGACGCTTGTTTTCCGGAATCAAACATATTGCGGCAAAATGTATATCTGCGTCTACCCATTCTAGCTTTTAGCGTTACGCTGTGAAAATGTCGATACTATTCGAAATATCTTGCCTTTCTCTAACTTCCTGCCACCAGTAAGCGCCTCTATCGTCGGAGTTTCCCCGTGCTATCCCTGAGATCCATGGCGTCCTGCAGGTTAGTATTCACCTGGGTGTGTACATTAAATCAAAAGCATGTTCTTTGGTATCCCCTTTATTGAATTTCGCTCGGTAACTTCGTGTTCTCAGCCAACCCGACCTTGCTTGAAACAGTAAAGCACTTCCCTTGGAGATATAACATTTCTCTTTATTTCGTCTTGCCCTTTTCTGTAGTTGCTCGATGCCGGTTTCTTCTCCTCCATTGTTGTTATCCAATCAGACTTGTCCACCTCTCTGTTCTTAACGCTCTTCACTACTGGCTGCACGCTTACTGGTAAGCCTCCTCATGCCTCCGTTGCGAGTCAGCGTTCTTCCTATACGAATATCCGAATAATTTCGCTGCCCATCTGCTTTCTCTCATGTTCCTTAATCTCGGTTTCCACCTAATTTCACCCTGAGCTTACATTCCCTCGAAGTATCCCCTTAAGCGGCGCCGCCTGCAGGCCGAAGTTCGAAGGCATCACCGGAGCCTTGGGAATCCCCTCCGCTCGCCTCATCCGAGTAGCCGGATTCCGTGCCGCGCACAATGGGCACAAAAACAAAGCTGGCGACGAACGGTTTATTTTATGTTGTTTCCTAGAAGAATTAGACCGCAGTGCTCGCCGCTATTTTCTATTTACGCACGCGCGCACACATTATGGTATCGTATACATAAACGAAACGTACAAAAACACGCCGTGCAAAAGAAAACGAAGGAAAACGCGTGAGGCCGCACTTTTGATGATACATGTTTACGAGTAAGTCAAATATTTATTAATAATTGCGGGCGCATGAGGGAGTGCCGCGCTACGCCTGTCTCTTTCGTGCCCGAGTCTCGAACAGTATTCGCTGTCAAGTGGCTGCACTTGAAACGCTCGTGTCGAGAGCCCTTCATGCGTCACACAAATCAGCGACGTCCGCGGGGAGAGCAGCCTGGCGCGATAAGGGCACAAACAGCCAGCGTCACTTGCCGCGCATATCTCTGGGAGCTGCGACCCACCGATCATCTTGGGATTCGACCCTTTCGACAAAGCCAGCGCTGTGCACGCCATGGAGGAAAAGCAAAGTTCCAGCCAGGGTCGACAATGCAGCAAATCGAAATGTATAGGAGAAGCAGCATGCCCTAGCTTCGAAATTAGTTGAAGAACTAATTTGGAGTCGGAGAAGCCGGGTGGTGCTGCCTATCGGCTTAAATACCGGTCGCATAACCGCCTCCATTGAAAATGCGACCGCGGTGTCCCAGATCGAACCCTGGGGTCATGGGTCCCTATATAAAGACTGCAGCAATTACTACATTGAAAAAATTTCCTCGAAACAATCTTGCTGCAAATGCTACTCTTTGCCCAAAAGCCTTTATTATTATTATTATTATTATTATTATTATTATTATTATTATTATGTTTTTGTCTACTATTCTTCAAGAAATTTCCTTTGTATCCTATTAAAGTAAGCATGCATGGATCCCTGTAAGTGTATGGGTTTTGGCTGAGTGCTAATAACGGCTAGCCAAACAAGCTAAAATGCGTTTTTTTTTTTTTTTTTGAAGGGGGCATTTATTTTTGCGTTTCCGTGTGCGCGAGATCGCCTGTGTACGCATTTTATACAGAACGAAGGAGCTCCTTGCGGTGTTCATGAGGCAGTGATATTTCAACGCCGGCTAAATTCTCTGCCTTTCAATAAAGAGCTCTCTCTCTCTCTCTCTCTCATGCGGTGTTCATGCGGAGCGCAAGCCAGGGGCCATACTTGACACAAACTCGGTAGCGCAAAAAACACGGACGAAGAAAAGGAAACACAGACAGGCGTCTTCGTCCGTGTTTTTTGCGCTACCGAGTTTGTGTCAAGAATGTACCAACTAGCCCAAACAAGAGTGTTACAGGGGCCATACTCTGAAGTGTGTCGCCAGAGGCGGTAGTATCGCCGGTGACGTAACTGTGTAGCCCTTGCCGTCTCCTGCGGTGGTGATTGGCTGGTTACACAAACTGGAAATGTTCCATCAGCCGATCACACTGCAGGAGACGGCGACAATTACGTCACCGGCGATACTATCGCCTTTGGCGACAGACTTCCGAGTACGGCATGGTGGCTGGCTTGTCACACCCAACGCGGGACAGTCCCGGCAAGCAGGTTGGTTCGACAGCGGAACCACAAACGGGACATGTCCCGCCCGAATCGGAACGTCTTGTCTCGCGGGTCAAAACACTTATTTTCATCGAACATATCTTGAATCCCTGGAAGTTTACGGCTTTTGGTGGAATGCTGATAACGGCTAGTATGCGGTACACAGTGGCGCTGTACTATCAACTGCTGTTCAACTGTCCAAGTATGCTTACGTCACAGGCCACATAACCACGCATGTGCTCATTTGCAAGACATGCCGAAATGACAACAAACCACTAAATTTAAGTGACACGCGACACATGAAACCTTACTCAGATGAGTCAAAGGAGCGTGCGGTTGATAGTAAGGCCTGCTCTTTCCGTTACGTGGATTCGATCAGGCTCCCGAGAATCGACGCCTCACCAAATCACTGTGCACAACTGCGACAAGTGTTGAGACGGGCAACGATGTGTGCACCTTTGTCCGTATTGTTGGTAATTGTTTGCGCATGTTCCCCCTCATTCATGCACCGCGCATGTGGTACCGGGAGTGTGATGCGTCGTCAGGCCCACAAAGCAGCAGTACTTTATACGCAGGCGCACCGAGCCCGGGCTCCCGCGCGGACGCTGTGGCCGTGGTTTGCACACAGAGCCGGGAGCGTCAGCTGATACCCAGCTCACACTACAGAACTGAGTTGGTGTCAGCGGCGGGTGGCTAGACCACAGCAGCACCGACACGAGCAAAATAGTGAGAGTGCCGAAAGCGCACCGCGAAGCGGCCACGCTGTGATAAGGGCAAACCACGGCTTGATAATCCATTTCGTCACTTTTCTGCAGCAGAGGTTTTCAAGCTTGAATATCCCAACGCAGTCAGTGTGCGCAAGTGCTCCTGGGCCCAGTGTGCCTGCTTCAAAGTACGAAGTGCCACGGCCGCCGGATCCTTTCATCATTCAGCTGCCGCGAAGGAAACAGCAGTAAAAAAAAAAAAAAAACAGTTCGAGCCGTGTTTCGTTTGCGACAGCCACCACGAGGTGGCCACACATGCTCAACCGGAACTTCCGTCCTGTTTAGGAGACGGAAACACGCGTCCAACGGAGAGAAAGAGAAACTGGTTTCAGACGAGGAGCCTTCCCTTACCACAACCCTTCCGCACCTCCAACCGCATCGGTGGCCTCTTGATCGCGGCAAGGACGCTGCCGCGGGAGGAAAGAGATGGGAGAAATGCCGTAGCAGAAATTTTGACCACCTGGTGTTCGTTAACAGAGCGTCCGCCTCCGGTGCGGGACCGGTGTTTCTAATGGGGAGAGAGATGTCTGCCCCTGTGAGTGTTTCGGTTGAGGTGTCGCAACGGCTTGCCTTTCCGATTATCTCTCCCGCACGGTGCGGCCACCGCACACAGAACACGGCTTGAGCGTACAGAGCCAGCGTGTGTCGTGCGCTGAATTTCAGCATTTGAAAAAGATCGACCAACTAGGGCCGACCCAATGGTTCGCGGTCCATTCTTTTGTTTGCGCCTATTAGTTGTAGGTTAAAAGAGCGCACGATGCCATCGGGTGACCACAGTTCAGGTGGAAACTGCGTCATTCGCACTCGCTGCTCTAACGACAGGGGCGACGTGCTCACTGTTTTACACCGAACCTTGTCGTCGCTGTGCTGGTCCCTTCAATGTTGTCCGTGTCCTTCATTGCGGCTAAAATATGTCCTTGGTTCTCACGAAGCTCCGCCGATGACGAGCCCCAAGACGTGTGCGCAACGGTAAGGGCGATACACTGCACGCAGCACCGGTGCTCGCCATTGGGGAGTTTTAGCAGCGGCGGCTTCAAGTATGGCAAGTACGGTAATCTAAAAGTACCGCTTTTTGGGCTAGATCCTTGTCCGTGTGTTTTATCATCTGATGACGTTTCCGTACTCACCAAGCAACTAGTGCAGCTTTTTTCGACTTAAAATAGCCACGTCTCGGCCATGACGGTACGGCATTACCGTCACTACCGTACGGTAAGCCGGCGCTGCTAAGTCTCCCTATTACAGACAATCCTTTAGCGCTGGAGTACGCTGTTACGTTCCAAGCGTTGCTTCGGGGACGACTTCCGAGTCCCTGTAGGGCTAGCTTTCCCATTGCGGCTGCGGTTCCCCCAGTTCAGTCAAAATCCGTGAGCCGGCGCTCGTTGCCTTTCACACTTCCTTTCATGCTATAGTATGATCGATTTAATTGAAGAAGACTTAAAAGGCATGAGGAAAACATAGAGAGGGAAAAAAAAGAAAGAAAAGTTCTTAAATTTTTTTTACGAGCCTGGTGGCGCACATGTCACCGCCCCGTTGCAAAGGGGAGGCTCACAGCATCCATCCATTCCATCCACTTCCGGCGGAAGCAGAACATATTTCTCCGAATTTCTTACCATTAATCAACATTATGTTTCTTTTTTGGAACATGAAAACAAAAGATATTACGGAGACCTGTCTGCTTGTCAAAAGTTGCGCCGTGTGCCATGCTTGACGCCTCCTAGACCGCAATTAGTGTTACGGTAATCTCGGAGGATTATGCTCAACGTTGCATACTTGCGCCACACGCGGCGCTCGTTGCCTTTCACGGAGACGAAAAGAGGGCACGGAACACGGTTTTCGGACCACGCGACTGGCATCTAGTAAAGGAGGCATTGAACATGCACACGCTGCTTCTTTCGTGTCAGCCTGTGACGTCACGTACCGATTTCTCTCAGCACCTTTGAGAGATTCGGCATCGAGACCTTACTTGATGGAAAGGCTTCTGCGGACTTGAGTAGCACGATGACGATTATATGCTCCAAAGAGAACGAATTTATAGCATGTGACACAAGTTGTGCGGCACTTTAAATGCATGCGTGATTAACTTAATAGCACAACCAAATTAAGTCACGAAGAAAGAGATTCGAGTTGTCGGTTAAATTTGTAAAGAAAAAAAAGAAATATGATCATAATTTGTGGCGCTTTACGTCCCAAGGCCACGATATGATTGGGTGAGACGCCGTAGCAGCGGGATCCGGAAATTTCGACCACCTGTCGTTCTTCAACGCGTGCTGACATCGCACAGTACACGGACCTCAACGTTTCGCCGCCATTGAAATGCAGCCTCCGCGACCGGTATTCGATATCATGACCTTTGGATCAGCAGCCGTGTGCCGTAGCACCGCGCTGGGGCATAAAAGGAAAACAAAATTACACCATCTCCCGCTAAAAGGGACCATGAGGCGATGCGAAGCAGCACGGGGGGTGCACACCGCGTTTGCATCGGTTTGACGCTAGCAGACGCTGCCTGCGTCAGCGTTGTCTCTCGCGGGCGAGGGCGCGTTCTCGTTCCTTGCGAACTGGTAAAGCTTTCTTCCAGAGGCCCGTGTACTGTGCGTTGTCAGTGCACGCTAAAGAACCCCGGGTGGTCCAAATTTCCGGAGCCTTCCACTACGGCTTTTCTCTCCTTTCTGTCCCTTTCCCCTACCCCCGCGGGCGCTTAGCCGTTCTCCCGACACGGGCTGCAGAAATTAGCGTCCTTTTCTTAACCGAACCACAATCATCATCATCATCGAAGGAAGAGCGTTTCCATAATCAAGGAGAAATTCTTGAAGACACGGAAAGATGGAAATGGGGAGAAGATTGCACGATAAGAATTTCCTCTAGGTGGTGTTGGAGGACGCCCGGAGTCCTCGATGAAAGTGAGGAGTGCAGCGAGCGCGGAGATTGGACAAGAAGGGGGAGGAGGATGCGCAGTGCGGGTGTGGACGCGGCTGGAGGGAGGGACATAGCCCCGACCATAAGCTGCTTCGCATCTGATACACACTTTGGAATGTACCTTAGAAGGTTCAGCAAAGTCCACCTTCAGGGTTCAACATCAATGATCTAGACGCTATTCAATTGACGTCGAGCTGAAACGGGTGCGCGAAAGCTTCCCAGTAATACCAATTTTCTACTCCTTCGGTGTACTTTGTCCAGGCGGAAAAAAAAATGATCCCCTTACAAATCATAATGCATCAACGAGTCTAGAGCTGGACACACTGTCCGATTTTGCATGCAATCCGACGTCCGGCGATGCGATCCGTCAGTCGTACCGGGGGTGTTGTGCAGCACCGGTTCTCTGGTTCGGACGCCCGGCGTGCATCAAACCGGCCAAAATCCCACTGTGTGTTCAGCCCTTCGTGTTCTGCGACAGAAACGAGCTCGTTTCTAGGCAAGCGTTGTATAGGTAGCCGGCGGTGGGGACATCCTTATGCACCTCGCTCCCATATTTAGGGGCGAAGCTCCTTAAGGTTTGGGTCTGTCCGTCCGTTGTAGTAGCGCGTTACCTACTAGGAACGCGCTACTAGGAGGGCGCGTGTGAGAGGCGCGCCCTTGGCGCGTGCCTCCCGGCGCGCGAGCTCTCTCACTCTTCCATCTGCTGTCTTGTGAGAGAGAGAGAGACAGAGAGCGAAAGGCGCGCGCTGACTACGGAAACGCTCTTTCTTCGATGAACGCGCGCTACCAGCTCGCAAAGAAGGAGAACGCGCCCTCACCCGCGAGAGACAAGCTTGGCGCAGGCAGCGTCTTCTAGCGAGTTTCTTGATTGAAAAATACCGACTGCTCGCGCTGGAGAAACGTTCACCGGCCACCCATATATATAGGCACTGGATCTTGGCTTGCAATGAAGTGCCGGTGGGAGATTTCACTTGTGCGTAGTTGAACCATAAAGATTCGTAGCGTGCGCGTTAACTAAATTAATCCGGAACTCGGCACGATCTACGATGAACATCCGGAGCTTCGCCCACTCATCATCATTCACTCCGCGGATATGCTGTGAATTTTTTTTCCCTATTCTCTTACATTTTTGGGGCATGCGCGCCCCCTCCTTGACGCTATCCCAGTGCACCAAAAGCCGCGCCTGTAAACTACACGCGTATAGGGGCGTCGTCTCGCCATCAGGCCATAAGGCAAACGATGTGCCGCAATCTCACACGTGACGGGCGCCGTTGCCGGATGTGAGGAAAGGTCGGGCGGCTGTCGACGATAACGCCGACTGGGGATGGGACGACGATAACAATGTTGGACGAGGCACGAAAGATAAGCGCACAAATAGCGGAGCGACGAACGCTGGCCTCTCGGCGACGTCGCATGCTCTTTTCCGAAGCGCTCGCATCTGTGTTCCCAGGGCGTTCTCAGCGTCGATCTGGCCAAGCGATATGTTCTGCATGCGCCAGTAACAACTAGGCAATCAGCGTGGGCCCCACATGTGAAAAATTTTGGGGGCCCGCGGCATTACATGTCGGGTAGATGCTATTATCTCACTCTGGCGACGTGTCCATATCATGGTTTTCGCCACAATGGAAATGCCGCCCACCACTGCCCCTTTAACGATTGAAATATGCGCCTGGCGGGCAACTTTATCGTTGGCACTGGAGGGGGCGGAGACCAATAAAATTTGTTGCTGGGCTAGTTGGTGCATAGTTAAAATATAAGACGGTGGCGCAAAATGGGACAAGGACGTTTTGTGGTCATGACGTCCGGGACTTTTGGTGTGAAAGCTGCCCAGGCCTTGGACAAGAACTTCTTTCAAGTGAAGAAAGCTGCGCTCAGAGTAAAATCAAAGGCGATTTCTATGTGCAAAGATCTTGGGTTGAATAAGCTTGCTAAGGGTATCAGTGACTCTAAAGGGAAGTGCCTCTCGGTATTTTTTACGGCCAAGACACATAAGCCTGGTGTCCCCTTCAGGTGCATTGTCAGTGAGAATGGTGCTTGGCAGTTGAATCTTAGCCGGTACCTTCAGAGGCACCTAGAGTCCTTAGAACTGGATGATCCGTTCCGCGTAAAGAACTCGACTGAAATAATTGAATTTCTGAAGGATAACCGGTCATTAGGCGATGTATTCTCCATAGATGTGGAAGATCTATTCCATTCCCCACCAAGAGCTTTTCAGGGCAGTCCAGGTGTGCATTGAAAAGAATGGGGTTTTGGCTTTTCAGAATCGGTGTGGCATTAGCGTTGATAACTTCTTAGGTTTACTCGAGTTTTATCTTGGTGCCACGATTGTTTCTTTTGAGGATCAGTTTTTGTTGCAGAAGAGAGGAATCTGCATCGGGTCTTGTGTAGCACCGGTGCTAAGCGAAATATTTTTGGCAGAAGTTGATGAAGGTTTGGATAGGGCAATGCAGGGGGTCTGTTTTACGCACCTTTAGATATGTTGACGATTTTTTGATTATCTTGGGTAAAGACCAGGGGGTATCGTTGCAACAGCGTGTCTGTGGTTTTAGATGCGTTTATCAACGGTGGGAATGGGCTTTTACTTTTGAGACGCCGGTTGATAACGGGCTTCAATTTTAGGGGCGAAGCTCCTTAAGGCGTGGGTCGTGCGTCCCTAGTAGTAGGTAGCCACCGGCGCGTGCCTGCCGGGAGGCATGCACGCGCCGAGGGCGAGCGCGTGGCTCCCGGCACGCGCTCGCCCGCGAGAGAACGTTGGCGCAGGCTGCGTCTCCTAGCGAGTTTCTTGATTGAGAAATACCGACTGCTCGCGTTGGAGAAGCGTTCACCGGCAACCCATATATATATATATATATATATATATATATATATATATATAGGCACTGCATCTTTACTTGCAATGAAGTGCCGGTGGGATATTTCACTTGTGCATTGTGCATAGTTGAACCGTGAGGATTCGTAGCATGCGCGAGATGTTATAATAGTTTGATGACATTTACTCAAGTGTTTCACATTAATTGTGGGGCGAATTCCACGGAAGAGTTTCACGGTTTACCGATGATTCCTTCCGGAGCTTCGCCCCACTCATCATCATTCACCCCGTGAATATGCTGTGTTTTTTTTAGACATCTTTTTAAATGTTTGTGACAAACACGTCTGTTGGATGTACAGACCACGTGTGCGAAAAAAATTTTTACCTTTTGAATCCGCCCACTCCAAAACAGTGAAAAGAGCTATTGCTTCTGCGTGTTTAGATTCAGCGCTTAAGAAGTCGTGTATGCACACCTTGAAGGAGAGCTTTGACCTACAAATTTCGCGCCTCTCAGCTGCCGGGTTTCCCCGGACTGTGGTTGCTTCTGTAGTAGAAGCAATGTTAAAGAAGATGAAAGGCAAGACTCAGAGTCCTGCCTTAGAACGCCAAGAGAAAAAAACGAGACCTGTAGTTATCCCGTACACTCACAAAGTCGCTCATAATCTTAAGAAGGTTGCTACAAGGTTCAATGTTCCTGTGGTCTTCTCGGCGCCATGCAAATTGTCCAGCGTTTGTAGGCGAGTAATGAAACCTGGTGATACGAAGCGTTGCTGCGATATTGAGCATGAGCATCCTTTTGGGGAGTTGTGTCGGTGTGGTGTATTTGATCCCTTTGAGCTGTGGCAATGTATACATCGGCCAAACAGGCCGATGCATTAATGTTCGGTTACAGGAACATGCGCTGTCCATAAAAAATGGTACGGTCTCGCATCTGCCATTTCATTGTAAATCTTGTGCATGTGTGGCCCTGTTTTCATCTAGAAAAATTTTAAAGCGAAGTGGTGACGCAGTCGCAAGAGAACTGGCTGAGGCCTATTTCATTAAATTGTACGGGAGTGGGTGTGTCAGCGTTCCTTCTATCATCCTGCACAGCAGTGAGTTTGTTTTTTTTTTTTGTTTTTTTTTGCAAGATCGCTGATTTCGGCCGTCTGCGCATGTGCGTAATGCCATATATATTGAGTGTCTTTTCGAAAATAAATCAGTTGGTAGTGTGCGCTTGTATACACGTCGCTTCTTCCTGTTTCGTCCTTGTCCCATTTTGCGCCACCGTCTTATATTTTAGGGGGCGGAGAGTTTGTGACTTGTGCTCCTACGCGAAGTGGTCCGGTTTGGCGCGCGTTTGGGTTGGTGAACCTTCCACAGCTCCTCTGCCCGTTTCAGGGGCGTCAAAGGTGATTCATTAAGAAGCATACATTCAACATCGAAGTTGATACTCGTCACAAGCGTCTCTGGCGAAGCGACAGAACCGCCAGAAGCGACGAACCTCCATCTCAAGACGGAGACGTCGCCATTTCGTCGTTGAAGCGCGCGTAAAGGTCCAGACGTAAAACAAATGTAAATATATCTTTGCCGTTTGTCGCGCGTTCTTTCAAGAATCTTCCAGGAGAAAATGAGGCGTGTTGTCTGCTTTATTTCTCACGCTAAAAACAGGAAGGGAATAGTAGGACTACATTCCTTAGCACACTCGCAGTTTCGTTCCGTAGCCTTCGTTTCAATGCCAAGAAAAGGTGTCCGCGAGTAGAATGGAAGCTGCACGCCCGCAACAACAGCGGGCCGCGCCTCCCGCCACCATGGGGCCACAAAAAGGAGCTAGCAGGCTTTCGATGAAATAGCTGTTGTGCGCGTACTCCAGGATAAATCCGATGAAATGTGAACACCGAGATACTTGTACGATGGAGCAGCCAAACAATCGTGTTATTAATTGCATAGTCAAAAGCTCAGTTAGCGCTACTTCAAGAGATTAACTTGACAGCTGCCAAGTTTCGCACCACCTCAAGGTTAGGTCTAGGTCATTTTGGAGAGCGTAATGGTCATCAATACATTTAATATTGCGGCAGATGACGCAATCGTCGGCGAACAACCTGAATGAGGATGAAAGGTTAGCGGGTGAATCGTTAATGTGTATAGAAGAAGAGTAATGGGCCTACCACGCATGCCTTGGGTAACACCAGTGTGTGACGCCACAAACGTTAGATGAAGTGTCGTTGACCACCGTAAACTGCTGACACGAAGACAGTTGCGTAGCCAAGGCAAGGTTATAAGGAATCGATAAAAAGGGGCAGACGATTTAGAAGTTAGGCAGATACAGTATCAAATGCCTTGGCGAAATCGAGTAATCTGTTTGCTCCTTATTGTTCGTACCAAAGTGAAGGTCAGTCGTGAATTCGAATAAGTGTCACATATGAATATGAAGCCATGCCGAGCAGAGACAAAGAAAGTTATTTGATTGAAGGTCATCGTGCATATGAGAAGCTATATGTACAAGTAGTTTGCAGGATATGCATGTTAGTGAAATGGGTCTATAATTACGGGGCACATTGGAACTATTATTACGGGGCACATATAATTACGGAACTATAATTACGGGTCTATAATTACGGGGCACATATAAATGGTACATTGGAACAATCTGCATGTGTAAAAACAGAGGCAAAATACGCACTGAAAGCACTCGCGGAAGCTTCATCAGCAAGCAGAGTTTGTTCAGCATCATGTACTGTAACGCGATTAGAAGACTTATTGTGGGGAGAAATTATATCTCACAATTCTTTTGGATTGTTTTCGAGAAGTGAGGGCAAGCCCTGCGAATAATATTTCTTCGCCTAAAGCTTTACAGCAGCCTTGTAAGCACACCTTGCATTTATCCCAGTATAGGACACAAAATCATTGCGTTTCGCGGCATTATAGGAACGTTTCTTCTTATTTCGTAGTATTCGAAGCGGTTTAATAAACCAAGGGTTAGTTTTCTTATTGGATATAGCGATTAGTGGCACGAACTTGTCGACTAATATTTTTGGGTTAAAAAGATTCCAGTTATCGTTCCCAGTCAGTAAGGCAAACGAGGGCAGAAAAGACCAACGCATGAATCATGACGAGTGGAGGATCGTTCTTACCGTAAATCACCCGAGACATCGCTAACTGGCACATGTAAATGGGTGACAACGCGTGTGTACAGTATATACAGCGTTTTGTTTGTCATAACTGGCACGTCGTGTTGAGTTCTGGATTCCGTTTTCCTTTCATTATCACAGCTTCGTGGTCCATGAAATGTAGAGCCAATGGCTTTTCGATCGGACCTAGCCTGAAGTCTAAGCACGTTCCCCTGGTGGCTGTCGGTTGTTTCCGATCATACGAAATGCATCGTCGAGCGTATCGAGACGTCATATACTGCACAAACCAGTCGCTGTCCGTGATGGCGTCGTTCTTTGTTTCGTGATCGCGCACGGCTGGATCGACGTTGCCTCGGGAGAGATTCGGGGCCACGTACACTGTGACGACGACAGTTCCGTCGGATTGCCGTTGTGAGATTGGCTCGTTATTGGTAGACAGAGATTCACCGCGGTCTCTGGTATAATTTCACGTTCATCCCACCCGCCGATCGCTCTTACACGTTTCGGTGAAGCAAAGGACGTCTGCTTTCGTTATAGTATGGGATCCCGTTCGACGTCGTCTGCGTGGGCATCGAGGGAGCGAGCGTTCCGCAAGGTCAGGGTAAACTCTGTCGTGGGATCTTCAAAGGCTGTGAGGCTCCAGTCGAGGAAATCGCCGCTTGAACCGCGTATCGGCGCCTCCCATCTCCGCTAGGCAATACTTCTGGCGTTTACCCGCCGCTTCCCGAGCTCTCACCTCCGGGGTAGCAGATTGTTGTCGACGTTGAGCCGCTGCTCCCCGAGCTCTCCACTCCAGGTCCGCTTGGCGTTTTTGCCGTTGAGCCGCCGCATGCCGCGCCCTGTCCACCGGAGTAGCAGCTTGTTGTCGGCGTTGCCTTTCGCGGGCGAGAGCGCGTTGACGTTCGTTTTCATCCATGGCAGAAAGGGAATGTGTGGTCTGGAACGCGCTTATATACATTTGCACCGCAGTGCCCTCTCGTGCATTTTCACTGCAGCGTACATTGTGCTGTCATGTTGCTTAAATGTCGGTTTCGCCCACACATGCACACACACACACCGTCTAACTGCACCGCCTCCAACATGGGCCCACCACACTCATGCTGTTCTGTATCGCGTGGGCCCAGAACAAGCAGTATTTTGCTAAGGGCCCAGGCGCCGTGATGACGGACAACTTCGACCCCAAGGTGCTTCGCCCCCAACAGCTCACGATAAAAGGCTTCTATTGTTCGGTGTTGAATTGATAATTACCACGGTTATAATCCCGGATAGTTTTCGTCACAGCCTGTAAATGTTACAGGTAGATTGATATGGAAGTTAAGAAGCTTGCGGTCGCTAAATCCCTCTATGCAAGAAATCGCTCCTGTGGTCTCTGGTGCACTAGCGAAAACCAGGTCTGGTATGTTAGCACCACGGGTGCATTGATGAACTTGTGATAAGTTGGAGTCAAAAGTTAAACGAGAATCGAGAAAAATGATGAGACGCAATAAACGGTACGCATGGCAGACCAATCAACGAGCGGATAATAGAAATTGCCACCTCCGTGCAACAGGCCTGGTGGACCGCCCGATCGCTGTAGCCGTTCGCTTCTAGATTTTATGCACGCATCCAATTTGTTTGCTTTTGATGTCAATGCGTTATGCCTGAGGGAAAGCTTTCGAAATAAAAAACAAAGTTTAAATCGCCAAAGATGTATATAATGACGTCAGATGAATAGAGTTGTGTAGCTCGCTCAATTTTATCCCGTAGATCACTGGGAAAGGAGGAATGCGCATCCGGTGGGCGATAAGATGGTCCCTTCAGCCCAAGTTATCTCTCTAGAAGGATTATTATCAAGGGGAAACGACGAGACTGTCATTTTCACCGCTATTAGTCCTCTTATTCTATAAACACGGTCACACCGATATATCGATATATGTTATCGATATGTGTTACAGACTATTCCGTAAAGACAGAGGGTTAAGAGGCGGCGGCGTCGCGGTAGCAATTAAAAATAAAATCAAATCTTTAGAACTCGATGGCATTCCTGACCATAAAAGTATCTGGTCCAAAATAACGTATTGTAACAAAAGTATAACTGTAGGAGGGGTATATCGGCCTTCAAATGCGGCACCAGACTACATCGAAAAGATGCACGATCATCTTTCAAAGCTTACGAATTCCAAGTCAAAAATTATTCTAGCCGGGGACTTTAATCTTCCCGGAATAAACTGGAACACTATAGTTCATATGATGGCCTTGACTTCGCGAGCTCACAATTACTACTGGACGTGGCATTCGTGTTTTCACTGAATCAGCTAGTAACTCATAATACTCGGATCACTTCAACTTCGTCTTTACTTGACCTAGTGTTTGTAAGTAGTACATTAGAAGGTTCCTATGCGTCCATCGAGAGTGGCATTTCCGATCACAAAGCGCTTACTTTAACATGCCCCATTTCATATACACGGAAATACAAGAAGCCTCCAGCTACTCACGTTAAAGATTACGCGCGTGCAAATGATCCTGCTGTGCTAGGTTTCCTAGAATCGCAGTATGACGAATTCACTGAGTTAACAGACCTAAAAGGACTCTGGTCGCGTTATAAAAGCATTGTTAAATATTGTGAAGAAACCTTCATTCCGAATAAAAAAAAAAAAAAAACGTGTCAACCGAGAATACCCTTGAATAACACGTGAAATAATCCAACTGAAAAGAAAAATCAAACGACGGCGGAACTTGAAAGAGAACCAAGAGCAATGTAGGTGATCTTATAGGAACCTTAAAACATAAAATGCTCGAAGCAAAAGCCCGTTTCTTTAACACCATGTTACCTTCATTTATGACGCGCACTCCCCGAAAATTCTGGCGATATTTGTCAGATGAACGAGACTCAGTCTCGCAAATTAAGTTTTCTGAACAAGTCATTAAATATCCAGAGCACATTGCTAATGAGATGAATAAGTTCTTCCAGTCAGTTTTTGTGTGTGAGGATCTCGGGAGCGCTTGCTCCGATGGATTGGGAGAGAGTGACGAGACGAGAGGCGTAAAGCGTTAACAAAGACGGAGGCGTTACTTTATGCAATTGCACACCAAGACATACAAAGGACGAAAAAACATCAATCCGCACACAAAAGAAAACTAACAAACTAAGTGAACAACCTAAACGGCCTAACTACCAATCCTCCGCGTAGAGCGCAGTTCCCACGGGAGTCCCTCTACCTTGGGCCTCGCGTTCAAGTCCGCGTTAGCTGGCTGTCGGTCAAGGTGTAGTTAGACGCTCTTACGTTGCATTCGACGCGGTGCGGTTCAGAGTCGATGCTCTCTTGGTGTGTCGTGTCCCGTAGCTGTCATCGAAGGTGCTGCTGGTGGTGGCCGCCGCTCACGCAAGGTCCGTCCTTGTCCGCCGCCTTGCTCCTCCTGTGACGTGGCGGATCGCCGCTTAGGCCTAGTCCCGGCCTCCTTCCTAAGTGCTGCTCGGTCTCCCACAAAGACCGGCCCTCTGCGGCGATTCTCCTGCCGGTCGTCCCGTTCTGCCGGCGAAGGTGGAGCGCTGCGGGTACGCCGGGAACTGCTGAAGTTCGGCTGCTGCCACTCCGAAGTCCGTGCTCGATCGTAAGCCAGATCGACGGCACCCCGGAGCCCGACGCCCTCGTCTCCTCGTCACCAGTCCGTAGCTGGCCAGACACCCTTCGTCGACCGGTGCCGCGCAGAGCATGCCACCTCAGCCTTCCCCGTCACCGATCTCTACTCGGGTCGCGTGCCGCGAGCCCGCTGACATCCAATTATGAACACCGACGTGTCCACGGCGCGTGCTTTCCTGCGCCACTTCGCCGATCTCTCCGTTTGGCCTAGCGGCCTGTGTTTTTGGGCCCCCTCTTACTCATCACAACTACCCCCTTATACGGTGAAAGTACCCATGGAGGATTTAATTGTAAATGAAGAGGGCATACTTTCTCTCCTACTCAAACTTGGTCTAAAGAAATCCACAGGTCTTGATCAGAGTACTAACACTTTTTTAAGCCGATATGCTAAGTGGAATTAGCTGAACTCATGACATAGCCAACGCAATAAACGACAACGGCCAATTAGATGCCATATTTTTAGACTTTTCTAAAGCATTCGAAGTTGTCCCGCACCAGGACCTAATCACAAAGCTATCGGCTTTTGGTATTGATAAAAAAGTAATATCCTGGATAAACGGCTTTTTAACCAAACGAAAACAGAACGTCACAATCAAAAACCATCTATCGCAACCACTTGATGTTTATTCTGGAGTACCTCAGGGATCGGTTCTTGCACCCTTGTTGTTTGTAATGTTCATCAACGACATCCACTTTTCCGTAGAGAACCCTGTTCAGATGCGACTATTTGCGGACGACTGTGTCTTGTACACAGTCGTACACAACTCGGACGGCCAAGTTAAACTCAACAGTTCAATGCAGACAACTTATTCTTGGCGTAACACTTGGGCCATGAAATTAAACACATTAAAAACCCACTTCATTGCATTCACAAATAAGACAACCCCCCTTAACATTACATATATAAAATAGGAAGCTCAATTATCAACCAAAACAACCAAGTAAAATACCTAGTCATTACACTATCGCCAAACCTTAATTGGGAACCACATATCTTGGCCATGTGTCAGAAAGCGGAAATGAAATAGTCCTTCCTGAGGAGAAAATTGCGCACGGCATCATCTCAACTTAAATTAAATGCATACAAAAACCTAATTAGACCATATTTAGAGTACGCCGATCTCATTTGGTGTCCCCATCAAAAACATCTTATTAGTAAAATGGAACGAATACAAAAATTGGCAGTAAGGTTCGTATATTCAGATTTCGCGAGGCAGTCCAGTTCCAGACTTACTAGCAAGGGCGAACTTAAAACCTCTTTCGCAACGTAGATCTCGCGACTAAAATTTCTTTACCACTTATATCATGGTGAGTTCCACATATCACGTTCGCGTTATTTGCAAGACCATCCTAAGCATTCATTGCGACTGAACCATTCTAAAGCAATCCACCAACAATTAAGTCGTGTTAATGCTCATAAACATTCCCTTTTTCCGTCAGCCGTTTACCACAGGAATAGATTAATCATATTGCGTGCTCTAACACCATTGAATCATTCATGAATCTCATACAGTGTGTTGATTTTGAATAATGAGTTGTTGACAATATATATATATATATATATATATATATATATATATATATATATATACTTTTGTCCCCACTCCTGCATGGGCCGAGAATGGCCTGCAGTATGGTCAAATAAAAAAATGTTATGGTTGTTCTTTTCTGGGAACAGCTTCTCGTGCGCTCCGTTTTTGCTTGCGCTAAACAATTTTCGTCAGTATGCACCAACTAGGCCCTCAAAAAGTCCTATTCACAGCTTTTCGTTGATTACATCAGGATAAAGCCATGTCTCCGTGAGTATTAATACTTCTGCATCACTAGTGCCGTGACGACTTCAGTGTATTCAAGTATCCCGCCAATCTTATTGGACAGTTTGCGCAAAGTACCTAAGTGCAGTGACAGCAGGTAGCGTTCACCTCGGCACGAGCGACCGGCTAGGCCCGCGGCTCGCATGCGCCACGAGAGACTGAGGGAGAACTGTTCCATTAGAACGCGTCTCTCTTGCACCGCAAGTTGTGGACACAGGTTCGCCTTTAATAAACTTCTTGTTTTGTTAACCTGTGGTCATCAAGATCGCTACACTATATCATCTAAGTAACAACACAACTCATCCATTTTGCGCAGTAGGCTTCGAATGATAGTGAGACACAGATAAATCGGGAGACTAACTGGCTTCGCTTACGCATGCGCCCGTTAACCTCAAGCTGTCTCGTAGACAGCACAACTATATTGTTAGAATTATCGTGCACGTAGGTGTTAGTGTCAATGCGATGCTTATAAACGGATAGCTTAAAGGAGTACTGACACCAATTTTCGAAGCTGAGTTTACTCCACCATACAACTCTCCCATATGCGTAGGCAGCTCTGAGCAAATGTTAAGCTCAGGAAATGCTGATAAGATATTTTAATTTGACGTCAAAGTCAATTTTCACATGGCGTGCCTACTGACATCGACACTAGTGTGGCGTCAGGCTACAGTACAAATTTTGGTGACTTCACGCAGCGGTATGGCAAGTTGTGATGACGTCAGGTACAAAAACATGCAAAATGGCCGCTCGCGCGTCACTCTCGGTCGTCTGCTCTCGCCGTTCAGTCGCCGTAGCTGAGAGTGCCCGTGAAGCGAGCGAGCGAAGTCGAATTACCTTCTATCGTCGTGTATGCCCACGTATAATCGAAAGGCAAGCTCGCTATGGTGCCGGCATTTTGCCCCTGAAATGCCGCGGAGGTCTCGGAGGCCACCTTAGCTTATCGCGGCCTCCGGAGCCACGCCGACACCCACCGTGCGTGCCGTGCGTTGCATCTTGCACTGTGCCGAAGTATTTGCTGTCGTCGCGGAGTCGCTCACAAATTTTGTACATCGTAGACCGCGCACTCGCTGCAGGCACTGTGCGCGAGAGACCACTGGGCGAAAACGTCACGATTTTTTGCGGGAGCACGTCACGAGGGGCCCATTACTATGCACATACTGTGTCGTGACGTCAGGCTACAGTAGAAACCGAAACCAGCTTTTAAAGGCATGCTGTAAATAAATTTTCACGGCGCGCTCACGCTTACGAGTACGTTTTCTGGGCTCTGGAGGTCTTGGCCTTTCATTTCATGCAAAAAAACGCCAACTGAAAATTTTCGTGGCATTACTCCTTTAAAGGGTTTGTTTTGAGCCTTTGCGTGAAGCTTTCGACGAGCCTGTCGCGCTTTTGTGGAAAAATATTCGCGCATGTAAAAATTAGTTCCCTTAATATTCCGGGTATTTGACAAAATCGGCTCTTTGTCCTTTAAGAATATAAACTTGACAATAATTGGCCTTCGGCTCTCAGTGTTAAATCTGCCCAGCCTATGCGCACGCTGTCATTGCTTAGGTGGTCGAAACAAAATATGACTATCTTCTGAGAATGCCCAGTTCGCATTGGCGTCATCTTCCAGGCCAAAAAGAAAAGAAAGATTAAACCGACGCAACCTATTTTCTGTATCGTCGCACAGTAATTTTCGACAGCTGGTTCATCAGGTCGCGTAAGACGTCAACCGAACCAGAAGGTCCTCCGGGGAATTCACCTTGGTACTTAAACATTTGATTTATACATCTGCCGCTCTCAATTTTTCCGACATGACCCGGAAGGCGTCAGCATATCCGCACCGGCCCCGTCAGCGAGACCCGAACAGCATTGGCTCGTTTCTACTTTGCGCTTCAGCCATTTAATTTCGATCTCAGCTGTAGCATATTTAGAGAGTAAAGCTTCACGAATTTCACTCAGGTCAAGAGCGAACACGTCTACATCAGACATATGCTTTAGTCGAGGAAAATCATGCAAGCTTCGAGACAGGTCGGAGAGATCGAAGACAGGTCGCGTGCCTTACCCGAAACGCCCGATGAGCATAGGACGCCCTCCCAAGGTTGCTGCTATGCTACCCTTTGGCAAGGTCACGACTACTGCGAGCCAAGGCAAGCCAAATAAAACGAGAAGGCACAAAGCGGCTACAAAAAAAAAAGGTGGCGCGAGTGGCGGCTACACGCCTTCCGTTCATCGGGAAAAAGCAGGCCTGTCATGAGATCACCCAGGTATCCTTTATGGACCTTGAACGACCGGTACGACCATATCCTCTAAATTAATGATGCCCTGCTTGCACAGATTCCGCCGCGGCACACTGAGAAGGAAGTGCATGTCTTCGATCTCGTTCCAGTTTAGCGATTGCAGCAGAAGCTCGTCCATAAAGCACACTATACTGCATAGCAGATTTTTTTTCCACGCTCTGACAAACACAACGTGCAATTTTCAAACTACAAGCGATTGATCGACTGCGCCTGACGCAAGCATAAAGGAGCACTCAAGGAATGGCAACTCTTGTTTGCGAGCACCCGTGGCGAGCATTAGGCGACCAAGAATTTTGCTCAGTTGACAACGCGAGGCAACCCAGCCTAGCAAAAAAAGGAAGAAAAGCTAAAGCAAATCAAAAATTGATTAGCATTGCTAACAATGTTCCACTTTACGGCGGTAAATGCGAGCCTTATTTCTTACTTTGCGCATACGCAGACACGGTGACTAATGGCTAAGCAGGCGCGTATTCTGGGCGGATACATTATCGGCTTCGCGTACAGCGGTTTACCGGGCACGGCCGCCGGTAGCTGCTGGATGAGGATCAGCACGCGCTTGTGTTTGACTCATGTTTGTCTACAGATGCTCCGGCAGCAACGCACTCGGGATTACATTGCACCATTTCCGAGAACTATTCTCAGTTACTTCGGTAGTGTTAGCACGAGCAGCTGTATTGGCAATATGACAGTATGTATGGCTTCGAAGGAAGATAAGCCTTATAATTAATCTCGGGGACCGTTGATTTTGAGTTTGCTGGGTTTCTTTTATTTCTATTGGTGGCGCCACAAGTATAATAACAAAAGCTTTCGTGGACAGTGCGTTTCTTTTGCAATGCTATGAATGCATTTTGCGCTGCGGAACTTCAAGTAAAATCGTGAATATTTCTTGTTCACTGGCGCAGATTTCACACTGCTTTCGGATGCTCCGGGCGAAACATCGGCCCACGTTGTGTGACGCTGGGCTGAAGCCGGTCTGTGCGCTCTCGTGTGGTTGGTCGCCCTCGCTGCCGGCGACGATGTGAAGACGCCGAAAGACGTAACATCAAAAACGCCAGCAAAATCGCAAGAGACCAACGTCTTCCACCTCGCCTTTACTTATCCTGTTATTGAATATGATCGCAGGGATGATGATCATGGGTGCACATGTGAAACGTGTGGCAATGTGATAAATGTATTTTACTTTGCCCGAGACTGACGTCGGCAGTATAGAACTTATACTCGAATACCATGGGACGAGCACTACGAGTGTGAGCCACACGTGATTGCAGTCTCGTCGATCGTGACGATCATATGACGTTAGAGATGTAAAGATCAATCATTAATATTCACCGTACATTGATACCCCAGCCCCCGAATTTTGGTGCCGGGGAGAGCAACGAGGCACAGACACAGACTGTCAGGGTAATAGTTGCGCAAGTTCGCCAAGAAATTCTTCGTACGACGTCGACACCTACAGGATATATATATATATATATATATATATATATATATATATATATATATATATTCCCTGCATCCCCAAGTCGAGAAAAGATGCATCCACTAGGGGTCTCTCTGGCTGGTCACAGTGTCAACGTGCACCTCAGAAAGGCGATCGCTCACGTTTCAAACTGGCCTTACGCAGGTGGCACGGCTGGAATCCACGGCTTCAACTCCAAATCTACCGAGCGAGAACCCCTCGTACCACGCGCTGCAGGGACGGTCAAAAAGGATGCCCCATCCGCAGCGGCGCCATGGCAACAGCGCTCGGTTCAGCAGCAGCTGAGAGAGGGGAAAGAAGGAAGGCCTTGAGAAACACGGAAACACGAGACGACCGGGTCTTCTTCGATGCGGCGCGGGAGAAACTGCTGCACCAGCAGACGACGAGCCTGACCCCATTCGACGCGGTTCTTTATTTGGTTCCCCGGTATTTCTCGCAGCGCAAGGAACGACACAGAAGTTGCCTTTTACTCTTTCTTGGTTTACTCGACGACTGCAAATGCAGATTACTGTCCTTACCATTTTGCTTTCTTTACAAAGATGCGCATCCGGTGCAGGAGAGAGGAGCATCGGCGACCAAGCAAACAACGAAAGTCTGTTGGTTGTCTGCGCTGTCGACTGGCCCGAGCGCCTATGGCATCTTGCAGCGTCTTTCTTCGTTTACTTCACAGCCCTGGGCGGGAAGGAGAGACCGTTGCAAGAGGGGAACACCTGCAGTGGGCTCGACAGGCGCTGCCATGTTCACCCGAAAACGGGGCGAGCTGGCCCGAGCGCTTTGCTTGCCCGCCCCCCCCCCCCCCCCCTCCTATCTATATGGCCATTATTATTTTTTTTTCTGGAACGTCGGCTGGGGCCACTTGCTTCGTGGCTTGCACTGCAAGGGGCGGAAGTTCTTTCACATTTTTTTCTTCTCTCCCTCTCCCTCTGCTCTCGTTTAGCGTGACTCTCTTGTCGGTTCAACTGGCGGGCTCCAATCTCTCCGTCTCTGGTGTTTCGTTATCGTTTTCTTCCATGCTCGCTTACGAGCGATGTTCGTACGCGTGCACGTAGACGCCACAGCGTCTGATGTAATGGGCACTTGTTGCTTCGCAGAAGGTTGTTATCTGTACGGGCTTTTCCGTGGTTCCCCTGTTCTACCATTTGAAGCCTGTTCCGTAACCTGCTTTTCTAAACGTGGCGCAAAAATATTTTTATATTTTATATAATGAAATAGGGGTGGGGGGACGTCTCCTTTGCTTCAATTTATCCAAGGACACACCGTGGCCGAATCGTGCACTGAAAATATTTCTCTTTTGATGTAGTTTTGGTTCTTCTTTCGCGGCAAGGAAAAAGGCTATGTTGAAGAATCATCACTCTCGGGCTCCTTTTGTACGCTGCTACAATGCTGACAGAAGAATTAAAAAAATAACGGCGTTCGGTGCACTTGTGCGAGGTGGTGTTCATCCATTCCGTGTGGTACGAGGGCCACACAGCGCGTCGTGTGCAAGAAGTATTTACAACGGACTTGAACCGCAGGCGTCGTCGCCACGCGTCGCAAGCTCGACATTGTACAGCTGAGCCCTGGTGTCCTGCATACCTGGCTACGCGCTTCAAATGCAACTGGCTGGTTGCCAAGCCTCGATAAAAAGGCCGTTTAAAACGTGTGACGCACAGCGGAAAATGCGAGAGCAGCTGTGCTGTAATGCCATTGTCTACGGCGCTGCAGGGATTTCGCCTTTCCTCGGAGGCGAATGCACACAGCTGCCCGTGTGCGAACGTTCCGGTCAAAGCAAAGGCACGAGGAGTCAGTTGCCGGTGCCGACAGGGGGCGCATCTCTCGCACGCCTAGCTAAGGAATATGAAAGAGGCTAAGGAATATGAAAGAGAGTAGGTGGGCAGTGAAGGTGTTCCGCTGTTTATATAGAAAGAGCGTTGACACGCAGTGGAGAAAGAGAACTAGGAGGCTCACCAGTAAATATACAGCTCTAAAAGAGAACTGACAGCAAAGAGCGTAAAGGGAAAAGTCAGAGAGGCGGAGAAGATTTACTGGAGGGCAGCGATGGAAAGAAAACCGACTCTGAATAACTACCGAGAGGGCAAAAACGAAATAAAGAGGGAGGCATTTTATGATAATTCTAGAGGAAGCGCTTTATTGTTTGAAGCGAGATCGGGCTACCTTAGAACGCGTATTTATAAAGCGAAATTCAGTAAAGAAGAAGAAAAATGCACATGCTGTGAGGAAGATAGGGAAACGACGGAGCATGTTCTGATTGAATGCGGAAATATCCGCCCATGTGTACGTTTGGGCACCACCCTACAGGAAGCCTTGGGTTTTAGGGCGAACAACGGGAAGTTGAACATAGTCGCGATTGAAATAAGCAAGAGACGGTTAGAATACTGGTGGCAGAAAACTAGAGAGAACGGACAAAAATAATTATAGGGAAAAATATCGACTTTCTGTCGTAAGGGGCAGGGAACTGGGCTATGAATTTCCGTTTTTGCTATAGTATGATCGATTTGATTGAAGTAGATTTAAAAGGTATGAGGAAAATTTAAAGAGAGAGAGAGAGAAAAGTTCCTAAATCTTACGAGCCTGGTGGCGCACATGTCACCGCCCCGTTACAAAGGGGACGCTCATAGCATCCATCCATCCATAGCTTTCACTGCACATGGATTCGAGCAGCGTCATTGCGCGCCCTGGCGTCATTGGCGCACGCAGGAAGGTTTCCCTCGGACACTCCTCTGTTTAAAGCCAACGCACACACACAGGCGATTGTTGCGTATCTTGTGGCCGCAAACGACAAGCGGATGTTCCCTGATCGGTTGCCTTAAGGGGGAGCCGTGGCTTGTCAGGCGTCGGTCACGGTACGGTACAGCACCGTGTAAAAAAAATGAACAAAAAGCAAGTTTACAATGGATAAAACTGTTTCGAAATAAACCAACATGATTTCAACCAATTTAATATAAAGGAATAGTCAGGATTCATTGGAATTAATAAAAGAAATTGTTAAATGCGATAGCGAAAATTATGTGCCGATCCTGGAGGCAGTGCTGTCAGACGGTGTACAGGGTTGTCGTGTGAGAAGCGATTCTTCTCACGAGTTTCTGCCGATGCTGTCGGCGCCTAACGTCGTCGTCGTAGCCAAGCAAGCTTCCCACTACAGCAGCCACTGACGTGTTCCTGTGGTAAACACCGGCGCGTCAACACATGCATCATCGCACTTCCCAGGTTAGCGGAGCTGTCTTTTTTTTTTATCTTGCGGACTTTCTCTGACGGCACATATCGGATCGATCAATAGTACTTTGTGGTTGCTGCTGCTTGATGCTGCTGCTGCTAGAGCACTGCACGGGCCGGCTTTTTCCGGCCCGGGCCCGGCCCGAAAACGCCGAGCTCCGGCCCGCCCGAGCCCGGCCCGGTGTTTTTAAATACGGCCCGCACCCGGCCCGGCCCGGCCCAATTCAACCAATTATTCTTTGAGCATAAACAAGGCACTGCCGAATCTTCTCCTATAGTGAAGATACCAGCCGCACTCAAGATAGTTTCCGGAGAGTGTTGTGAAAACATATGACAGTGTCACGATTTGCACTAGTACTGTGTTTACCTTCGGTTAATTACACCTGTAACGCTATAGCGAAAGAATTGCAGGGAGTTATATGAGGAGGCATAGCTGGCTGTCTCATGCACGCAGTGCTAACGGTGCAATGTTCTTATTTCTTTTCAAAGAACGACTACATCGTACAACGACAACATAAAGTGGAAAAACGGCGGACATTTATAATTGGCTTTACTATAATTACTGGGACTATAAGTGCCATACATCTCTCAAAGCAAGCCACACACGTTAGCGAGCGACATACCGTCCTCGCTGTTCGCTTTAGATGCCTATCTCGTCGCCTTTGTGTGACCGTCCTCGGTCTTTGAAAGTGTTGTACTTTAAATCGAGACCGGACTAAGGGCTTCCGAAATAACTGCTTATTAGAGCGCCCAAGTGAACAAGCCGCTGGCTTCTTAAGCGCTCCACGTCGAACGCGACGGGTCTGGTGTCCGGAGCGTGATCACACGCAATGACTGCAATCCAGAGAGTTGGTTGCCGCCGAGGGCCAGAGACCTCGGTGCGAACAGGGGAGCGAAGTCTGTGGCTGCAGTCGTGGCTCGCAGTCGTGGTTGTAGTCTTGCAGCCGGCGGCTGTGACGGTGGAGGCGACGTGTGCCAGAAAGGAAAAAGCGGTGACTACGATGGGCAGGAAAAGGCGGAAAGTAAAGGAAAAGCAAACTTCTGAGAGGGGTAGCGCCCACGTGGAAGGACATTTCATGCGGATCTCGCATATTCTATTGCTTCAGTATAGGCTTCATTTCAGAAGGTGTCAACTGCTCCGTTAATAAAATAAGTTATGTGTTCCATCATATGAATGAACTTGGGCCCTTCTGCTTTTGTTTCAACATGTAGGGTGTTAAGCATCTCAAGTGAGCCGATAAAAGTAAACAAAAAAGTAGCGCACATGTCGCACACCAACTTAGCGAATCTGCCTAACAAATTCTACTCGTGCCGGGGAAACCCTACTTGCTTGCCACAAACATTGAGGTCATTGACGATTTGGTCCACGGAACAGTGGGAACTCTACGAACGGGAATCGCTGGGTGCCCGTGCTGCGCACTTCCTGAGGTTTCACAGCAGCGGAGCTGCCATACGATTTTTTTTTTTTTTTTTTACTAGAGGATGGGTTCATGTCTCCCGTTTTGATGTGTGTTACTTAACCGCTAAAATCTAATAGCGGCAGAAGTTCCAAGGCAGATGGAAGCTTGAAGGGATGAAAAATTCGTCCACACGGGGTGTCTCTGGAGCCCTTAGATATTTGTGCGGTAAAGGGTGCCAATACACACGCCTGTTACAAAGTGTACTGCAGTAAATCATGTTATCACCTTCCTTAGGTGCTGGCTCACTTCTGTCTCGGGAGCGCGTCCATGTTTTTGAGCGCCATGAGAACACTTGTGCTCCGACGAATGAAGAAACTTATGAATTACTGACGAAGTGTGACGAAGACAAAGGTGGCCGTGAGAATCAGCAAATACACACTCAATGTGATGAGAATCCGAATTAAATGCTAGTTCTGACTCGCTAATTGCCAAATCATAAATATTTGCAACTGCCTCGCTAGCACAAAAATCAGCAACATCTGCGTGGATCGGCGACCCTGTGACAAGAGTCACTTCTTGCGCTTAAACTGCAGGAAAAACAGCTCCTCAAGTCTTAATGACTTACGAGTCGCGTTGACCAGTCTACAGAGTCACGAAGGCGGAAGCAGGCGAGGCGGGCATGGAAGCGTAGCTGCATACTAGAAATGTTTCCCATGATACCGATGAGTACATCTTATATGCACTAATCTGGGCAGTGTACCGTTGCTTCGCACTTCTCGCAGTGCTGCCTGACTACCACTTCTTTCGATACATGGTACGCAATAAAGTATTTCACTTAATATAATGGCGGGAACTTATATGAGGCAGTTTCCCGAAATTACATGTAACATACTGATGGAGGCAAAATGCTAGACTTCTTGTATCGTGCGATTTCAGTGCACGCTAATGCAGTTCAGGTGGTCTAAATTACCCGGAGACTTCCACTACGGCGTCTCACATAGCCTGACTAGGTTCGGGACGTTAAATCCCAAGGAACAACAACCTACACGTCTAATTTTGAGGCAACCTTAAAGAAGTGGTACCAAAAATTGGAAGAACTATTTACAAAGATTCCATAACTCATTAGTGAATTAGTAGTCCCCTAGAATGTAGCCATTACCGACACGTATGAGAACCGGGCCTGATTCGGGCCTGACCCAGGCCCGGGCCCGGCCCGGGCCCGAAGCTCACGGGCCCGAGCCCGGCCCGGGCCCGATCCAACAATTACTTACCCGGCCCGACCCGGCCCGCGGGCCGGGCCGGGCCCGTGCAGTGCTCTAGCTGCTGCTTCGGCCGGCGAGGGCCTGAGTGGGTCGTGCGTGTTCTTCGATTAGAACAGCTTTCGACAGGAGGTGACGTACTACGCCGTTGCAGGCGACGTGTGCGTACCGGAAGTGGTTAGCGCCTTTGCAGGCGCGAGAGCTGTGGCCCGTTGGGCCAGTGTGCGATGACGCATTCGCATCGCGGCATCACTCGAGGCGTAGCCGCGTAGGCCGGAGTAGACCACCTTTGCAGGCTTTCGCGTTCGAAACTGGAGCCCCCCGGAGGGGGCAAGCGGGGTTAGCGGAGCTTCTCCCAAGCGATCTCCCCTGAAGAAGCCGGGCGCCTGGCCGGGGGTCGCTTGTGCCCAAATTTGTATTCCGGTGGGTGTCCGGCGGTGGGTTTCGAACCAGCCACCTCCCGCAGCCGAGCCGGGCGCCCTAACCACTAGGCCACGACTTCAGTCGGTCGATTTTATATTTGATCTACAACTTTCCTATTGACGGTTTCTTGCTGCAGCGAGTAGTTAAAAAATTACCTGATCAATTTATGCTTATTATGAGACTTTTCAGAACGAAAAACTGCGTAGCTCTATGAGGCACCTGATCCTTAACACGGCTGTGTTTGTTGTCACTCGCTAGCACGCTCAGTCATGTTAAAGGACTCGGTTACATTTAAGTGGGACACCTGTATTAAAAAAAGCGAGTTCAAATGCTTACGAGCCGAATACTTTGCTGCATTACTTTCACATTTCACGAATCACGTTATTCCACCTAAAAACTATGAATTGGTGCCTTGTTTAAAAAAAAAGTAGCTAAGCTTTACACTAGTGGCTAACAGAGCTGAGGCTGGTCTGCGGCCCGCCTGCATTTCGTCGTGGTCCGAGGCTCTCGCAAAGCGCTGCCCTGCGAACGCTTCCGAAATGGATCATTTACGAAAAAGCTACTGCGCATGCGCGGGTGGATGGATGGATTTATGCTATGAGCGTCCCCTTTGTAACGGGCGGTGACATCTGCGCCACCAGGCTTGTAAAAGAATTTAACAACTTTTCATTCCCCCTCTCTTTAAGTTGTCCTCGTGCCTTTTAAATCTACTTCAATTAAATCGGTCATACTATAGCTAAAACGTAAATTCATAGCCCAGTTCTCTGCCCTTATGGCAGAAAGTCCGCGGCAACGGCGCAGCTAACGCCCTCTACAGGCGCTTTGGGTTTGGTTGGAAAACATGAGCAGCGGACTCGGCCATGTGCAGCGGGTGATATAACCCGGCGGCTCGCTTTCACTGCGCATCCTAAGGGTGCACGAACATTACTGAGGAGGGAAACACCAAGTTCTACAGGTTCGCGTCCGCAAGGCTCCACGTGCGAAAGAAAATGCCATGGATAGCGGCTGTGTGAATCGGCTGTGATAGCGGCTGTGTGAAATAATTAGAATAAGACAGGTAAAAGATGAATGGTGAGGAAGTAAAAAAAAAAGGAAAAAAATCATCAAATAGGTTTACATGATTCGCTTTTCAAAAACACGTCATATTTCAATGGTCCGATTCCCGCTGTACATACGGTGCCACAGGTTAAACGCTTGCCAGTGATTTTATTATTGCTACGGTCCCTGGATTTTCATTTATACCTTTTTCGATTGATTTGAACTGGTATATTAGATACGATTCTCGTTGCTCACGTTCTCGCTTTGACTTGAAGCCCGTTTCTAATAATGTCACTGTTAGTTTATCGAATGAATGATTTGGGAGCTTTAGATGTTTCGAGAGAGGTAGATTTGGAATAGATATGGCATGGGCTTTGTGGTTGTTGAAGCGGAGCCTGAATGAGTTAGATTTTCTTGCTTTCGAGAAACCATGTTAAACTTTTGTAAATCATTTTCTCATGAGCTTCCCGACGCAACTCAAACGGGCTAGAGGTCTAAACGAAGCGTATATAGGTGCTTGTGTGTGCTTGCTTGGTTTGATGACTGGGATAATTTTTGCTGTCTTCCATTCGGCAGGCACTTCTCCGTTCATCCAGGAACCATTGTACAACTATACGTAGCAAACGAAGAGTAGAGCTTTAAGACAAGTGTGCAATGACTTTGTAGGTAACTGTCATGTCCTGGAGAAGAGCGTTGGCAACTGTTAGTTCCCTTAGAAGAAGAAAAATCAATACCAAGTGCATTACTTGTAGTGTGGCCAATCCCCCTCGTGGGTATGTGCCAATTATAGAGGCCACAACAACAACAACAACAAGTGCAGGCTCACCGGTATATGTGGTGCGTTAGGTGTAGATTTGGTGTTCCTTGGTGGCGTGATTCCAGACATATTCGTTCGCAACTTGCTTGAGGGACATATGTTCATGAAGCGAAAGCGCTCCGAATGGATGAAGTTGCTGCGGTTCTCCTCGAATTCCCTTGATTACACGCCAAGCTTTAGCTATTGGTTTCCGGACGTCAAGAGGTGCACAAAATTTTTTCCATCGCTGTCTCTTTAGCTTGGTTAAATAGCGACGGATATGTCTCTGCGGCCGCCGGCAAGCGCAGAGATCGATATTTCTGGTCCTTAACGCTTTTAGTTCTGCTCGCCTTCGTATTGCAGTACGTCTCTGGAATTCATCATTCGCCGGAACATCGCAATGCTTGCTTGTGGTACGTGTGCTTTCTTTCAGGCAATCTGAAATGGTATAAGTGATTTCTGCACTTATCGTTGCGGCTGTGATTTCTCTGTTTGCTGCATCAGTGTATGCTTCCCAGTCAGATTAGCTTATCTGCAATTTGGCGGGCAACACCTGCGCATCACGAGTTGGTATTAGAATCGAATAGTGATCACTGCCTCGCGTTGCTCAGTCAGTGCACCAAGTGAACATTTTGGTAGTGCGACATGACGCAAACGTTACGTCAGTGCAACTAGCGGTTCTCGGGTTCTTCAAGTATATTGTGACACTACCATCACTTGGCGGTTCAATAGAGTACCTCGCTAGAAGCTCGGAAATTTTGGCTCCTCGTGCACATATGTGCGAACTTCCCCATATTTCGTTATGCCACCAAAAAAGGGAAGTGGTACGCTCGCACAAGGCAGCGAAGGTCAGTCAGCTTTGAGCGCAACCCGCGAGCGTTGTACATGTTCGTAAGGTGTTTGTTGACGCAAGCTGCTTGTGAGGTCACTGTCGGCGAAGCCATTATGGCTGCGTCGATGAGCTGTAGCGTCGCTAAGGCAGCTTCAGCCTCTGGGACGCGAGGGAATGTGACCTTTCCTACGCTCCCGCATGTAGTCCACGAACGCTAACATTTGCACGATACATAGCGCATGTCACCTAATTTCATTTTACTTGCAAGATTATTTTACTGTAATTTAGAGAGGTTGCCTTTTAATCGAATTTTGTTTTGCGCTGTTCCTAGTTTTCTGGTTTCTGCTGTCAGTTCACGTTTTCCTCACCTGCAAAACAACGATGGCGTCGCTCGGTTCAATCAGGTTCGCGTCGCATAAGCGAGCATGAGCGAGGCTTCGTCGGCTGGTGTGAATTCATCGTAAAAAGTGAAGCGAAGACAGTGGTGTGTTGCAAAATATTATGTTGTATGGATACAATCTCGAGGAAAGGAGCTGTGCTGCGTGCAAGCGATACCACAAGCGCGAGTTGGTGCCACGCCGCGATAACCACTTCGACACATCAGTGACCCACCCGTCTTCAGCGAGTCTGCGAACTTGAAAGCAATGCAGCTATTAGGAACAGTGCGTACAGTAAATGGCTGATTTCATTTGCTTGATTGGATATACTAGGCTGGTATTTTCGGTTGTTTGTTGGCGCTGATACGATCATTCAGAATGTGCACATCGTGAAAATGAACGCCGCGCATCGCGTGCGACAGCTTACGCGTCCGCGTTTGCAGTTGTAACTGTTCTTGGCGCTTTGCAATGCGTTCTAGTTTGCTTAAAAACTGCGTTATTGGCAACGGCCAGTCAAGGTGTGCGTCTCTCGCTTGGACTTGCAAACTTGAAATGCGCACATCTGTCTAAATGCTCGCCACCTAGCGGACGCTCCTGGAACCAGCCGATCCAAGGTCGACCGCGAAACGCAGCATGGTATCGCATTACCGCAGGCTGTAAAACAGCTCTATAGTTCCTTAATCGGCGCCATGCCGCCTTGAAGCAGCCCGAAAAAGAAAGAATCCTCATCAATAGACTTTTGTTGCGTGCCTCAGTGCGTGTCATGGCGATGCAAAGACAGCCAACACGTCGTTTCATCGGTTCCCCAAAGAAGCAGACGACGCTTCGCGCAGGGCAACATGGATTAGGAACTTGCGCATCGGCAAGAAGGTGACGGGAACTATGCTAGTTTGGTCCAGGCACTTCACTCGCGACGATTTCTTCCTCCCCGGTGAGTGCACAGATTGTGCGTGCGCGCGTTTATTATCATGCGCGCTTTTCGAAGAGCCGGAGTGTAGTTTAGTTTAGGCAAGCGCGAGAACAAAATAGCGACATCGTTTATACGTGTATATATGGTAACGTTTCCCGAGCGTGCCTATGCTCAACTTGAACCGCGGTAGCATATTATTGATGACGTACTTTTGCCCACATGCACTGTAGTAAGTAGATTTAAAGCGAGCGTTCGTTCGCTGCCTTCGTTCGCCGCCTTCGTCCCATACGCGCGCTGCGCCTCGTAATTTTCTTGGTGGTTATGGAGGTAATGTGTGATCGTTTAACGTAGCGCGTTTGCCTTTCGAGTTCATCTGGTGACCATTCAGGATTTATTGCACTCGTTCCAGCTTTTGAGCCCTCGACCTGTTCACCGCGCGGCTAAGTTTGTTTTCCGGCACCGCGCATAGAACTGAACTCTTTTCACACCTTTATAAGTGACGCATTTGTACTCAATGGAGCAACGTCGCGCAAAAGCGCTTGCATATTTCGGAGAGGCCTGCTACGCATGAACACGTACCCGCCCTCTTCAACTTCAGGCTCGCTGGAAAGGCTCTTTATCCTTAAGAAAATCTGATGCGGGTCTCCGAACAAGTGCGATGTTTGAACGCACAGCGCAATTATTGCCGCTGTTTCGCCGCTCAAATCTTTTAGACCGATTAATATGAGATGTTCGGCAGCAATAACCCTTCCGCATTCGACGAAGCATCGTGATCCGAACCCGCAATCAAGAAACTTGAGCGCAGCGCTAAGCGGAAGCGCGGCCGTGACCCTGGATATGGAAGCCATCTTTGTTTTTCTCAGCAATGTTGCCAGATGAACCACTTTTTCTGGAGTTGCGAATAGTGAACTCTTTCTAGTTCACTGTAACGGTGGCAAACATACCCAGCTCCCGTCGGCTGCGACGCGTTCCTGCCAAACTCACAGGAGAGCCTCGTGAAAGTTAGTGCGTCACAGAAATGAGAACAGCTACTGTGTATGCAACGGAATCGATGAAATGGCTTGTTACGCGCATGTGAGGTGTATAACTGTGCAGCTCCTTTGCGGCTTCCAGAGAATTTTAAAAAATAAAACAGCTTGCTCAAACAAAACGGATTCTTTAGTTCCCCGCAGTATACGAAAGAAAAAAAGAAAAGCACATTACATATAGACAAGGTGCGCGTTTGCATGCGTATTTAAGTGAGTGGCTGGCAGATCATTGTGTACCACATTGGGGTTACTTGGAGTTAAATTTATAAATAACCAACCTGTCATAGATCTTCCACACCGCCATAACACTGTTCATATAAGCCGGAGAGGGGGGGAGGGGGCTGGATTCACTTGAAACTGGCACCCTCAAAAACGCATGATGGATGCGCTCGCAAAACCGAAATCAAAATCGCGCGCGAAACGGTCTACTTGGCGTATTAACACTTGTGCAGAAGCTCCGCCCACGTAACCTTGGCTGCGCTGCCACAGAAAGTTGTCGCCAGGCGTAGGTGCGTTTTAGAGGACGGCGTTGTCTTGAGACCCTTGCAACGCTGAAAAAAATACGGTGAGGCTACGCACATTCTTTTGTTCTGTTTATTTACAACAAAGCTGTACGACGCCACTTCCTAAATTTCTTCGTCTCCTACGACAGGAAACACCGGTCGATCACGACGGCATGCGGCGCAGTCTACTCCATTTACTTGCATTCTATCACCACTTGAAAGCATTGATTATTGTTAGCTGACACTCGATATCCGCAGTTACAGCACCAAGCTATCTTCATTCAATTTCAATACAGCGACTAAAGCTCTCTACCAAGAGAAGCACAAAACGAGTGTCGAAACCTAGCATGTGGCAAAATCCAGGAACTAAGGCCAGGAAATGGCAACTGAAGCATGCGAACCAAGGGCTTGAGATCCCTACACTGTCTTGCGTGACAGAAGAACACGTTCAGAGAAGTGCAAGTATAAGAGTACCACACAGATGAGAGAAGTTGAAATAAAGCTTATGACTGATTCGCGTTACTCTGCTCCGAACAGGTGGAAACGAGTTATCAGAAGGCAAGTACACCCTGAGGGTGCTGTTCTTCATCGTTTTCAACGATTCGTTCATTATCCGGGGATTACACGAACCGGGTAGTACAATTTTGTGCCGACTCAATAGAGCTAAAAGGGAAGGCGTGTTTGCTCCCAACGAACGTTTCACGTGTCTGATAATTACTGCAACAGCTAGGGGCGTATTGATAGCCCTCTTTCGGAAAACAGGGGACCTCGCGTGCTAAATGTCTCACAGTCAGACCAGGACAATGAATACGACGGTTAGCTTTCTTTTCTTTTTTTTTTTTTTTCGAGAGGCAGACACTTGCAGCCGTCAGCACGAATAAATCGAACGCTCCGTAGCGTGGCTAGCTGAACCACTTGGGGCGAGGCCAGCGCCACTGTGGTGGCGCTGCTGCCGAAATAATATTTCAAATATATAGAAATCTTCAAGTAAGTTATTTCGGCAGCAGTGCCCACTATTACGCGGCGCTAGCCTCGCCCCAAGTGGTCCAGCTAGTCACGCTCGTTCGAGTTAACCGTGCGTCAACTCGAACGCCCTGTAGCGGGTGTACTTTTCGTTATCGGGGCTTCAATTAAGCTCCATCAGACGACACAAGTACGCTTCTATGTTGCGGGTATGTCTGATCCACGCTGTTTGAAAGTCGGCGAAATGCGACGCAGTCGCGTGCGAAAAGGCGAGTAGACGATATTATTCCAGATGCAAGTTGCTCACAATAAATATCAGAAACAGGGCCGAGTCGCAATCCCTGAGGGACCTGACAAAGCATTTGCGTACCACTGGATACAGCAGTGATGGTAAACTATGTGTGAAATTTGTACATAAAGACAGGAAATTTCTTCATTACGAACTGCGGAGGACAAGCTGATTGTGAATGCGTGAACGCCGTTCGCGCGAAGAGCCGCCGCGCATCCCCAGGGGGCTCTTTTTGTGCCTGGCTGCCGTGGCAGGTTCAAACGGGTCAGCGGCGCTTTTTTCCTCGTGGCCGGTTTTTCCTTTCGACGGCAAGACCCGGTCAGGCAGCCGCCGCAGGGCCGCCGACCGGTTGGGAGGGGCCACCTCCTCCTCGCGCACCTACTTCATTCTGCTGGCTGCGCGCATCATTCCTTTCGCTCTCTGCCTCGCCATCAGGTACAGGGGTAGGAAAGCTCCTTTTCGAAGAAGAAATTTAACGCGCAAGAAAGCCATTCACGTTTCGGTCTCGCATCTTCACTGCCCCGAATTCACGTTCCCAAAGAAACGGAATGCTATGCCGTGACGCGACCGTTTAAAATAAACAGCAGCGGGGACAATACGCTTAATTTCGCAAACGGCCAGGAGTCAGCTTCGAAGGGCAGACGTCCGCAATCTAATCGCCGCCGGCCTCGAGGCGGAAAGCGAGCCAAGTGACGATAACCCTCGTCTCCATCGGAGCCGGCTTCAGGCTGCGCTTGCGAAAGTGGCGAGCACTCGTCCGCGCATTACGTGAACAAAAGCTGATCCATGACATTGCTGATGATTTCTGGTGTATTGCGTCCCAAAATCAGCTGTGATTAGGAGAGACGCCGTAGCTCCGGAAATTCTGACAACGCACAGTACACGGGACTGCCTCCATGAAAATTCAAATTGGCTTTCCCGCAAGGATGCTTCCCAGCCAAAAACTCTCGTCCACAGATTGCTTTCCTGCTCTAAGCGCATTCACGTCCGCACACCCCATCCGACGTGCGCCAGCACCACGAAAGCTTCTCAGGAATTTTGCGGGGAGTGAGCCGACACAAAGCCAGTTCGACGATTTAGAGTGACAGGGCAGAAGCGAAAGAAAGGCGGGGAAGGACGCTGAACGGGATGAATGGCGTGACGAATGTAGACATGTGCTCGCGCGTAGAGCACGAAAGCAACCCGCGCACGAGAGTTCCTGGCCGGGAAAATCCAGGTGGCGCTCACTATTTTGCAAATGGTCAATTGGATCCCGCGACCCTCGGATCAGCAGCCGAGTACCGTAGCCACTAGACCACCGCAGCGGGGCTACATCACATCGCTACCTCGCAATATTCATATTGCACATCCTGGGAATGGTAGACGCCCACAATGTTAGTGCTACACAGAACAACAGAACGATCGCTCAGAATGCGCGATATCGTCCAAGGAAGCTCCCTTCCTTATTGGTGGCTGCGATGTGTTGCGCTTTTGAACAGAGAAGGACCTGCAGATCCCACTCACTGTGGGAATCGGCACTTTGGCATTCGGCCAACTGTTACGAGCGGGATCAGGGTCATTCTGCGCACTAGCGGATGTGTGCTCTACGTGGGCTTACATGGAACAGCACCGTGGTGACGAACGGCACGACGTAACGTTGGCACTCACGTGAGTGCATAACACAGACGTCTGTTCTAATGAACAATGCACGCGACGGTGCGTCGTATCATAGGCATCCGCCCTCCTTCTCACTTCCCTTTTCCCACATCCTTCCTGGTCCTGCCGAAGCAGCCGCTGGCGTGGCTCAGAAAACCTGCATGCCACGCAGAGGGCCTGGGTTCGATTCCCAATCGAACCGAGCTAGCGTTCTTGCGAAGTTAGCATAAAGGACACGAATGAATCCTAAAGCATGTCGCTGATAAAGCGTTCTGACATGGTGGCGTCAACAAGAATTTGATTATACAGCCTCGCGGCGCATAGACGGTATGCCCAGTTTTCAGGTCACGACAAAAATTTTACCTCGAGCTAGAACAGCTTCGCTGTTAAAAATGAGTAAGCGTGCGTTCAAACGTGAAATCGATCAGCGGAGGTCGACGTGGTCTTACTAGGCATTACTTGACCTTGATAGGTTTTGCTAGATCTCACTTCGCAACTTATGCAGTGTGAACTCAACTGGACTTACCTGAATTAGTCTCAATTATTATTCTCAGTTTAATCATACTTCCCTTAATTAGGCGGATTGTCTGTTTGCTCATTAAGTTGTTTCTAACAAATAAAGAACGAGCCCTTGACCCCTTCCCTTTCGTTATTCCCTTAATTAGGTTTAGCTTAACCATGCTTGGCTAATTATACTTGGCTTAATTAGGATTCGTTCAGCTTATTTGGCTATACTTAGCAGGGCATGGTCGCTATGGCGACGCTTCGCTGCTGTCGGGAGCCGCGCGTGTACCAAACAAAGCGCATCCGACAAAAGCGGCGTTCAGCCGAACAGTCAGGATGACCGCTGGGAGAAGCGCTCCGTCGCCAGTGAGACCGTGGTCGTCCAAAGCACATCACTTGGCCATCACAAATTGCTCGACGCTGCCGCTAGTACACATATAGTGGTGCAATTCGCACGCAGCTCGCGCCTTCCGTTCTGGGGAACCAGCCTGTACAGTCGACCACAAAAGCTTAGCAGCGGTTGTCGCTACCTCACGTCACCTGCAATCGACAGCAGCGCTGCGTTCATGGAGCATCCCTCTTTAAATCTAGGGCCTGTGTTTTCCAGCTGCGCACAAATATTTTCCGCCTTTTTCGTGCCACAAGTTTGTCCGTTCGCGATATCTCTTTATCGGCATACCGGCCGATGCAGGCTGTGACGGCTCTGATATCAAGGCGCTGCTCGTGGAAGCAACAAACTGGCGCACAGCACAGAAAAATGTTAGCTAGTGGAAGAGCTCATTTCCGGCGGATCTTCATCGCCAAAAGCCAGGTGCCTGATTCCCTCGGCGAGGCCATAGTTTTGCACGCACTCGCGTGGTCCGCAAACTTTTGTGGTTGACCGTACATAGGAATGTGAGTACTGATATAGTTGCCCAAACAGGGACCGTATTGTGATTTGATTTCTGGGGTTTTGTGTCCCAAAACCACGATATATGATCATGAGGGTAGCGGAGGGCTCCGGAAATTTCCAACACCTGGGATTCTTTAACGTGCACCGACATCGCACGGGCCTCAAACAGTTCGCCTCCACTGATATGCAGCAGCCAGGATTTGATCCCATGACCGTCGCTGCCGAGTGCCCCGTGGCGGGGCCATATTCTGAGACGATTAATTTCGGCGTGACGTGCAGCCTTGCACGTTCTGTGGCCGAAACCACGGCACCTGCTCGCCTTTGCGCGACCAGCCGCACAGCGTGCATTGAAAAGTGATAACATTGCGGGCTACCGCGGTGGTCATGGTGCTCGAAACGCGCGTTCTCCATGCCGGCCGCATTTTCAGTGGACGCGAAAGGCCTCAGCGCTGTGGCGGTGATCTGAGCCCTCGGCGTTTCCGTTCATTCTCTTTCCCCCGTGGACGCTGAGCCATGCCCCCGCAATGTTCGCAGGAAATATGTCCTTTACCAGCCACAATTATATTATACTGTTGCGATATCTGGGGCTACGGACGCAGCAATCATATTCTACCGCCATGGGCGTAGTACGGGTACCCTCAGCGGCAGCCATTCCACTGAAACAGTGCGCTCAAAATGCAGTGCAGTGTAACTTCATTCCAGGCCTGGGCACAACCAGGGCGCATCACCGGCGCCGCCGCCAACGAGCTATGGCGGTCGCTGCTCGAGTACCTGGACGATCCCAAGGCTCCAGCCGTTGGCACCAGGCTCCGTCTTGGGCGTGACAGCCAGAACGTTAACTCGAGAGACGCTCATTAGGACTGCATTTCTTTTTGTGCCCCCTTTTTTCCTTTTGTTTTCGTTTTTTTTTCTCTCTCTTTTTCTTTTTTAATCCCGTCTCTCCCCCTATATTCACCGCAGCCCTCAAAGGGCATAAAATGTGAATAAAGACGTATCAACAACAACAACAGTGTAAAAGCCCGGGTAAAGTTATGGGCAGATGGTACACTTAAACGGTACAGCTTTTTTTTTTTTTTTTTTCCGGCCGCCTTTTTTCGCAGCACTTCTTAAAGTGAAATTAGGATTCTTTCATTAAAAACGCAGCTATTTTAGCAGCCATCGGTGACGCACGCGAAGCTGTTAGCAGATGCTTGCATCGCGGACCCAATTCTTTTAGAAAAGTATAGTGGCAGGTGTGCATCATAACATGCCAAGCGGACGTGGACTCACCCGAGCCTCCTTGTGCTCAACCACGGCACTCAGCACAGACGTCTCGCGCCCAATCGTTGCCGTGCACACTCGTGTTCACGTACTTAGGCAGAAGAGAAGCTTGTATGTAGTACAAGATGCTAGACTGCAATGCGAGAAAAAGGCAACGGCAGGAGTTGGTGTAATTTATGCCTTCACTCGGCGGCAGGTGCCAGGCAGTTAACGCGATAGAAGCGCCAGGAAATGGCGCGAAACGTGCAGGAGGCTCACCGAATAAGACGCCCTCCTGCCTGCCGGTGATGGCTGCCGTCGAAAAGAACTACTGCCACTGATCCGAGTCGGCCACAGTCCGCAACTCATGCCACTGGCACGACAGCTCCGATCAAGTGGGCGCGCATGCGCCCGTAGCGCCAGCATGCTCACAGTGAGTCTGCTGAATCGCCGCCGAGGCGACCGCAGTCCTTTCTTCTTCTTTTTTTTTTCTTTTGGAAACGCGACACCTCCCGCGCGCGCAGCATCAGCGCCGACCACCACGTCTGTACTTTACAGCCATTATTCGCACACTTGAAGCACCGCGAAAAGAGAAAGGGTGAAAAATGTGGTTGATCCCTCTGTCATTAGAATCGGTATAACACGAAAGCGAAACCAGCCACCGCGAAGTTGTGGAACGCATGAGCGGCAATCTGGCGAATCGAGGGGCGGGAGATGGGTTGGGCACTGCGGTCACGTGAATGCGTTACATGTAGACGTCAGCGGCACCCCGACACGGCACGAGGATCGTCGACAGTTGTACACAAGCGAAAGTTCTCGAACGCGGCTTCAATCCCGGCCGCGGCGGTCGCGTTTTCGGTGGAGGCGGAAATGCCAGACGTCCCTGCACTGTTCGTTGTCAGCGCACGTCAAATGTCAGCTGAAGAAGTTTTCAAAAAAAATCACTTAGAAGCACCGTTTTGTACTTTCGAACCTACCGAACACGAAAATCGACACGCAATATAACGCAGCTCGACGAAAAATGCGTTATTTGCGAGAAACGACGAGCGCGCAATGACGTCACTGTCGGTACCCGCCGTAGCAGCCCGAAAGCAAGCCACAAGGCGCTGCCCCTCGGCAGAGCTCAAAAAGTATGATAAGCGCCGTAGCAAAAATTAATTTCTTTAGTGTGTAAGTCGGACAATCTGTATGGAATAATAATCGTAGCAGTGCAAATAAACGCGATTACAAATAATGCAGGAACTCTGGACTGGCGCTTCATAATGCTGTAACTCCCTCAGAAACAAGTGAACGAAGATATTTCAAGCGTAACAGTTTTTCAGGTGGCACCGAACGACTTGCGACACTGGAGCCGTGATGCGAGTGCATTTCGTTGGGACACAGCGACATCCAACGTGTCTCGGGCTCGCTTCGCGTGGGCGTCTAAAAACTAAGTGCGCATATTAGCAGCGCGACATATACGCATGGTAAAGCGATGACAAAAATAAGCGCTCCATGACACGCTCGCGTTAGATCGCAAACACGTTGACCAAGGCGTGATTATCGTTCGCTCTCACCGGACGTGTTAGTGGCTGCACATTTGCGTCTTTTGCGAGGATTCCAAGTCTTCTAAGCCTGCACACCGGCTTGCTGGACAAAGGCGGAGTCTACGAGCTTATCGCTCGTTCGGGCGCTTAAGTGGCGTGTATCAATAATGATTGAACACACGCCGTCACGTGCGTTCATCTACAGTAAATGACAATTTACGAACAATACATTTACCGTAATTTCGTTCACTTGCTGCTTGAAATTACCATGCCATGTCGCTTCTATTACAAAAGCAAAGGAAAAACAGATCATGCGGTCGAGCGTTTTTCGTTACTGTAACTAACGTTTGTTAATTACTTGGTGAAAATAAGTACACAACGCTATGACATCCTCAAGTAACAATATACATACAGGCATCAACAAACGAGAAAGGGGCACACTGAGAATAGTAAAGGCGTCTATACGCGACAGCAACCTTAGTGCGTAGTTTAGGCCAGCTAGCACGCGTTGTACGTCGCACAAAGCTGCTATTCAAATGCAATGAGCACATTATAATTGTGTCCACAAGGTACTGCGTTTATTATTCAGGTGAAGCGATCTACGAAGCAACTGGGAGCATAGAAGTGGTTCAGTAGTCACTTGAAACTTCACTGGCTAGTGACGGCGGCGTTTACTAGCTTCCAAAACGTCTACAACTAAAAAGATAGCGCACGACATATACGTTCGTTGAATTATTAGCGCTGAACGTTTACATTAAAAATAAATTTGGTTAGTGAAAATCTAGTAACATTTTTTTAAGGGAGCACATGTAAATGGTCCACTAATTGATTCAATGAAGGTATACGCCCTACGTTGCCCTGGCAAAAGCTTTGTTAATAGTTTCAACTGTTCTGCAATAGAATTTAAGTGGACCGTTATTGGCGCACTCTGATATGTTGGGCCGCCGCATATTCTCGCCTCCCTTCGTATCAACATACCAGCTAATCAGCCGTCGTTTATAGCCATTCCTCGACATATTCATACTTCGCTCATAGTGAAACCCCTGCCTCGCAATATGCATCCTCAGCATCACGTCGCTCGCCGCGTAGCTCGCGCAAATGCCCTTCATAAGAGTTACGGACAAGCTCAGGATGCCATTTGGGTAGACGCCGCTTGTACAGCGCAAGAAGCTGTAGCAGTTGCCTACAACCCTGCTCTACCCCATCCCTTGATTCACCGCCTTCCCTCAGGCTCTACACCTGAGGAGGCAGAGGAGACCGCCATCGCCTTAGCCCTTGCACAATCAGACGCACAGCACATCTTTAGTGATTCGAAGACAGCTCTGCATAACTTTGCCAGGGGCAGGATACACCCGCCTGCCTGGGAGTTGTTGAACGCCCCTACGCCAAATTTACCACGCATGGTAGAGCTCCAGTGGGTGCCGGCTCATTCTGGGAATCCCGGAAACGAGGCTGCCGATAAATTGGCCCGAGGTTTGATTTGCCGGGCTCAGGACAGCCTCGATTCGGGCTTCACGAAGGAGCGGGCGCACACCTTTGCAGAGCTCACGCAAATGCCCCGTTTGAACCGTCGGACTTATCCTCCTCCAAACCCCACCCTTAGCCACTCCCAACAAGTCCTATGGAGACGCCTCCAGACCCGCACACTCTCTTCCCCACAACTGCTGTCCCACTACTGTGGCACTTCCCCTGCATGCACCCTATGCGGCGAACCCCACGCCACACTTTCCCACATCCTCTTCGGCTGCCCTGCTGATCCTCCCCCGCAGGGACAGCCCGCTATCTCATGTTGGGAGGACTGGGAGGTCCTGCTGTCGTCTACGGACCTGGCACTACAGATTGCTGCGGTGACTCGGGCTGCCGATGTCATTTCCACAAGAGGCATCACCATGTAGACGTGGCATGGGACCGCGCGGTGGTCCAGGGACCCGGGGGTCCAAACACACTGGCAAATAAAGTTTTTCACTCACTCACTGGGCCGCCGCACGGCACGCGCAATAGACCTTTCCATCCGCACTCTCGCACCGGCGAGCAGGAACCTGTTTTAAAGGGATTGTCCGGTGATATTGTAAACATTACAAACTGTCAGGCGTATCATGTACTTGGGTGTGTGGGGAACACAAGGGTGATTTTTCTGCGCGAACTCGAGCTTTCGATAGTTTTATTCAGCTTTTTATTTGCACGCGTACGAAACTCAAACTGAGCGCCCGATGAGCGACGGCCGTTGCAGCATGACGTCACACGGAACCGTGCAGGGGACTCGCGAAGCTGCCTGCCCTGTACTTGGTTGCACAGTTCGACCGACGCTGCGGACTTCTCGCGTCTATGCCTCGTTGATTAAAGAAATGTGAATAAAAGTCCCTTTATTATCATTATTATTTCAACAGCTGCGAATTGCGCGTGCGGTTATTGCGCTTCGAGATCAATGCGCTTTACCTCCGATGCGCTGTTCTGACAGCGCTTTGGTTATGGCGTTTCATGATTTTTTTTTTCCTCACTGCACGTTTGTATTGTTGTTCGGGGCCGTATGTATTAACGAAACTGAGCTGTGATAGCTATCTGGCGCCGTCAAGTAGAGGCAGCACTGGTTCCGACGATGAAGAGTATGAACCTCCGCTTGCGTTACACCCGCCAGCAAGCCTGCCAGTCAAACGAAGTGACGAGAACGGGGGAGCGTAAGCGTTTCAACAAGCAAATCTGTACGAATGACACCGACACGGTCGTTTCAGATGAGCATGTTCTAGAAATCCGGGCTACGCGCATGGAAACGAGCACGCTACTGTCCGGGAATCTTTTCCATGCGTTATCATTTTCACATTTCACAGTGAGAGACATTTGTCCGCGTCGGTTTTACATTCGTTTTGCCCACATGGTAACATACTTGAGGTCGCACATGGTAACATACTTGAGGTCGTGTCCGTCGTTGTAAGCAAAAAACGATCCCGACGAACCGCTAACAATTGCAGGTATAGCAGTATAGCTTACTTGCATTCAGGCATTCAGCGTACAACTAAGCACTCGTTTTCGCAATAAAAACCACAAAACAAGCTTCAAAGTGATGAGCCAACATGATGGATGATAAGGGCTGCGGGCAAACAACGGAAACAGGCTCGGCGCGGTCCGTAAGATTAGATTGCAGCTATTGCAAAGCTTATGCAGCTGCTTGAAAGAGGGTTGACGTCATTCGAAACCCTTCCAGCCTAGTAACTGCTTCGGTTCATTTCTAGACTACCCCACTATGGGTAGACCACGGAAAGTAAAGACGGCAGAAGAAGAGCGTGAATATAAGGCTCGGCGGAAAGAACAAAATCGTCTCGCTCAACAGCGTCGTAGGCAAAACCCAGCAGCTCTCGCCTTGATTTAACCTTGGCAAAGAATGTAACTACAGTGAAAACTGAAAATTTGAGTGTATATCACACCGATCATAAAGCAGTAGTGAACATTGTTGTGAAGTAAATAATAATAAAGGCCATGGTTAAAGTTACGTTGTAGTGTGTGAAATATCAAGTGCGCCGCTGTCACCGTGAGGGTGGCGTAAAAAGCTTCGCTTTCCAACCACCTTCACAGGGTGGATTGGCGGGCAATTTTTTGTCGTCTGCTAGCGCGCGGAGAGAGCTCTCCGCGCCACGCCCCCCTTCGTTGGGCTGTTGCTCCGAGCCGCCCACACGTTTTGCCGTGCTTGCACGGTGCGCGCGCTGTTTTTCGGTCACTAGAGCGATTTAATATGTCCTTTAAGAACAGTCTATCGACAGGGCATCACTGCAATGTTTACGGTTGCACGTACAACCAGAAGAAAAGAAGTGCTGCCCGTAAACATCTGTGCAGCAAGCACAACGTTGAGCAGGAGGTGTGCGGCTGCGCACTCGCTGACGTACTCGTGCCAAAGCGCCGCACCGCTCATGTTCCCACGTGGTCTAACGCTGATGTCGCCAACACCCCCTGAACCCTAGTCAGTGCCGTTCTTAGCAAATGGTGCGAATGTCCCAGATTTCTTCTTTTATTCTTGTTCTAAAAGATTTACTCCGACTTAACTCAACAAAATAAATAACAAACTTACATAGACGTTTCGCAACCTATGCGGGTGGCATCCTCAGTATACAATGACACACATGAACGGAGGCCGCCCAGTCTACTGTTAGTCACGTATGTCCTTGTAAATGTCCGGTAGAGGGCCGCAGTTGTTGTTGCACGCCGATTGGTCCCGACGGATGAACCACGACTCCAGGAATTTTCTTTTCCCCCACCTTTGTTCCTGAGCCAGTGTCGTCGCATTGTTGAAGTCAAAGGCATGTCCTGTTTTCCAGCTGTGCTCAACGAGCTCTGTCTTGGAATTTGTGGCATGGGTCGCTTTAGCGACGTCCCTTTTGTGTTCTTTGAGCCTTGCTGACCTTTTCCTGCCCGTTTCGCCGATGTACGCCGTCATGTCATATCATGTCATATCATATCATGTATTGATGAACAAATCGCAAAATACGATTTAGAACAGGGAATGTCGCAGGAGCCAACGTTTCCACAAGCGGACTTGTCTTCATCAGGGCGGCAACTTCATAGCCGGACAATCTTCCGGCTATGAAGTTGCCGCCCTGACGAAGACAAGTCCGCTTGTCGAAACGTTGGCTCCTACGACATTCCCTGTTCTAAATCGTATTTTGCGATTTGTTCATCGATTCAAGCATCCATCTTCCCCTGAGCTTCTCTTCTAGTTTGCATATCATGTATTATGTCATATCATGTATTTCATGGCGTGACTAGCCCGCGTCTCTGGACCTGTATCTTTCATTTGACACCCATCTTGACCTCCTTCCTTTACATTTGTTTTTGCAGAGTCATGCTCATGACATGAGCACATCATGTCATGTCATGAAAGTGACTATGACCAATATTACATTCTTCGACATGCACCTTTTGTTTGACACCCATATCGATCCCCTTCCAAAAGTATTATGTTTCCAGAGTCATGCTCATGTCATAGCATGACATGAGAACATCATGTTATGTCATGAACGTGACTGTGATCAATATCACATCCTTCGAGATTTACCTTTCGTTTGACACCCATCTCGACCGCCTTCTTACAGTTTCAAGCTTTTCCTTGTATTATATGTCATTAATAACATGTTTTGCGAAATCAGGTTATTCTTTAATCGTGATTTGGTAATTATCACGGTGCACTCTCATTACCGTAACCAGTGTAACCTACCTTGTGTGACTTACAAACATTAGTTAGCGATTTTCAATTGTTGATTTCTGGACATGCTCACTTTAATAGTTATAGTCATGAGCATGGCTTAAAGCCTGCGGCTATCATGCTGGTTATGCCCGAGTCACGTCCGCATTAAATTAAGGGTTCCTTTGATATATAATGTTACGTGATTAGTCAGTTATTTCTCAAGGCTTAATTTCCCATAATTTTGGAACCACCCTCTTTTAAAGTGACTGAAACATTAAGGTTACTCTAATTGAGACATTAAGGCTCTCGCCTTAATGAGTGGCACCATTGTTAGCAAAAGCAACAGTATGTTTTATTATGAGACGAGTAATATTACAACAGTAACTCAAACAAAGAACAGGCGACAATGTTCCCGGTTTCCCACTTTTACTGCTACCGACCGGCCCCGCAGATCCCGCCTTTGCCCGCGAAATAACACGCGAAACAATGCCGATGGCAACTGTCCTGCTAATCAGTCAGATCCAACATACTCACAAATGAACCTACCTAACGATTCGTCGATGTTTACAAAGAGCGAAAGCAAGATCTTGCTGAAACACACACAACGAATGCACGCGCCCGCACGGAGAGCCGGCGAGCAAACAGCCCAAGATGGCGCCACCGCTAGACGTCGCTAGCGGCACTTCACGGCGGCGCCCAGGAGGGCTCTATTGGAAAGGTCTATTGGAAAGGTCTGTACTTGCGGATGTTTGGGTTGCCGCGAAAGCGGGGGTGCGTTGTATATAGGCAACACATCTTGTACGGTTACGAGGATAGTAGGAAAAAGAGAAAAGTACTTGTAGAAGGCTCCGAAAGATACTCGCCGCCGCGCAGCGTGGCTCTTCTCTGTGCCGGTTTGTGGGGCATGCTACAAGAGCCATCTACGACCTGATGGCGCACCTATGCTGCCTGCAAGGTTGTACGAAACTTCAACAAAATAGAAGGCCTAAAAGTGTATTTGTCGTGACATTTGCCACAGTTATATATTTTGGACAGAAAGTTGAGCGAGTTGGTAACAGTCCATAATCAAAAGAAGAGGCGTGCAGGACACGGACACAAGGAGAGCAGTGAACAACACGAACGCCGTGTTCGTGTTGTTCACTGCTCTCCTTGTGTCCGTGTCCTGCACGCCTCTTCTTTTGATTATGGATATATATTTTGGTCATGTTAGAAATACATTTCCGGTTGTTTTGCCCCGATCAGTCGCGAAAATGTTTCCCATCCATGAAGGCGAGTCTTGAAAGCTTCAGTTGATGTTTATCGTAGTAATGCACCGGACGGTTCGGATTCTGCTGGTGTGCGAAGTTTCGAAAGAGATTGTCGCCGGTGCTCGTACGGCCACCGCCAGCGAATGGACGGCATGGCTCTAATGCTTGTCCATGCACCAGACGTTCTTCAAAGCACAAGGCGAAAGTAAAATAGAGACGCTGAACATTTGGGAAGACGCGAAGGATGCCCAAAATGATGATGACGTCACCTTCGCCGTCGCCACCTGCGGCGGCTCCCCCGGCGAGCCACGGAGGGCGGAGCTTCGCTGCGATTTTAAATCTCGATTACGGCACCGCCACTTGTATTATCGCATTAAACAAATGGCTAAGTGTGGCTGCAAGTGTGCGCGCTTCCGACAAGCGTCAGTTTTTAGATATCTAAAACCACTTCAGCTTCCCTTTAAAGAACCCCAGGTGGTCAAAATTTCCGGAGCCCTCCACTACGGCCTTTCTCTCTATCTCTTTCACTCCCTTTCCCGCACCCCTACGGACGCTTAGCCGGTCTCCCGACATGGGCCGCAGAAAACAGCGTCCTTTCCAACCGAACCACAATCATCATCATCGAACGACACATTGCTCCGGAGACACGCGCCAAAGCCCTGCGCCATAGTGTTTCCTATACTAAAATACTAGAGGGAACTATGGCGCTGCGATCGTTCAGCTGCGATGGGAATGATGGGTAGCACATGGATTTGTCTGGTCTTCGCGCTAGCGCCTTCAAGCGTTGTTTATTGCCGTTTTGTAGCTTCAGTGACGTGAGTGACTTTACTACACTTCGTTACGTGACGAAGACAGCGGCTGCAGTGCACGCTTTACTGCGAGAATCAAACTGTCGAATTTACTAACGTCGTTTGCAAAGATGAAGTGCCGTGCAGTCTGTTTCGCTCTTGTGTTTTAGATGAGAAGCAGCTCTTTGACTAGCCTGTGTAACGCTGTCTTGTGCGTCCGTACGGCGAGGGCAACGCGCTCCCCTCGCCGCAGGTGTTGGAGCGGTGCCTAGTAGGTCACGCTCCCCTCGCAGTGCGCGCTGACGTCATTCTCTTCCTCGCCTGCCGATGATGATGATGATGATTGTGGTTCGGTTAGGAAAGGACGCTAATTTCTGCAGCCCATGTAGGGAGCACGGCTAAGCGTCCGTGGGGGTGGGGGAAAGGGAGTGAAAGAAATAGAAAGGAGAGAAAGGCCGTAGTGGAGGGCTCCGGAAATTTAGACCACCTAGGGTTCTTTAACGTGCACTGACAACGCACAGTACACGGGCCTCTCGCATTTTCGCCTCCATCGAAAATGCGACCGCCGCGGCCGGGATCGAACCCGCGTATTTTGGTAGGCAGCCGAGTACCGTAACCACTACACCACCGCGGCGCGCTCGCCGCAGCGCCCGCAACTGTTCGATGAACGCTTTACTAGCTCGCAAGGAACGAGAACGCGCCCTCGCCAGCGAGAGACGACCCTGACGCAGGCAGTGTCTGCTAGCGTCGAATCGATTCAAACGCGACACCTAGTCAAACCGATGCAAACGCGGTGAGCACCCCCCGTGCTGCTTCGCATCGCCTCATGGTCCCCTTTAGCGGGAGATGGTGGGACTTTTTTAAATTATTTGCAGTGGTGTTTGACTTGAGAAATATACGCCGCGTCTCGTGAACCTTGGCGATGCGGTTTCGCTGTCTTTTTCCCTGTGCTTTTGTATCACATGCGACAGAAAGTGCCAGCATGGGGCTGCTATTCCGGCTTACTTACATTAAAGGCTCTTGCTATCACTAGCCCATTTCAATCGCGCTATCTGATCAATTCAAGGCCGACCAAGCAGGCTTATCGTGACTAGCAGACTGGACGCCAGGCAGACGCAGGCGATGCTAAAAAAAGTCAGCTCAGATGCAGAACGTTTTTGCACAAAAGCGACCACCAAACGCTGGGCGATACTGAGCTTCCGCTACGGCCTCACGCTGCGGCTTGACCGGCCCATACTTCACATCAAGCGAGCGCGTTCCATCCGGCACTCGTAGACGCATTCACGTGAGCGCTATGAGGCGAGGGCATTGCCGGCGTGAATATAAATGCTATCGCAATTAAATGCAGTGGACCCTTCACATAAAGAGAGCGATGGGCCGTTTGTTATATCTAACAGACGCAGACACCTTTTACGCACTTACAAGAGAAGAAGCATTTATTTTAAACTTGAAGACGACCATATCTGCTACCTCTGTAGACGCTACTAAATCTGGGCACAAGTATAGAGGAGGCAACATTGCCATTACAGCATCATTTTGCTAAATTTCTAAACGTACGTATGTACCTTTCAAACCGCGAAAGAGGAACAAGTGTATGTGCACGTACACAATTATTGCAAGCTTCTATATTTGTAACGCCATATTTTGTCGTCAACAGCCAATTTGGT